>OZ010786.1:391197900-392447900 GCA_963932465.1 Maratus speciosus
TACAAGTCGTCCAAGCTCAGAATCACTCTCCAGACCAATAGAAGGGAAGACCGTCACATCATCCGTCACGCACGCCGTTACTATCTCCATCACTATGTACAATACAAAACACAGGAAGCACCTTCAATACAAGCCTCTATGTCTGTCGGTACCGTCACAAGGTGCCTTGCTGAAGCACATTTGGTATTGCGGCCCCTATTACGTAGCTACTGACACCCGACCACCGTCTCCTCCGTTTGGATTGGTGTCGCGGTCGGCGGGATCGGACTGCAAACGAATGGAAAAAGGTTGTCTTCAGCGACAAATCAACATTCAATTTGGGTAGTGCGGACAACTGCGTACGTGTGTGGATGCCTTTAGCGAAGACCCTAAAGCTAATGTCAGAAGAAAGTCTATTTACACGCTCTATGTTTCAACATATCTAAGGTGTTTCTTTTTCATGTTGAAACAAAAAGCGTGCAAATAGACGTTCGTCTGCCATTAGCCTAATCAAGCCTTCGGTTTACAGCGGCACACCGCTCCCGCACCTGGGGTGATGTTGTGAGGTGCCATCACATACGATACTTGGTCACCTCTAATATTGATAGAAGGCATCTTGACAGCCCAGCGGTACGTTCGGGACATCCTTGAGGCAAATACGTTACCACTCATAGTATGACTTCCAGCAAGCTTTTTAAAACAGGATATTGTTCGGACACACATACTAAGTCACAGGAATATCTCCGCCATATTACAGACTTACCTTCGCTGCGCGATCTCTAGATTCTCAACAATCGAGCATATCTGAGATCACTTGGGATGGTAGTTTAGGCAACCTACGAGTGTGGCTGAACTTGAATCGCGATTGCAGGAACTGTGAAATGATATGACGTAGTACACCATACGGAACCTGCATGCATTAATGCCCACCCGTATCGCATCCTGTATTCAAGCTAGAGGTGGCCCAACAGGATACTGAATCGCCATTCATTTGTAATTTTACTGGTGATATAATTTTACTGGTGACCTTTTGCTTTAATTTTGTAATAACATACTGATATAAATATTGTAATCACATATATATAATTTCGTTTCATTCGGACAGCTCTTTCTTGGTGTGCCACTTTTTATGGCACTGAGTGTATTATAAAGCGTATTTTGTCCTGTGAAAAATTTATTTTTATGACTAGGCGAGTTTTATTTCTTTCAATATGCAACTGAACAAGATAATTTCTGGTATTACACAGTTACAAAGAAATATGACAGTTGTTGCATATTACAAAATTATACAGTTACGTATTTTATTTACTCATGAAAGTGTTTAGAGTGCAGAAATAAATCAAATGAAGTTTAATATTTTTCAAGCATGATTACTTTTTCCAAAATAAAATTTTCGTTTTCATTGTATTTATTTTATTTTGAAAGGGGATTTACCCCAAAGATTTCGATGTTTGACTAACCATAATATTTACCTCTGTAACCTTTTGTTTTAGGATTTTCTTTCCTAATATTTTTATTTCACTCTAATGTTAGATTTAAATGTTTTAGTATTAAAACACAGTTATGTACATAGTCAAATGCTTATATAAACAAATATTTTTCGTCATGGTTTACATTTCTTATGTAAAAAATTGTATATTTACGATTACTGCAAGTTTAAATATTTGAAAAAATATTTATTTTACTGTTGCTCTGACATTTGCGATAAAAATTAAGAATGGCAAAGTCTTATTTATTGTATTTCACCGAATTCTTTATGATAAACTTTCAGTTTAAAAGAATTTTTTTCTTTACGTGAGTTCCTAAGTGTTTAAAAGATAACTTGCTAAATCATATTTGAAATTTTTCATGAAATATTAATTACAGCTTAATTACTACAAGGATTGTATCGACTAAGGCAACGTTTCTCAAATTTTTTCTTTCCAATATCCTTTGATTAGGAATTTCATGCAAGAGTATCACCTCTCCTGTCATAAAGCTTTTTCCACCAAACCTCTACACATAAACTGTTTGTTTTTGTTTGTTAGTCACTAATACGATTAAGTTAGCTTTAAAGTGTAGCACTGCTTTAATTATTTCACATTTAAGGCTTTTTCAGGAATTTTTATTGAAGAAATGATTACAAAATTCTATTTACGCTAATTCATCATGCATATATATAAGTATAAAACCATATTTGTTTTAGTTGAATTATTTAGCTTTTATTAAAAAGTGTTGGTTTCATAGTTGTTTGACGCCAACGCTTCGAAAAAAGGACAGGCAATCTCCTCAAAGATTTAACATAAACAGTGTAACAAAATAACTAGATCAAAACTTGTGAAATACGTAACCGTTTTAAAAAATCGCTTTTATAGTGAAATGGCATTGAGTGAAAGTAATATACATTGTCATTGAAAAAGAATGCCGAGAGTGCAAATTTGAATTAAACAAATAAAGAAACCCATAAGGGCATAAATTTAGCATTAAAATACTAAGAAAAGTACAGAGTTTTATATCCATTTCAAAACGTTTCGATATGTTTACCATTAGTCGTTCAATAGACGTCCAGAAGATATTGACGACCATGTCCTCTGAAGCATGTCTGGAGTTGCAGTTTCAGTTGTGGCTATCATTCGACGTTTTTAATGGCTGATATCAGTAATTCATTCACTGTACAAAATGTTCTTAATGTATCCCCAGAGTAAGAAATCCATAGGCGTAAGGGTCGTGGCTTCATGAAGGCCACAGAATAGTCGTCCAATCCATGTGTTGGAGAATTTCTCATTCAAGGCTGCATGCACAGAAAGGGAGAAATGAGCGGAGGGAAAACTTACTTTCTTTCACTACCTTTCAACACAATAATTACTTTCGTAAATTTAAGAATTAATTTTTTATAAGGTTGCAAAATCCCGGCATTCTTTTTCGAATAACCCTGTATAAAATTTCGTTACTTAATCCGTTCGTGTCGGGTGTACTATTAATAGTACATTTCTTTTCATTGAGTATTATATTGTCTTAACAATTACTTTTGCTACTATCGTCATGAAGTAACGGTGTCTATATATTTTTACTTTCTTCTATCTTCAATAGAAGAAAGTATTGAATTAGTATTGAATTAGTATTGAAAGTATTGAAAAGTATTCTATCTTCAATAGAAGAAAGTATTGTAATCGAAATTTTTTTCGACTTCCGGTATTCGGCGGGTTTTCACGTTTTAGGGGTCAGAGTTCTCAAAAAACAGGTTGATACAAAATGTCTGTCTGTCAGTCGGTCTGTCCGTGTGTCCGTATGTCGCCATTGTACCATCAAAAAGAGTATGAAGTTATTCATAGAATTTAACCAAATTTTTTGTGTATGATTTTGGCTGTAAAAAGCTGGTCCTCCTTTAATTTTGAAATATTCCGCTGGAAAGGGGGCGCTGTCATAACGATTTTTGTGCCATTTTCAACATTTTACCATCTAAAAGTGCTTGAAGTTATTCATAGAATTGAACCAAATTTTTTGTGTATGTGTAAGGCTATGACCGTCGGTCCTTCCTGAATTTGAAAAAATTCCGTCGGAAGGGAGCGTTGTAATAGCGATGTCTGTGCCTTTTCATTATTGTACCATCGCAAACTGCATAAAGTTATGCATAGAATTGAACTAATTTTTTTGTGTATGTGTAAGGATGTGACCAGCAGGTCCTCCCTGAACCTGAAAAAAATTCCGCCAGAAAGGGGTGCTATCATTGTGATGTCTGTGCCATTTTTATTATTGTACCATCGAGAACTGTATGAAGTTACACATAGAATTTAATTTAATATTTTTGTGTATGTTTCTGGCTATGGTAAGGAAGTCCTCCCTGAATTTGAAAAAAATCTGCCACAAGGGGGTGCTGTAATAGTGATGTTTGTGCCATTTTCTTTATTGTATCATCGAAAACTGTATAAAATTATGAATACAATTGAACCAAATATTTTTGTGCATGTTTTTGGCTTTGGCCAACAGGTCCTCCTTGAATCTGGAAGTATTGCGCGGTAAAAGGGCTCTGTGATAGCGATTTTTGTTAACTTTTCTTAATTTTTCGTAGTTCTTTTGTCTATCGACGGCTCGTGCAGCGGCGGAAATTCGCTTCCTGTTAAGCCGGTTATTCGAAAACAGCTGATGATAACAGGATAGCGAGAAACTATTGATTTTAACAAATATCATGATGTTAACTCATTTTTAGTCCGATTAATTGACTGAAGCAGAAATTTAAGATGAAAATCAAAGTTGGTTTAGTATTGAACTAATAATATTAAAGTATTAGCATGTGTAACTACTTTTTGAAATATTTTGATAGAAGAAAGTTTTGGGATTGGCACATTCAACTAGTTTATTATGACTACATTTATACTGCGGATTTTGCTTAATTTCCTTTGCACCGTTGGTGATTCTTTTGTTTTAAACATATATTTCACTCTTAAAATTTAATATATAGGTTACTCTTCTGAGCATATCATGTGTGATGAAAAGCAAAATATATTAGAGAGTTGTAATTCCTGTCAAACCCTGTTATAATGCAATATTTTCCAAAAGTCTCCAAAAACGCTTCCTTAACCTAATGTCTTAGGAAAATGAATTGAATATTACCCAAACTAACTACATTCCTCATATATGAGACAATAACATATTCGGTAAACTTCAGTAAATCTATTTGGATGGCTACTCTTAACATTATTAACATAAAAGTAATTTTCTTCTCAAAATTGAAAAAAAATTGGATCCGAAAGGGTTAAAGTTGCATGGAAAAGCGAATGATAAATATTTCGTAAAAATTATACTTATTTCTCCTAAAAATTTGTGACGAATAATTTTCAAAAAGATCAAGTTGATTGACTGAAAACTGACAATGTAGATCGTCCACCGATTTTGAAAGTGCTGTTCTGAAAAAAAAAGAAAAAAAAAAAAAAAAAAAAAAAAAGGGCGCTTAAAAATTTCTTTATTTTAATACTCACAATGGTGCGCTCTACTTCCTACAACCCCAAAATTACACTTATACTTTGAATATAGATTTCGAACTACTGAAATATATTTTTAGATATATAACGGATATTTCAGATGACAAATAAAATCGGAATTTTGAATCCTTCCAAGTGGTGTTGCTCCTTAAAGTTTTCAGATTAGGTTCAAACTCATTTTAATATAAATTGAATAGTTAATATAATGGCCATAATTTATAAAAGTCAAGTATAAAAATTGAAAAATAAGTTATTACAAATCGAACACTGTTCTATCTAAAACGCATTGTAAAAAAAAAAAAAAAAAAAAAAAAAAAAAAAAAGTTTCTGGAGCTAGCAAAACTTTACAAAAATATAATAAAATTTCTTCCGAATCATCTACGTTTCTAAAAAAGTATTTCTTTATTCTTAGAAACTTCAGAAAACAATAAATATTCAAGATTTAAGGTAGGATTTCTGATTGTTGCGCGTTTCCGCCCGTTTCAGAAAAAAAGAAAAAGGCCAAACCATTTCAGAGTAGTTTTAACGAAATATTTTTCTAACAAATGCTCAGGGTAAATATTTTCATGTTCAACACACGAACCGACTAAGTTGAGAGAGTTAACATTAATATTAAAATTAACATTATTTTTCTACTCTTGCACGGACAAATTCAGTTACGTAACTGAAAATGTTTATTTTGGAGTTGATAGCGTCGAAAACAGATAATTCGTGTTGAGAAAACTGACTATTACACTGTAAAAATTACTCGGAAACAGCTTCTTTTTTTTTTTTTTTTTTTTTTTTTTTTTTTTTTTTTTTAATGGGAAGCAAAGAATGGTAATAAAGCTTTTTGAAATGTCAGAAATCTACAGGTTTCTGAGGTTTGTCAAGATAAAGGAATGCTTTTCGAAATCGTGGATTACTCAGAAGCGTTTATTTTACTTATTCTTGAAGTTTTGCTATGTTCAAGAAAAAAGCCTTTCTTTTTAAAGTGTTGGAGGAATTTGAATCTGATGAATATGCCTTTATGTACTGCGGATATCACATGTTGGGAATAGCTTTGGTTACAGCGCCAAAATAAATACTGTAGAAATCTGCTATTCAAACAATGCTAAATATTTGTATTTCTTAAATGTGCAATGATGCTGAAATCCAAAGAGCCGATCGCAGCGACATCTGCAGTGTATTTTCAAATTTCAACGTAAACATCGTATTATTGCAGCAGCGTCTAGACAAAATCGTCTTGGAGTTTTAGAAAATATCGTCCAGATGTCACTGCGATCGACTCCATGGATTTTAGCATCGTTTACATTTAAGGAATCCAATATTTTAGCACTTTTTTAAGTATTACTGGGATAACTAATTTCCACACTATATATATATATTCTAGACGCTATACTATGACAAAAACAGCCATTGCAAGGTTCGCAGTCTGGTGCCTCTTGCTTGTCGGTCCTTATATTATGCATCTCCTAGCACTGTACAGCAAGCTTATTTTTCTGTTAAAAAAATTAATGTTTTTTGTAAACTTTGAAGTATTTTTTTAGAATTTAGGTGAACGATTCGTTTTGTAACGAAACAATTTTTCTTCAAGGAGAGAGGGGCGATTATTTTTCCAGTTTTGGGCATAGTTTTATAGGAGGAATGCCTTTAGTGATCCCTTTTGAAGAGAAATTGATACGAATGGTTTTTCTTGAACAAAAAAAAGTTCTTTTACTTTAGGATTTGTCGGATTCTTGTAATATCTTTTTTAGTATAAAAAAAGAAGGTTAAATCAGTTAAACAGAAGCAAAGTCAAAATTTATGAAACTGCTGCTTCAAAATATTCTAACAAACAGTTTATCTGTACCGCCATGATAATTGCAAATAATATGTGAAGTAGTTAGTGTATTATGGCGAATGTTCACTTCGCAAGATCACAAAAATAATTAACCACTTCAAGAGTTAAATAAATTTCACGATGGTCTCAGGACTTAAAATTGGAAAAAATGGAAAAAAAAAAAAAGAGACCATTTCAACATTTAATATCTTAAAATGCATATAATTTTAAATCACAATTTTTATTGAGATGAAAGATATAAATACTTTCTTTCTTGTTATGTATTTAAAAAATTCCAAGATGCAGAATTAGCATTTACAGAGTGCTCCAAACTGTCAAAAATTTGAGGAGCAGAAAATGCTTTATAACAGCTTACGCGCCCGATTACAAAATACATACTGCAACTTGAATGAAAATTGTGGTATCTACTTATACTTCAGAAAATAATAATTACCGTGAACATAAATAAATTTGTATTTAAAGCATTTTTATATTTTTAATACAAAGTTTTATTTAGCTAATACAAAATTTTGAAAATTTTAACAACATAATCACCTAAAAAATATATTTTTGTGAACAATAAAAAGGAAATTTTAGGTTCAGTTTATACAGATTAACATGAAACGTATGTTTTGAAAATTTTAAGAAAAAAATATCTTGAAGTTTTTGAGATATCCTGCGCGTTATTCCCAAAAATGTCATTTTGAGAAAAATGACTTCAAAGTTTCGGAAACGCCACTTCAGCTATTGAGCGGGTGCAATTTTAAAAGCCATAACTTCTGTTCTAATGAGGATTTCAAGAAAACAATTACATTAAAATGTTTTAAAAAAACATGAATTTAACATCTAAAAAAAATAAAATTTCTAAAATTTTGATGCTTTAAGAGTCGTCAGACCCCTTAAAATAAAAGATCAGGAACCAAATAAATTTTAGGATCCTGTCGAAAAGTGACTAAAATAGTTTATTAAAAAGTAAAATAAAATTTAACAGTTCACGTATATCCTTCACATTGCCCACCATGAAGTTAAAAAATTATACGCTTGAAATGATACTACAGCTTCCTAAAAAATATTGAGCCACTGTGGTTTTTTAAATACAGAGCCACGGACATTCCAGGGAATTCAGAATTTAAACAAAAATCTTAGAAATCCTAAGAACAGAATTCTTCAGGAAGTTAACGTTATTCGAACTAAACTTAACTACAATTTTCATAAAAAAAAAAAAAAAAAAAAAAAAAACACTATTTAATAATTAAACATAACTTAGCCATTTAGACTCACAATAATAGGGAAAATGTTACATTCAATTCTTTTTACATGTTTAGACTGAAATCGAAGAAGAAAATTGAAAGAACGAACAAAAATGATTAATGCTCCGATAGAAAGTGCGTCAACAACTGGCATTACGCCAAAACAATGGGCCATGCCTCAATAACTAACTTAATACACCGGTTTAATTCTAATGAGTTTCTATTGTCTTATATCTGAACTAATGAATAATATAATTTTCTTAAAACAGTATTACGCAAAAAAAGTATTCCCAATATAATTAGTAAAATAAAAAAAAAATATAAATGACGAAATTTTCAAGAGAGTAAACAATACTCACGAAAATATACCAATTATCTGAGATTAAGGAATATTTCAAACAATTACACATATAACTTCACAAAGGTAACAATAACTACAATTAGAAACTGTAAACCAAAAGCAAAAATATTTCTTACTATATAATAGTATATAATAGTTTAAAACAATATAACCACGAATGAAAATATACCCTTACATTTTCTGAGTTACCCATGGATCCGAAAATCACTTTTTATTTTTAGAAACCTCAGAAACTAAACATGTTTCGAGATTTAAAAAAGCATTTATGAAAACCAAGTTTCTCTTGCTGCCTCTGATTTTCGGAAATCTTTCCAAGTTATTTTTATAGTGCATGAAACACTCTTCTCCATCCGGAATATAGCTTTTTTGGATGAAATTTGGTCTCAAGTTAGAGGTCTGCACGGGCCGGAATTTCCAGGCCCGGGCCCGTACGAAAGCTGTCTTGGCCCGGCCCGGCCCGTGTAAAAATTGGAAGTTCGGCCCGAGCCCGGCCCGGCCCGTTGTAAAAATTGGAAGTTCGGCCCGAGCCCGGCCCGGCCCGTACAAAAATCAGTGAAAACGGGCCCGGCCCAATACAATTTCTACAAAAAAAAAAAAAAAAAAATCCGTTTTTTCTCAACATACAATTAAGATTCTTTTAATGAATACTACATACATATTTATGGGAACATTTTACAGTATATTTTACATTACTATGATGTTCGCAAAACAGAAAACGCACAATAGTAAACATTAACGATTACTTACAGTCATCGTGTCTACAGACATTTCAAAATGGAAATAAAGATTCATTAAAAGATTAATGTAGTTCAGAATAAAGGATTTAAAACAAGATAACATTTGAAGCTGTATAATAAAAAGTAGATTTGTGAAAATATTTCTCTCATTTTTAAGACTTTTCTCAAATCCAAAGGAGCTACATTTCGACACATTTATGAAGTCTTTTCTTTTCGGAAACGTGTAAGATTGGCAGGTATTCTTATTCAAAAGCTATGTAAATGTCGTTTTTTTTCATAGATAAAAGTAATATATCTTTCTGAAAATACTGTCAAAGTTAGCGTTTTGAATCGAATTTCCGGAAGCGATAGCACAGGAAAGGAGAAAAACGTACAGTCACGTGACAGGAATCGCTGTTATCTCTGTAAGTAATTTATTAAATATGGAAAAAGCTATTCGTTTCCAAATGCCTTCAATAGGCAGGCCTGTCAATTTTATGCCTTTATAGTTAAAGTTTTTGTCAGAAACATGTGTCTGAAAGCTTTGCATTGTTGAGCAGTGAATATGAGAACCACCTTAAGGTATATTTCCAAAGATACTGTTAAGAGAAGTTCATTATCACTATTAATATTACAAAACAAAATGACTGTTCTACACATCCTGAGATCGATTAAGACCACTTCCTTCCAGGCACGAGTCTGCTGAAAAAAAATTAAACTCGGAATCAGACATCTTGTAACTGTACGATGCCGATCTCTACGATGGACACGTTACATTTCTGTATTGATGTTGTTAAACTCGCATCGGCTCGTGACGCACATTTATACTTCACGAGAAAATCATATTCATTGAAAATGGCTCGTATTTTATCTGCTTCGCTTTAATTCTTATATCGGGCCGACAGGCCCGATTAATTTTTTTGCCGGCCCGGCCCGGCCCGTTTATTTTGTCTGTCGGCCCGGCCCGGCCCGTTGAAAAAATTGTCCGAATTCTGCCGGCCCGGCCCGGCCCGGCCCGTTTGAAATTTCGCCTTCATTCCGCCGGCCCGGCCCGGCCCGCGGGCCGGGTACGGGCCTCGGGCCAAGCCCGGGCCCGTGCAGACCTCTATCTCAAGTATGTAAGGCTTACTAGTGGACTTGTAACATTACATCGTAACTCTCGCGTGGCTTAGAGATCTGTCCTCTCCAACAGTCAGAGAACAACTACTCACTTACATTTCAGTTCACAGCGGCTTAGAAACCTCAGAAACCAAACACGATTCGAGATTTAAAAAAGCATTTATAAAAACCAAGTTTCTCTTGCTGCCTCTGATTTTCGTAAATCTTTCCAAGTTATTTTTATAGTGCATGAAACAGTCTTCTGGATCCGGAATATAACTTTTTGGATACCATCTGGTTTCCAGTACGTCAGGTTTAGGGGCTGTCCATAAATAATGTCACACTTTTCTTCAATATATTTGTCCCCCTCCCCCATTGTCACAAAGTGTCACACTTCACAACACCCCTACACCCCTTTTCACATGTCACGCTATATTACATAAACATATACTTGCAGTTCAGAAACAAAGCACTACGTTATAGATCATATTTCAAATTTTATTTTTAAACTTTATTTATGTATTTTATGAGGTTTGTGAAAATAAAAATAATTCTTGTACTTATTTTGTATGAAATAAGATTAAAGTTTACAACAAAAACATAATTAATATACAATAGTAATAAAATATTAATATGAAAGAGCAATTGAAAACAGTAGTATTTTGGAATTTGAAATTGAATTTAATATATTTGTCTTTAAATCTTATTTTTATTTTATAAACACGAAGTACTTTAATTTCAAAATAACTTCAAAATTTAATCTGCTGATTTTTAATGCTTTTATTTTAACCAAAATGTGTGATGTCACATTTCTTCTTAGCCCCTCCTAACCCCTCATCACAAACTGTCAGAATTTCACGAACCCTTACCCTCCCTCCAAGCGTTACGTCATTTGTGGACGGCCCCTTACTAACGGACTTGTAACATTACATTGTAACTCTGGCGTGGCTTCTTTCTGAGAGTGCTATGCACGTCACTGAGATGTGTTCGTTGAAGAATGCTCAGGTTTGCTTAATATCATGTTGAAAGTCACACCCATATAAATTCAATTAGTATTTATAAATTCGTACGCCAGTTATATAATTTGTGTATATAATATAACCTATTCCGTGTTCTCAACAATTCCGAAAAGCATTATCACCAGAAACGTCTGACAGTAATAAATTTCTGACGTTTAAGGAAATGTTTCTGAAACAGAAAATTTTTTTATTTTTTATTTTGGACTTTGCTTTTTGTTTTTTCTTTCCGTAACTTTCTGAAGCGTCACGATTTTCTTTTTTTTTTTTTTACAGTAAATTAATGAGATTCTCAACCCGATATCAATAAGAAATATTAGTTTTTGTACGCCAGTATATAAATTATGTATGTAATATAACCTATTCCGCGTTATCAACAATTCCATAAAGCATTCCTTTATCACCAGAAACATCTGACAGTAATAAATTTCTAAAACAGGATATTTTTATTTTTTATTTTGGACTTTGCTTTTTATTTTTTCCGTCCGTAACTTTCTGAAACGTTAGGAATTTTTTATTATTGTTATTTTTTATAGAGAATTAATCAGACTTCTTAACCCGGTATCAATAAGAAATATCAGTTTTTCTTTTGGTATAAATTATCGAATAAACATTTTCAACTGCGTAACAAAATTTATAAATGCAAAACTAAAAAAATACATTAATGTTGTTGTTGGTTTTAATGATATCAATTTAACATATTTCCCTGATAAACATAATTGTTGCAAATAAAAATTCATTTGAGAATCATAGCACCTGTAAAATAAATTTTTCATTTTGATACCAGGCTCAGAAAACAAAATAATGCACTCTAAAGACAACTCTGAAATGTTTTCGTTATTACGGACATCAAATGAAACTTTTGTTTCGGAAATGCTTCTTTCATGAATGCTGTTTGTTTATTCGGTATCTAAAGATTTCTATTCTAAAAAACGATTCTAAAAAAACTTTTTAGAATAGTTGATAACTTCGACAAGGTTACATTATATTTTTATAAACTATTTTCAAATATCAAGAATTCTTTTTTTATATATAGCGTACAGATTCTTCAACACATTGTCACAAACTTTCAGAAATGATAATATGCCAAAACAATTATTTTTTAAAAGAAAACCAGAGTCGTAATCATCTGATTTAATCGACAGATCTGTCAAATACGAGATTTAATCCCACACAAAGGGTTCCGTTTGTTGACTATTTATCACTATGTTTTGCCTTATCTAAAACAAAGACTTTGTACAAAGTTTAAACTTGGCATTTTGACAAGCGTTCTTCAAAAGGCGGTTCTAACACCGCGTTCTTCTACACAAGTTCTAATATCTCGGCTAATGAATGGCAATCTTTTTGGAAAATCATTATCAACAATCCAGGGATGATTCCGCGTCGATAGATAATTCGAGAGCTCGTCAACGTCCTTGCTGAGCTACAGTTAAATAAACTTTGAGTGCAACTGGAAAATGAGATTTTCTCAAAATCTATGTGACCTAGGGTAATCGCTTTAGTCTATTTTTTTTTCAAGGTTTTTTTCAAGGTTAGATTCGGAAATACAGAAGGTATATTTTTGCAGTACATTTTTGACGATATCTTTGAAATGAAAATATCTGAAATTAAAACAAATATATTCTTAAGTTCCGTCTTATGAGTTCTTTCAAACAATCCCTCCATACGATATACAAATATTTTTTCTTTTCATGTAACTTAATTAGCCCCCTATTTTTTTCTAAAAATATTTCTGAATGACTAATTATCTATCAATACGCGAGTCAATAGCCTTAATATACTACTAAGTCTGAACTGTCCACATTACATACTTTTTGAGAAAAATGAATGTGGCAGACACACGAGTGATCTTATAATGGTTCCGTTTTCTCTTTTTAAGTACGAGACCATAAAAATGGAAAGATATTTGATTCCAAGCAGAACGCTGATTCTATTGATAACCTCAACAGTAATGAATATATTATAGCGAATATTTTCAACTGCCTTTACTAAATTTTTCTGAATATTACAAATGTTGGTGGCTACTTTTCACGCCTTAACAACATTGCGCCAGAAAATCCGCACGTCAATATATAGCTGGTAGTACATATGGTGCTAATGATCAATTTACGGTGCTCTTACGGTATATTCTATGATTTCACTGTGATATTCCACGATTTCACCTGTATGTTCTACCTTCATTATTATTAATGACATTACTATTAATGGATATAGTGAAGAACCCTAGATTTTTGACTAAATGAGATATTTGAGACATTTATCTCCTATACAAAGATTTTCCTTTTGTACAGACTACTATCTATTTGTCTAATTTTCTTTTTTTTTTTAACTCCTTTAAAAAATGTATAAAAAATTATATATTTTCAAAAAATATTCTTGCGCGAAGAAGAAATGTAGCGCGAAGTATGAAATAATCATTTATGTTTCTTAAAATTGATTTCGTACATTAATCCCATACATTTTATTTCCTAAGAACTTGCCACAGTAAAAAATTCAAAGACAAGTTTAAGGAAAAAAATAGAAAATAATTAACGAAGAGTTGAAAACATTTAGGATTCTCATTTTTAATTTTCCTAAATTTATTTTTCTTAGAAAATAATTAGTATTGATTATAAAATAAAAAAAAAACTGAATTACTTTTATTTTAATTACTTATGACAGTAAAACCAATAGTTGGATTCAAAAACAGATGTCATGATTTTATCTAGTTCCTACGAAATGGAATAAAATATATTTAACACAATAAAAAGGATATTATTTATAAATTAAATATGTTTTTCTGATAGAATGGTGTTTGTTGAAATTGATTTTATTTCGATATAATTATTAAATGTTATTATTTGATGATGGAACTTTGAACAATAATTTATTAAGCAATTTTATTTATTATAACAATCTATACTGATTTTGAATTAGACCAATGTCAGGCGGGCGTCTTTTTTGCTGCTTTTTTGCTTAAGTATTATCCATTCACAATGCTATAGCATTGTGAATGGATAATACTTAAGCAAAAAAGCATAAAAAAAAGACGCCCGTCTGACATTGGTCTTAGGATTAAATTTATGAAGTTATAGCAGTTTCTATTACTTCTTTTAGATGCTCTTTAATTTCAACCGCTTCAAAGAATTTAAAGAGATACTTACAAAATTTAACTTATTGGTATATTTTATTTATGCTTATATAGCTTTATTAAGACTCGCTAATAAAATTTAATGTTTTTTAATATTTTCTTCGCCTGTTGAAAGTTTTACCCATGACGTTATCTCATTCATTTCAAACAATGTAATGTAAGAATTAAAGCTATTCAAAATATCGGCAGTTTGTAGCAAGCGCTGATGCTACTATTAAGGTTAGTTCAAAGAAAAAGTTGCCATTCTACAAATCACGCGATCGTACTTGCTTATTTTGTGGAATTCGGCTCAAAAATTTGCTAATCTCAGCAACAAATCTAAGCTGCAAAGTTTACCAACGCATCGGATTAATTCATAGATACTTCCATTGGCACCTGCTGCTAAAACCGGGGGTCTATGTAAAACCAAGTGTTGACTTACCAAACAAATTTATCTTCTTGCTGGCAACACTTTTCTACTGGCTCGCTATCAGGTCTTCATGCTTTAATGCCGGATTTATTCATTTGAAATTGCTTTATTTAAATATTTATTCATACTTTGTATTAAAAGATATTTTCTGTAATTTTTTAGATTATAAACAATTCAATGCAATAAAATTCTTAGCCAAACTAAATGCAATGAATGAATTACGAGTGTGTTGGAGACTTAAGTAAACAAAACCAATTTTAAACAGAGGAGTAAATGATGATTTTATATCACAATTATGTAAAAATGGTAAATAAATCTTAGGAATGGTAAATTTCATGCAATACATAATTATATACTTGTATAAATATGCTATACAGCAGAATTTGCTAATTAGATCGCTACAAGATATACAGTTTTATTTTCGTGTATTTTGATAAAATAATATGTAGATTACTAGCATTTATTATGTAACTATATTTAATTGTGTATTGACATATCTCTCTTAATTTCGCAATGAAAATTGTAATATATCTATAAAAAAACGTTTTGGAGACAAACACATAACGTTTTCTTGTATTTTATCTTTCTTATTTCTTTTTAATTCACTGGGTTATATAGAACTTATTTGATTCTATCTCGACTGACGCTATATTGCGAGTAGTAATGTGTTACTTAATTCGAATTCTTAATTTTGAGAATAGATTAAACCCTGCGAAACTCAACGAAAACAGTAAAATAGTGACTACTTTTGAAAAGTAGTTTTTATTCGCTACTTTTTAAAACAAGTAGTTGTATTAAAAAGCAGAAAAACCAACGTTTAAAATGCACAAATAATATATGAAAAGCAGCAAACAGCTGTTTCGAATCTACTAGCGAGATTCTTCTTCAGTGCAAAAGGAACAGCGTGCTAGAAAAAGCAAGGCTGAGCCAAAGCTGTTTGCTGCTTTTCATATATTATTTGTGCATTTTAAACGTTGGTTTTTCTGCTTTTTAATATTGTTGCACAAAGGCTTTATTTGCTATTTTCAAGTAGTTGTAGTTGTAGTTGTAGTTAACTACATTTCCGATAAAGTATTTGTAGTTGCAGTAAAACGACGAATCTTCCATAATCCAGATTCAACTAAAACTTAATAAATCTGTTATGATGATGCAAATGTTGGCGTTATTTAATACGTATTTGACGGAACTTACAAAACTGAATATTAGATTCTTCACTACAATAGGCATTTTTTTTCAAACAATGTACTCTACAGTTCAGTAAAGTAAAATATAAAAACAGATTATAATACTGCACGTATTATACAATCATGTAAGTATACGAGGTATTCTCACATAATTTTGACTTTAAGTCCCTGAATAATCATTTTTATTTTTGCGCGTATTCTTGTTTTTGTTTTTTTCGTATGTTGGAAAACATCTCATTGTATACTGTATAACATTATTAACGAGATAAATAAGTTTTGGACGATGTTGGATATCCACGAAATTCCTTACCGTCCCGTGTCCCTGATGCTGATTTTTAAGTTTGGAGCTGTCTGTATAAAACATTTTTAATAAAAGTAATTCGATGTAATTTTTTTCCGAAACTGGGACTATTGTTTTACATAAATATGTAGCAAAAAATTAACCTTCACACATTTTTAGGATTGCTATTATTTTTTTAACTCTGTCTCTGGATTTTAGATTCCTTAGCGTCTTTCTTTCTAAAATCATACAGAAAATCATTTCAGATGCAGCCACAGAATTGTTTTCAACTTTTTTCTCATGCAGAAGTATGCTAGAGAAAGAATGGCTAAAATTCTTTTACAGGAAATTTACTGCAGAATTTAAATCAGCATTTAAATATATTCAAGCATCGTGGCTTTATTCACAGTCTTACCGTCCCCAAGGATTATTCCTGCAATAAAAAAAAAATATATACCACTGTAAATAACTGTTGCTAAAAATCAATGAACATTGTGGCTATCACGTTGTCTTAACATGGTTTGCCTAAACATAGGTAGTAATTTTCCTTACAGTCCCATCCTTACAATACCTCGCAACTTTAACTTAAACCTCAGTTAAATAAAAAAAAAATCATCACCATTTTTAATTAAGGTATTCGTCCATAAGTTTAAAAAAAACTGCTTTATTAATTTTAATTTCACCAGATTTTTATTCCTGAAACTTAAAATTTTGTGAGAATGCCTCATACACACGTATACTTAAATGAGGAAATGGCATTATATAAAAAAAAAAATAAAAATACCGTGTACAAATTGTACTACTGAAATTTTTAGACTTTTGAGATTGAGGTGAAAGAAGGGATACTCTATTCTTATTTTATAATAGTGAGGACTTCTCTCTAACTTGTTGTGTCAATCTCAGACCTGTACAAAATTCTTCAGCATCAGGTATGCATATCGTACAAAAAAGAATAAAATTAAATCGAGCATGATTGAAGAAAACAAAAAGAAAAATCATCAGATTTATCGACCTCTTTCTAATGAAATCTAAAAAATGCTTTAATTTAGTAAACGCTGCTTAATTTTTGTTTGAGAACTGAATCAATGATTGTCCGAATTCCTTGTTTGAGAACCAAAATATTGGAGAGGAGTATTCGACAACTGTACTTTTACTCGAAATATTAATAAATAGGTAGATAGATAGACATATTTTAATATATCATTCAGTGCTTTTATATAAATTCTCGTAACAAAAGTTATTTAATAAGAGGGAAGATTTTATTAAAAAAGACTTATTTTCTTTAATCTTTCTTGTTTTAAATACAATAAACTTTACTTTAACAAAAACGTATATGGAAAAAAATGTGTGATTGTCATTTCCATTAAAAAAAAATATCATTAATCCATGTATGTTATTTAAACTGCTTTTTTTCCTTTATTAACAATATTTTTTTTCAACTGAAATTCACTATACCAAAAAATGCTGGTTGTTTATATCTCTTAGAAGAAATAGAGCGTAATTTCAGACCATTTAGAGAAGTAGCAACTTTGGAATACATATTTAGTAAAATGGAAACAATTTCGAAAATGGGGATTATTTACTTAACATGAGATTGTGGTGAAAGAATGGGTACTACATTCTTATTTTGTTACCACTAGGACTTCTTACAAACTTGTTTGTGAAACTTGAAAGTGTTCGAAAATCTTCAGCATCAGGCATATACACCTGGAAGTACATCGTTCCATTAAAACATAAAAATAATAAAAACAAAGATAACATGATTAAAGTAAATAAAAATAAAAATTTAAAGGATTCATCAAAATTTTTGTAATGAAATCTAAAAATGCATTGATTTCGCTAACGCTGTTGAATTTTTGTTCGAGAACTGAAACAAATTTTGACCGAATTATTGGAGAATGGAAGTATTTGGCAACTGTTGTTTTAGTGGAAAGGTTGACAAATAGACAGATAGATAGTGTTAGGTAACAGAAATCTTAAAATAATAATTTAGAAACTTTAAAATATTTAATTAATTACTTTAAAATATTTAATTAGTTATTCATTATTAATGATTCCAAATTCAGTTTCAGTCAAATTTCACTTTAAAACAATTTTATTTTTCTACAAAAAGATCGTTAATTAATATCAATAATAAAATAACAAATCTTAATTTTAATAATGTCAGCCAAAATAAATATTTCTTTTATAATTTTCAATATTAAATTCAAAATTTAAACATAACGATCTTTTCATTCAAAATCTTTAACCTAACGTTCTTTCATTTTAAATCTTTTCTCTCTTCTGTGTGGCAACACCGTCACTCGCGGGCTCAACGGTTTTTTGGATGTGATAGCGTCCTTCCGGAGCGTCGCTAGGCCTTGCCGTTGTGATTTCGAACTGAAAGGATGTCAAGGCCCGTCGTTGTGCCGTGTGTTTGATATTGGTACAACGGCGGGTCCACACTTACGATATCCAGTTTACACTTTAACAGTAGTTGTATCTTATAAAATTAAAAAGTGTCGTTAAGTAGAAGATTTTAAATTTAAAGTAACTTAAATTTTGCACAAAGAGGGAATACTCTCCACAAAGCATGTACCAGTGTCCGTTGAAGTTTGACTCCAGATTTTAAAGAATACGGAATCATCTCATGACATTAGGTGTAACAGATTGAATTTGCACTTCTAGAACATTTAGCAGAATGAGTTCCAGAAAAATGTGCCGGCATCCATCAATGGTATGAGATTTATTAAGGTGTCTCTGATAGCGGCAACGTATCAGGTATGTGTCCTCATGTGAATTATCCAGATCTATTAGAGATTTAAAGTGCATTATTTTCCTTCCAAAAGACCTCTCTGGGAACGCTGAATCCTGTAATACTACAGGAAAGACGTCATGATTGCAAACATTAACTTTTATTTTATCTGAGATATGAACAATTCCACTACGTTTGACATAAGTCCCATTGATCTAAGATCGGCATCTGGAACTGTAAAATGAAAGGAAAAATACTTTTGATCTAAGAATATAATGAATCTTAGAGTTTTTTTACGAAGGTTTAGTTAATCAAACGATGTCAAAATAGAATAATGAAACGTGTTTGAGATGTTGTTGAATTAAAATGGATATATTCTTATTTTCTGTAATAAATCGCTCTCATGTCAATGTTACTTTTACCATGCTTTGTTGTATCTGAAATTTAGAATTTAGTGCACTAAATCTACCCTCCTCATTCCCTTCTCTTTTCATTTATATTTTAATAAAATAATAGCTTTAATAACTGTGTGTTTATTGATTTTTTTTTCTGTGATATATTTATTGAATATAATGTTTAATGTGACAAACGAATTAATAGAATCAAACAAATAAATATTAAATATTTCGATTGATAAAATAATTATCAAAAAATTATATTGGCACTTCTGCATTTATGAGTTAAGGGCTTTCAGATGTATACTGCACAGTTGCGGTGAGTACTACTTCAATTATTATTTATTATCCATCATATATTTTTTTTATCTTACATTTTGGTACCGTGAGAAATCGATAATTTTTTTTCTATAAGGTCCTTACTGGGTTATTTATTGGGTTTACTATTGGTTTAAAAATTTTAATAAGTAACTTAAATTCAATTAGTAACTAGATACATTATTTTATGACATCCAGGACTTCATGAGATTCATATAGTGTTCATTTTTCATTGGTTGAATATGTAGTGTTGAACTTTAAAAAGCTATTTATATATTTTATGCTGAAGTATTTTATTGCATTTTATTAGAATTTCATTTTATGATGTTGTTGTAGAAATAATAAGTTTATAAAAACTCTTTTGTTTTTCCTTTTCTATCCAATTTTTGAAAATGGATACATTAAAATCAATTTTGTGTGCAATAATATAACATAATATTCTATTTTGTTTTCTATGATACAATTTTATCTAAAGTATAATTATAAGTTGTAATATTTTGGAAGGGATTGACAAATTTTTGTAATTTTGTATATTAGTATTTTAGGGATAGTGTGGCGTTATTTATATGATGCATCCGGGAATTTAGTTGATTTTTTTTCTTGTGGCTTAGCAAAAATTAATGCATCCGCTATACCTGGCGTACTATACAAAAAAATCTTCTTTTTACTCATATCTAACAATTTATGTTCAATATGACTTATGTATCTTGAAGCACATGATCTGATCAATTATGTCTTCCAATTTCATTTAAATTGTCCCTGATCAAGACAATTTTCAAGAGCAATACATATCTGATTTTGAACAAATTCAATTATTTTAAGAGGTTATTGATTTTATGTGCAATATTTTATAATATGTGAAAAGATTATTTAAATAGAATAAACAAAATTTAAAAAATATTTTTAACAAATGTTACGTTGGAAACTTTTAAGGATTTTATCTACGTTTGATAACATGCAGTACATATGTACAGTGTACAGTATTTTTGTGAGGTGTGATTTACTTTGATTTGGCTCTCAACACTTTTAAATTTATTTTACGTTTCAGTTTTTGATTTATAAAAATGTACACAATTGCTAATAAATTGGAAATTTCTGGAATTATTGTGAAAAATTATTAACAAGTGAATTTTAACTACTTATTTTATTCTCTCAAATATTACCACTATTACCCCTTAAATTTTATATATTTTTTTACTATAGCATTCTCTTTGCCCCCCCCCCCCCCTTAATTTTTACATACTTTCCTGTTTACTCTCTCGCTCAGGGTTTCTGAGAATTGTCCCACGCTTATGACGAAATAATTCTTTTTTTTTGTGATGAGAGTATCTAGTTAAGTCTTTGCAGTTTTAAAATTTCATTTGGAAATCTGCGGGATTGAGTCTGTTATGGAATGCAAGTTAACCAGGTCTTGCGGTTCTTGAGCTTTATGCTCTGACAGTAACGAAAATCCTTCGCACTTTTCTCTACGAAATAGTTAAAATTTAAATTGTTTGTTACTATTTTGCTGGGGTATTTAATTAACTAGGGGTTATTCAAAAATGTTTTAACCCGGAGATAAAGATTTGTATCTTGGCCGGATTTTAGGGACGTTTCACAAATGAAAATAGCTTTTCATGCGCCCTCCGGTGTGGCTCGAGCGTTATTTTAAATACTCTACTGAAATTCATGTTAATATTTTAATTTTTTTTTTTGCTATAGTTAAATTATAATTTTTCATTTTCATGTACATTGGCAATAGATTTTATTTTATTTTTGAGAGAATTGTGTTTATATTTTGCTGAGGGATGGTTATAAACAAAACATTAGTATTTTCCTAATTTTAAAGGGTACCCTGTAAGTAAATTCAAAGTGTGAAAAACTTGTATGAGACAAATATTTGAATTTAGAAAAAAGAATGATATGACAAATAATAAAGATAGAAAAATATGTATAAAAGAAATACATATACAATGAAAAAATAATATAAGACCATGATTTCATTTTTTTTTTTTCATCAGGCTATAACGTGCTCATTCAGGTAACTAATTTGTGCGGCTTTGAGGAGAAAATATATTTTTTGTGGTTTTTGGTATAACTTAGTTCAGCAGCTGAATTTTCAGGTCACATTTTGAGTCTGACTAGCCTTTGCCAATTTCCTTTTTTTTTTTTTTTGATAGTGTGCACACTTTAATCAATTTTATAAATAAATGAAAAAAAAATTATAAAATGATAAATATTTTAGAAATCATGGAGTCTTTTATCATTGTTGTTGGACAATACTACAGAGTGCCGCCTCTAAGTTTCTTGTTCCTTAGCACAATGATTATAATTTAAATTTTAAAGGTCATTTGTCTCAGTTTTGTTTATTCCTCAGCAATTAAAATTTTATATTTTCACAAATATATATAGTAACAATTACAGATAAGCTAAGTATTAGATAGCTAAAATTAAATTTTTTTTTCCAGATTGTTTTGTTGTAATGTCGCATCATTGGCTGCGAATGCAGGTAAAATTTTATTTTACTTGCCTAGCGAATTCCAGCCATTCACGTGATATTTCTTTTGAACATGTACATTTGGGAAATTTTTAATAACACTTTATAAAATTTTAATATGATTTACTCATGACTAAAATTGAATTGCATAAATAAAAGTGCCTGCAAAGTCATAATATTTGACTTATATTTTCAAATTAACATTCATATATGATTAAAAATTAAATTATGTTATGAAAGTGTCCTAATTTAAGATATCTTTCCTGGGTATGTTTGGATGCCTCATGATTTGCTGAGAAGGCAGGGACAGATTTGACCTGCGGTTAGCTAATTCACGGCAATTCGTGTGGCTTTTGGCATACACTTGTTGGATGTTTTGAAAGCACTTCACATACAGTTTGTAATCATTGTTCATTCAAGTAGCAATTTGTTTTTCTATGTTGAAAAGAATTAATTTTATTTGAGAGCCATGTATTTCACTTACCTTGTAATAAACGATGAAGTCTTGGATGCTTTTCTTTCTTCATGGTGGATAATCTTCAATTACTTACCTGAACTGCAATTAAATTTTGTTTATTTTGTATATACTTTACATTTGTAATCTTGGTGTCTATGTATGTTGTCCAAAATTATGAAAATTTGTTTTACTTTTGCATACATATAAGAAAATTCTCATTTAGTGTTTGTTTGTTTTGTATTTATATGTTTTGTGTTATTTCTAATGGTATTTATGCACATTACTGTACATAGCAGGTATTTCATGAGGTGTTTCCTTTATCTAAAATTAAATTTTTTTTCTCTTAACTTGAAAATTTTAAAATTGGTCTTGCATTTTCAGACCATAGGTTTCAACTTTTTTTTTTCATAATTTTTTTTGTTGGAGTGCGGTGGTAATGTTAGGTAACAGAAATCTTAAAATAATAATTTAGAAACTTTAAAATATTTAATTAATTTAAAATATTTAATTAGTTATTCATTATTAATGATTTCAAATTCAGTTTCAGTCAAATTTCACTTTAAAACAATTTTATTTTTCTACAAAAAGATCGTTAATTAATATCAATAATAAAATAATAAATCTTAATTTTAATAATGTCAGCCAAAATAAATATTTCTTTTATAATTTTCAATATTAAATTCAAAATTTAAACATAACGATCTTTTCATTCAAAATCTTTAACCTAACGTTCTTTCATTTTAAATCTTTTCTCTCTTCTGTGTGGCAACACCGTCACTCGCGGGCTCAACGGTTTTTTGGATGTGATAGCGTCCTTCCAGAGCGTCGCTTGGTCTCTTCCCGTTTGGACTTGATAAGTGAAGGACGTGTGGGCCCCAGCCGGCGTGCCGTAGTTTTGTTAGGCACGTCGGGGGGGGGGGGGGGGGTCTGCGCTGTTGAAATAAGAAATACAAGTCCTAGTTAATATTTTATTGAATTATTCCTGTTTTAATCCCATCAAGTTTGTCTCGTAAAATTTTTTTGTGAGGATGTTCAGACGGACATCTTAACGCTGTGATCAGGAGTCTCCCGTCTAATACTAAGAATGAGCTTGAAGAGAAATTCATTCAAGGAATGCGTATTAGAGCTACCCAGATGATTCGTCGAAGATATAACTTCAGTCAAAGTGCCTTTCGTCAACGCACGAATAAAAAATTCATTAAAAGTGCAAAGTAAAATCTTTACACTGGTGAGATAAACCATTCTTTAAAGTGTATTGACTCGTCATTTGAAATGGTGACGCCAGGACGCATGGAGTGAATCATCTGATGACACTGGTTCAATTATGGTATAAATTTTCTTTATTACATATTGGCATGCTTCTATTGCGAATTACTGTACCTTTGGAGAACCTCTTAGCCCTATATAATGAGCTCAATCTTGTCTGACAATCGTCAACTTAGATACTTTTGAAACTCTAGAATTGACTATATTGACTGTTGAATGACAACGTCTGAACTTTGAAAATCATTTTCTCAGCATCCTCATGGGAAATTAATTAAATACATACAAAATATTTAGTTGTCTTAATCTGTATCTCCCATCAATTTAACTTGTTTTTATATTGTCTCATAACGATCTGTCTTGTTATAATCATATACATAATTAAATGGTGGTTCTGCGCAGAACTGAAGTAATTTAAAATGTTTTAAAAATAAAGAGATTTGGTTTAATCCTATCTGTTTTGTTCCTTTTACTTATGTTTCTTTTTACATACAACCTTGATATTACTCAATTATGATGTGTATATATTCTGATTTAATATAATAGAATTTATAAAGTATATTTCATCTTTAAGACTGAAAGGATTTACTATATAATAATAATGAGAATATAACCTCATAAAATAATAATAATTCAAATCAGATAAATATAAAGTAATTGTGCACATCATATTATATTCAAAAGGTGAAAAGCTTCAGAGTATTATATTTAGGGATCTGGTTCAGGTGAGTGAAATCTTTGTAATAATTCATCATAAATTCTTCATATTTTTTCTTATCAGGTTTTACCTTTTCTTTTTCATGATACAATGTACTTTAATTTTATTTATTTTCCACTATAATCACGTGCCTCTCCTTTTCTTATTAAATTAAATTAATTAATTAAAACTTTAAATCCATGTAAAATCTAATTTTTTTCTTCTATTTATATTTTTTTTTATCTTACAGATAGATACATTTTAAAAAAATCATTCAGTGCTTTTATATCAATTCTCCATCACATTTATATCAATTCTCAATCCATCATCTCCATTAATAAGTGAGGAGATTTTATAAAACTATTTTTTTTTATCTTTCTCGTTTGTAATAGAATAAACATTACTTTAACAAAAACCTGCATATAAAAAAATTGTTAGTGATTGGAATTTTCATTTAAAAAAATCATTAAACCATGTATTTTATTTAAAGTTCTTTTTTTATTAAATTACAATAGATTTTTTCAAATGAAATTCACTGTACGAAAAACTCTTAGAAGAAAAAGAACATAATTTTAGACCATTTAGAGAAGTAGCAACTTTGGGACACATGCTAAGGAAAATGGAAACAATTTCGAAAATGGATATAACCTACTTACCATGAGATTGAGGCGAAAGAAGGGGTGCCCCATTCTTAATTTGTTTCCACTAGGACTTTTCGGTAGCTTGTTGTTTGTGGATCTCAAAAGTGTAAGAAATTCTTCAGCATAAGGTAAGTACACTTGTATGCACATCGTATTAAAAAATAATAAAATTAAAGAGAACATAAAGAAAACAAAAAGAAAAATCAGCGGATTCATCAACCTCTTTGTAATGAAATCTAAAAATGCATTGATTTCGTTAACGCTGCTGATTTTTTGTTCGAAAAGTGAATCAAAATTTGAGCGAAGTTCATATTTGAGAACCGAATTATTGGAGAAGGGAAGTATTCGACAACTGTTGTTTTATCAAAGAGATTGACAAATAGATAGACAGACAGATAGATAGATACATTTTAACAAATTATTGGGGGCTTTCATATAAATTCTCCATCCAAAAACTTACTTAATAAGTTAGTAGATTTTATAAAAACGTTTTCTTTGATGTTTCTCTGTAATAGAATAAACATTACTTTAGCAAAAGTCCGCATTATTAAAAAAAAAAAAAAAAAAAAAAAAAAAAAAAAATGTATATGACTGTAATTTTCATTAAAAAAATTTCAATCCGTTTACTTTATTTAAACTGATTTTTTTCTTTAATAACAAACTTTTTTTTCAAATGAAATTCATTGCACGAAAAAATGTTGGTTGTTTATATCTCTTAAAAGAGAAAGAACGTAATGTTAGACCATTTACAGAAGTACCAATTTGGGACACATGGTTAGGAAAATGGAAACAATTTCTTAAATTGGGATTACCCACTTAACCTTTCTTTCTAAGTCCAACAAAAGATTTCTAAAAGAATCGGAATTCTTTATCAGAAGTAGCCTTTCTGCAAAACACAATAAGCTTGCAATTGACGCCTATAAGGAACAGTGTCAGAATTCCTGCATGGATGAAACGATTTTTGGCTGTTTTTACTCCTGCTCAATATACAGTGGATCGAAACAATAGACTGAAAAAAGTCCGTTAGAACAAAAAGCACTGCGTTGAAGAAGTAGTAAAATATAAGAATATTATAGAGCGTATCTTATAAAAATATAGTTTTATCTTTTAAATCTTAAAATTGAAGCAATAATCATATTGCAGAATGCTTAATTTCGAAATCGCAATCAATTTTGCATTTCATAGCTCTTTTATAAGTCTGTAATCTTAGGCCTTTAACGCCAAAGTTACTTTTAACTAGCCGGATGTGCCAATTCTAAAACTTTCTTCTATCTCATACATGTTAATACTACAAAATTTACTATATCAACTCCAAAATTAAATGACAATCTATTCCCATTATGAAAATTCTAAAGATATAGGTTCGTTGAATAGTGTGCATTTAAAATCAAGTTATATACATCGCATTATTTAAACAAATCATTGAATTTCGGCAGCAACTCGCTTAGATGTCTGCAACTAAAATTTCCAACCCAAAGAGCATAAAAGCGCTACCTGTTGGACAGTATACACCAAGCCTAATAAGATTATATTTATGTGAAATTGTAACAGAATATGAAGTTTCATTAAATTCCATGCATTAAATTTTGATATTTAACTATTTAGAAATAGTGAAAAATGCAGCATAGAAAAGTCCTCTGATATCGCCTAGGACTATCGTGAAGAATGCAGTTCTAGATGGTGTAAATTGCCTGTTGGGCAATTTACACCAAAAAATAATCAGCAGCAATTTATATCTAGATCTAACTTAATCTAAAGTTTTATTAAATTACGTGTATTAGTTCTTGAGATAGAGAGCTCATAAAATTTTGGTTACATACAGACAGACTCTCAGACAGTTTCTAAAAACAGTGAAATCGCATTTAGGGCTTTCTAAAACGTATAAATCCGTCGAAAATTTTCAGGAATCCAATACTTTATTCTTGTAAAGATAGAAGAAAGTAAAAATCATAGCGGAATTAAAAAAAATATATATATTTACATATCAAACAAATTACAAGCAGTAAATGAGAATCTCACTTTTATTTGAGGAGTAGGAGAGAAGGATTGCCTGACATATACAGGTCTAGTACCAACGGATATATTTTAATTCTATTCATAAATCTTTCTTATAACTGAAACACTTTGCATACATTTTGACAACATACACAAGAGAAATCTACTACAAAATATTTTTTTTTTGTAAATAGTGGTATGAGTATAATATAAAAATAGTTGCTAGTGGCAAACTTAGAGCTCTGATATCGGATGCTTAATCCTAACATAAATTTATGCGTTTAGTCTTTGGCTACATAAATCAGGGCTATCTTTATAATTTTTACAATGGTAAAATTTCAAATTTCATGATCTAAAAAAATATATATACTGTATATATTATGCGTATTCCGCGGACTTAAGGATTTATTGAGTCTAGTAATAAAGCTTTTAAAGAGGTATCAAAATGTTAGCAAAAATATTCTTTACCTTTAAAGGATAGTATATATTTATTAGTAACCATTTTATAGCATTATATATAAAAGTTATGTAGTTCAATGTTAAGTATGCTGGGCTACTCCTTTAATTATATGCAATGCCTTCGGTACTTTTTCTGTAATCTGAAGATTCTAGCAATAGCCAAAAGAGTAAATCTTTGCATTGAACTCAATTTGTATCAATGGAAATTTAGATTAAGGGACCAAATGGGCAATCCTTAATCGAACCATGGGCTGTGCAACCATCGGGCAAAAGGGACGGTTGCACAGGGCCACGTGCTTTTTAACGTGCTGTTAGGGACTCCGCACCTCTCTTCACAATTTCGTATCATTTGTAAAACTGCAATGATAGGTTTTCTCCAATTTAGATAATTTAAGTTTTTATTTAAAAAAATTTCGCGAGAAAAAAGGAGTATGATCTTTTTTTCTTACTGCTAAAATTGAACATAGATAATAGACTCGATTGGAAGTTCCCTTTTCTTAAAATGAGCTTCCATAACAAGTTAAATGTAGAACTAGACATTTTTCAATGTTTTTTTTTTCTCCCTCACCAAAGTTTCAGTAAGGTAAAACAATGTATGAGAACCCTATTCCCTAAAAATAAAAAAACATAGATCCCTGTAACTGATTTGTTTCTTCTTATTTCCAACTAAGTTTGGTTTTTGTTATAAAATAAGATATCAGGACGCCATAACCAGCCTTTTCAGTCGAACACTGTATAATTATCTGATTTCTCCGGTACAAGAATCAAGAGTCATTGTGCTAAAATTTTAAGGGCCACTTAATTTTCAGCTATATCTTCGAATACAACAAAATAATAACTGGTATATGTGCGAGTATTACTCGTGCACAGTGGGTTCTGTATATAATAAATATATGAATTAGTAATTGGACATTGAATTACACAAATATATCATTAAAAATGGTTATCTTGGCTTTAAAAGCCGAGAGATTATAGCATAGAGTACGCTGACCGTGTCTTTATGTATGTCCAAACCATCCGTGAATTTAAGGGCTGATATCTCGGCTAATTACCGACAATTTTTCTTGAAAATCGTTATGAACAATCCTTTTATACTTCTGAGACTATAGGTTCCTCCAACGTTCCTCAACTCCTTTGCAGAGCACCCCCAAATCAAAATTTGTGTGTGACAAAAAAATACTATTTTCTCAAAAACTATGGCACCCAGGGTAATCACTATAGTTTTGCTGCAAGGTGTTAATTAACTTATACTACCTCTATTTTTTTTCATAATATTAGTTCCAGTAGATTCAGAAAGAGAGGGGAGGTCATATATTTTTCCATTACATTTTCGACGATATCTTGGAAAATATAATACCTAAAATTAAAAGAAATATATTTTTGAGTACGGCGCTACAAAATCTTTTAACACGATACCCCACATGATATACAAAGAAAAGATTTTTTTTTTCAAGTAACTGAATTAGCCACTCTATATTTTTCATAAATATATTTGGGAATAGTTAATAATCTATAAATATGTTGGTCAATAGTTACTGGCCAACATTATTATATTTTCAAGGAATAGGGTTCTCATAAATTGTTTTACGTTACTGAAACATTTGTGAGGGATAAAAATACATTGAAAAATGTCTAGTTCTGCATTTAACTTGTTATGGAAGCTCATTTTAAGAAAAGGGATCTGCCAATCAAGTCAATAACTATATTCAATTTTGGCAGTAAGAAAAAAAGATCATACTCATTTTTTTCTAGCGAATTTTTTTTAAAATAAAAACTTAAATTATCTAAATCGGAGAAAATCAATCATGGCAGTTTTACAATATAGACAAATGATATCGAATTTGTAAAGGGAGGTGTGGGGCCCTAACAGCACTTTAAAAAGCGTATGGCCCTGTGTAACCGTCCCTTTTGCCGGATGGTTGTGTCGGTCATGGTTCGATTAAGGACTGTCCATTTGGTACCTTAATCTAAATTTCCATTGATGCAAATTGAGTTCAATACAAAGATTTACTCTTTTGGCTATTGCTAGAATCTTCAGACTAAAGACTAAATATCGAAGGCATTGCATATAATTAAAGAAGTACCCCAGCATACTTAACATTGAACTACATATATTACATTATAGTTATTACACACAGGTCAATATTACTTAGACCATTTTGAACTTTCCACGTTTAATAGTTTACGAGTAAAATTTCTGCGATGGTCGAACAGACAGATACATGAGTGATCTTATAATGTTTCCGTTTTTAATTTAAATACTGAACCTTAAAAAATAGGGGAAAGTTGCATTCCCTTTGTAAACTAATAAAATAGAATATCCGTGAAATGACATTTTTAGGTAGCTTTCTTTACAAAAAGCTACCTATTGCAGCCGTTCGGAGGAAAGCGATTTCAAAAAATTTTGGTATATTTTCATCGATCATGACCCCCAGACCCCGAAACCACATTCCGTTCAAAATTGATATATATATATATATATATATATCAATATATATATATATATATATATATATATATATATATATATATATATCTGACCTATGTCACACTGTAACTCTCGTATTTATAAACCGATTTCGATGTAATTTGGTGTGTACATAGTACATACCAATGTCTCGACCGAGTTCGTTGGCCAGCTTGATCCGCCATTTTGTTTCAAAATGGCGGCCATTTAAAAATTTTTAAAAATTTTAAAACTTGAAATGTGGTACCAAAAAATTGAAAATGGAAAAATATTTTTTTCTTATGTATTTGACCTTTATACAAAGACTCCGTAGCAGTTTTTGTTTCGTCTATATCTTAAAAAATGGCTGAGTTATAGCATTTTGAATTTCTAGCGAAGCTGACATTTTGAAACGTCCTGAATTTTGTCACGCGATAAAAGGCGTATTTATGAACCGATTTGGAAGTAACTTCGTTTATACATAGTACAGACCAATGTCTCGACCGAGTTCGTTGGCCAGCTTCATCCGCCATCTTGTTTAAAAATGGCGGCCATTTAAAATTTTAAGAAAAATTTAAATTTGAAATGTGGTGCCAAAAAATTGAAAATTGAAAAAATATTTTTTTCTTATGTGTTTGACCTTGATAAAAAGATTCGGGAGCAGTTTTTGTTTCGTCTATATCTTGAAAAATGGATGAGTTATAGCATTTTGAATTTCTAGCGTGGCTGACATTTTGAAACGTCCTGATTTTTGCCACGTGATAACAGACGTATTTATGAACCGATTTGGATGTACCTTGGTGTGTACATAGTACATACAAATAACTCAACCGAGTTCGTTGGCCAGCTTCATCCGCCATTTTGTTTCAAAATGGCGGCCATTTAAAAAAAATTTTTAAATTTTAAATTTAAAATGAGATACCAAAAAATTGGAAAATGAAAAAGATTTTTTTCGTATGTGTTTGACCTTAATACAAAAATTCCGGAACAGGTTTTGTTTCGTCTATATCTAAAAAAATAGCTGAGTTATAACATTTTGAATTTCTATTGTGGCTGACATTTTAAAACGACCTGATTTTTGTCACGCGATAACAGGCGTATTTATGAACCGATTTGGATGTAACTTGGTCTGTACATAGTACATACCAATTTCTCGATCGAGTTTGTTGGCCAGTTTCATTCGCCATCGTGTTTCAAAAGGGTTGCCATTTAAAAAAAATAATGTAATTCAAAATTTAAAATGAGGTATTAAAAAATTGGAAAATGAAAAAGATTTTCAAATGAAAATCAAATTTCAAATTATTTTTGCTTAAAAGGCGCAAAGACCAACTTAGTGAAAAATATTCCATGCCGGGAATCGAACCCGGGTCATCAGTATAGCGCACTGACGTTCTACCGCTAAACCACATGGAACGATACCCAGCCTGGAACTTCTCACTATTACAAGTTGGCAAGGCTACAAACGCAGCACAAGATGGAATATTTTCCGTGAGCCACCAACATGGGGCAAACACAGACACTTAATTAAATCCAGCATCGATGAATCTATATTAATATTTGGAAATTTTTCCAGAGAGAAACATTCGCCTTGAATACAATAGAAAAAGATTTTTTTTATGTGTTTGGCCTTGATACAAAGATTCTGGAGCAGTTTTTGTTTCTGAAAATTTGTTCTTTTGTTTATATCTTAAAAAGTGGTTGAATTATAGCACTTTGAATTTCTATCATGGCTAACACTTTGAAACGATCTTGTATTTGTCATGCGATACCACACGTATTCCCCATTTTCGATGGAAGAAGACATGTGGGTAGTATGCATCAATATCTCGACCAAGTTCGCTGTCCAGCTTCATCAGCCATCTTGTTTCAAAATGGCGGCCATTAAATTAAAAAAAATTATATTTAAAGTGAGGTGCAAAAAAATTAGAAATTGAAAAAGGTTTCTTTCTTAAGTATTTGACCTTGATATAAGGATTCAGGGGCATTTTTTGTTTGTCTTTATCTTAAAAAATGGCTCAGATATAGCAGTTTCAATTTCTAACGTGGGTGACATTTTGAAAAATCTGAATTTTGCCTGCGACAGCACTCGTATATATCAACCGATTCCGATGTGAGTGAGCATGTGCACAGCAATTACTAAGGTCTCGACCAAGTTCACTGGTTAGCCTCATCCACCATGTTGTCTTAAAATGGCAGGCACTTTAAGAAATCGCCGAATTTGGCAGTTAAATATAAGTTACTTTAAATAAAAGCAGCTTGGATAAAGCTGACTAATTTCGCGAAATTCTCATTCATAATGATTTAGTATTGATAAAAATTTGTATTGAATCTCCTACATTCGGTTTCCACTTAATTGAGCTTCGTGTGTTTGAATAATATAAGTTGGCTTTTTTAAAATAAGGAATATGAAAGCTACCTCTTCCTCCCGGCACTGGCCGGAAGGACTTTTGTTTAAATAGCTTCTTTCAAAGAAAAAGAGTAATGAAATAAATGATAGATAATAAATGTTGGCCAGTTTAAGATAATTTCCTTTTGGTAATAACGAAAGTATTTCTTACTAATTTAAAGATTTACGAAACTGGGAAATTTTTATTTAGTTTAGTTAAAAATTAAATAAAAATAATAAGCAAAATTTTTCTGCTAAAAATCTTGGGTGTTGTCTGAATTTTATAAAATTTCAATGATAATATTTCCTACATTACTGAAGACTAAAAATGGAAAACGCTGTAAGTCCAAAAGAGGAAATTATACAAGAGAGCGATAACAGGTAAAAATTAAATTTAAAAAATCAAAAAACCTGAGTGCGTAAAAAGCGAACTAATTAATTATTTCTCAACAATGTGAAACTATTTTTTAGATTACTTACCTATTTTTTTTTATTTACTTGGATTGATGGCTTTTAAGTTCAGTTTAATTGTTACTTCCTATCTATAAACACTGTTTTGATGAGGCCTATAGATATCTATGAAGGTTAGAGTTGCAGTAAAGCTAGAGATCCTACCTACACAACTTCCAGGTTATGTAATATTTAAACGGAACTTCTGACATAAAATAGTCAAAACATCGTCTTCATTTTGAAGGACATATCCAATGTTATGCCACTCAATACCGTGCGTAAAATTTTTTCGTCTCTGCCGCCATTTTGTATTTTACGGCCGCCATTTTGAATTTACAAAAACAAAACCTAGCCTATAACCATCAGACGGTTACGACGAATCGATAAAGACCTCGTTCATTAAAATCCATCCAGCCGTTGGGATTTTTCGAGTGTATAGGGAAATCCACATACACAGATACGCGTCAAACACATAACCCTTCTTGGCAGTCGGGTGAAAATAAGGCGAAAGCAACTCATTTGTCACGTTTGATGTACAATTTCCGACTTGTTTGAACTATTACTTCTAGGGCAGACATTCAAGCGTTCTCCTGTTTATTAAGCTTGAACTTAAGAAATTGTTTCGTAAAAAGAAAAAGATTTTCGATTTTTTGGTACTTTCAGTGTTTTTCATTTTTAGTCCCCAATCGAATTTTTAAATTATATTGTTTAAAGAAAACATATGTACATTATGATAAGTAATGTCTTATTGTATGTCAACAGAAATTTGGAATGCATATTTAGTAAGTATTACTCATAAAATCGAGGAAATTTAAAAATAAGAAAGAAGTCTAATTATAATTTCGAATTACGAAAATACCGAGAAATTTTAAAATTTAAATAAAATTAAGGTTAATTTTGTGTGCTTTTCCTGCAATAGTTTACTTTTGCGGAATTTATCTCATTAGTAAATCAATATAAAGAACTTTAGTGCGTCATTCGCATCTCTAATGCAAATAGTTTCTGAGTTTCTGCCTTAGAGATTTCCTTAATTACGTCTGTAAGCATCTCTGATGATAATTCGCGATAAGGTTTCAGGTTATTTCATGTCAATTGAATGCATGTATAATTTAAAGAAATAATTAGTGACTGGGATAATTTAGTTAACTATTTGTTTTCATTTCGAAAAGACGATCGGAATTTTATAGCCCATCCATAATTATCATCAAATTTTCGTTCACATTAAAAAGAATAGATTGCAACACAAATACAAATTACTTAAATTAAAGGAATCTAATTCACTCTCTACAGATATTACTACAACATCAGTATTAAAATATTCGGAAAAAAGTGAGCAAAATTATGGTAGAAAAATAAGAACTGACCTTTTAGATTAAATTATGTACATGTTATTTGATATAAAGAATCTTCTTGAATCTTTTTCGACATTTTTACAGTGTTCCAAAAAATTCCTATATATCAGTGATATCATTTTATTTTTCCATGAATTAAAGGGAGGTGTTACTCTTAAGATTTAGTTCAAATAACTAATATCACTATTTTGTAATCTATAGTATTGGTAATCTTTAAAGCCTCCAACAAAATCGAAAAGTTACGTATTTAATTTTTATTTATTTAAAGAATATAATGAAAAATATTCTCCCACTGTGCCCATTCATGGGATACATTGGGACAGTGTCAAATTGGTATGAGTGTAGTTTGGGACACCACATTGTTTTTAACTCACAGAAAAAAATTAAAGCCTATCTATGCTCAGTAATGTTTAATAATAATAAAAAGAAGATACAGCAACTTTTGTACTATTATTGGACATCAAAATTATCTAAATTAAAGGAGAATTTGATTGTTGTTAGTGTTCCAAACGCAGTTATGTGCTAAGGAAGATTTGAGACAACATCTTATTTATTGATAGCCCTTATATCTTCATTATTTTAGTAAGTATAGTTTCAGAAATTCCCCTTTTTTTCCCAAAGAATCATTATTCCTTCACTTTGAACTGATTCCACACGGCACACGTAATATAGAAACTTTGAATAAGCAGTACCTTTTCTCATAAGTTTCACAAGGATAAAATCATTCTTTAGTAATTCATCAGTGATAGGTTTAAACAACTTTAACTCTTCATTAAAATTTACTTCCCTTCCAAGTTCAGAATCAAGGTTTCTGTCTTTGAAAAAACTAGATTCAGAATCACTGAGAAGTGGAATTTTTTCGTTAGATATCCCAACTCTTTTATCCGATGTTTTTACCTTTATTTAATTTATTTTCTTCTGTTGTTTTTCATCAACTTTTCCTTCTATATTGTTTTTCTTTAGTGTGGAAGTTCGAATACGAGACTTTCCAGGTTTTTTACCCAATTGTATTGTTTTCCCACGGCAAACTTTTGGGTACGATATTGTGGCTTCTGGAGTGACTGATCAAGAGGCTGCATCCCATGAGAAGTTTGAGGAGGAAATGTTAATAAATGACTACCGTTTCAGAAGAGAAATTGAGATGTCATAATATGCCAAGTTTTTACTATTAAAAATTTCGAAATAAACACAAATTATTAAGCCTAACCATGCTTATTTTTGGACCCAAGTTACTATTTAGTGAGAGATAGCAGAAACAAAAGAAAAGTTGAAAAAGTTTCAGTGTTTCATATGGCAATAGATGCTGGGACACATTGGGACTGTCCCAATGTACCCAGCTTGTTCTTGTTCCAATGTGCCCCTAAGCGCCAATTTTTGAAAAACATATTAGCCTTTATTACTGGAACTTGGTAGGATGTAAAGTATGACTTCAAAATCATTCAGAAATCCGGCAACTTCAAAAATCCGGCATCAAAACCATCTTTTCTCTTCCTTTTTCTTTTATATTTGGGAGAAGAAAAATGGCAATTCTTTATGAATTAAAAACTTCTAGATCGAAACGATCTAGGCCGTAACGAATTTTCGGCAGCGGCGACATGAGGAAGAATTTTTAGGCTTTGAAATTCCCTGTGAAAAGACCGCAATTTATGAGCTGATTGAACACGCAAAATTTCAAAAAACATTAAGTGCCGAAAAAAAGGATATAGATGATTGGCTAAGCATTGACGAAAATGCATCAACAACAAATAATTTAACGGACAGCGAGATCACTGACGCTCTGCTAAGTAGAACCGCCGTTAATGCAAGTAGCAGCTCAGAAGACGAGGATGAACAACCGGCAAAAGAAAAGGTGTCACTAGAAAAATGCATAAATGAGATTGGAGAATTAATATATGTTTTAGCGAAACAAGAATTAATTTCCGAAATAGGCATTCTTCATTAAAAAAAAATGTTAAAGAACGACCAAAAAAATTGAAGCGAACAAAGTTGACACCGATGTTTCCGAAATTACAAGAGAAGAAATAATTTCACTGTTTGTTAGATTTTTTCCCCTGTAACATAGAAAATATCAATTAAAGAAAGTTTTTTTATATTTAATTTTCTCTTTTTCTTACATAATTATCACTTAATAATGAATTAAATTATGGCTTATGGCACCATTAAGAATGTAGAACTAATTTTGATATTCCTAGTTGCTACTTTTGATATTCCTTCGAAAATCCGGAATAGTCTCGTTCCCGATGAAGCCGGATTTTTGAAGTTATACTTTATTTTGGAATTGTAAAAATAGTCTTATTATATGTATATTCATATTCTTAAATGCTCCTTACAATAACTTTCAATAATTTTAAAATAATATCATCATAAAATGATTGTGAAAAATTACTTTTGACCATCAAAAAATAGATTTACTTACCTGGAATGCTACTAGTTTTTCTATGAGACTTCCAAACACATGATGTAGTTGGCAATACTACCGCTATATTCCGACAATTTTTTTTGAGAATTTTACCACATGGATATTTGAGATAATGACCTTGTCCCAGTGTGTTTCGTGCCCCGTTTCGTGCCCTCTTATCCCCTAATAATAAAAATATGAATTAATAATGAATAATATAATAAGAATAAAAATCCTATCTATCAGTGATATGATTTAGTTTTTGTACGAATTAAAAGGAGGCTCTACTTCTTTGGTTCATTTTATTTTCATAACACTTACATGATTTTTACGATTATTTTTCTGTTACAAAGAAAAAAGATATCACCTTCGGACTTTTAGTATTATATTATTAACATTTCATTAACTCATTCAAGAGCGGTGGTTCATTTTTGGACCACTTAATTTTAATTCCTAAATGTCACATTGGAGCTAGGATGTTGGAATGAAAATTTTCCTTTTATTAAGTATGTGAACAAAAGCTTTTACATATTTCTAAATATATTTTTTTTTTTTTTTTTTTACCTTCTGGTGTCATTCATTCATTTCATAATTTACGAATAGAAGTTCCCTACTCCTGAAAGGGTTAATATATTTAATTTTTTTGTACGAAAAAGTTTCTAAACCGATGTCTATATTTTACCCGATTGCACAGAATGGTTATGTGTTTCACGCGTATATGGGTATGTGGATGTCTTTGTACCCTCGAGACATCCCAACGGCTGGATGGATTTTAATGAATGAAGTATCTATCAGTTCGTCTTAACCGTCCGATTGTTATAGGCTAGGTTTGTTTTTTTAGATTCAAAATGGCGGCAGAGACCAAAATTTTTTACGCATCCTATTGAGTGGCATATCATTGGATAGGTCTTTTAAAATGAAGACGATGTTTCATTGACTATTTTACAGTCAGAAGCTCCGTTAAAATATTACACGCCCTGGAAATTGTGTAGGTAAGATCTCTAGCTTTACTACAGCTCTAACCATCATAGACATCTATAGGCCTCATCAAAACAGTGTTTATTGATTGGAACTAACAATTAAACACAACTTAAAAGTCATCAATACAAGTAAATAAAAAATAGGTAAGTAATATAAAAATTAGTTTAACATTGATGAGAAAAAAATTATTAGTTCGCTTTTCACGCAGTCGGGTTTTTTTATTTTTTAAATTTAATTGAATTTATTCTAGTACTGTTGTTGTATTGTAAATATATCCAATGTAAAGCTGTTATTTCGGTTATAGGGGACTTTTATTGCTAACTTTTTAATACAAAGGCAGTATTTAACCCGTATTAATATTTAATCGGAAACATTTCCAATAGATCTAAATTAACGCAATATTAAGCGACTTTATAATCGAGGTAACTTATATTGGTTTATTTCGAAAGAGGCGTTACATTTCAACATACGTCTTATTTTAACTGCCCTCAATTTACTATAGATACGGTAGATGGCATTTTTATTTTCTCTTTTGAAAAAAGATATTGGACTACGATTGGTGACATTCTCAGGTTACATGTGGCACAAGAAAATTGATAAAATGAGAAAATGTTGTTCTAGAATCCACTAGTAGAATGAATTTACCCTCATTAATCTGCATAACAAATATACAAGCATAACATTATTTGATAGATTTATTCAATTGATATTCAACCATGTCCATTTTCTACCGATATATTAATGTAGTACTCATTCTTCTCTTACATTGTTTATTACTTCTTAAGAATCTCGCGCAAGTTAGACATTGAGTAACATGATAATATTTCAATATACATTTCTGGCAAAATACTTTACTTTCATTTTAATGAATAGTATTTCACATTATGTGTTTCACATTAACTTGTATTATGCTTTCGGTGATAATAAAAAAAATATAACCTATCTTTTCTCCGGATATGAGTTTACAAAAATGAGTACATAAATACGTTTCTTGAAAAAAAAAAAAAAAAAAAAAAAAAAAAAAAAAAAAAAACCTCGAAAAAGTAAACAGAAAAAATGTATTTAGAGAAACATTACAAAATGTATTAAAAGTGTGTATGTAAAGCATTCTTAGAAATTTTAGTAAGAAAATATGTTCCAAAACTTTTAGCTAAACGTAAGTCGTGGAAATTGATGCAATTGCTGCTGCAATTTCTTTTTACCTAATTTTTATATCCTATCTAGAACCTGGTGAGTTCTTACATGCTAAGGCATTCGAAAAAGTATCTCCGACGATTACGATGGATCGCAATTACATAATACCAATTTTCTCTTAATTTTTGTATTCAAACATTTGATATTAATTAAAAGTATGCTTAAATCAGAATAAAAAAGTACTTTATTATTTATTTTTAAAATATAAAATACGAGTTTTTTAAGAAAATGCGCATCAAGAAAATCAATCTGATTTTCAACTTGTGATGAAATCCCAAACAAATTATAATACAAAAAAAAAAAAAAAAAAAAAAAAAAAAAAAACCATACATTTATTTTACTTAAATAGGTGTCACAAATAAAAATATTTAGCAATTTGTGAAAAACTGTAATGGGATCAACTGCGAAAATGTAGACGACATTATTTACCCTGAAGAAGAGGATGATGAAGCTGATGCCTTGGAAACCATCAACCAAACCAGCAACGACAATGACTTTGACAACCAGGTTGATGGTGTCGCAACAAGCTCAAAGAAGATCAAAGATGTTGAAAAACAAGCAAACTGCTCGTTTTCTCCTCAAATTGAGGTTGACGGACCAAACCCATCAACATCAACCCACAAGCACTACATACAGAAGTTACTAAATACATTAAAAAACTTACCGTAACTCTTACTTACATTCATGTAAATACCTACTATTAATGTTCTCCACTTAAGTTCAAAATACAAAAAAAACAAAAAAAACTAACAAACAAAAAAAAAATACGATGTAGTAATTTTTTTTTACAATGTTACCTTTGTAATTAACCGTTATTGCTATCATGAAAAAACCTGTAATATAAACAAGTCACATTGAAGAGGATAAAATGAATAAAAAATAATGCCAAATGTTGGTTTTTGAGATTTTCCATAAAGTTAGAAAAAAAGGTGTATTTTTCAAAAAGCCGTAGCGCGCTTAGTAATGAGTTTAGAAAAACGTTTTTATTATAAAATTTGTAGATAATTTAATGCTGTTTCTTTTTGTGATTAAGTATGGTACGCATAAATTTTATAATTTCCAAGTTATAGGCAAAAAACTGAAAATGTCCGAAAATTTCGCGGTTTTTTGGCTCCAAAAAGTTTAGCCTCGAGATATTTTGTTGGAAAACAATTAATTCCTGTTATTAGCATCCCCATAAACACTTTAAAAACATAAAATCTTCTATCAGAATTTTTGCATCCATTTTTGACAATTTGACTGGACTATTTGGAATGAAATTGTCCGTTTTTTCAGATATTGACCAATATATCCTGCCATCAAATAAAAAATAATGAATTTATTTTAGATGTGTTTACATTTGCTTAGATTGATCATATTCAAAATTAAAATGTGTACAAGAAATAACAGCTCCGTTCTACTTTAAAAATATATATTTAATAGGTAATTAAATACCTGTATGTTATTTTATTAATTACTAATTATTAAAGTATTTATATTTATAAATATATATATTATTTTTGTATATATCAATTTATCCTAACATATTATTAACATATATGTTTTCATACCAGAAAATAGAATTTCGAAAAGTGTTACATTAAAATGTTGCTTTTTATTACAAATACTATTATATGCCTTTATTAAATGACGAAAAATGTATGCATAAACACGGTATTTAAAATCAGGACAAATGCCTCATTTAATTTCATTAAAAGTAAAATTAAACAAGAGATTTATTTATCAATTATTTTAAATCAATTTCTCCCACACTTTTGTTGTGTAGTGATAGCAATATTTATCCCTTTTTTCATTCAAACCTGATGTTGAACTTGATTATTTGCTACCGTTTAGAAATATTTTTAATTTGAAAATCAGGCTTGTTTGGCTATTTAATGAACAGGATAACTGCTGTACATAATAATTATTGTATGTGTAGTACATTTTGTTGGAATATCTTTGCAAGTGGATTGTATTGTTTTAATGTGGAAGTTTAAAGTTCTTATTTTATGTTATAAAACATAATTCTACTATATTCTTCATCAAATTGAAAATTAACCATTGGTACCATAAAGTATGGGAGAAAACTCTAAATTTAAACCAATATTCATGAAAATATTACTATTTTTATTTAAACAACAGGACGTTGAATACTTGTCATTTTAATATTTAATTTTCAAATTAAATTTACTATTTCTGGAAGTCTAAAATCTTAGTTGTAAATTGAAACTTGATATATACGTAAAAAACTAAATCTGACTTTTCAAATATAAATCAATGAATATAACTGAAAATCAATTACATAGAAATCTTACATCTAAAAACAACAAACGTTTTTATGTTCGTTAAATTTCTATGCCGAATTCTAGAAAACCCTAAAATATCACTTTCTAATAAAATGTTAGCTTTACATTCGCTCCAAATTTATCTACTAATGTTTGTTTATAATATAAAAATGAAAACAAAAAATTGCGTATATGAAGTTCTGATTGAAACAGTTCGAAATAATGCATTGTGAAAATCTATGAACTGATCTGTCATTATTATTATACTTTGTAATTTTTTTCATACTATAGGAAATAATTACCACTGATTAAGATAGAGTTTCTTAATAATTAATTTCCACACACACACATACATATATGTAGACTAAGCGAGAGAGAGTGTGTCTGAAAACATTGAAGCGAAACCGACCCACAAGAGTCAAAAGCCAACCCGATACCGACCCAAAACCAAAACAATGAAAGCCAATCCGACCCGAAACCGACCCGCATAAAAAACCTGAAGTCAAACCGGCCAGATGCAAGACTCTAATCTAGGCAGTGTAACTTACAAAAAATTTTAAAATAAAGAAGTATAAATAAAGTAATAAAAGAAGTAATAAAGAAGTCCAGGGGAACTGTACCGAGAAAAGGGGGTTGCCTTGCAAAAAGTCAGGTAGAAGTTGTCTTTTATGACTTGTTTATAATGATGCTAACATGGAAAAACCAAGTTTTCCAACAAAATTTCTTAAGGCTAAATTTTCTGTGGCCAATAAACAACAAAATGTTGGGACTTTGTTTGATTCTTTTTAAATATCTCGAGACCCATTGCCGTAGCATATTATTTGCCAGTTGCAATATTAAAAAGGATAAAATTTTCTACAACTCTCATACTTACAAATTTTTTATACACTCAATAGCAAGTGCAGTACGCCATTTCAAAAATAGGACAATTTTTCATATTTCTTAAAAAACGTGAAAAACGTAATTCTGCCCCGATTATTTAAATGTTTCCCACTGATTTAATCGTGTATGCCAACTTGTATATATAGGTAGAAGTAAATTATATGTTTCAGGTGAAAACGAGCGTTTTTTGCACGGATTTTGGCGCCGCATCCCCCTCCTTTCCTTAAAAGGAAAATTTACCACGAGAATTTTAATAAATCTCTAATAGTCAGATTTTGAAAATGTTAAGTGTGTAATCATTAAATACGTAATGCTGAACTACCTAATCAGCTTTGTCAGTAAATGTTTCATTAAAACCTTGAAAATAGAACCGAAATAAAGCGAAATATATTCCGCTAACAGGTTTCCATCTTAGTAGGTATAATTATTCTTATTCTTTCTTTTGAAAATATATAATTTTTCTTTAAAGACTGGATTATGTATATACAGATTTCATTTCCAAAGTTTTTATGGTAGTTGTAGTATTGAGGCGTTTAATGTCACAGTTATATGAATTATGAGACTGACATTCGCAAGGTAATATTAAACCTATGGGAGTGTTCTTGACAAATATCTCGATTGTATTTTATTACTTTTCAATAATTTTTTTTTCATGGGATACCTGAGATCAATATCTAATGTTGTGCTTTTGCAGTTTTTCGGGTTTGGTTGCATTTTTTTTTTTATATATATATTTGGACACTTTAATTTTCGGAAAACTATTTAGAGCACGTTCTGAAATTTAACGGATCCTCATTAAAAATTGCAACCAAATTCGAAAAATTAAGACGCATAACGTTGGATATCGACCCCAGGTATCATATGAAAAAAAAAAAATAAAATTCAAGCAACAATTCTTAAAAGAATCCTCCCTTAGGTTTAACATTAATGTGCAAATGTTTTGGCGTGAGACTACACTAGTCACCTGGTATACCTCTAGATGAACATAATCCAGATATCTCTTTTACTCAGGATAAGGATATTCCTTTGAAACGGGATGCTAATAATCATACATCAGTGCCATCAAGGAGGGAAAAAAATATTGCTATAATAATAATAATTATTATTATTATTATTATTAAAATACATTTTTCATTTAGCTTATGCTGCCATATTGCGTACCTTACTTTATGTGTAGGGAAAGTGGAGTTGAATGAGACAGGGGATCAATGGGAAAACAAAAATGTTTGTATGGTCTACAGTCATAAATAAATTGGTATTTCATTTGATAAAAGGTATCACTAATATCATTAAACAGATATATTTTCAAAACAGTATATATTATAGAAGAGCAGAATATCCAGAAAGTGTATTTTTCAACAAACAAAGTAAGTTTTTCTATTTGAGCTTTAAAGCAATTGGGTCAATCCATTTCAAGTGGTCCAGCACTGGTTGCTCGACCATTTTTAAGAAAATCTGAAATTTTTTGTACAACAACCCTAATATGATGGAAGTTCAAAATGACTATTATTTTAATTTTATTAATTTTTGTTTGTGCATGGCGGCCATCTTTGTTTTATCGTCTGCAGCAATTTTCTCAAAAGAAGGGTTTACGGAATTGTAAATAATTCATCGTTTATTTATCCAATTCAACTGCGGATTAAAGGAATTTGTACAGAATTCATTGGGCTAAAATTCTGGTAATGAAGTAGTTTCCGAAACTAACTGCTTATTGGTAAAATTTAAGCATAAATTTTCCATTTTTTTCCAAAATTTGTCCGTTTACAAGAGGAAATTTTTCTAGCAAGGAATACTGTCAACATGACATAATTTTTTTTTCACAAATAGGCTGAAAGTACTTGTACTCACACGCCGAGTTCCAGATCTAGGACTTGCTTTTTCTTCGCTAGAAAAAATCCCTAATCTTTCAAAAATGACAAAAATCGCACTTTTCAGGCTTTGATATCTCTGGTGGGTTACGAGATAAAAATATGAATATTTTTTTTATAAGAGTATTGTATGGTAGTGTTATGCACAAGAAATTTCAAGATGGAGATTTGACTACAAGCTGAGATATGGCAAGGGCAACATGTCAAAACAATACTGCCAAACTATTGTTTTGTTGTAGTCACAGCTAAGTATTTATCTCAGAGTGTCATTTAAATTTATGTTTTTGATTATCTTTAAATAGTAGTAACAGAAAATAAAGCCCTTTGCAAAGCTTAGCAATTAATAAAAAAATAATTATGCCTAAGGCCATACATTTTGTATGGTTTCAGCAATTTTTGTTGTAAGTAAGTTTAGTAACTAAAAGAAACCTCAGCACTTTTACATAAAGCAAAAAAAAATATTTTTATACAAGACCTGAGACAAAAACAACATAGGGAAAAAGAAAAGTTGTTAATGTTGTCATACTTGTTGAGACATGATCAAACGTGTCAAAACACATTTTTGCTTGTTGGTTCAAAAACCATAATGTTGATCTTTCTCAAAATTTTATTTGTAGAAACCAAGTGTTGTCAAGTCTTGATAACTTGATTCAAAATTTTGGCCCTGCTGGCTCATAGAAATATACTTTGAAATCACTGTGTGCAAGTGTCAATTCATTAATAATTCCTAGCTTACTTCTTATGAAAAAATGTGATTTTTCTGCAGTATAAATTTTGAAGAGGCTTTGGGTATCTTTACTTTCTGAAAATTACTTGAGGCTGATGCATGGTAACATTGCATAATGTTTCATTTACAGGAACATACTTATGGTAGGAACAAGTTTCAGGGACTGGCAAGCAGCATTAAAATTGTAATTTTTAAACCAGCAAGCAGGAATGTGTTTTGACACGTTTGATTTGATCATGTCTCAACAAGTATGCCAACATTAACAGCTTTTCTATTTCTCTATTCTGTTTTTGTCTCAGGTCTTGTATATATATATATATATATCATGGAAGACGGTAGTATTTCGAGTGACGCAGCCTTAAGCCTAAAATCGTATCGTATCGTATCGTTAAAATCGTATCGTATCGTATCATAGAATTCGTAGATGGCGGAACTCATATATACAGCTAACTCGACATCAAATAAAATGCGAAAAGCCGCCTTTTAATAACTCAGCAGATATACGTCTTATTGTTCTGAATTTTCTAGAACAGTCTTATATCTGCAGTCTAATCGTATACTGAAATTTTTACATTTCTACGTGCAGTATATTTTGAGATCTAAATAGTCATTTTTAAAGTGAAAACGTTGGTAATATCAAGGAAGTTCCTAATTTGAAAATCTCGAAAACGGTTCTAACGATTATTTTTAAATTGATACATAATATAAATGTGATTAAGGCGAGGTGAATAACACTTTTCTTTTTTCTGGGAAAACTCTCGTTCGTTAAATAATTCGATTTTTTTTTCTCTCGAAAATGACACGAGCGATTTTTTAAAAATCAAATAAATATGTTTCAGATGAACCAAATAACAATTTACTTGTTTCCAGCAAGACTCTTGTTCGTTTTATAATGCGCATGAAAAATCGGACTATATTTCTTCGCCATTCTATGGAAATTTCACCGAAAATGCATGACACTGTATTCATACACATGCTTTCTTTTTAACCACTTTTGGGGAAAAAAATTTTGTCTACCCACGGCTGAGTGGTTGAGGGCCATCGTCTACTAACCTTGTGATAGGCAGTTCGATACTCGCTGGTGCTTGTTTTCCCATCTGAATCTGCCATTTTTTTTTTTTTAAGTCTGTTAGTTGACCATTATTCTCAGTTCCTTTGTAATTTTTTAATTGCTATTAAGTTAAATAAAATTACAATTATAATGACGCCAATTTGATGATGATTATTTCTTGGCAATTTTTCAACAATAAAAATATTACCATAAATTTTATAAATATATTTAATTTCAATCACTTTACAAAAAATATACATTAATACAGTAAACTCTGTGTAAGGCGGAATCGATCGGGACCAAGAAAATTTTCCGCAATAGACAATATTCCGCCTTAGACAAATTTTACTCTATGTCTATGGATTCGTAGGGACTTGAAATTCTTTCCGAGTTAGACAGATTTCCGTCTTACACAGAGTCCGCCTTACAGAGAGTTTACTGTAATTATTATTTGAATATAAATCACACGATCAGAAACGTAAAAAAATAATTCATTTCAGCTCTTCTTTTTATAATATCATTTATTATTATTATGACGGTCAATCAATATATAATCACTGACATCCATAATATTATTATTATTATAATTATTATTTTCCTTGCATAAAAACTATTGTGATGTAATAATTCTTTTATAATAAATAATTTAGTTGAAATGTTTTATTTATAAATAACAATGAAGTTTTACATAATAAGCATATCAGAATTCTGGTGTCGCCATCTTTTGACGCAATTGCGTACCACATTTCAGGGTCGTACTGGCATAACTGAGAGGGCGGTGGCAAAATGGATAAAAAGGGCGCCGATTGCCTTACAAAAGGGCGCAAATGCTTATATATACATACATACACATACTATATAAATTATGTATAAAAAATCACTTTAAAAATATATACGAGTATATTGCTATAGCGAAAACTTTATTCCTAAAATAATTATGTCACCCAAATTAGTATTTTACACTATAGAAATGTAATATGCACAAAAATAGTTCCCCGCAAGGCATTGCAGTTAAAAAAAAAATCTGATGTTAGACCAGTGTTGCCAATTTAGAGGTATTTTTTTCCTCCACACTTTTCTAAGAAAGCTATCTCTGTTTTCGAATTTCGCTCACCTTATCTAATGAGTTAATTCAAACTTTACCCCGAATATTCGAATAAAAATCTCCATACGATTATCTCCAAATGGAAAATAAAATATTAAAATAAAACAAACAAAAACAATTTCGTTGGGTCAAAACTCAAAAGTGCAAAACATTATTTAATACAATTCAATAATATTTTATATAATACAATCTCTAGAAAACCCGTTTACAGTAAGATCGCCATTGATTTTTTAATTATACAGAGCAGCCTCGATTATCCGAGCTAATTGGGACTGTTACTAAATCGGAATCGGAAATCTCGGTTTATAGAAACTGTGTGTAAAAACTCGCCGTGCTTGCGAATTTAACATCTCTTTTAAAAAAAATATATAGAACGTTTTTTAAATAATAAAAATAAATATATGTAAAGTTCTGTTTCACAGCTTAACAAATTTAAAAAGAAAATCAACTACCAGTAGTAAATTTTAAAATGCAAATTGAAAAATTTACGAAAGTTCACACAGCCACTGGAAACAAAGCATTGTTCGCTATTGACTTCTCAGAGTCCAGTGTTTCTTTGGAGTTGAGTGCTTTTGGGGGCAGAAGGCCTGTATAGCACGGACAGTGAGCTAAAGAGTGTGGTTATTTTTAAGGCTCATTCAAAAGGGAAAAAAAAATCAGACTCTGTTATCGGCTCGGTTAACAGAAAGCTCGATTAATCGAAGCTCGGTTAATCCAGGTTCTACTATAATTCAATCTTCCGTAATCTTTTTAAAGCAGATCAAATTAATGGACTTTAGCACAAAGTCACATAGCTGATAACTGCCATGCTTGTTGGCCACCTTTTTTTCAAAAAGTTTGCTTCACCTTATTCAATTAATGAGATATCTCCGATAAAATAAGTCACATTTTCCCGTTCTAAAATACTGGTATCCAAAAATCGTAGCATGTAACTGACACTACAAGTACTCATGGAACTAGACTATTTTAAGTCTGATTTTTATTATAGACTATATAAAATTATTAAAAATATATATTATGATAGGAACTAGCGGGCTTCGTCCGCTATTTACGTTACGGATATAAAAATCATGTTGTTTTTTTTTAGGGAAAAAGAAATAAAAACCTATTTGACGATAGGTTTATAAAGACACATTTTGTATTTGTTATATTTCCGGGGATGAGGAGGGGGGGACTATTTTGATTAAATATCGCAATTAGTCCACATGGCATATATAATTATGATAGACACTAGTGGGCTTCGCCCCTCTATGGCGCCTTATGGGTCCAGCTTCCATAACTCAGAAACCACCTTTCGGACATCAATGCAACAGATTCCAAACGTTATAATTAACTTAATAATCACCCTATATAGCATTAAAGAAATTTATGAGTACTGCATACTATTTTTTTATCCTAATTTCTGAAGAGAAAAAATTATTTCGGTTCCATTCTAGGTACTGGTCTGAAAAATTTTGAAAAAGGGGGGAAGGAGGGGACATGAGACTGCTGTTTGTGAAACAACACAACGGGGTCTGGCTTATTCAACTTGGTTTTTGGTGACTTCAATTGGAAGGTGGTTTTGTTTAAAAGAATGCGTTCCCTGCCCCATGAAAATTGGAACTATTGGTGCACCATCTATGTAAGGATTTAATAATTATAAATTAACATTTTGGATTTATTAATTTAAGGACAAAGTGTTTTTAAAGGAATATCAAATGAAACCCTCTGTGCGATCAGCGATTATACTTACCCACTTGTTTTTATATACAAACTGCTATAAGGAAAATTGTAATAAAATAGTAAAAATTAAATCTTCATTAAATTCCATAAGTATCTTTTTTTTAAACATTTTATCACTAACCTCAAAAAAGTAATGATATCAATGCAAAAACCCTTGACGGGTTAAAAGTTTCTGACGCAGCAATTTATCTTATGCTCTAAGAATTTTAAATATGGAACTTAAAAATACTGATATCAAATTTTGAGTGACGTTATGCTATTTCTTAAAAAATATATTTGTATTTATTTCATCATTTTATTTTTGTTTTATTTATAATCGCATGTGCAAAAGTTATGTTCAACATGAAAAGCTGCATAAAATTTTATTCGCTGTTGCTTTATCATTTACATCTCTCATAAATTCAAAATATGAGTTTTAAAAGATATGATATAAAATTTAAGTGACGCCTTGATGTGACTTTAAAAGGTTTGTTTTAAAATTCAATTTAAATTATTTTTGACTTGGTTAAAATATTTTTTTACATCTACACAATACTTTTAATTTCCCAATTCACTGTTAAATATATCACTTTCATTGAATCTATACTATGCATTGAAATGTATTTATTTCAATAAATTGATTTATCTTTTGTGTCACGCTATTCAAAATTGTGAGTAAGATTTATGTAAATGGTTTCTTTGCGTCAAACTATCCTTTTTCATACATTTCATGGAGTTTGGACGCAATGACGCAAAGAAACCATTTACATAAATCTTACTCACAATTTTGAATAGCGTGACACAAAAGATAAATCAATTTATTGAAATAAATACATTTCAATGCATAGTATAGATTCAATGAAAGTGATATATTTAACAGTGAATTGGAAAATTAAAAGTATTGTGTAGATGTAAAAAAATATTTTAACCAAGTCAAAAATAATTTAAATTGAATTTTAAAACAAACCTTTTAAAGTCACATCAAGGCGTCACTTAAATTTTATATCATATCTTTTAAAACTCATATTTTGAATTTATGAGAGATGTAAATGATAAAGCAACAGCGAATAAAATTTTATGCAGCTTTTCATGTTGAACATAACTTTTGCACATGCGATTATAAATAAAACAAAAATAAAATGATGAAATAAATACAAATATATTTTTTAAGAAATAGCATAACGTCACTCAAAATTTGATATCAGTATTTTTAAGTTCCATATTTAAAATTCTTAGAGCATAAGATAAATTGCTGCGTCAGAAACTTTTAACCCGTCAAGGGTTTTTGCATTGATATATGTATACATATATATATGTAAAAGTGCTGAGGTTTCTTTTAGTTACTAAAATTACAACAAAAATTACTGATGCCATACAAAATGTAAGCCTTAGGCATAATTATTTTTTAAATTAATTGCAAAAGATTTATTTTCTGTTACTATTATTTAAAGATAATCTAAAAAATAAATTTAAATGATACTCTGAGATAAATACTTAGCTGTGACTACAACAAAACAATAGTTTGGCAGTATTGTTTTGACATGTTGCCCTTGCAATATCTCAGCTTGTAGTCAAATCTCCATCCTGAAATTTCTTGTGCATAACACTACCATACAATACTCTTACAAAAAATAATTTCAGATATTTATTTCGTGCCCCACCAGAGATATCAAAGCCTGAAAAGTGCGATTTTTGTCATTTTTGAAAAATTTGGGATTTTTTTTAGCGAAGAGAAAGCAAGTCCCAGATCTGGAACTCGGCGTGTGAGTACAAGTACTTTCAGCCTATTTGTAAAAAAAATTATGTCATGTTGACAGTTTTCCTTGCTAGAAAAATTTCCTCTTGTAAATGGACAAATTTTGGAAAAAAACTGAAACTTTATGCTTAAATTTTACCAATAAGCAGTTAGTTTCGGAAACTACTCCATTACCAAATATTTAGCCCATTGTATTCTGTACAAATTGCTTTAATCCGCACTTGAATTGGATAAATAAACGATGGATTATTTTTAATTCCGTAAACCCTTTCTTGTGAAAAAATTGCTGCAGACGATGAAACAAAGATGGCCGCCATGCACAAACAAAAATTAATAAAATTAAAATAATAGTCATTTTGAACTGCCATCATGTTAGGGTTGTTGTACAAAAAAATTCAGATTTTTTAAAAATGGTTGAGCAACAAATATGACATTTTCTGAACCACTTGAAATGGATTGACCCAATTAATAGATAACCTTAAAATTTTGTATATTTTTGCATGTTAAAATAATATAATATCTTAAACTTAAACTTACACTATGTGCAATATTACTTAAAAGATGACACAGTATTTAAAAAATGTTAAATACTTAACCAGAAGCAGAATATACAAGTTAATTTCGAAGACGCAAAAATTATTTATCCCTCAAAGAATTATCATGATTTAATTATCCGCGAATCAATAGAAATTATTACTAAAGAAAATACCTTTTTGTAATGACGTTTTATCCTACAACATACCCAGAATTTGGCTCAGTTTGCTTAAAGAATGATAAAACGAGTAATTTTCCTCTTCCCTATATCCATGTTTTATTTTCCCAATGTTTCCGGATCTATAAATTAACTTCCACTTTCACTCCTTTCGTCACCATCTATGTGGATTTTGAAAATTAGGCGTCAATAACTGTTGTATTTCTTATATTCCTCTGAAGAAGACCATGTTTTTATAGTTGGACGTACTAAGGTATTAAAATAATTTAACATTTTTTAAATACCGTGTCATCTTTTAAGTAATTTTGCACATACTGTAAGTTTAAGTTTAATTTTTAAAGATAAATTAAGCATTTCTATTTATTTATTTACTGATATAATATCTTGTTATATTCATTGATGTAAGTGGGAAGAACTTTGACAATATTTATTGAAACTAATCTTTTAAATATTTTTATGAAACTGGTGATCTCAAGTATTTTACTGGCAGATTTTTTAAATTTTACAAGGCATAAATACATAAGATTAGTTAGTGAAATAATCTGTTGTTATTTTTATTGTCGCTATTTTATAAGGTAAAAGTATTTCTTACATAATATATATATATATATATATATATATATATATATATATATATATTAGTCCCCCTTTTATATGGAACTACAATCCAACGTTTGCTATCTTTAAAATAGTAAAACATTAAAACATATGTTATCCATAATTGGTAAATAAAATATACCATCTAGTATGGAATAAAATACCTTTTTCGAAAATTTTCATACCTATCCCATTGATCCCTGGAAAAATATGCATGCATTATAAAAATTATAAAATTATAAAAATTATAAAAATTAAACAAGAATTCTTTCGTAATTGAAGCTATCGTGCCTATAAGTTACTAAATATTGTAGTATTCTTTTAAACAATGCTTTGAAATTAACATTATATATACTTAAAATTACTGCCTAAATATGAAAATTGTCTCATCCATCTACACTTTGCCCTACTTTTAAAATTATATAAATTTATTGAATATAAAATGTCTGTTGAGATAAAAATAAAGACGTGGGTGTGCAAATAATAGATATATACTGCTACCAATTTTTAGAAGTCGACATACACGTTTAAATCCTTGGGGAACATTTGAATATTCGGGGCAAAACTACGTTTTCCACGGTTTTTAAGAAAATTTAAAAAATTGTCTTATTTTTGAAATGGCGTACTGACCTTGCTATTGAACGTATATAAAAGTTGTAAATAACGGAAGTTGTAGAGAATTATCCTCTGTAATATAGTAAGTGAAAAATAATACGCTAAGACATCGGGTCTCTAGATATTTAAAGAAAATCGAAAAAAGTCCCAAAACTTTGTTGTTTTCCAGCCATAGAAAATTTAGCCTTATGAAATTTTGTCGGAAAACTTGTATTTTCCATGTTGGCGTCAGTGTAAACAAATTAAAAAAAATCTTCATGTATAGGAAACAAAAGACTAAATTTCTCCTGAAATAGAACACCGATATATCTTATTGTAGACTCATTTGAAAGCTCGTGAAATTTGAATGATTGCAGTTAAAATGATTTTCGCGATTTTGCCAGTTAAAGATTTTATGAAAATTCGATTTTGCACTTATCCAAAATTTTAGTGCTTCAAACTTAGGTTAAACATAGATATTCAGATTAAAATTAGTGTTATATGATAGGCGTTTTTATGTTCTTTACAAACGTGTGCTGGTTTTCCTTTCAGCGATTTGATAAATCTCACAAATTTAGTTTTTGAGATTTCTGACAGACTTGTATTTTTCTTCAATCCGTCATAACACGGAAACAGCAATAGGATAGCGTTGTTATGGTGTTTTTATGCTCCAGATATGCACTTTTATTATCCCTTTTCGTTTGACATATTAGGTTATATTAACCCAGCAAGTTTTACGTTTATACGTTGTTTTATCATGGTCACATCTCTTCATTCTAATGAGATAACATTTCAGGTTTTTTACGTTTAATTTCTTTAAGATTAGTTTTATTGTCAAAGACGAAAACTTATTTTTTCCTATCTCAATTATCAGTCAAACAAACATTCCACTGCCGGACTATTGTTATTTGAAACCTTATTAAGCAAAATTTTCAGAATCGGTTACCTCATTGTAAATGATGCACTAATAACACTGTTTGTTTGTTTTTTTCAAAATATTTGCTATACTAGTTTTTATATCTAAAACAATATAAATGACTAGGGGGCTCAGCACCCTGCAAGCTATGCTCGCCAACCCCCGTTCAGACACTGTAGAATCTAAAAGCACGCTAATCTGATCGGTTTAAAAAAGATTAAAGAAGATTGAATTATACTGAAAAAACCTGTAGCGATTTCCCTGTAAACGGGTTTCTATTCAATTCCCTTAGATTGCAAAAATTTAAGGTAGAATCAGTTGCTGTTAAGACATCCAATGGTTGTTTTCGTGTTTGGTTAAAGAAGATCAGTTAAACATTTGAAAAGAAGCTAAAATAAAACGAATTAAGAAAACAGAGTCTTTGTCTCTCGGTATTTTTTAACAGCGTTATAAAACGATTAACACAATACAATTACTAAAATTTGCTGTTTTAACCCCTTCAAGGCCGGTTGTTCATTTTTGGACCACTTAATTTTAATTCTTAAATGCCACATTAGCATCAGAATATTGGGATGGAAATTTCGCTTTTGTAAGTGAACAAAAGCATTTTTATATTTCGAAATTTGTTTGTATATCCTGGTGCCATTCACTGATTTCAATATTTCACGAATAGAAATGCCTTGTCCGTGAAAGGGTTAAACGCATATTAATGTATTTATTATTTTAAAGTTTCCTTTCCCTTTTAATATTCACGTGTAAATACAATTTTCTGGACGGACATAATTTTCAATATTTTCCTGCCTTTAAGACGTACTCGTTTAATAGTAATTTTAAAGTTTTTTTCCTGTTTTTAATAGTCACGTGAAAATAAATTTTTAATCGTTAGGAAATATTATTCTTTGCGCTGATTTTAAAATTGAAAACAATCTCTATAATAACAGCCTAAGTCATGTGACTATCATCAACAGCTCCAGGCGGATCCCTTCGCTTTTTATATTCCAGGCGGCCATTTTGGTACTTTAATGTTAGCCAGCCACAGGTGTGATAAATCGCCGAATATTGTTCTATCCCCATTATTTCGTTTATATTATAATAGTCCAAGTCATGTAACTGACATAAACAACGGGCTGATTCCTTCGCTTTTCATAAGAAAGGATTCCATATTGATTAAAGAATCAAAATTATTTTTTCGAATAAAACTACATAAAAGTTGCCATGATCACAAAGAATTCCTGGTGCTTTTATGTTAGCCGGGTGAAAATCTCACCAATAGTTTTTTTTTTTAACTCACCAGTTAGCATTTTTTTATTTTTCGAGTGGTAAATTAAAACGGTGCTACTTGGTTATCCCATCGACCAAAAATCTGTCCCCAAACTATAAGATTAAATGCCAATAATGGTTGATCATAAATGTCACATTCACTTGACTTTAAGGAAGTTACACAAGTTCACGCCATCAAGTGATTTTTATTTCGACGTTTTATTTGTATTTTTATTAATGTTATACTAATTTATTTGTTCTTTTGTTATTTAAAACAAATAAATATGTCAATTTGTATATTTTGGCTATTTATATAATTTGGCGAAATTGGTCGACGGGAGAAGTAATAACATTAAAACGTTGCTTTGAAGTGGAAATTAAATCTCATGATTTGTTGCATTGTCACATATGCACCGGGTTTGGCGTGATTTTTTTTTTAGGACAATTTGGCGAAAACCTCGTTTTCAAATACCTGTTACATATGTATTTTTAAATTATTTTCTGTTATTTTTAAAATGAAATAACTATAAATAATAAAAAAAATAATTAATAACTATAGAACAAAACAATTTATAACATTTTTTGTAAATAAAAAGAAAATAAATTCAAATAAACATTTATTAATAAATAAGCAACAATAGCCGTGTTACCATGTCAGGCAAAATTGCGCCATTTTGGCGCCAATTAGGTACCCCGTTGCGTATATGACATCTGTGTCTAATATTTTTCTTTTCGTTTCGTTTAAAAAAAAGAATGAAGTAAAAGCCATTTATTTTAAAGATTTCAATTTTAAATGAAAGTTTTGTATTAAATAAAAGGATAATGAAATACAAATGGAATTCTGAATAAAAGTAACATGATGCATTTCTTAGCATACATTTAAGGGAGGCCAAACTCGTCGCCAAATTAATTTAAAATAATCTTTTCTAAAATATGAAAAAAAATATCTGTTATGATTAAAATTTGAGTTGCCATCATTAGAAAAAATGTATTTAAAATTAGAAAAAAATTAATATTTCGAAAACTAAATCTAATTTTAAAATTCTAATACCAGTTTTGAGATCTGTGGATCAATACGGATTTTTGGTGTTAATTTCATCGCAAAGTATTCCATATTTTAGGAGAAATCGCCGTGAAACGTAATCAGTTGTTTAATCAGTCGTTTCACTGAATCGTTACATAAATTCGTTTCAATTCGATTCATTAGGATTTTATATATATAGGGTAGATATAGTATGTCATCCATTAAATTTTGTGGTACGAAATGCAATTTCTCTCGTGAAGTGAGAGATTTTCAAAGTTCAGAAACATATTTCTTCACATCGAGCCTTTTACATAATATATCACTCTCCTTATAAGCCTATTTTCTTCAGGAAAAAACAAAAACAAAAAAAGAATGATGGTGTAAAGCATTACCGCACAATTAACCCTTGAATCATGCAACAGAATAATTAATAGTGTTTATTTAATAAAATATATAGTTAATTTTTATTTACTATATCTGATTGAATGAAATCTTGATTATTTGAAAAATAAGTCATAAATTATATATATATATATATATATATATATATATATAATAAAATAAATCAAATCATTCAAGCACATATCAAACTGAAAAAGAAAACATTTACATAGGAATCTAATATCACAAAATAAATGTACATTTCTCATAGACTTTGAACACTGAAATATTATGCAGAATTTCAGAAATCTGAAACTCTCAAAAGTGTAATTTCTAGTAAAATATAGATTTTATATTCATTTCAAAACTAACAATAAATATTTTCCTATAATATAAAAATGAAACATACCATGAATATAGGAAAGTTATGATACATTTGGGCACACTTCTATGCAATAATTATGTACCTCGTCCAAGAAATAATTTTTATCAAGAGTACGTAGTCATATTGCATTTTTGTAGATTACGAAACGTTTGCCTTTTTTAACTGTGTTGGCTAATCAAGAAGTGTTATAAGAATTCCGCAGACTTTCCATTCGTCTATATCTTAAAAATGACTGAGATATATATATTTGAAATTCTACAGTGTCTGACGTTTATACAATCTGAATTTTGTCATACGATACCACTCGTATTTATCAACAATTTTATTGTGGCTGCGTGTATGTGCAGAACTTACCAAGATCTCGACTATGTTAGTTGTTCAGCTTCATTCACCACACAGTTTCAAAATGGCTGGCACTTAAACATTTAAAATTCAAAAATATATTCAAAAGATTAGAAATTCAAAAAGTTTTTTTCTTTAAGTGTTCGGCCTTGCTACAAAGATTCCAGGTTGGATTCCGGTTACAAGGATTTTTTTTTTTTTTTTTTTTTTTTACCGCTCTATATTAAAAAATAAATAAATAGATAAGATATAGCAGGGTGACTGATATTTTGAAACAATTTGAATTTTTTCATGTGCACTCCTGTTTATCAACCAGGATGGGACAGGTTGGATACGACTGAGCATGTGTACAGGCTTTACCATGGTCTTGGCAGAGTTCGTTGGTCAGCTTAGATCACCAGCATGTTACAAATAACGGCAGTTTAAATAGTAAAAAAAAATAAAAACGTACAAAAAATACCTTAAAGATTCGGCATTCATACGAGGATTGCGAAGAATTTTTTATTTTCCCCTATCTAAAAAATACAGCACTTTGAAATACTCTGCTGGCAGATTTTTCTATACTCAGATTTCATTTATGAGCTTTAGAAAACTTCGCAAGATTTCTTTTTCGCAAATTTACTTTAATTGTTTTAACCTTTACTAATACTCCCATATTCTTCAAATTACATAGTCATATCCGCGAGTGACAAATTCTCGCCATACTTGTCGGTACTTGGAAAAAATCAGAAATGTTGGCGAACAAAAGTAAACCACCATATATGAAGTCCAATTGGATATTAGCTGACTAATTTGGCAAAATTCTCATTAAAATTCAATACTGAAGAAAATTGGGATTGAATCTTGTATAATCGGGTTCATTTCATTTTAGTTTCGTGTTTCAGTAAAATTAGCTGAATTTTTAAAAACAAGGATTAGGAAAGTTACTTTTCGGCACGGGCTAGAATACATTTTTCTTATAATTTCTACCATACTGATATATGTTTTAACTAGTATATAACCCCCGTCAAAAATGATGGAATGTTGATCTGCTTTTCATTTCCATGAGACTTCATACTAACAAACAGAATGAAGGTTTTATTATTAAAGGGTTTGAATTGTAGAACAGTACATTTAAAAAATGACAAATGATTTCTACAAATACAAATGATGAGGATATATATATATATATATATAAACATATATAATAAATTTGAAATCACAAATATATGAAGAAATTGGTAAAGTTCTAAACATGATTTAGAAATGAACATAGGAAACATATATATATATAGTACTCAATATTCAATTTCTGAAATGGTTCAACAATTTGACAAAACAAACAGCGATATTTATTGCAACAATGATAATAATTATCAAAGTGAAACACAATTTCTGAAGATTTCCCTAAACATTAAAATTAAATATTCAATGAGTTCAAGTTTTTATTATTATTATTAAAATATATTATTTTCTAAAAATGAATGAATCTCAGTGATGAAAAGCTCAACAAACTGCTTTCTATTATAAGTGGATCAAGGCAGCGGTTTTACTTATCGATTAATGCAGCTTTATGTTTCGTTTCTAAATATGGATTTGGCGCCCTCTATGTCTATCGGCAATTAATGTGAACGAAAATTTTTTGTTAAAATTTTAGCTTTTTATAAGAAATATGCCGGGCACATTCATTTTATTCCAGACCAATTTTTAAATATTTAGCTACCTAATTTTAAAAATTCATTCCGCATAAATAAAAACCAAAATTATTATTATTATTATTATTTCTTTCGTGAAATTTTAATTCAGTTTTATCAATTTTTAAGAGCTTAGCTTATACCCACTTGAAATTTGCTTAAATTGAAAATAAAATTTATATTTCTTATCAAATGAAATTAAAATGTAAGGTATATAAAATACTATGAACTACATATATTAATTACATGAATGCAGATAAAATTTTCATTTTTAACATAGTAAAATTTGAACATAACTTTGGAGTGAAAACAAAATTGTAATTTAATAATAGGTTATGAAAAAAGAATTTTCAGTCATATTAATGCAATCATGATAACATCTTATATCTCAATTATACCTGAATAATAATAATAATAATAAAACTAATTTTATTTACAATGTAATTTTTTTAAGCGGATAAATGTTAACCTCTTAAAACATTAATAAAACTACATTTTAAATTCTATTAAAGTTAACATAATAATAAAAATGATCATCTTAATTATATTGAACGAAAATTTAAACGTTTAAAAACTGATTTCGAATTACATCATTACGTCCTGCATTTTTTTAATTTTTTCATATAAAAAAAATTACGTCAGTCAAAAGTTCCTTCATTTATATTGATTGCCGATAGATGGCACTAAAAACAATGTTACAATAAAGCATAGTTCATGCATAAAACTGCTGTCTTGATGATATAAAACAATCAACTCCGTTTTTCGCAAAAACATGAGTCGGTATGTAAAAGTGAAAACGCATTTCAATATATTTAAAGGCTTTAATATGCTTTATTTAAATAGGTTTCATATTTCTGCACTACCTAAAACTGAGGTACTGAAATAAGACAACAATGTTTAATATAACAAACGCCTTTAAAAATTTTAATGTAATAATTTACTGATAAATTGGAATAATGTAAAAAAATGACATATTTCACATTTATTTTCATACTGAAATTTTAAGGAAGAAAATGAACTATAAACAAAATTTCTAAAACACAAAAAATCTAACTAATTTGTAATTTCATAAAAAAACTATTTTGAGGTATCTTCTTTAATTTATTTTGTTTATTTCTTTTGTCAGCATTGTACATCCGACTTTTAAAATATTGCTTCAGAATATTTTATTTTTGATAACAAAGCTCGTTTAAAAAAGTCACAAATCCATTTTTAACCTATTCTCAAATTTATTCCAAGCTTCCCAATTACGTTGTAATTTAATTTATTTTTAAATTAAGTATCATTATATAGTTATTATAAAACATAACAAGCTACTCTTTAAAAGTTTACTATAATAAGTATAAAAGTAAAAATTGTTTTTTATAAAACACTCATCTAAATGAATTCAAAGTGTAGCTTGAATATTTTGACTAAATTCTTAACTGCAATTTATCTTTTTCTCCAAAAATTTATTTTACAATAGATGGCCGTGGGCACAGCACTCGATTATGGAAGAATAAACTTCATTTATGCTTGGAAAAAGCACAAACTAGTGAAATTAGAAAATTAAAGTTTTTTTTTTTTTTTTTTGGGATATGTTAAGAGTAAAGAGAAAATAAAATATTATTAACTATTCATTAAATATCTAAATTGATTGTACAACGTTTAATCATCTATATATATATAAAATAAGAGATGTCTGTCTGCCTGCCTGACCGCGGGAAGCTCCGAAATTATAACACCTAGACCTCTGAAATTTTTGTCATGTGTAGATGCTGTTACCGGAAAGTGTACTTCGCCGCCGGATTTTAAAATTTCAATTTAGATATTTAAAAAAAAATTAAAACGTTATGTGTTAGAGGCTATTTACAGCTCTAAGCCAATCCGCGGCAAAGAAGAAACCAGCCAATGAGAGCAGGTGGTAAATATGAGATACAGCGGCTGCATTTCCTAGCCTAACTGTTGCGGCAAATTGCACTGTTTATCTTTCATGCTTTATTTATTTTGTTACTATAAGTTTTAATCTTATTGACATTATTTTATAACGTTTATAAGAAGTGATATAATACAATTCACGTAAGTTTAAATTGTATTCGTTCTTCGTATTAATATCTATTTACATACGCGTAGTCGCCCAAGAATAAAATAGTAGGTATAATGTTTCTTGAACTTTCTGGGATCTTAAAGTAATTTTTTTTTTTTCAAATTTGCTGATTATTTTTTTTTCAAATTTGCTGAATCAACGCTTCACTGAATGTTTTCATTTCTTAGTAAAAATAGAACTGTACATTTTATAGTAAAGTGTAAGATGAAAACTTTACTTTCTATGAAATGGAAACATTCAGTAAATAATTTCCGTTCTCGGGTGTTTAAGAGATGTATGTTGTCATCGCCCAAGAATAGGAATAAAACAAATATTTCTTTTCAGGGGAAATGAATGAAGTTATTTGGGTTTTTCTTTTATCTTTTTTTTTCCACTTCCCCATATATTATGAGTTTAATAACAAATCCCAATGAAAATATATTTTCTACACTTTACTGAGTGTTTTCATTTCTTATCAAAGTCATGATATGTAACAAGCACAGGGATCTGTTTAGGAAAAATTGGGTTCTTTAAAGGACCCCTCACAACATTTTTCATTTCAAAACAGGACCCCTCACAACATTTTTCATGTCAAAACTGGACCCTGCACAATTTTTTTCAAATCAAAGCAGGACCCTTCACAAAACTTTTCACCTTAAAAAAAGGACCCTTCACAAAATTGTCATTAAGTAGGCTTTTTATAAACTTTTTCACCTGAAAACTAAAATTTTCACATATTTGCTGAATCAACGCTTCACTGAATGTTTTCTTTTCATTTCTTAGCAAAAGTATAAGATGTATGGTTTGATTTTAAGATTTGTTATTGAACTTTGTTTCATTTAAGGAGGTTCGGGACATACCTATTTTAAAATAATTTTTATTTATTGAGTTACTATCTTGAAATTTTTTGTGATGCTTAACCATAACATGATAAAACTTATTAATCGGTATAACTCGAAATGTTATATGTAGAATTTAAACTTTTTTTCATTTAAATAAACAAAAATATAAGTTTTAATTTTGATTCTGCATTTTTAAAATTGTTATTGAACTCAGTTTGCTTCATATACAAATATTCAATGTTTTCAATTATTATTGTTGACATTATTGGCCGATGACAACGAACATTTTATACCTGACTGCATGTCCATTCTTGGACGATTATTCTGAAACTCCAAATTTGTCTAATCGCCCCAAGAATCGAATGTTTTTTTTTAAACATTCAGTAAATAATTTCCGTTCTTGGGCGATTAAGAGTTCATTCATGTGCGATTCTTATGAAACTCCATGTCACAAAATGCACATCTTAACTATTTTACGCACTCAGAATTTTCCATTTCAGTTCTTTTCCTTTTGTTAATCTTTTCTCTCCACTTTCCCACTGATAAGAAATCGTAATGAAAACATATCTTGCACTTTACTGAATGTTTTCATAGTGCCAGGTCCAGTAGTGGAAAATTCAAGATGGGAGGCAGGCGTCACAGATTTTCTTATCTCTTTTGCAGATTATTTTTCCATCAAACCTTTTATTATTTCACTTTACAATTATGTTTAGCTCTTTATTACTGCATACAAAACTAACATTATTATCTATAAAAATTAATAAAATGCTTAAAGACATTGCAGGTAAGTGGTGGTTTGATTAATTAATGCTTCAATTGTAAAATATTTTACCAGCAGATTGTTTTCTGCCACTGAAGTATCTGTCACAGACACTTGGAGAATTTTCTGCAACTGTGGTGCCAGGCATAGCAGTTTAAAGTTTAGGTGTAATTCAGTGAAGAGAAATTATGATTTTTTTTTGTTCTGTCGCCATTTGTCAAAGTTCCCGACATTTCTCAGCAACAGATTGGAAAAATTCAGCGTGTGCTTCTGCACTCTTTTGTCAAAATTTGCTATACATTTCCGCGATCTTTTGATGAAATTTGCAATTTATTCCCTCGACTGTTTATCGAATTTTGTGTTTTATTTTTATAGTGATTGTTTTTACAAGATTTTTCATGAAATTCACGTTATTTTTTTTTTTTTTTTTTTGCGACCATCAGCCAAAGATTAGACAAACTTTGCTATGCATTTCTGCGATCTTTTGATGAAATGTACAATATCTTTCTTCGTTTACTGAAATTCACGTTTTTTTCAGCAATCGTTTCACAAAATGCACGATTCCCCCCCCCCCCCCCCCCAAATCGTTTCACGAAATTTGCAGGGGTTTTTTTCACGATTTTTTTTAAACGATCAGTGACAAAATTTGTTTTTCTTTTCCGTGGCCATTTGTCGAACTTTCCTATATTTCTCAGCGACATATTGACAAAATTTGTAATCTGCACTCTTCAAACAAACTTTGCTATGCGTTTCTGCGATCTTTTGATGAAATTTGCAATATTTTTCTTCGTTTACTGAAATTCACGCTTTTTTTTCAGTGATCGTTTCACAAAATGCACGATTCCCCCCCCCCCCCCCCCCCCCCCCAAATCGTTTCATGAAATTTTTGGGGGTTTTTTTAACGATCAGTGACAAAATATGTGTTTTTCTTTTCCGCAGCCATTTGACATAATTCGTAATGTGCACTATTTAGACAAACTTTGCTATGCGTTTCTGTGATCTTTTGATGAAATTTGCAATATTTTTTTTTTGTTCACTGAAATTCACGTTTTTTTTTCTGCGATCGTTTCACAAAGTGCACAATTCCACCCCCCCCCCACCCCCCCAAATCGTTTCATGAAATTTGCATTTTTTTTTTCAACGATCAGTGACAAAATTTGTGTTTTTCTTTTCCTCGGCCATTTGTCGAAGTTCCTGATATTTCTCAGTGACAGATTGGCATAATTGGCATATGCTTCTGCACTTTTTTGACGAAATTTGCCATGCATTTCCGCGATCTTTTGATGAAATTTGCAATATTTTTCTTCGATTGTTTACTGAAATTCGCGGGGTTTTTTTCAGCAATCGTTTGACGAAATTCGCGTTTTGTTTTTTTTTTTCACGATTTTTTTTTAAACAATCAGTGACAAAATTTGTTTTTCTTTTCCGTGGCCATTTGTCGAAGTTTCCGATATTTCTCAGCGACATATTGGTAAAATTTGTAATCTGCACTCTTTAGACAAACTTTGCTATGCGTTTTTGCGATCTTTTGATGAAATTTGCAATATTTTTCTTCGTTTACTGAAATTCACACTTTTTTTTTCAGTGATCGTTTCACAAAATGCACGATCCCCCCCCCCCCTAAATCGTTTCATGAAATTTGTGGGGGGTTTTTAACGATCAGTGACAAAATTTGTGTTTTTCATTTCCGCTGCCATTTGACAAAATTCGTAATGTGCACTCTTTAGACAAACTTTGCTATGCGTTTCTGTGATCTTTTGATGAAATTTGCAATATTTTTCTTTGTTTACTGCAATTCACGTTTTTTTTCTGCGATCGTTTCACAAAATGCACGATTACCCACCCCCACCCCCCAAATCGTTTCATGAAATTTTTGGGGTTTTTTTTAACGATCAGTGACAAAATATGTGTTTTTCTTTTCCGCAGCCATTTGACAAAATTCGTAATGTGCACTCTTTAGACAAACTTTGCTATGCGTTTCTGTGATCTTTTGATGAAATTTGCAATATTTTTCTTTTTGTTCACTGAAATTCACGGTTTTTTTTCTGCGATCTTTTCACAAAATGCACAATTCCACCCTCCCTCCCCCCAAATCGTTTCATGAAATTTGCATTTTTTTTTTTCAACGATCAGTGACAAAATTTGTGTTTTTCTTTTCCTCGGCCATTTGTCGAAGTTTCCGATATTTCTCAGCGACATATTGGCAAAATTTGTAATCTGCTCTCTTTAGACAAACTTTGCTATGCGTTTTTGCGATCTTTTGATGAAATTTGCAATATTTTTCTTTGTTTACTGAAATTCGCGCTTTTTTTTTCAGTGATCGTTTCACAAAATGCACGAATCACCCCCCCCCCCCGCCCCCCCCAAAAAAAAAAAATCGTTTCATGAAATTTTTGGGGGGTTTTTTTAACGATCAGTAACAAAATATGTGTTTTTCTTTTCCGCAGCCATTTGACAAAATTCGTAATGTGCACTCTTTAGACAAACTTTGCTATGCGTTTCTGTGATCTTTTGATGAAATTTGCAATTTTTTTTTTTGTTCACTGAAATTCACGTTTTTTTTTCTGCGATCGTTTCACAAAATGCACAATTCCACCCCACCCCCCACCCCCAAAATCGTTTCATGAAATTTGCGTTTTTTTTTTTTTTTCAACGATCAGTGATAAAATTTGTGTTTTTCTTTTCCTCGGCCATTTGTCAAAGTTCCTGATATTTCTCAGTGACAGATCGGCAGAATTGGCATATGCTTCTGCACTTTTTTGACGAAATTTGCCATGCATTTCCACGATCTTTTGATGAAATTTGCAATATTTTTCTTCGATTGTTTACTGAAATTCGCGGGGTTTTTTTTCAGCAATCGTTTGACGAAATTCGCGTTTTTTTTTTTTTTTCACGATTTTTTTTTCAACGATCAGTGACAAAATTTGTTTTTCTTTTCCGTGGCCATTTGTCGAAGTTTCCGATATTTCTCAGCGACGTATTGGCAAAATTTGTAATTTGCTCTCTTTAGACAAACTTTGCTACGCGTTTTTGCGATCTTTTGATGAAATTTGCAATATTTTTCTTCGTTTACTGAAATTCACGTTTTTTTTTCAGCGATCGTTTCACAAAATGCACGATTCCCCTCACCCCCCAAATCGTTTCATGAAATTTGCATTTTTTTTTTCAACGATCAGTGACAAAATTTGTGTTTTTCTTTTCCGCGGCCATTTGACAAAATTCGTAATGTGCACTCTTTAGACAAACTTTGCTATGCGTTTCTGTGATCTTTTGATGAAATTTGCAATATTTTTCTTTGTTTACTGCGATTCACGTTTTTTTTTTCTGCGATCGTTTCACAAAATGCACAATCCCCCCCCCCCCCCTCAAATCGTTTCATGAAATTTGCATTTTTTTATTTTTTTTCAACGATCAGTGACAAAATTAGTTTTTCTTTTCCGTTGCCATTTGTCGAAGTTTCCGATATTTCTCAGCGACATATTGGCAAAATTTGTAATCTGCTCTCTTTAGACAAACTTTGCTATGCGTTTTTGCGATCTTTTGATGAAATTTGCAATATTTTTCTTCGTTTACTGAAATTCACGTTTTTTTTTTTCAGCGATCGTTTCACAAAATGCACGATCCCCCCCCCCCCCAAATCGTTTCATGAAATTTGCAATTTTTTTTTTCAACGATCAGTGACAAAATTTGTGTTTTTCTTTTCCGCGGCCATTTGTCGAAGTTCCCGATATTTCTCAGCAATGGCAAAATTGGCATATGCTTCTGCACTTTTTTGACGAAATTTGCCATGCATTTCCGTGATCTTTTGATGAAATTTGCAATTTTTTTTTCGATTGTTTACTGAAATTCGCGGGCGTTTTTTCAACATTCGTTTGACGAAATTCACGATTTTTTTTTTTTTTTCAACGATCTATGATGAAATTTGTTATTTTATTTATTTCTTTTTGGTGACTATTTGCCAAAGTTACCGGTATTTCTCTGCGACAGATTGGCAAAATTCAGTGTGCGCTTCGGCACTCTTTTGTCAAAATTTGCTATACATTTCCGCGATTTTTTGATGAAATTTGCAATATTTTTTTTCGGTTGTTTACTGAAATTCGAGGGCTTTTTGCAGCGATCGTTTCACAAAATGCATGATTTTTTCCGAAGACTGTTTGGCGAAATTTGCATTTTTTTTTCAATTATCTGTGACGAGTTTTTTTTTTTTTTTTCTGCGACTATTTGTCGAAGTTCCCGATATTCCTGAGTGACAGATTGGGAAAATTCAACATGTGCTTCTGCGATCTTTTGATGAAATTTGTAATTTTTTTCTTCGATTGTTTCACAAAATTCATGATTATTTTTCCAAGATCGTTGGATGACATTCTTTTTTTTCTAATGATCACTTCACAATGTTTTTCAACGATCTATGACAAAATTGTGACAATTTATCGCATGTTATGTGTTCACCGTTCATGGGTATCTAAAATGTAGTCAACAATTTTAACAGGAAGATAGATTATAAATAACGAACACTCAAAATTTTCGCTTTATTGAATTATGCCTAAACTTTATACTGCACTTTCAATGTGAAAACATTCAATAAAGTATAACATATGTTTTCACTAGGATGAGAAAATATTAACAAAAGAATAAGAACTGAGTGAAAAATCCTTGAGTTCATGAAATACTTAATATGGTGTGCATTTTGTGATATATTAGGAGTTTTATAACAATCGCATGTGAATTGACTCTTAATCGCTCAAGAACAGAAATTATTTACTTCATAAAAAGTTCAAGAAACACGTTCCATGCTTGGGCGACTATGCATATGTAAATTGCCATTAACACGAAGAACGAATACAATTGAAATTAACTTACGTGAATGATAACACTTTAAAATTTTAAAGAAGGTGGGAGAGTTGAATTTCGAGTTTGGAAGGCGGGTGACGATAATTGTCCTTACAACTGTAGCGTTTTCTTCGATGAGTATCCTTTATATGTTGTTTTCTGACAGAGGTCGTTTTAAAGCTTTTGCCCTGTACATTACTAAGCACTCACTCCTCTCCTCTTAACTAATTTTTTCATCAGTAGAGGGTGTTTTAAAGTTTTAATTTGTTCATGACTATGGCATACAATTTTACAAAAATTATGAATAAAATTTGCATAACATCTCTACAATTTGTAACTGCTTCTCCCCCATTTTCACACTGTGAGCGGGTACGTATTTCAGACAAAATAGAGTTACATATAAAATCATATAAATTAAAGGTTTCTTTATAAATATTACCACGGACCCGGGCAACGCCGGGCGGGTCAGCTAGTAATTCAATAAATACGCAGCTGTTAATTGATTACAGCGTATTATAAGAATATAAATTGCTCTTAATTTTTTATTTACATTTTGCACTCTTTAGCGTTTAAAATAATTCGTTGCTGCAGCTTCACAGCCAGTTGAACTTTTTCGACAAACATTGTTTGACGCATAATTAACTCCATTGTTGTTGTAACTCATAAACAATTCTATATGGTTAGCCATAAAGAAAATTAAGCTTTCATCTCCTGCAACGCGCTATTGGAAAAATGCCTAAGGGCAGTTGGAAACCCCTATATTTGTAATGTTAAATGAATGTACCTTTTCACAAAAACTACCGAATATATTAACTTGAAGTTTTTTATATACATTAAATGAATAATACCTAATAAAGTGAACTCAACTTTATAAACAGATATTCTTTAGTTATTTTTTTTTTTTATCTGGAATAAAAACCACTTTTCAATAACAAAAAACTTCCATTTTTCCAAAGAAATGTTTTTGATAAAAATTTTGTAGAAATGTTTATAGCAAAAGTTCACTTCAGATTGATCAGGGATACGTGTGAAATATTCTGGAACGATTGCAAACAATAATATGCAGTAGTTTCTATAAAAAGGTACATTGAATTTCAAAAAGCAACATTTTAAGAAAATTCAGTTTAAAGTTTACGTATGTAATGTTCACGTATGATGTAAACAAACTGAATCATTTAAATTTGTCTAACGTTTTTTTCTCGTAGAAACAAAAGTAATATACATTTCGAAAGAGAGCAAATAAAAAATACAAAATATATAAAAATTTAAAAAAAATGACTTTTTTCACGAATTTGACTTCTAACTGGCTTTAAAATTAATCTATTAATTTATAAACATTCAAATATTCTATTGTCATCGGAACATACCTTTGAACACAATTTTTATAATAAAATAGCAATTAAATCCTTTGTGCAGGAATATTAAAAAGCAGTAAACCATGTTTAAAATGCACAAATAATGCGTGAAAAGCAGCAAACATCTGTTTCGAATCTACAGCGAGATTCTTCTTCAGTGCAAGATAAGGAAAAAAGAACAGCGTGCTAGAAAAAGCAAGGCTGGGCAAAATGATAGACAGAGACGCGCTGTCTTATACACCCTATGCGGGTAGCGAAAGCGCCAGAAACAACCAATGAGAGAGAAGCAGTGGAAACGACTGGGTGGACAAGTAGCGACATCTACCGGAGAAGGAGAGAAAAAGAAAGCAAAAAATAAGAAATTAAATTAATGCTTTCCAAATACTTGGAAAATCTGGAGTACTAGATAAGTCATTGACTAAAGAGTGAGAATTTTTAATGATGTGGTAAGCTTCCCAAAAATCAAGATCAAGGTTAGAAGCCGTAGATGTCGCTACTTGTCCACCCAGTCGTTTCCACTGCTTCTCTCTCATTGGTTGTTTCTGGTGTTTTTGCTACCGGCATAGGATGTATAAGGCTGGTATAGGATGTATAAGGATGTCTCTGTCTATCATTTTGCTCAGCCTTGCTTTTTCTAGCACGCTGTTCTTTTTTCCCAATCTTGCACTGAAGAAGAATCTCGCTGTAGATTCGAAACAGCTGTTTGCTGCTTTTCACGCATTATTTGTGCATTTTAAACATTGGTTTACTGCTTTTTAAAATTTTTATAATTCTAGCATATCAGGAAGTGAATTAAAAATCGATTACAAAATTTCTTTTTTTCATACAAAAACCAGGATGAGTTAACCCAAGAAAGACTGACTATGCATTTTAGCAACATTTCGTTTGTGATTATTTTAAAAGTTAATATTGTGAGTACTTTTTCCAACAAATTTAATATTACCTATTCTATGTATGGCTTTTATTTTTAGGGAAAAATATTTAATTGATTCGAATTGTAAAAAATTAGTTGTTTGTGAATGTTTTGAAAAGTTCGATTTATAAATTCCTTATTCTGTTCATAGATGCATTATAAAGGAAGAAATAAAATTCAGCAATTCAAGATACAGATATTGCAGCAGTCAAACTATATTATAATATAGCGGCGTATAATGGGTTAAGTTAAAAATATATTACGTGAAGCAACACATATATATATATATATATCACTTTGCGTAATATATAACTTAACACATTATACGCCACTATATTAATCAAGTTTTATTTTATATACAGGGTGTTTCTAAACTCATGGTACAAACTTTAAGGGTAGGTAGAGCACACTGTAACAATCATTTATTGTATAGGAATGTATGGGACCAAGTGACGGCAATTAGGGCCCTTTTTTAATTTTCAAAATTACTTATTCATACCAGAAAATTTTTATACTATACTTTTCTTGACATTTCATAATTACTTCCTAACAAAATTCTTCTTTGACAATTTTTGGTATGAAATCAAAATATTTTGAATTGAAAATAAAATTAGGAATAGAAATTTTTTGAAATAGAAATGGAGTTTTTGATTGATTCCACTGGCGGTAGAGGGCAGTAAGTGACTGGTCGTCGTTCAATACCATGCATTCAAGTAGAAGAAATCGCCATTTTTAATTGTGCTATCGTTCGTCATGGAAGACTTTACATATGCCGAAAAAGCCGACATGCATTTCATGTATGGTCGCGTAAATGGCAACCCCAGAGCTGCCCTACGAATGAATCAGGAGCAGTTTCCTCTCAGAAGAATGGCTTATCATAGCATGTTACACCGCTTACACCATCAACTTTCTGAAACAGTTTCTTTCCACGTCACCAGAGAGGAAACAGGGCTAGAAAGAACTGTACGCAGTGCAAACCTGGAAGAAATTATTTTGAATTTTGTGAGTGAAAGCCCCGAATCAAGTACAAGAGCTGTTACACAGAATTTGGGTGTGAGTCATCCGACCGTTTGGAGAGTGTTAAATGAAAATCGATTTAATCCCTTCCGTTTTCAACGTTTACAAACTTTGAATCCGGAAGACTATCTTCTGCGGTTGAACTTTTGCCTGTGGGTTTTGCAGCAACATGTATTGCAGCCAGACTTTACTTCTCATATTCTATTTACAGATGAAGCAGTATTTACACGCGAGGGTGTATTTAATGCGCACAATTTTCATCTTTGTACAACCAATAATCCACATGCAACGCGGCCACATGCTTATCAATAACGATTTTCTGTGAATTTGTGGGCGGGTATTGTTAATAATTATTTGATTGGCCCATACCTACTACCAAAGAGGCTGGATGGTCACTGTTACCTTATTTTTGATGTACTGATTGCCATTCGTACCCGGATGTGTTTTCAACATGATAGAGTGCCCGCGCACTTCACCACTGGTGTGCGCAGTTACCTGAATGCCACATTTGGGACGCGATGGATTGGGCGTGGTGGACCAGTTCCTTGGCCATCGCGATCTCCCGATTTATCGAACCTTGATTTATTTTTATGGGGACATCTTAAGAGTCTTGTTTATGAGACTCCAGTTGCATCAGACGAAAATCGAGTATCTCGCATATCCAAAGTTGCTGCACGAGTGCGGGAAATGCCTGACATCTTTAGACGTGTGCGTCAATCGTTCCACCGACAATGCGAAGCGTGTATCACAGTTGGTGGGCGCAATTTTGAAAACTTATTGTAATATTATTGTATGCATTATTATTTACTTGTAAACTACATTGTAAAAAAACATTTTATCTTTTTAATTCATGTATTGCGTTAGATAAGTTTGCCAATTTTGCGCTTTTTTTTATTCAAAAATTTAGATTTCATACCAAAAATTTTCAAAGAAAATTTTTTTTATTAAGTAATTATGAAATGTCAAAAAAAAGGATAGCATTAAATTTTTCTGGTCTGAATGAGAAATTCTGAAAATTAAAAAAGGAGCCTAATCCCCCCCCCCCCCCTGGTGTTTTTTACCTTAATGCGTCACTTGGTCCCATACATTCCTATACAATAAATGACTGTTACTTTGTACACTACCTACCCTTAAAGTTTGTACCATGAGTTTAGAAACACCCTGTATGCAATACAAAATTATATACAGAAACAGTATAATTATGTGTAGTAAATATAATGTACTATTACATAATAAATGCTTCAACTATTTTCATATGGCAAAAAGGTTGTTGATTTATACTGACATTGCGTTTTCGCAACATATCTTATCTCACATGCAAATAAAAAATAAAATTGTAATATCGCTTTTTTTCTCTTAATTAATCAATAATATGTGCAAAATAAAATTTCATTTCATTTTTGTCAAGTACAAGAAGGTGTGGTTCCTGAATGGGTTAAATAAAAGAGTAAAAATAAGCTGAAAACCAACATTAATTTAATAAAAGAGTGAAAATTTTACTAATAAGCAAGAATATTGCATTGTATTTAAATACCTTCTCCATATTATTTCTTTTTAAACTTTTCAAAAGTAATTAAACCACGAACAGTCATTTTGAAACAAGATTAGAAATAACATCATAACTGCACTATTTCATTTTATTATTTTTTCTTATTATCATTTTTGATATCGACAATGTATATTCGTCCTTTAAAAAACTTTAAAAACTTTTTTATTTGCCATAACAATGCAATTTTAGAAAAAGTCTGAAATCTATTCTTTGATAAAATTACATCTAAAGAAGCCGTTTTCTGTAATACTACAGAAAACAAGAGCATTTACAAAAATCATCAGAAGAAATAGCGAAAACTATTTATAGAAGACATTTTTTTTATATATTCTCCCAGAGTTGTTCTTATCGGTGTTTTTATTAGCGGTCGTTTTATTTTTTCTGCCATCCTTTAAGACTGAAACTTTTGTTAAATTTCTCTTTTGTTCCGAAGCCATATCTGCAATTGTATTTTGTGCTATACAAAGCTTAAGAAAGTGACGAGTCAGAACGAGATGCCCTTAGTCAAACAGTGTGTTTTTTCATTTTTTTAGATACATAAAAAAAGTTATAATATTCATTTTATACTGATAATGTAAAGGGTAATGATATAAAAAGTGATTTTGTTCCAAAAATAACTTGCATATTACTTTTTCTTTTACTCACTATAGGTTCACTTGTTTTATTGAGTAGAGAGAAATGTTTTTACACTTTTTTCTATTACTTAAGGTGACTCGGTACATTTTGAAGAACTTTAACATGTTTTACTTTTTTTACTGATGTACATTTACTTATTATGTACAAATATTATTAATGGTAATATAGACTGTCTCATAAATATAGAGACACTGATATTTTTAAAATAATATTTTAAGTGGTCAGGTACCCTTTGATCCAATAAAGTACATGGAAAAGTGATCTCCGTTAGAATTGCATTCACTCTTTAATTAATTGACTTTTAATTATAAAATTGAAAACACATGTTACAAACGTTTTAGTTTATCAATTTAAGTTGTTAAAAAAGATATACACAAATATAATCCTTTTTTTTATTTTTAAAGATAATATTATTTTTACGAAAGAATTATTCTTACATACATTGCGCGCAAATAAATTTTTCTCATTTGAATGGCTGAAACAAGCGAAGATTTTTTTAATGAGTACAGATATAAAGTGTTTTCAAAATGACGTACAATGAAAAAAATAATGTAGATTAATAGAAGTAGATGTAGATCCCAAGAAAGAAATTTATTTTTAAAGAAATTCGAAATATCAAGATTTTTTTTATTACAAAAGTAGTCGTGAATTATAAACTTCTTACTTGAGAAACATAATAATTGGTCATTTTGTGCTTCTGTGCATTTAATACATTCACCGAAAATTTCGTGAAATTCTATGTAACCGTTTTTAAGAAATCGTTCGCGCAATGATCAAAATCGCTGTTTTGAGAAAATTGACATTAAAGATTAAATCACCCCTTGATCATATAGCAAAAGCTCAAAGTGTTTTAGACATAACTTCTCTTCTAATGCGAATTTTTGTATCGGGTTTGTTTTTAAATGTTCCTAAAGAATCATAGTCAATTATAAGACATTTAAAAAATAATACATTTTTGGGCGCTTTAAAGGTTATCTAACCCCATAATGATTCAGTATTCAAAAATATGTTTATGTATATAAAAAAAAAAACATGTGCCAAAAAAATACTTTATAGTAAATTAAATTAGAATTAAATAATTTCAACTCGTAAATTGATAAAACTAAATAGTTCGATAACCCAGAGCCGAAGGGCTCCATGCGGTCCTTCAGAGGAGATCCCCCGTCCGTCAAGGCACCAAGTGACGCCCAGTCGCTACAACAACAACTCGCCTGTCGAAACAGCTGAGCAAGGGACACCCAAAGACCAACCACAACAAAAAACTTCGCAAAGTCTGTTGTAAATTGATAAATGAAAAGAAATGTGGTGTCTCATAAATATAAACATATTTTACATATTTTTGAATTATCGTCCAATAATAGATGCATTTTTATTAATGGCAGCAAATATTCTTGGTGGCATGCTGTTTATTAAGTTGTTTAAGTACTTTGACTTTATATCACACACCAACTTCATTCGACTACTTTTTTCAAGGACGTTTGACAACTGCCTTCCAGATGCATATACACTGCGAACGGTAAAGCCCCAAAGATTCTGAACTGAAATTAAATCAGGGCTGCGTGAGAGCCACACCCTGACATGGATATTGTTATCAGCAAACTATATTTTTTGTAAGTCTTGGTGTATGAATAGGTGCATTTTCCTGTTATTACAAATAATTACGACGACCAAGAGTTTTAGAAACTACAACAAGTGAGTATCGAGCACTTCTATATACTCTTTAGATTTTTTTTTTTACCTTCCATAAAAGCAATATATGTAGTTTCATTAAAAGGGAAGACACCCCAAACCATCATAAAACATCTATATTTCTGTCTACTGAAGAGGACTGATAATGTAAATCTCATAAAAATATGTTTAGGAGAACGTGAGTTATAAGCGTTCGTAAAAAACTTCTCTTTGGTTATAGGATTGACTTAATTAATTTTCTCCTATAGTCTGACACCTAAACGGCATAGAGCAATATATTATGTATTAAAACATTCCCTTAAGAATTATATAACTAACGGTGCAATTTCCAGGAAAATCCATTCAGCAGAACACACGTTTTAAGCAGCAGGAATTAAATTTCCATTTATATAGTATATAGTAATTAACATGCATTCCGTAACAGCTCTATGATTCGTCTTCATACTCACTATAATATATTCTTAGTTTTGAGTTATACAGCCTTTATGTATCGCCTTTTAATTTTTTAAAAATTTAAAATAAAAGAGATTTATATGCTATATTCATTTATTAAAAAGTATCTGTAATTCATAGTACCAACAAAAACCTTTCGTTAAAAGATGTTATGCAAGTTGGCGTACTTTTTTTGGATTGTTAGATATCGGCGATTTAGTGTACGCCTTCTAGAAAATGTGAACTAATGAATTTATTTTTTAAATAATATTTTTTGCACATTTTTTTAAAGATGTAGCAACACGAAAAGCGAAGATACACACTTTTATAAGCTTTTATGTCAACTCTTTAGTTTGAGAGCAGAGATGTAGTGGGCGTATACGGGGATATACAATGTATACCCTCTGTATTTTTCAAGGAACACCGTATACCTTCTGTTTCTCAAGAAAGCATTAGTATATATATACTAGTAGGGATGCACAACCTGTGGCCCGCGAAGGATTAACGCATGGCCCTGGAAATTCGCCAATTTATAACTGGAAAAAATTGCAATTTTTGTCCATAGGTCGCAGGAAGCAATCTTCAATTTCGTCAATTTGCCGCGGGAAAGATTGAAATTTTTGTCAGTCAGTTAAGGATCGCAGATTTCGTTGATCGGGTGAGGAAAAATAGCGAATTTCGTCGATCGGGCACGGAAAAATCGCGAGTTTTGTCGATCGAGCTCGGAAAGATCACGAATTTCATTAGTCGGGCACAGAAAAATCGCTAATTTTGTCGGTCAGGCGCAGATAAATCGCAAATTTCGTTGATCGGGCGCCAAACAATCGTGAATTTTGTTCATGATGCGCAGAAAATTTGCAACTTTTGTTGATCGGCTGCGAAAAAACCTCGAGTTTCATCAGTCGCGAGAAAAAATCGCGAATTTCGTCAATTGGCCACGAGGAAAAAATTGCAAATTTCGTCAGGGAGTTAAGAGTCACGAATTTCGTTGATTGGGTGCGGAAAAATCGCGAATTTTGTCGATATGGAGCGGAAAAATCTGAAATTTCGTTGATCGGCTGCTGGAAAAACGCGTGTTTCGTCTGTTTATTGCAAATTTCGTCAGTGTACCGCGGAAAAAATTTCAAATTTAGTCAGAGTCAGTTAAGAGCTGCGAATTTTGTTGATTGGGTGCGAAAAATATCTCAAATTTCGCCGATTAGGTGTGGAAAAATTGCAAATTTCGTTTATCATGCGCGGAAAAAATCTCAAATTTTGCCAATCGGGCACCACAAAATCGCGAATGTTGTTGATTGGGCTCCGAAAAATCGCGAACTGCGTTGGTCGGGAACAGAAAATTCACGAATTTTGTCCATCAGGCGCCAAAAAATCGCCGCGAGAAAAAATCGCGAATTTCGTCAATTTTCCGGGGGGGGATGAAAATTTCGTTAGTCAGCTAAGAATCGCGGATCTCGTTCATCGGAAACGGATAAATTGCGAATTTCGTCGGTCGGGCTCCGAAAAATCGCGAATTTCGGTGGTCGGACATGATAAAAATCACGAATTTCGTCGATCAGGTGTGGAAAAATCGCAAATTTCTTCGATCGGTAGAGAAAAAATTGCGAATCTCGTTGATCCGATGCGGAAAAATCGCGAATTTTGTCCATTAGGTGCGAAAAAATTGCGAATTTTGTCGACCTATTTCCGGAAAATTGCAAATTTTGTCGATCAGGTTCGGGGAAAACGTAAATTTAGTTGATCGGGCGAGGTAAATTTGCGAATTTCGTTGATCAGGAGCAGAAAATTTGCGAATTTCATTGATCAGGTGCGGAAAAATTGCAAATTTCGTTGATTGGCTCCTCCTCTTTCTTTTCCTTCATAAAGTTCACATTTTTCTTGGCACAAGCCACTTTCATGCCTTTGTTTTTTAGCACTCTTAATGAAACAAAACTTATTCCCCCGAATAAAGTCAAGAAATATTAACACTCCTTCTAAATAATCCTTTCTATATCTCTGTTATATATACAAAAGTAAACTGTTGATATATCCTTGCCAACTGAATTAGATATGCTAAGTAGGGGAAAATAGAGGGGTAACCCCCCTCCCCCTCTTCTGAAACCATATTTTTTATCTAATTATAGGCCACAGATTACCTCCCTGAAATTATCTCTGTATTACTGAAGTGGCCCTCGACAACCCGGAAATTTTTATAAGTGGCCCTTCTCTTAAAAAGGTTGTGCACCCCTACACTAGGGTATACTCTCTGCTTTGAGTGTATGCCCTCTGCTTAGAACGTATACCCTCTGTTTTTGTTTACGACCACACCACTGATAGAGAGTGTGATCTTGTGCATTTAATTAAAATTTATATTTTTGACACTTTAAGTTTTTAACATATTGCAACACGAAAGACGAAAAAACATTCTTTTATAAGCTTTGAGTATTTATCCTAAAAATAACACCTAATTTCATGACCGAAATTCATGTGCCGACAAAACCTTTCATTACAATACCTGAATTTAGCGTGGTCCTCATTTTTAGATATCACCACTTTAATGTACGCTTTATTGAAAACGTACACTTTATTGAAACATTACACGTATTAATGTTTTAAATTATATTTTTTATACTTATATTTTTTAAGATATGGCAACACGAAAGAAGATAAATATTTTATTCATTTGACCTAGACATTAAAAAAATTATATTTTTTGCACTTATATTTTTTAAGATATGCAACACGAAAGAAGAAAAGTATTATTAATTATTTTTTCACGATTTCTAAATTGTTTTCGAAACATATCATCATCATTTAATTAATATTAAACTATTAAATGACAAAAGAAGATATATTTAAAAAAGTACACTTTATATTTTTCATTTATATTTTCTACCTTTTAGCGTTTGACATATTTCTTTGTTGAATTTTCTCAGCCAGTTTGCCTACTTTGGCAAAAGTGTTTTGGCTTATAATTAATTTCATCCTTTTTGTAATTCATAAAGACTTGTAACTATAAATATTGTTTGGAAATATTTTACTCTCGGCCGGCAATAACAAAAATGCCTTAAACCTCTTGAGTACGTCGCGAAAAACAGCAAACGGGTTCCCGCTACCATGCTTTGTGCGAAAGCCAAGAATGTTCAGGGCGACGGGCAGAAGATATACAAAGCACAAAGAATAAATTCGTGGTAGTTCTTGATATTATTATATTATATTATATTATATTATATTATATTATATTATATTATATTATAGCCTGTTTGCAATATCACTTATGTTGGAGAATTCAGAATCACTCGAGTCATATTCGTCTTCATCTGGAATAAATTCCGACCCACTACTGTCATTCGCATACATATTTTATTCAAGATATTCAATAAAATGCCCAACGGAAACACGCACGTGATTTAAACTGCCACATAGCAGCTACAAAAAAATCTCCCCACGAAAACTCACACTTGGTCTAAACAGTAGCATAGCAGCTAAAAATAATCCCCTCAAAAGATCAGTTTCATAGGCCTTTCTTGTCGTGGTTTAAAGCTTCCGGTATTCACAGTTTCCAAGTGATCTTATAACGGGGAAAGCAACATACCTGTCTTACAAGACATAAGAAAACTTGGCTGCCCTTACAACGCTATGATTCTCTTTTGTGTGTAGTGAAGCACAGAAACCACGTACGCAGCGTACGTTGTCGTCATTACGCAGGTACTTTCAAGCACGTGCGCATCGTACGTGGGCGTAGTCAAGGTGTTAAATTGATTTATTAATTTATAAATAAGTTCTAAAAACATTAAAATGCTGTATTGCCATTGGAAATATACATGTGCACCTAATTTATTATAATTCTCACATATCAGAAGGTGAGTGAAAATTCTATTATAAAAATCATTTTTGCACACGCACATAAAACTAAAGTAGGTTGAATAAAATGAGGAAAAATTGTTTTTAGTTGTATATTCCATCTCTGTGCAGATTATTGAACAGTTCTTCTGAATAATCCTGTAAATATATATATATATATAATTTCAATTCATCGCCTTTTTCTTTTTACTAAAAATAAAATTAATAAATTGAGCATCAATACATTACAATGACATTATACAAAATAAAATTGGAACTAATGACTAGTAACTAATTATCATGGGCAATATTACGAAATCATTAGTAAATTGCGGACGATTAAAACTATACTCATATGAAAATTTACCAAATTTGATGCGATAGCCATTTAATGACAAAAGATACAAAAATCCATCTAAAAAAGGTTGAGCTAATAAAAGACGCATATTTAAACAAATAAAAGACCATTTGGATGGATGTAGAAGGAAGCTTATACTATATTTCACTTCATCAGGGGTACATGTACTACAAATATAAGCAAAATATTTGTCAATTTCTGTAATACAATCAAGCTATAAGCTGAAAATTTAATTCTATTATGTACCCAATCGACTATAAACTAAAAAGTATAAATTAACCACGCCATATAAAATGAAAGAATTAAATAATTAATCAATGTACGATCCGTACTGATCAACATAATGTACAAAATGAACAAAATTTAAATATGCTAATTAAAAACATACACAGCAAGAGTATTATTATCACCATATTTAAATCGCAAACAAATATCCCTTATAACACAACGATATATATATATATATATATGAATCAAACTAAATTAATTTCTTATTACAAATAATAATAATAAAAAAACTTCAGTATATTATTAAACTAAACTAAAGTGTAATTCTTCTTGAAATTCGACACTTTCGTAACATATGTTTCCTGTCTACATCTTTCACTTTACGACCAGATTTAATTCAGAAAACGTTTGGATTTGATTTTTTTTCAAGCATAAAACTTCCAGGAATTCAATTTAAAATCTTCCGTGTTGATGGGTACAACAAAAGTTTTCGTAAATGTTTTTTTGTGAGAAGAAACTCGTAACACATGCCTTAATGTGATTGAAAAACTGTTTCAAAAGCTTCGAGCGATTGATAGAAGTTTGCGAAATGTTTCCACATACGATGTTAAAATTATTTTAGTTGTCTATAAATTGTGTATACAAGTAGGATTTTCGAAATTATATATGAAATACTGGTTCGAAAATGAAGGTGGTTTCTGAAGATTCAATAGTTTGATAAATCCTGTCTGCATTCATTTATATTTATTTTCGATTATTAATAAACGTAAGTCAACTGAGAATTATTTTGATCTTTGTGTACTTAAACATAAAATATTATGTTTAATATTATGAATATTTTTATTTCAAACAAAGCCCTGAAATATAAATTATTAAATCTAACTTTGAAACAGTTCAAGTATAGGGGCATGAGCGAGATAGAAAAAACTGCCTTCACGAGAGACTGAAATGTTTTATCTATAATTTCTGATAGCCTATTCAATGTTTTGGTATAAAAAAATAAAAAAAATTATATAAAGAAACCATTTATCTGTTTTCATATGCCAACAGAAGAAAATTTTTTATAAAAAGCAATAATAATAGTAAATGTATATATATATATATATGTTAAAACCTGGGAAGACCGGACACTTCGAGAAACCGGAATCTGATCACTATTCGGATGTGTCCCTTATTCAGAAGTAAAAATCTTATAAAATTTTAGGCGTTGTGATTGAAAAACGGTCCTTTAAACAGAAGTGTCCGCTGTTCACCAGCGTCTGTTGTGGAGCTTTTACTGTACACACACACACATATATATATATATATATGTATATATATATGGGGGGTTGGCGTATAAACCAGTATAAAGAAACTTGAAATTTCATCATGTTAGTTTCCGTAGCTGTTTATATCATTTGGCAACGAATCTCGCTCACAGATAAAAATTCGTAGATGAAAATCTGTTTAATTCAAAGGAAAATGTTCATTTTAATGTATGAACAGTTTGCTGTGGTTTGGAAACAAAGAAATCGGTTTCTATAACGATTCATTCCACTGCTACTGAGATTAATGTCCCGAAGAAAAAATAATGCTGTAATTGAATAAAGTCGACTTAATTTTCAGAATTTTGATGGAAAAAATGCCTCAATCTTTGTAGATAGTATTTCATTTAAACATTAATGCGCATTTTGATTAATAGAAGAGAAATCTATTGTAAAACTTTAGTAAAAAATACGTAATTTTCCCTTTTTTATATATTTACTGTTTATATTACTTTTTCAATGAATAAAATAAAAATTAATTTTAGTTTTTCTATTCTGTCTTCTCAAATTATACAGAAAATCACATAAGAATAGCCCATTTGATAGACTTCGTATCAGACTTCACACAAGTTAAAATCTTATTAAAATCTACGTTGTAAATTTGAGTGACGCTCTAACAAAGCACAAATAAATTAACGCTTATAACCATCTAGCTCAACTGACGAAAAGTACAAAATTTAGGATAAATGTTCAAATGGTATCTACCATTAACTTGGTTAGGCATGATCAGGCACCTGATTAGCCACATTGAGCATGATCAGGGTCAATCATGTTAATAGAAAATTTGCGTTTTTGACAGGGGTGGTCGCTCAAACAGCAGTTGAAATAGATGATGAATACCACCGTTCCAGTTTCATATAAGATTAAAAAGAGTAAGCCAAAATAAGTGTTCGATATTTTGCAGGAGAGCACAAAAAAATAATAAAAAGCAAAGGAATATTAATATAAAACGTGTTTTCTAAACCCAAATATTCAGCCAAAAATACAAATAAAAAATCAAGAGTGTTATATATATTTTTGAATATATGTTTTAATCTATCAATAGTTCCATATATATTAAGTATGATTCTACGTTTAGAAAACATACTAAATAAATTATTTAAATAATGTTTTTTCTTTCATTTTGTCAAATCTTATAAAAGAAATAAATTCACTAATTCGAAGTTTCTGCGAAGGATAAGTCAAAGCAAAGGATTTTCCATAATCGAGGCTATAACGATTATCTCGTTATATATGTTTACATTCCATTCCCCCCCCCCCCCCAGACAGTTTCAATTAAAATTCTGTTTAATAACTTATTTATTTTGTGCACTATAGTCAAACAGTGCAGCCCCTAAATTAAATTCAACATTTAAAAAACTAAATCGATTGTATTAACAGCCCTTCACATTTAAATTAAATTATTCTAAGTACTCATCTCTTTAATAAAATAAAATCAGTGAATCACTCTCCATTTTCACTTTGTGAGTCTCACACATACGATTTAACCTTGTAGAAAAACGTTACTGTTGTCTGTTAGAAACTAAAGCATTTTAACTTCGGGCATTTCCTTATTTGGGCATGAATATAACTCATCATTTAAAATCACTTTACATGCAATCTATTTATTAGAATTATCTTCGCTTCACACCCTTTTGTCCAGATGTATGGCAATTCTGCATTTTTGTGGTAAAGCGGTTCATCTTTGATCTAACATCTGCTCTAGAAAAATACATTCTCATGCCTTTTCGCCTAACGATTTCGATCTGTTACTTGGCTTTTCCAGAAACACTTTTATTTTTTTTACATTTAACCGCAGCTGTATCAATGTACAGATTAGTCTGCGGCTATCATGACTCAGGAATGTATGCAGCCCACAATCTGCCCCCCCCCCCCCCTACACAATTAATATGGTAGAAGTCTACCGTATGTTTTGGCGAACATACCAGCCAATGTTTCTCTTTGCCTCTTGTGCATGGCGCAAAAATACTTTTAGATTGGCGATATTGTGGTCCGCCAAGCAAGAAAGTTGTAACTGTATATTCAACACTTTTCCTGCTCTATCGCTAGCCTCGTGATGACGTCTTAAAAGAGGCTCCTTATTGCTTTTCCCCTGTACCTCTCCCTTGGACTTTCATCATGAAAATAAACTATGTCTTCGTTTACCCGAATTGGAGTTTTTTTTAATAGGACCTGGTGTTAAAAGTTTCACCCTTGTCAACGCAAACGGCCATCTCTACACTAGCGAAAAACGTCTTCCTAGAGGCACCTGCGTAATTAATATAAATTGATAAAATATTTTGGAACGATATGAATTGTATTCATGAAATTAGGAGTGATTTTTTGGATAAACAATACTTATTTAAAAAAAATCTTTAAAAAGAAAACCTGTGTTCACTTTTATATTTATTTATTTTGTATTTATTTATTTAAACTTTTTGAAGAAACTGTAGAAATTATAACTTAAATCATAAGCCACAAAACATATCAACAAAACAAGTAGATAATACATACATACATTTATATATATATATATAACGTAAGTAATTACGATTTATTATGTGTGAAAAAAATTGTACTGATCTGAACTACTATGTAATCTTTAATAAGTACTTTAAACTTTTGATATAGCGAAACGTTAAAAGAATTGAAAAATCGTTCGAATTATGAAAAAACCGCAATTTCATTTAATAATGCAGTGGTAGATATTTCTCTTGTAATGCATGGAAAAAAGTTCCGAAATATCTAAAAATAAGTTATTGATATCAGGCAATTCCTGTTTCATTTAATTATTTGTGAAGTTTCAACTTCTTTTTGCAAACAAATGCTAAATTAATTACCGTGTTTCAAGTGAAAAGCAGTTAAACTTCCGTAATTGGTTTGCACAGAAATTAACAAAATGTTTACACTTGAAAATAAATTTAAAAATCATAGAAAAACCGTAAATTAAGGTACAGTTTTCAGACAAATTTCATTTAAGTGTGCATTTTTTTCTCTATTCGACGGTATAAAATGTAAATTGTGCTATTTCTAAAAATAAAAAAAAAAAATGCAGTAAAATCAATATATATTGGCCACGTCCTTGCCACCGTTAAAATGACGCCGACGTTACTTACGTAGCGTATTTTTTTATAATTTAGATTTGACTTAAAAAAGACACAATTTTATGTTCTATTTTTTTTAAATTATGAAAACGAAAACTTAAAGAAATAAACTTAAAAAATTTATTTGATCTAGCTATTGCATGAGATACGTTTAATTTATATTTTAAAAAGAATATGACAACAAAATGTTTAATGGAAAATTTTTCCTGAAATTACTTCATTCATTTGCGATACTGTGCTTTTTTACAATTTTTATAATTATGTTCATCCAACCTGAAATTCAACTTTTTTAAAGCGTAATGGTATATTACAATTTCTCCATGTTTCTGTAGACGACAGAAACATCTGATGTTCTTGTAAAAAAGTGGAAACTTAAATTTTAAAATACTTTGTAAAAGAAAAATTTCTTTGAGTTTTATTTATTTTTTTTATGAAAGAAGTTTTATTATTTTTTAAGTTCTTGTCACGTATTCAGGCAAATTCAATAAAACAGGTGGAATTTTTTTAGCACAATTCAGTTATGTTTAAAGGCATTTAATTTAATATGAGCTGCTAAGTTAACGTCATTGCAAAATATATTAGTATACCAGCTGGAGTAACAACCCAATATGTTAAATTTGCATTGCATGAGATCTTTGATTTTTTGAGGAAATAAGAAATTTTATTTCATTTTACTTCTAGAAAAGTTTTATACATATTAATTTTATTAAATTTTCTATTAATAGTAAGAATTAATGTTTAAAGTGTAAATGAATTAATGATTATGACAATTATATTTTGTTAGTCAAGTGACTTTCATGCAATTATAAAAAAAAATAGAAGAAAATGATAATATATGGGCAATAAAATTCCATTGGTCATAGAAATTTGGAGAGCTTGTCATTATTACAAAGCTAACGTTTGTTTATTTGTCTATTTGTTTGGTTTTTTTTTTGTTTCTTTTTTTCTTTTACTTAAAGTTGTGGCCATATTTATTTTGACTCAATGTATACAGATGTGAATTGTTCCTGGTACAAATTGTACTTATAGGGTAGACTGGGAGGGTTGACTCATATTTTACAAAGTGATTTTTTATTTTTTAAATATTGAACGTAGAATAAATTTTTATGTATCATTTTAGTCGATATATAATCAGTTCTCAAAATAAAATTGCAACATAAGTGTAATATATAAGAAACTTGAAAAATGATTGATTTTATTCATGAGAAAATAATGGGTCATGGCTCCCCACATATGGGAGGTTTAACCCAATTTATTTTAAACTGAAATATTTGTTCAGAAAAATAAAATCAGGTTAAAAAATTTTCAGAATAACTATATGCTACATGTTTTAATTATTATAAAAACTGTTTTGGAAAATGTGATGTGTAAACAAGCCTGCTTAGACGGAATACAAGATACGGGAGAAAAATTCCATTTTAAACACCCACTTTTTGTGATACTCGCTGCAACACTAGCTGCCGCATAGTTTCGCTTCCTCTTATTGTGTTCATTAAATTGGGTTAAATTTGCCTACGAATCATCCCAAAGTTTTGATCAATGCAGCGACTAAAATTCTTTTCCAGAGGCAGGAACACTTAACATTTCCTAACATTTTTTTTTTCATTTTTCTTCTTTTCTATTCTTTATATTTACCTCCTATGTGTACAATTTAAATGAAATAAAAGTTCCTATCAACTTTATCATTTACATTTCATTAATTAAGATAAATAACTGGTTGTTTATCTTTTGAAACCTCTAAACCCTATACATATTTCGAGAGTTAAAGAGACGTATCTAAAATAGAGTTTATTTTGCTGCACCGATTTTCAAAAACGTTGCTGAGTTATTTTTATAGTGTATTAATCGGTCTTAAGTAACCGGAATATATCTTTTAAGGATACAATCAATTTTCACTTTAACATTCTCAGCTTTTCATGAATTTGTACGTGTAGAGGTAACGAAATAATATTAATTTTAATGTACTTTATAAGCGTCAATTTTACGGCTATTACTTTATCATTTTTGTAGTAAAAACATGGTTTTTGAACTTGAAATTGTTTACTTCAGAATTGATAGTATCCAAAAAACCTATTTTCTGGGTTCAGAAAACTGATTAACTTACAATAGAAACTACTGGCAAATGTTTCAGAAAATCAATGGCAGCAAATGAAACATTGTTTTTATATATACTTTCTAAAATATCGAAAATATATTGGTTTCCGAGGTTTCTGAAAATAAAGAACACATTTTAAAATCGTTGGTAACTCCGAAAAGTTAAGTATATATTTTGATCGTGGTTATATTAAGCCTTTATCTACTGACGGCAAGTATAAGTACTATTAAAATAACTTGTTATAAAATTCTTTTAATGCATCGATTAGTTGCAATATAGTTTAGAATGAGTGATAGATACATTACTTTATCTTATTCCAGAAGCATTATGGGATAAACAAAACAAAAATGTTTTTAAAAAGATGATTTATTTTGCCTTTGCATCTTTTCAGCTTTCTTGGCGGTAGGAGGGGGGGGGGGATTTTTCAATTCGGAAATATTTCCATATTTCTATGGTAAGAACAATATATATGTACATTTAATAATTCTACAAAATACTAAGAAAAATATTTTAAATAAAAGATTTGAGTGGGGTTGTAAATATTGCACAAAATCCCCATAAATTCAAACTTAATGAATCCTTCGAAATCCTGCAATCTTTCTAAAATTTATTAAATGATTACGTAAATTTTATAATGTAGCTTAAACAAATCTAGAAAAAGGTTTTAGAAGATAAAATTTTCACGAATTCATAATTCAATACATAAAAGGTTAAAGTTTCCTAGATTAAGAAACGTTTGTGTACACTTAATAAATATACGGCATTGAAAAGCTAATGTTAAACAAATGAAAGCGTTCTTAAAAATTACCGTTCGCATATTAATATTTTTTAGGCTAATGTCAGACGAACTTCTTTTTGGATGCTTTTTCCCCCTGCATATCAACCCTACACAATGCCGCTAGTATTGTGTAGGGATGATATGTAGGGATAAAAGCATGCAAAAAGATGTTCGTCTGACATTAGCCTAAAACGATTATTTTTTTATAAGGATATCTCCGGTATGTGTCTAACATTGTATCTTTGTACTTTTTTGATTTTGTGTAAAGCTTATGGCTGAAGGTACTTTCAATTTTGAAATTAATAAGCAACTTTCTTCCGGAATTGAAAGTATCTTAAGTATGAAACAGTAATTAAAATTCAAAAATTACAAAGATGTGAATTTAGACTTTCACTTCAGATGTCCTATGCAAAAATATTGCTTTAAAACTATTGAAATGCGAACGAAATACTTAAGTTTGTACTAAACGCTTTCTTTGGTTTCACATAAGCTAGCGAATTCATGTGATCACTGGTGTGAGTTGGTAATTATAAGTTCTGTTTGGTAGTAATAGTAGAGGCTATCTTTCCATACCTGTTTCTCGACCAAATGAGATTCCGTAGTTATTATTAGCCGGTTATGTTCCTCCCAAATGAAGAATAGTATTTTGAGAGTGTCCCGATGACATATTATCCCGTAATGTGCATATCCTCTTATTTTACACCACCCTCGATCATCCAAACACAAAGGCGCATCCTTTGATAGTGCATTAAAAATACCCATTTTAGAAACAAATTGTGAATTATCATCTCTTCCCGGTTTTTGATGGCAGATTCATACAGATTAACTGCCTTCATTTGTGTATTAGCAGCAAGAACAACATATTGATCACATACATCCGCAACAGGGGTATATTTCTCTCTCTCTCTCTCTCTCTCTCTCTCTTTATAAAACTCGTGTTCATTATCTCCTAAACAGTTAGAGATAAAAAAATTTATCCCCATTTGAAACTTAATAAAGTGGATGTCGAAATAGATTCCATACTGGACATCGTCGATATCTTAGTTCAAAATATGTATTATGTATTTGATTTCCCGAAAATCTCCTTTTCTAACTTACTAATTTTCATATATATATTTAATAAATATCTATGTCAAAAAGGGAACCAAACAGTTTATTTTATGAAGCAAGTAAGTTTACTATATAAAAAAAGAAAATCTTATCACAAAAAAAGTGTGAATTCTTACTGTTTGTAAAATAAATGTATCATGGCACGTTTTGTTGGCAACGTTCTATCAAATTGTTTTATCACTTTGTTTCGCGTGTTCCTCGTCATTTGTCTTCAGCCAGAAAGTAGAAATTTAGTGTCGAGAATTTTCCCTGATATACTTCGACAAATGTTTTGAGAAAATATTTTTTTATACACATAGAACGTTTTTAACAGCTGTAATGGTCTTTTGAAAGTTTTGTTTAAGAAAAAATGGCATCTGGTAAAACAGCTAAAATTTGCAAACATCATCCCTATCTTTTTAGACGTTCCTCTTTAAATTATTTTTTTTTTACTATCAAAAAATAAAATGCTGCCTTTCTATGACATGTCTTTTAAATGAGTACAAATTATTACAAAATTGCATAAAAAAATTCGTTACATTTTAATAAAACTTCCTTAGTTTTAGTTATCTAAATATTAATCTCTAAAATTCTTCAAAGAAATAATTTTTCAACTACTGATGTTATTTAAGATATTTTCGTTTACAAAAATCAGTTCGATATGATATTCCAAAATTTTAAAACAAGGTAGGACAGGCATCTAAATGAAATAAAATGATATTTGAAAGGTTAAATTAGGGAACAATTAAATTTCATTTTTTTTATTTGTTTTTATTCTATAGTACTGTGTAATGTATGTAAATTAGAGATTTTGTACTTTATCAAGAGGCTAATTTCTTTGAATTAATTAAGGGAAATTTTGAAAGGATCATAAATGTAATTTGTAATTATGTGGTAGTCATATAAGAAAAAAAAAATGAATTTAAGAGTGGACTTTTAAAAATAATCGCTTTGATATATTTTTGAGGCCCAAGTATCCCTGTAAATTATTATGTTGCTATACTACTTAAAATTTGTTATTAAAAGTCGGTAAATGAGATAAAAATTAATTGAAGTGATTGCCAATAAAAAATAATCAAATTGTAAATTATATGCATTCATCGTCAGTAAAGACTTTTAGGTATGATTTACATTTCAAAAAAAAAAAAAAAAAAAAAAAAAAAATGAAATAGAAATTCTATTAGGCTAGTTTCTAATTTTTCCATATTCAAAAGTTAATTGTTTCACTATAAATATGTATGTTCAATACCAGAAGTAATTCGTTCATTAATGATTTGAATAATAAATAAAATGAATTCATCCACTGAATAAAACACTTCGTGTTTTACTCATGCTCCTTGGTATCGTAGAAATACTGCTATTCATCATCTAAAAATTCCTCCTATTCGTTCAACCATTAAAAAAGAAGCCAATAAGTTCTTTGATAACATTCATAACATCCCTAATCCTGCTATTCAGAATTTATATACCTATGATGAGAATGTCCGTTGGCGTAGACCAAGGGCAACACTTCATATTCCGGAAAACATTGACCCAGGATAATTCCCTAGTTTTATTTTCTTTGATAGGGCTTTGCTTTTTTGAACGCTTATATTCTTTTGTAAATTTTGTATATTTTTGTATTTTTTTTCTTTTATTTTTTATTGTATTAACTTTCTCATTATCTTTTTTCATTCATTCTTTTATTGTAACTTTTTATGTGTTTAAAATGTATAGCGCCTTTAAAAGACTTTGGTTTTGGTATTTCTTACCAGCTTTTTCCTATTCGCGTTTCTGGTGTTCTGCTTACCAGACTTTGGCTATGACATTAAATTGCTGCACATTTCACATGCTCTATTAGAGGTATGGAAAGACTCCAGTCACTCTGTTCCAGTATCTATTCCAAATCCAAGTCTAATGGCATCTATCTTTTGCGATTTAATATTTCATGAAAATAAAATAAATAGTTCATGTTTTGTTCTTCAAATCTGGATGCGAAAAATATTTAGCCTTCCTTATCACCGTGATACGATCCTTTTAACATGATTTAATCTAAGAATATCTTGGTACTATCCGCCTTTGGCGAAAAATTTGGTCTCCCTTAAATGTATGATAAGCATTGTATCATGTCACTTTTATTCATTATTTGATTTACTTGCTGAATACTATGTAAAATCAGAAGATTTTGACAGAAAAATCGAGAAATAGGTGTATATATGTTATTCGGGGGCAGGTGATAAATCACCAAACATTATTCCCGTTGCCTTTTGCTTCATGTTCCTTAATTTCCTTTAAAACCTAATATTTTCATTATTTTATCTAAAATACATAACTTTAAAATTGAAAAATAATAAAAAATACCATAAAGCATGACATTTAATTTCAACATCAAGGCATTGTTTTAATTTATCAAACGGAAAATGAAAAAAGCTAACTGGTGAATTAAAAAATGCTATTGGCGAGATTTGCGCCCGGCTAACATAAACATGCGAATAATTATTTGCGATAGTTGCAACTTTTACATACTTTTATTCGAAAACGTAATTTTGAGTAAAAAATACGTATATCGAAATATACGTATCGAATACGTATACGTATATCCGCCTTGTATATCGAAAGCGAAGGGGTCAGTCCGTAACTGTTTTTAAGACAGTCACGGGACTTGAACTATTATAATATAGATGAAATGATGGAGATTGAACAGTTTGGCGACTTATCACCTGCGCCCGGCTAACATTAGTGCCAAAATGGCCGCCTGGCGTATAAAAAGCGAAGCGGTCAGCACGGAACGGTTGATGACAGGCACATGACTTAGGCTATTATTTTAGAGATACGTTAATAATTTTTAAAACTATTAATTATATTTACAACAATTACTAAATAATACTATTGTTAATATGCAAAACAAAATTTCAATTTTCTAAACATGCAAATATAAACAATAAAGACTTTTAATACCAAACAAATCCATTTTCATTTTCCCTAAAATATGTTTAACTGCTGGAATGCTCATTGCATCAGCAGAAATTAATTGTAGTTAACTAATGTCTTTTTAAAGTTCTCTTCACTGTTAACTAACAATTAAAAGAAGCACTCAAACTTTTATTTCTTTTTTAAGAAGTTATCCTGTTTTAAATATATCACTTTTATCAAAGTCAGTTAGGAAAGTCACATTTAGCAAACTTTTCAAACAGAAGAACTAAATAAACGTTTTAAAGTTTCTTTAAAACATGGTGTGTGTTTTTTTTATGTAAGTTTTGGTTCTGATAAAACTTTCTGAAAATTAAACTAAATATCTTTACTCAGATCCTTTTTTGGCTGTAGTAGGTTACTTTGGCTTTACATTTCCAATAAAGAAAACTTCTTACAATGTAAATTTAGGAAAGAAGAAACTAGAAGAGTTTTTATATACTTTTTCATATATTTACAGCAATATATTTAATCTAGTGAAATACATTATGTATGTGATTAAATTATTCTTTTTTTATTATAATTTTAAAATTAATTTTAATTATTTAATTTGAAACAGTATTCATCATTCAAGAACCATTATAAGTATTTGTATATATTTGTTTATCCCATTTATGACCATTAAATTTTTTTTACATTATGAAATTACTTTCTACCTTGAATTTCGGTAATATATTAACAAGATTATAAACACTTAAGCATTTTAAGATAAATTAAAAACGTTTTATTATTTTCACCGAAGGGTATCAGAAACTTTTTAAACTGCTAGAATCCGTCATTTATTTAATGCCAATTAATTGCAGCTTACCCATGCATCTTTATGCTTCAATTAATTGTTTCATTTCCATCATTATTATCATTCTATTCATTGTCCAAAAAGCAATGAAATTTCTACAGTTTCAAAAAGTTAGCATGTTTAATTTTTTTTTTAAATTTTCAAAAAGTAGTTAGAAAAGACACCTACTTTAAACTCTTAAAATACCAAAGTAGTATATTTTTGACGATTATGCTGTAATGAATATTTTGCAAAATTAATTCAAATATCTTTATCCAGATTTTGTTTCTCCTCCATATGTAACATTATTTATTGTTCGTGATCGTTTCTTTGATCAACCCAGTCTTGAATGTCTCAGCAGCACACGAAAATCATAGCTTTATACGATTTTATTTAACATGTTGAGTGCCACGTCAGTCACCGGTGACACACACCGAACTTTCCGTTTAGGCCGCGTCAGTCATCGGTGACGGACATTTATAGATTGTGTAACGGGAATCTTATTTTGTGGCCAACATGGAAAGACAGACAAAATAGACTTGACATTCAACGTGTTAAAATATGAATGAAAATTCTAAAAAAAAACCTGATAGAATACAATCATGATAAATCTTATAGAATTACTTAAGGGGCTCAGCCCCCTGCGAGCTACTCTCGCCAACCCCCGTTCATACTTCGCAGCCTCTGAAAATATGGTAATGGGCCCTGTTCAAAAAATATTACCGGGTTACGGAAGATAGAATGATATTATCACCATAGTAGCGGCTATCTTCTGTAATCGGTTTGCCATGCGTCTCCGTTTGAATGGGCATTTTTCTGTTACCATGGCATCCGTCATTGTCGTAACAACTGATGACTGTGGGGTTGATAAGTAAGATCAATTGCACATTTGAAAATCAGCTTGTATAAAATGGTACATTTAAGAATGTCGCTACCATTCTGACTTTTATAAAGACGCTATGGACAATATTCTTCCTTTAGGTTCGAGGTTAAAAAACTCCGTCTGCTTGGGAATAGCTTTCAAGAACCACGGTATTGAAAATCATTGTGTTTGCGCTTGTATTATATGTTTTGATCGAGTTTTGGATATTTTCAGGAACACTTATAGCTTATTCTTGAATTCTTTTCTCTATTTTGATACACCATCAAGAAGAATTTTATGGGGGTTTTTACATAGCATATTGTTTATATTTATTAATAAGAATATCCAAATTTACCAATATGTATTTATCGAATTTTAATTTAAAGTATAATGCATTTACCTGTATTTATGCTGCATAAAGTGGTGTAATATACAAATAAATTTGCTAGTCGTATTTCTTTTATACCATGTGACGTCACATTAAAATTCTTCGGAATGAAAATCTTTTTAAATGTATCATTTTAATATATGACGTAATTTCAATTATTAAATGCATTTGACGTGAAATAATTTATTTATTTTTAAGATTTTTTTCTTTTTTAAGATTCACGGGTACAAACATTATTTAATTTAAAAATGTGTAGCCTTCATGAACTTGTAAAAACCCGTTATTATTTCTATTGAAATTTAATTCGTCTTGTTGTTATGAGAACACACACACAAAAAAAACAATATCTTTGGAATTGAAGTCTTGTATAGATATATTTTTAATTTTTAACTATTCGTCAATATTATCATTTGTCCATTTTAAATACGACGTATTTGCTGCCCATTTGCTGCTTTTAACGAACATTAATGAATTCATCATTTTAAAGTTTTCTTTCACTTTTTAATATTTATGTGAAAATAGTTTTGTTGCTAGAAAGGAAATATTATTATTTGCGCTGCCTTAGAATTGATGACAAATATTAAAACATGCATCTCGAAATATGAAATAAAAGTCTCGTAAATATATTTTTAGATTTAAACTGTTCGGCAGAATTATTACTTGGCTATTTTAAATATGACGTAATTTCCCGCATTTACTACTTTTAATGCTTGTTAATGATTTTATTATTTAAAAGTTTTCTTTCTCTTTTAATAGTCATTGTAAATACAATTTTTATTACGTAATTTTCAATATTTTCCAGTTTTTAACATGTAATCATTCAATTCTGAAGTTTTTCTGTTTTAAATAGTCACGTCTAAATAAATTTTTAATCGTAAGGAATGTTATTCTCTGCACTTTTTCTACGATTGGCAACAAGTTGAAATAATAACCTTTCTAAAATATGCAAAAAAGATATCTCTTGGAATTATGAAAATTTAATTAAACTAAAATAGGAACTATTAATGAATTTTTTTTTCAATTTTTCCCGAAAAACATACTTTAATGGCAATATTGTCATCACTGTCGATTGAAATAAAAGATAATTTCAGTTTTAATTTGAAAATGGCGAAAAAGAAGAAATGTAATAATCCCTTTCCTTATCCGTTTTCTCCCTTTTTTTTTTCACAAAAAGGGAGTAATCTGGTTGCATCATTAGAATAATTGAATTTAAATTAGAAAAAAATTAATATTTCGAAAATTAATTCAAATTTTAAAATTCCAATACCAGTTTTGATATCTGTGGATCAATTCGGATTTTTGGTGTTAATTTCACCGCATAATATTCAATATTTTAGGAGAAGCAGCCATGAAACATTTCATGTAATCTTCAGTCATTTAATTAGTTTCATAAAATTGTTTCATAAAGTCGTTTCATAAAATCGTTTCATAAATTCGTTTCAGTAGGATTTTATATACATAGGGTAGATAAGAACAAAAAACTTTTAATATGTTCGTTTTCCGTGGCGCGCTCAAGGTAGAAAATGACTGTTAGCAATTGGCGTCTTCAATAACCATGCAAAGTTGAAAAAAACTAAGAAAAATTATACCATGTTGACTGAAATATGACGCCAAAGATTCTGTTTAAAAGAGCATTGATGTTGTCCCATAGAAATATGCAATAAGGTTTTATTTTGACTGGTACGTAAAAAAGAATAGCGTATCAAATTTTCCCATAGAAACTGTAGCATTTGTCGCCAAGGAATATGCGTAACACAGAAAGTTTTGGGAGTGAAGAACCGGTGTATTCGTGACTATATGAAAATAATTAAAAATAAATTAAAAAAAAAACCAATGAAATGTCTAACTCAGTTTATAAGAAAAAAAAGCTTTTCTGCTACATTTTTAAGTAGTTTTTGGTATAAAAAGGTCAAAGAGTCTTTTACCAAAAAAATAAAAATCTCTTTTTTATGTATGTTGAATGGATTTTTTTTAAAGAACTTAAATTATTCTTTTTGTAATAAAAATACTTCTAAGAAAATTTTCCTCAAGCATTACACATTCTGTACGATTAATCAATATTACTCCAAGGCAATCGAAAATCAGTGATTGAATTCTCCTAGGGGAATAGGCTTTTTCAAACTTCTGCAATAGTGATTTTTTTTAATCTCGATATTTAAAAATAATTTTTATCGTTAATGGATATTTTTTTCATCGATGAGGTTTTAAGAACATTTATTTATTTATTATTTTTATTTAACTTATCATATCGAATTAAAAAGATAGTAAGTTTTACTATGTGTTTAATATACAATGTGCAAAAGAAAAATATGAATAAAAAAAGGAACTATACTCACTACCGAAAATTAGAAAGTCGCAGAATAAAGATGTTATCAGTAAAGTTGCTTCTTTATCCCCACTTATACTTAAATTTCTGACAGTTTGTAACTCAAGTTCTTCAGAATGAATTTTGATGGAACTTATACTGTTAATTATATAATGTTTCAGGGAAAGTTTTAGTATATTGCATGTAATCCTATGTTTCTAGTTATAGAAATTTTGGGAAAGTTCTATAACCATACTGTAAAACAAATCTGTAAAGTTACTAAATTTTTTCTAAGAAAGTGGGATTCCTTGAACTTTTTATGTAACGAGAACAACTAAAAATCATGTTACAGACACACTTTTGTGCCAAAAATCAAAAAATCTGTAAGGTTACTAAGAATTTTTTAGGAAACCGGGATGCCTAAAACTTTTCATGTAACTGCAACCAGAGTTACAGATGAAATTTTAGTCAGATTACTGTAATTTTAGCAGATTCATTAGAGAAGTTGGAGATTTCTGTAGCTTTACAAAAAATTGGTTTTGTAGATTTACAGCTTTTTTGTATAGTTACAGATAAAAGTTAAGTGAGCATGTAATTTTATATCTGTAATACTACAGATTTTTTTTACAGTGCAGATGAATCCTATTATGAAAGATTACTCTTTTTAAAATTTCTACTGGATAGGTTTTGATAAGACTTACAATGTTAGTTAGAAAGTTTTTCAGGGATTTTTTTAGTATATTACACTTTAGACTTTACTAAATCCAACTGTAAATGATAAACTAATAGCAGTACACTGTAAAAAAAAATCTGTTGTTCTACAGATGTAAAAATACATGCTTACTAAACTTTCACCTGTAACTGTACGAAAAAAGCTGCAAATCTACGAAACTAGCTTTTGTAAAGCTACAAAAATCTGTAACTTTACAAATGAATCTGCTAAAATTTCAGTAATCTTACTAAACTTTTATTTGTAACCCTGGCTGCAGTTACATGAAAAGTTCTCGGAATCCCAGTTTCCAAAAAAATTTTTAGTAACCTTACAGATTTTTTGATTTTCGGCGCAAAAGTGTGTCTGTTACATAAAATTTTGTTGTTGACGTTACATGAAAAGTTCTATGAATCCCAGTTTCCTAGAAAAACTTTAGTAACTTCACAGATTTTTTTTTACAGTGTAGTAACAGATCTGTACAGAGTTGGTAACACATCAAATTTTGTCGAACACATTAGAAAATGTAACCATTCCATTGCCATACCATTCGTATCGTTTTCAGCAATCCGCAAGAACATCACACGTAAAGGTCCATATTGCTTTAAAACACGATCAAATTCATAGATATATTTCATTTGATTCAAGTTTTGATAAGAGAAATCGACCATCGTAGTTTGCAAAGTATTCTAGTAAATACATAAATATATAGTCGATTTTCTGTATTTACAATGCATAAAAAAGCTACACTATATGTACAAATGTTTAAAGTATGCTCACTTAATTTTATTTTTATTTTAATGTTTGAGGATGATTACACAAATAAGGGACAGAAGTGAACGAAAAAATATTTTTCGTGTTTTCGATAATGTGGAATATATCCTGGGGAAAAACGTATTTGTTTATCTTTATGAATTTTTAATAATCGCATTCTAAATTAATTATTAATGTTTAAAGAACAATTTTATTTAAAATGAGCATGCACTTTATGTTTGGTGTTTTATAAAATATACAAAAAGTTCGAAATTAAAGCAGAGAGTTGTTCGAAGTATTTGTAAACAATAAGGGTTTCTCTTCACCTTTGATTTGTTAATTTGTATCCCTCGCTAACTAATCATTAAAATTTATGTTAATCTAAAATAAAAATAATTTGCGTTATTAAAGTTCATTCTAAAGGGAATTTTACGTTTTAAATAATGTAAATTAAATATTGTTCCTAGATAAGAAAATGAAACAAACTTCAGGATATTTCTCTTCAGTAAAATTTTAAATCCACTATTTATATTTTGCAAGAGAACACTAAAGCATTTAAATTATTTAGCTGTTAAAGGAATTTTCAAATAAATATCTGTAAGTTTTAGAATATTTACTCATTTATGTTTATAGAATCCAGATTGTGAAAGTTACATTTTTAATTTAATATGAATTAAATATCGGTATTTCACACTATTTTGAATGTGATCGAAGTCCAGAGAGTAAATAACTCAAAAATTCAACACGTTATGAAATATCAAATTTTCTTCGTAGCCTTGAACTTAGCATACATTTTCCACGTTCTACACTGTTAAAATTTTCTGTAAAAACACAGAAAAAAAGCGAGACTCTCTGTAAATATACACTAGTTCTTGGTTAAATGCATTGGATTGAGTTTCTCGATCACCATTTTACAGACATTTCCCTTATCTCATATCTAATTCCCTGTAGGTATTTCCATGTCTTTATTTAAAGATATTTTTATCTTTGTTAAAACTTATAATTCAAAATACAAACTTTTAAAATTCATTTCCAATGTTATTAGACATTTTAAAGAAGATAATTTAGTTTAAAAATAGTTTTTTTTTTTTTTACTTAGAATAATTTAGAAAGGGAAAAATCATCTCCTCGGAGTTGGTGGGGATTTTTATCGACAATCACTTTGCAGTTGTTTCCTTCACCATACATCGGAAACTTGGCTACATTAAAAGTAAATTGCGTAGTATTATTTCAAAGCTGTTATTATCAGTACAATGCTATTATTATTATTATTTCATTGGTAAATGCGTCATAAAAAAGGGGGGGCCATAAAAAATATATTAATCTTTTAGAAACATATTACACAAAATGAATAAAATAATGAAAACGTAAAAAATCACTTTTAAATAATAAATTATACTTATTCTGTTTATTTTACTCTTATTTCTTACTAAAAAATTCTTTTAAAGAATATTAGCACATTAAAAAATAAATAGTATGCGACAATTTCGAAAAATTTTCTAAAACATTATTGTAAAAAAAATGAATTATATTCATTTTTTTTGTATTATTTAAACTTGTTAAAAAGTAAAATTGATTAAATACAATAATAGATATTATGTGTCGGTCTAAAATAAATTAAAATAAACCATTTACGAATTTTCTAACGAATATATTTGAAGCGAAATCTTTGAAAAGCACAACAGATTTTTCCCCGCTGAATCATAAAAGACATACTTTGTGCTCAATAACAACAGCTCCTGTAGCCCAGTCAGTAAGGTGTTCCTCTGCTATCTGGGAGGTCCGGGTTCAAACCCCAGGACAGATAGAATCAAGTTGTGTAAATATTAAATGACGCAGCAGTTAAAATTTACTTGGAAAATTCAACTTCTTTGAAGCTCGCTAAAAACTGAGTGATTCATAAATTTTGAAAGCCAAATTGAATTAATATCATTAAAAATGAATTTACAGAGTCTTGTGTATTTTTAACGATGTTAATTTACAGAGTCTATTGTAAATTTACCGTATAACTTCTCTGTAATTTAGCAAAATCTCTGTTTTCCTAATCTGTGTAATTTTACATAAGACTTAAGATAATGAACTACCCGTAGATTCTCTGTAATTTCAAAGAAATTTTTTTAACAGTGTATACTTGTTATTAGGTAGATTTCGTAAGAAATACTACCTTTTACATTCTCCACTATGTTGGAATTTTTGAAAAACTTTTGCAGATTTACATTGATCATTACCCCTGTTCGGACCTTGTGCGCATGCCGAACGATCTCCGCAGATTTCGGTCATGTGACCCAGTTCAGTTGTGCTTTAGCTGCCATTATGGCATGTTGTGTTTTTAGCGGGTCTCATCTCCAATCATTCTATTTATGTTACAGAGGGTCTTATCCCCAATTATTCTGTTGTGTTATAGCGAGAATATTCCCCACGCAATGTTTAACGAACATCGCTTATTCTAATAGCGGGTTATTACCCCACAGTCATCAAATATCTTCATGTCTTTATCCATGTTTGTGATTGAAACATTTGTGTGCTGTGTGTTATAAAAATTGTGAAAAAGGAAATGATTCGCCTTCAATCTTAAAGTTACACAGAGTAGTCACACACAACCCCTAGAACCCAAAACCACCCTCAATAAGAAACTTTATCTATATATGGATCTATCCATCACTTTTTTATGGGCATGATAACGACTATAATTCTGCACAAATCTTTTCAAATTGATACAGAAAATCGAGGGGCAAAATATCAATTAAATTCGTTAATGGGCAAAATATCAATTAAATTCGTGAATGGGCAAAATCAGACGAAGGTGATGGAAATGGAGAGGGTTTTGGTGAAAACAGAAAAAAACCTATAACTTCTTAATTGTCTGAGCGAAGCGAAGGCTAATACACAGCGTAATATTACTTTCCGGGCAAAAAACAGCTACGATGGATATTAAAACCTTTCATAAAATCTTTCGTCAAGCATAATTAAAAAAAATATTTGTCGGATTTCGGTTCTGATTGTACCAGAAGGTACCTATGAGGGTAACCTACTGAATGCACCTACTATGAAAAATAAGTTCCGGTTCGTTTAAAAATTATAATAAAAAAACTGATAAAAAAGCAAAATTTATCTACATACGTCACGGAAATTTAGTATGCGTCATTTTCACCGGCTGGATGTTTTCGTAGAAAACCGAATTATAGCACATGGAGCAAAGAAAATATGCACGCACTAATATTAAAGTACAATAAAACATACTTAAATTTAATCAAACAGGAAAAGAAATCTGGATTTTTTTTTTTCTATTTCAAAGAAAAAAGGCCATATTATATAGATTATTAGCCATAATAACTTAGGGTTTCAGATTTTACGATAATCTACCCAATAGCATTTTTAATCGCCAAAAACAACATTTATATTTTGCGTGTCAAAATTTGAAAGAGTTATTTGATGTTTGAATAAACAATTTTGATTTGTGGCATCATTTATTTTTAATTAAATATTTTTTTTTTCTTTTTAATATTTCAAGTGAAATTTTGATGCTTGTTAGTTATCCCGTCGACCAATTTCGCCAAATTATATAAAACGCAAAACCACCCGCCAAATTATACAAATTGACATAATTTTTATTTTAAATAACGAAAGAACAGATAAATTAGTATAACATTAATAAAAATACAAATAAAACGTCGAAATAAAAATCACTTGATGACGTAAACACGTGTTGTCAAGTGAATGTGACATTTACAATCAACCATTATTGACATTCAATCTTACAATTTGGCGACAGTAATTTGGTCGACGAGATAACTAACAAGTACCGAAATTTGTACTTTTCTAGAATAGGCGTCTTATTGGTAAAGTAAATGGGTTTGGCGAGAGAAGTAAACTTTTCATGCATATTTTCTGGCAACCTACTCATTGTTTCATGTACCCAAACATTTTTTTAAAGATTTAAACAATTTATTTAGTGTACACAAGACATTTACGCACAGATGTCATATACGCAATATGTTGGCGCGATTATTTTCTGACGCCAATGTCATATACGCAGCGGGGCACTTAACTGGCGCCAAAGTGTCATTATTTTGCTTGATATGGTAACCTAGATGTTCTTGTTTATTTATTAATAAATTGTTTATTTACTTTTATTTTCTTTTTTAAAATTATATAAATTGTTTTTTTCTATAGTTATTAATTAAACGTTTTTCATTTGTTGTTATTCCCTTTTTAAAAATATATATGTAACTGGTATTCAAAAACGAGGTTTTCGCCAAATTGGCGTCAGAAAAAAAATCGCGCCAACATGGTGAGTATATGACATCTGTGCAAAAATGTTTATATTTATTTGTAAAAAATAAACATAAACGATCATCGGGTTTGTAATAAATTGTCAGGTTTGTATCTTTTTGTAACAAATCTCACTTTGTGAAGCCAAAACTGCACAAAATTAAAAAAAAAAAAAAAAAAAAAAAAAAAAACGCCAAGGCAAAGTGATGTTGTTAAAGTACAGTGAAATTAGTTAAAAACGTGTATTTTAAATCAAGTGAATAAAAGGTTTATAGTTTAAATGAAATGAATGCAAGATGAATATGGTTGGAAAAAAATATTGGCAATTTAATACCTGCGTTTGACTAACTTAAATGTATCAATATTGCAATTGGTAAACATGCTATGCAAAATGAAACAATTATGTTATAACCACTCTTCGTGCAAGAAAAATGGCCAATAATTCGTATTCAGGTTACACAGGCAAGGTTGACGTCAAACAAGAGTAATACTAACAGCAACATTGTTATAACTGCATGGGAGTTATAAAAGTTAAGTAATAATAGCTTTAAGCACGCAAGCTACACAATCAGTTTTTTACATAAGTTTCGAGTGAAGCTCGATCATCAAGGTGCTAACTATTCATACAAGCAACCGTTATATAAACGAAAGTTAGAAATTTTAATGTAAATATATGCAATCTCGCTTTCCCTGCGCCCCCCCCCCCCCAAAAAAAAAAAAATGTTACAGCAATGAAATTTAATTGGAGTTAAACAAAGCTTTTTAAATTACGATATTGGTTGAAAACCAGATTACGGAATATTCCTATAATATTTCAATTAATCACGTATATATAATAATATTGCAATTAATCATTTCAATCATTTTTTTTCAGCCCGGTTAAAATTTTCCCAAGAGTATTTTATGTTATTTTTATTTTTATTTTATTTTATTTTTATTTTTTTTTATTTTTTTTGTCAAAAGCCGCCTTTTTTTCAGCACGTGTAACTTGTGTCGATGTTGAATTAAATGTTTTGACTTATGCTATTATCTCTTCTTATTATTTTATTTATTTACTTATTAGTATTTTTAATTAAATGAGTCAAATCGTGTTTTTAAATGTATTTAATGTGTGTATTTTAAATTAAAAGAATGCATTACGAAAGTTGATGATAAGAACAATATTTGACGATTTATCACCTGCGCTCACCTAAATGCTTTATTACCATGTATTTAATACCTTTCACGGAATTTCATTGTTATATGGACTTTGCTTTTTAAAAAAATCTTCACACAATTCGAGTGTAAGAAAGTGAGATTTTTTGCCAAATGATATAAACGACTATGAAAATAACACTAAAGAAATATTATACTTGTTTATATATGTATTTTAAAAAATGCATCTGCTAACACGTATTAGATAAGGGCACAGATGTCATACACACACCATATTGGCGCGATTTTTTTCCGACGCCAATTTCGCGAAAACCTCGTTTTTGAATAACAGTTACATATATATTTTCAAATAGGGGAATAACAATAAATAAAAAAAGTTTAATTAATAAATATAGAACAACACATTTATATGGTTAAAAAAATAAATGTAAATAAACAATTTATTAATAAATAAACAACAACATCCGGGTTACCGTAGCAAGCTAAATAACGACACTTTGGCGTCAGTTAAGTACCCAGTACGTATATGACAGCGGCGTCAGAAAAAAATCGCGCCAATATGGGGCACGTATATGACATCTGTGCGAAGCAGTAATGTTTGGTTGTTTGTGGGGTGTCATCTTTGAAACTACCTAGGCGATTAAAAATATAGTGGTGTCAGAAAAAATGTTGGTGACCATCTCTGCTCCAAAACAGACTGTATTTTATTTCGGTACAGCAACTCCCATCAGTGCAGGAACAAAAAAAGTTCAAAAAGGCGATGTCTGTGATATTGTTTGTTCTAGAAATTTGAAAATCGGTGTGGTGGCTACTTTTAAGATGTAAACACTCGTTATGAACTCTTTTTAAAAGGTTGAAAATTTTAAAGTGAGAAATAACCGTAAAACGTTCTAGAAAGATTCTAAATTACGATTTATTTGGAATTGTTAGGGATAGAAATTTTGAAATTTCACATGGCTATTAGTTTTAAAATGTAAATGCCGATCAGTTTTTTAAAAACCTGAAAATTAAAAGGGTGTACGATACAAAAAAAAGATCTAACCTGCAATTTCTGTGATACTGTTGGAGTTAGAAACATGAAATTTGGCATGGTAGTAATTCATAAGATGTAAATGTTCGTTTTAGAACAAATTCTAAAAAATTCTATATTTAGAAGACTAAATAAAGCGGACAAAGGCCTAAAGATGATCTAAATAACGAAGTACGTGGAATTGTTAGGAATATAAACATGAAAATTGACATGACTGTTACTTTTAAGACATAAATACTCACAACAGAACAATTTCTAAAAATTTGGCTATGTAAAACGGTGCAGGAACAAAAAACTTTCGAAAATTTTCTATTTCTGTGTTACTGCTGAGTCTGAAAACTTAAGGTGAAATGAACAGAAACGTTTTAATTTACCATTTAATTTGAAATTATTAGGTATAGAAACTTTAAATATTTAATAATACTACATTTCCGCTCCCTCCAAAATAAAAACAAACAACAACAAATAAAAACATGCAATTTAAATGCAACAAAATGGGTAGATACACACCTAGAATTGAATAAATTATGTAAATATTGAATAAATGTCGGTATGAAACAGCGAATAGGTTGTCCGAAAGTACTTGTGAATGCGTTCCTTCTCTAGGCTATTCTATCTCTTGCCAAGGCCCTTAACAGAGGGAAGTGCTTGTTTAAATTTGATATGGATTTTTTTTTTTTCAGATTCACTAATCTAGATATTTTATGATTTGAATTTGTAATCAGTCAATGGCCAATTAAAGATAGTATCTCATTTTCTTTAATTGCAACAAGTTATTAAATCTATGTTATCGGCAATATCGCTCAGACTAATCCCTCTGGGACAAGTCCTAGTTATGATACATATCGAATCAGTTTAAAGTTATTATTACTTCTCGGACACAGGCCAAAAATTTAACTATTACAGATTTTTGATATCATTAAAAATAACCTCAAGGGGAGAAAAATATAGAGTTTTAAGAGAAAAAAAAATGGCCAGTTCATAAGCTATCAAATCCACTTAAATTTATTATATATATTGTTAATATAATCTACAACTTTTATATTGATAACTCTTTGATGGAACTAACTCTTACAGTAAAAAAAAAAAAAGAAATTGAAAAAGATGGAGGGGTTTGAATAAAAAAACAACAACAAAAAAAACCCCATAGCTTTGGTAATTCACAAGATATCAAAACCGCTTTAATTTATCATAAATCTTCTTAATATTATCTACAACTTTTACATTAACATGTTTTTGATAGGACGAACTCTTATAGCAAAAAAAAGGGGGGGGGGTTGTAGAAGAAACAAAAGTCACATTTATTTTAATCCGCCTTTTAAGGCAATTAAAAACATCGTTGGCCTGATGAAAAATTTTGACAACACTCAGCGATGTTGTATTTAGGGTTGCATTATTAAACGCGCCTGTGTCTCAATAAAAATAACGTCAGAATAAAAAAAAAAAAACGTATGGTTCATTTAATGAAACAATCACCGTGCGGTTTAAATTTATTATATAAATTTTCTTAATATAATCTATAACTTTTGTAGTAATATGTTTTTCATGAGATAAAATCTACTAATGGAGTATATTACTAAAATATTCTCAAAGGATGAAAAAAATAGCGGTTTAAGAAAAAAAATATCGTATTAATATGATTCTGATAAAACCAACTGTTACAGAAAGATGAAATTTAAAAATCCTAAAAAGCGGCCAGATAAAATTGTTAAACTGGGTTTATCTATGATCTTCATTTAGTTTTTGTTGGTGAAATTAGTACTTAACTTCGAAATCTACATGTGCCTGTAGTTCGAGTAGTAGAGATTTAGTTTTTAACTTCAATCCTTTTAAAGTATATTTACAGCGATATTTAATAGCAAAATAATTAAAATTTGGAGAAAATAATACAACAAATAATGAACAGAGAATTTTCGAAAATAACACAACAAATAATGAACAGAGAATTTTCGAAAATAATAATAAAAGAGAAGTTAATTTTCCTCTTAATTTCGTGAATTAAACTTGAAATGTATAAGGGAAAGAGAGAGCATTATTTACAAAAAAAAAAAAAAAAAAAAAAATACTGATAAAAATTTCCGTTTGTATTAATATCATACCTAGCTTGAAAAACTACTCACAACTTTACTTATAACCATATCGCTGAAAAAATATTACATATCACCAATGGAGTTAAATGAATATACCAAATTTGTTTTCTGTAAGGGGTCTCAGGGCTTTATTGATACCGAAAAACATGTAAACATAAATCTCGCTTCAAGTCCGTATAAAAACAGAAGTATTCAATGTAACTAATGTAAACTATCTGATATTTTTAAGGTATGTTTGTAGTCTTATAAAATTATAAAATGAAGTACTTCAATGTAATAAAATAATAAATATAGCAAAATTTATATAACACAATTTTCGAAAAAAAAATGTAGGTGTCATATCACCATTTGTAAGATATCGTGACGTTGCATTGACATAAGAACGTAATTTTTTCTTTAAAATAATCAGGAAACTTTACTTTATAGAAGGAATTAAGCATATAAATATCACTCAAAGGAAACCTTATTAAAAAAACTGTCAAACTTGAAAATTTAAAAAACCCATTATGTTATATGCATGCAAAATATTTTTAAGCCATTCCATAAAAGTTTTTTTTTAATTTTACGGATAGTCGTAATAATCAAGTTTTGAGAAAACGCGACTTTGGTTAGCACAATTAAATGGAATTATTATTGAGGTTGCAATTAAATGGGTATCTAAGATCTTTTGTTAACATCTTTGAAAGCGATTGTTACATAAATGCTTATAACTCCGTTAAAAATGCAAATACTTTTATGCGGTTTTTTTTGCACTATATTGAGAATTAGTTCAATAACCAAAATAGATTAAAAAAAAAATTGATTTTTTGAGCCTTGAGCCCCCTTAAATGTACTTTCAATACATCAGTTTGGGGAAAATATTATAAAAAACACAAACAAATTATTTGAAATAAAATTAACTTTCTAAATTTAATTCTGGTTAAAGTATATTCCATACTTTGATATTTTCAATGCATGTGGATATATTCAAATAGTTTACACTCTTAAATAAAATAAATTAATTATAGTTGTCACATAAATCTACCCTATATACATAAAATCCAAAAGAAACGAATTTATGAAACGAATATTATGAAACAACTGAAATGTAACGAATTTTTGAAACGATTCTATGAAATAACTGATTAAACAACTGATTATGTTTCACGGCGATTTTTCCTAAAATATGGAATACTTTGCCATGAAATTAACACCAAAAATCCGTATTGATTCGCAGATCTCAAAACTGGTATTAGAATTTTTAAATTCGAATTAATTTTCGAAATATTAATTTTTTTTCTAATTTTTAATACTTTTCTCTAATGATGGCATCTCAAATTTTAATCTTAACCGATATTTTTTTTCAAATTTAGAAAAGGTTGTTATTTTAAACTAATTTGGCGACCAGTTTGGCCTCTCTTAAATGTATGCTAAGAAAAGCATCATGTTACTTTTATTCATAATTCAATTTGTATTTCATTATCATTTTATTTAATACAAAACTTTTTTTTTTTAACTGAAACATTTAAAATAAATGGCTTTCACAACTTTTTTTTTTTTTAACGAAACGAAAAGAAAAATATTAGGCACAGATGTCATGTACGTAACGGGGTACCTAATTGGCGCTAAAATGGCGTTATTTTGCCTGACATGGTAACCCGGCTATTGTTGCTTATTTATTAATAAAGGTTTATTTGAATTTATTTTCTTTTTATTAACGAAAAATGTTCTAAATTGTTTTGTTCTATATTTATTAATTAAACATTTTTTTAATTTATTGTTATTTCATTTTAAAAAGAACAGAAAATAATTTAAAAATACATATGTAACTGGTATTCGAAAACAAGATTTTCGAAAAATTGTCGTAAAAAAAAAAAAAAAAATCACGCCAAACCCGACGCGTATATGGGGCATTCTCACAATCTTTTGACTTTCATGTCCCTGAATAATAATTTTTATTTTAATACACTTTTTTGTGTGTGTTTTTTTTTTAAATTTCATGTACTGGGGAACATTCCATTGCATGATTGCATAACAATATTAACGAGATAAATAAATTTTGGACGATGTTGGGGGTCCAAATACCTGGAAAACTCCTATACCGTCCCGTGTCCCTGATGCTGATTTTTAAGTTTGGAGCTGTCTGTATAAAATTGTTTCAATAAAAATAATTCGATGTAATTTTTTTCCGAACTATTGTTTTATATAAATATGTAGCAAAAAATAAACCTGCACAAATTTTTAGGGTTGTTATTATTTTTTTAACTCTATCCCTGGGTTTTAGATTCCTTGCCGTCCCTCTTCTAAAATTATACAGAAAATCCCTCCAAATGCAGCCACAGAATTTTTTTTAAGTTTTTTCTCATGCAGAGGTATGCTAGAGAAAGAATGTCTAAAATTCTTTGATAGGAAATTTACTGCAGAATTTAAATCAGCATTTAAATATCAATTTCAAACATCGTGGCTTTATTGGTAGTCTTACCGTCCCCAAGGTTTATTCCTGCACTTTTCGAGGTAAATTAAAAAAAAATTAATTTAATCCAATGTGAACAACTGTTTCTAAAAATCAATGAACATTGTGGCTATCACTTAGTCTTAACATGATTTTCCTAAAAATAGGTGGTAATTTTCCTTACCGTTCCATCCTTACCGTCCCTTTTTTTACCCTTTCGTCCCTTTTTTCCTATGCCATTCCCCTTTTTTACCTTACCGTCCCTTCTTTAACACCTCTTTCAGATAATGTTATACAAAAATTTTGTATTAAAAGTACTACATTTTTATTATTACTTATTTGAATATCCTGTGGGTAGTATGCAAATTCATTAAAAGTAAAAATGTAGAAGAAAATAAAAAGTTATAGGTGTAAAATTGTAAAGAAAATTAAACTCGCAAGTTTATCTTAAACCTCAGTTAAATAAAAAAATTTTCGCTGCTGACGATTTTTTCTTTATTTTGAATCATTAAGGCATTCGTATTTCAGATTAAAATGTTATTTTAGCAAGTTTTATTTCACCAGATTTTTCCCCCCAAAAGTCAAAAGATTGTGAGAATGCCCCATATGACAATGCAACAAATCATGACAGTTAATTTCAGCTTCCAAGCAATGCTTTAATGGCTCTTCTTCTCCCGTCGACCAATTTCGCCAAATTATATAAATAGCCAAATTATACAAATTTACGTAATTTTTATTTTAAATAAAGAAAGAACAAATAAATTAGTATAATATTAATAAAAATGCAAATAAAACGTCGAAATAAAAATCACTTGATGGCGTAAACACGTGTATGGTACTTCTATTCGTAAAACCTTGAAATCAGTGAATGGCACCGGAATTTACAAATTTCGAAATACAAAAAATGCTTTTTTCACTTACTTAATAAAAGGAAAATTTTCATCCCACTATTCTGGTGCCAATGTGGCATTTAAGAATTAAAATTAAGTCGTCCAAAATTGATCCACCGCCCTTGAAGTGTTTAAAGCTGCAAATTTTAGTAATTGTATTATATTGTAATATGTCAATCGTTTTATAACGCTGTTAAAATATACCGGGAGACAAAGACTCTAATAACTTAATTCATTTTATTTTAGCTTCTTTTCAAATGTTTAACTGATCTTCTTTAACCAAACATGAAAACAACCATTGGAATTCTTAACAGAAACTGATTCTGACTTAAAATTTTTGCAATCAAAGGGAAATGAATAGAAACCCGTTTACAGGGAGGTCGCTACAGTTTTTTTCAGTATAATTCAATCTTCTCTAATCTTTTTAAAACCGATCAGATTAACGTGCTTTTAGATTCCTCATTATCTGAACGGGTGTTGGCAAGTGTAGCTTGCAGAGGGCAAAGCCCCCTACTAAAAATATATTTTCTTAAATATTTAATTTCAGTAATAACTTGAGTCCAGCTTTTTACATTCTTCTTCCTAAAGAAGAAAGTATTGTAATCGAAATTTTTTTCAACTTCCGGTTTTCGCTGGATTTGTCCGTGTGCATGTAAGTTCTCTTTTTAACAGCGGAAAGTGCACGAATTTATACATACAATTGAATTTCATATACAGCGTGATTCAAAAAAAGTTTACAAAATGAAATGCAAATCAGGTGTACATCAAGAATAAAAAATCACATACGAACATAGGTTCGAAAACCACATATTTAGTCAGAAATACAGGGTGTTTCATCCTAACTCAATTTGGGTTGACGGTAATAACTTTCAGAAAACTGAAGTATATTATAATAAAACATTTAACAGACATTCTCACATTTGTTGAAAATGTGATAACACCAAACAAAAGTGGTAGAAGTTTGCATTATACGTACCAGCAGTATGCACTTGACGCTCTACATTTTGGACTGTGATTATCAATTCATACGGAATCATCGATTGCCTGAGCAGCATATTTTTCCAGAACTTTTCGTGATGTTATACCATTTCACATAAAACAAGGTACAGCAACATTTCAAACAAGTACATTTTCATTACAATGTTTTTATTTTTCTAGAAATTATTACCGTCAACCCTGGATTAGTTTGAATGAAACACCCTGTATTTGTGAGTAAATAGGAGATTTTCGACCCTATGTTCCTATGTGATTATTTATCCTTGTTGTATGCCTGATTTGCCATGTCATTTTGTAAACTTTTTTTTTTAAATCACCCGGTGTATGTTTTTGGCTATGGCCAGTAGGTTCCACTTAAATTTGAGGCTATTGCACCAGAAGAGGGTTCTGTAATAGCAATTTTTGTGCTATTTTCATTATTTTATCATGAGAAAGCTTACAGAGTTATGCATACAATTGAATTAAACTTCATTTGACTATGGCCGCCAAGTCTCAGTTGCAAACGGGATATTCTCCCGGAAGAAGGTGAGATGATAATAATTTTTGTGAAATTTTCTCAATTTTTAGGGTTTTGTTCGTCTGACGAAACCCTATTCGTCTCGCTCCTCTGTCTATCTGTCTGTCCGTCACAGAGCCCATTCTCAGAAACTATATATGTTGGAGACTTGAAATTTTGTATAATAATAGCTGAATACATCACATCAAACGACAAATCATACAATTTTGAAAAAGTCTTATATTTAAACCTCTGCGCTCCAACTTGTGTATTTTAATCTTTTTGTTCTAACTGAGCCCCTAATTAAGCAGAAGACTTAAAATTTTGCATACTTATAGCTGAACACCTCACATCAAAAGACAAATCATAAAATTGTGAAAAAGTCTTATATTTAACTCTCTGGTCTTTAACTTGTGTATTGTAATCTTTTTATTCTGACTGAACCCCTATTTAAGTTGAAGATTTTAAATTTTGCATACTTATAGCAGAACACTTGCGATCACATGAAAAATCATAAAATTTTTAAAAAATCTTACATTATTTACCCACCGGGCTCTAACTTGTGTATTTTAAGCAATTTTTCTAACATCACACCCATTGCACCCGGTGGGTACTTGCCTAACTTTTGCCGACACCCCTTTGACCACTCTTTTATATTATGCACATAGCCTTGCATATTTCAGTTCCACTTTTTACCGCCAGGAGGCGCCTACCTATCTCGGGTGCTATAGACCCAATCCCCTCGACTAATATATCTACGGATAGATTTTGAAACGGAGTTTTGTTCGGATAGAGGTATGTGTAGAATACAGTGCGCCCCCCTGGTTGCGAAATGTGGAACTAACAGATTTCGAAAAAGGATAAAGTGTTTTAAAAGGAATATTAAATGAAACCCTCTGTGCTATCTGTGATCACCACTTACCCACTTCTTCGTAGTTTTGTTGCGCTTCGGCTGCTCGGGTAGAGGCGGTACTTCGTATACTTCATATACTTCGTCGCAGCTAAACCTGCTATTCGCAATCATCTGACGTACAATAAAACAACGAAAACATAAATTTTATTAAATATCACGATCTATATTAAGTCGTATTTACTCTGATTAATAAAAGGAAGCAGAAATTTAAGATGAAAATCAAAGTTGATGTAGTATTGTAGTTATTAAAGTTTTAACATGTGTAACAACTTTTTGAAGTATTAACATGTATGAGAAAGAAGAAAGTTTTGGGATTGGAATATGCGATTACACTGTTAAAAATTTGCGGCAAACTGTCCAGTCTTTTGATCTTTTTTATAGAAAATGGTTAGATAACCGTAATCCAAATGTTTTCTGATCATAATACAGCCAATAATATGCTCAGAATAGTGTTAAATTACGGTTATATAACCGTTATTTCTATAAAAACTTTCAAATGACTGGACAGTTAGCTGTATATGTTTAAGAGTGTAATTTGTTCTGCTCAGTTAAATTTCCCGAATCTGCAATGTTGCAGTCATCTTTTGAAGATATATATTTTCAATTGACTTTTCTGAAAATCTACTTTGATAAATGTTCATTGCGTAAATATCTCAAAAATGAAAGAAGATATTTCAATTATTAATTTTTCTATAGGTCATCATTTTTGTTCGGAAATTTCACGGTTTTGTTAGTAAGTTATATTTATTGTTTTAGAAGTATTTTTTAAATCGATGTTTGATTGTGGCAATCTGTACAGTGACAATCAGTACGTACAGTCGTGCAAAAAAAAAAAGTAAACACCCCCTACTAACTCCTAAAAAAATTATCGTAGACGAAAGTTACTGGTACCGGACGATTGGAAATAAAGTTTACTTTTAAATGGTATGTATAAAAATTTCTTAGGGGGCCATCTATATATTAAAACAAATCCAAACTTCATTTTTTTCAATATCAGTACCCAAATTTAACGAGATATTTCAAATCTTCGGTTCAAACTATGCCTAGAAACCAAATTTCAAGTCATTCGAATGATAAGTTTTTGAATTACAGACCTTCAAAATTCAGTACTTCTAATGTTAAATTACATTTTCATATTTTTATTTATATCTCCTGAAATTATGCTCCTAATGAGCTAATTTTTTGTGTAGCAATGATTCTAATATACCCAAACAAAAATACATTGAATTTGCAATTTTTATAATTTTATGATATGAATTATGAATTATGAAATTAATATTAGAAAAAATTATGAATTGCAACCTACAATTTTTTTGATGGATTTAGATTTATTAAGTCCTGCTTTATGGAAATCCGAAATTTCACATTTTTCCTCCAAGTAGTTTTCAAATTATGCTTAAAAAACGGCAAAGTGATGGTTTAAGGGGCCGTCTATGATAGAAGTGAGTAAATTTTTTAAATTTATTCTGCTATCCTGTAATCAAACAGGTTTCATTGACGCTTAAACGTGCCTTGATCAAGAAGGCGGCTCTCTCGGTTAACAATCGAGTTCGGAACTTCAATTTGGATACAGCCCTTAAAATACGCTCGTTTTAAAATAATTAATTTCTCGGAAACTTATGGCACGAATTGCATAAAAAATTATTTATAGGCTAATTGAAAGGTGTAGAGTGAATTTATGCTGTCAGAATTGTGTACTGCTATTGAAAAAAACAAAGTTATTGTTCGTTTTAATATGTAGATGGACCCTTAAACAAATTTTATATACATCATTTAAAAGTAAACTTTATTTCCAATCGTTCGGTACCAGTAACTTTCTTCTACGATAATTTGTTGAGAAGTTAGTAGGGGGTGTTTACTTTTTTTTTCCACGACTGTACAATTTGTCAAAACGTAATAAAGACGGAACAGCGCCCTAATTTTAGCAGTATAGGGTGTCTATAAAAGAACCTCCCAATTATAAATTTTAATAATATCAACTGTAAAAGTTGTAGAGGGTTGATTAAATGTCACAAATAAAGAGTAACTCAAACAGTTTTAGATAAGCGCATGCGCGAGCACTTCTTTGTTATTCAGTCGCTAGCAGTCCACATACGCAAAATGGTGGCTACTGAGCGTAAAGCGTTATTGTTGGTTTGACGATTTAAAAGCCGTTGGAGCCATGCAATATTTTCCATTTTGGGCTTTATAAAAGATCGTGTCTACGTTCCACCTCTACTTGAAGATTTCCCAGATAAGAGTTGAGACACAGAAATGAAGAGGCTATATCTTCCATTTCTCCGGACTTGTTAACCGAAGTGTGGGAAGAATTGGAGTTTAGTTTGGATGTGTGTCGTATAACAAAAGGTACACATATTGAATATTTGTAAGACAAACTAGGTCAGTTTACCTTCAATTTGATGTATGAGTTGTTTTAAATATCACAAATTAAATCCCTTTAAGCGTCCGGTAAATTTTTCATTTATGTTTAATGGTTCATAAAATAATAGCTATGAAAAGTATTTGTATGGGGTTTTATTTAAAATTACCTTACATATTTATTTATCTTATACACTGCAAAAAAAATAACATTAATATCAATTTTGTGCTAAATCTACTCTTGAATTCAAAGATTATACGACGGAAAAACACGATTAGGACGCTTAAAGGGTTAAACTGTTATAATGTACCATTGAAACTGGGAAATTGTTTAATCGACCCCCTATTGTAATAAAAAAATTTCAGGGTATTTAACAGAAATTCCTGTTTTTATAATTCGCATTATTTTCCTGTGAAAGTAACCACGGGTGTAGTTATATCTTAATGACTGATAAAATTGCAAGCACAAATGGAATGAAATATACGAAAAATTAATTGTTTATATGCAATTTCAATATCTTTGTTAGGAGAAAATGTAATAAAAACAGGAAAATTGATTTGACATATAATTTTTGCCTTTAAATTAAAATCTAATTAAGAGATATTCTTTTTTTTTAAAATAATTGCAATGTCTTTGGAAATATTTAAGTGTCGCACAGCTTAAATAACATAAATTATTCTAGTTGTTCTGTAAATGAAAAGACATCTTTAATATATTCCTTCAGTGATATTTTGTATCTATTATTTTTATTTTGCTATGTTAAATTACTAAAAGAGTTTTCACATAACTGCCTTTATATTTTCGAATATTTCATTCTCTTATACTTAAAAATCCTCAATGTAGTAATTACCTTTTTAATTGTATGAAAATTTTCTCGTGACTTTTCTCAAGAATTAAAGCTTTATCATTGTCATCAGAATCTCACAGAGGGATTAACTTAAAAATTGAAAACTGCATTATAAACCCTGATTTCCCTTCTGACCTACAATCTTATATAGAATGTTCACGTTTCAGTTTTTATTTTACTGGTACTCCTTTTGAATTATTTGAAAGTGTTATTTGATAGAAACAGGAGAAAAATTTGTAATAATGTTATACTGAACTGCTAAAATTCAAAATTAATGTTTAAAAAGTGTTTTTTCGTTTAGTTTTGAAAAAGTAAAAACTCAAATGTATAAAGACATGTAATAGAAAATACCATTTTACTTACTGGCACAGACCGCCTGGGAAATTAAACAAAATTTTACTTGTTTGTTGTTGGCTGATAAAATTATATATCACTTACGTAAATAAATAGATCTACGATAAATGTATTCTGTAAATATAGAATAAGTGTATTTCTTTAAGGAATAATATAAATCAATGCAAGAGAATTAATTTCAAAGGTAATTTTTCCGTCTTATTTTAATTCAAGATCAGAGATATTCTATTCCTTCTTTTATATATTCTAATGTCTGTGGAAATCATACAAACACTATTTTTCACATCTTAAATGATGAAAGATAATTACGATATATCTCTTCTGTAATATCTCGAATTAGTCGTTTTTATTTTGCAATAGTGTGCTGAAATATATTGGTGATTTTTTCACTAATGACGTTTTCAAATAAATGTATATTTTAGAACAATTTTTCATTTAAACTTATAGAATACCGTTGTACAACACTTATCGTTTAACTTAACATTTCAGTCGTGTTTTCACAATGTTTAGAGAATTATCGACTGTCCAAAAGCTCAGAGATGAAACATTGTTAAAATTTAAGACGATATTAGAACTCTTGATTTCTCTTGTGGCCATTTATTTTGTATAGAATTTATTCTATAAATTTTATATTGTATAGAATTTATTTTGTATACATTACGGAATTCACGTTTAAGTTATTATTTTAACATCATTCCTTATGAAATATTTTAGAGCACTTTTTAACAGCAACATAAGCAAAATTTGCCAACATTTAATCTTCTAAAAGCCAGAAAAAATACTCGAATAAAAAAGTCCTTTTTCTTTTAGAAATAAAAGCAAAAATTTATTACGGTATTAGACATAAGAGTACGTTTTTCAAAATGGCAGACTTCTCTTTGGAAATCAATCACCACTTTGCTTATTTCTTAAAGACTGACAAAGTTGCATATAACCATCGGAAATAAATAACCTTATTTAACTTTTAAATCTAGTCAATTTATCATAGTATTTTTATAAATCTAGTCAAAATTTAATTGTTTAGGGAAAAAGATGAATCATAACAGGTGGTATCATTTGAAATAGGCTTTTGCTTTCTAATCTTAATTCAATTTTATAGACGGCATTAGCCTGCAAAATTTGGGTTGTGTCACTTTTTTTTTTATTTATTGGGGCGATTCTCAACAGGTGGGCACTGGACACACGTCATAACTTTAAGCCTTTCAAACATAACTTTAATTATCATTGACTTTATTTTATTATTTTTTTTTTTTACACTGAGATTTTAATTATTCAGAGACAGAAAATGACATAATTTATTGTAAAAGCTTTGTATAAATATCTTAAAATTTTATTATTTTATGCTAAGGAGGCCAATTTCGGACATTCATAACGTTAACTGCTCCAATATAACACCAAGAGAAAGAGCTTTAACTTGCTTCCAGGTGGTTCTAATGGTAAACAACGAATGCATAAAGGAAACGGATGATTTTTTGATAATTTCGATAAGAGATGGCAGGCTGATTTATCACTTTTTTGAAGATAGAAGGACTTTTCTATAAAGAATTTTTTTTGTATTTTGTTATGTCCGAAAGTAACGTACGCGACAAAGCATTTGATTTTATTATTATTATTACTGGATAACAAAAAATTAATTATCTATCTATATATATAAAAGAAAGTCTGAATTTTGTATTAATCAACGCGCAGCCCAAACTACTGAACCTAAAGTCTTGAAATTTGGGGTAAAAATTCTTCTTATGACATAGAGTGCCACTAAGAAAGGATATTTTAATATTCCACCCCTAAGCGGGGTAATAAATCGAACGAACTTTTAAAAAATTCCTTAAAAATCTGATTTTATAGCTATTTTTCAACTGATAACATATTTTGGTGTATTTTTGTATGCTGAATCGAATGGTACTAACTAAATTCTTTTAAGCCCAATAGTTCGCGAGATATTTTATATATTTCTAATTTGGCGATGTCTTTGGCGCCAAAACCGCGAAATACCTAACATTATAAGTGATAATTCACCCATATTCATTCATTTTATACATCCGTTACTGTAGCAACGGAAGAAATTCAAATTAAATCTTTCTGTTAAATATTTTGGTTAAAGGATTGAACCGGCTATATGAGTTTGAAAAAAAAATAAATAAATACAAACGCCTTGAAAAAAAGAAAAAATATATATTGAATTTATTTAAAATATCATACAAGGAAGCGATCCACTTAGAAATTAACATTATAAAACGAAAATATTTAAAAAATGAAAGCAATGTTTGTACGACTTTAAAAATTTTGTGGTACTTACATCCGGGCCATGTCAGATACAACTGCGCCAAGCATGGCAATTACATTAATTACAGCAACCCTTACTTTTGCCCATTTGATAGTTTATTTAGTATAGTTTTAAATTAATTTTATTATTATAATTTTTATTTATTATAGTTTATAGCATGTAGTTTTATGTTATATATTTTATTTATTTATTTACTTAAAACAATTTGCCATTTTTAACAAGGTTATGTATTTAAGAATGTTAAATTACTTTTTTGAACGTAACTGGCAAACGATAAACAAGTTTGGCAATTGTCAACCATTTTTGGCGATCTATCTCATGGTCGAATAATGCGTAAGTATTACTTTTTTTAATGGAAGAAATTGGAATTGAAATAATACATCGCGATTTATCACTTGCTCCTGGATAAGAAGAAAAAATGGGTACTTTTATGTCAGCCGTATCCGTATGTAAATATCGCCATTAGCATTTTAAAAATTGCCAATAGCAGTAGTTACATTTCGCGTATGTAAATTAAAAACAATTCTTTGTTTTAAGTTATGGCATTATTTCCTATTGTTTTACTTTTCATCTTTTTCAATGACATTAGTGTAAAGCATGTATTATAAATGAAATGAGTGAAATGTTTTTCTTTTGAATGAAAATAATAAAATAAGAATAAGATATGGAAACAACCTTTGTTGATTTATTACTTGCGCCCGGCTAACATAAAAGTATCACAAAAGCCATATATTCACCTTTCTTTGGGTAGTTGTTCATGGAATTTCTGGTTAATCTTCCGTAATCGGATACTTCTTCAATCGGTGTATTAATTACAATGTTGAAAGCATCGTTTATGTATGAAGCGAAAACTTCATGATGAATTCTATTACAGAAAATCGTATTATCATCATCCACTACATATTTAAAACGGAAATTTGCATTTTATTCCTATTCTTTATAATATTTTGATAGGATATGCCACTATTAGTTAGGTAATGTTTTTGGAACGGCTTTTATGTATACACACAGTGTTCTACGTTGCTTAGTTTTAGTTATAGAGCTATTGGAAAAGCTATACAGAAAGGTGAACGCAATTATGAAAGATACATCTACTGTAATTATATAAAATGCAAATTTGCTTTTCCTTCCACTCATTTATAATTTGGGTTTTGATGGATGTATTTTGATGGGACTTACACTGTTAGTTAGATTACTTTTTTGTGGATGGTTGGTACTTCTTGCATGCATGGTACTTCTCTGTAGCGAAGTTTTCTTCTGGCTTATTGTTTTTCTGAAGCACAAACTTGGCAACAAATGAGATTGCAGAAAATTAGATTACAAGAGAAAGTTCCAAAACTAGGTGAACCCGGATGTGAAAGATTACCTTTTATTTAAAGTTCTACTGAACGTATTTTGATTGGAGTTGCACAATTAGGTAATATTAGGGATTGTTGCAATATTTGAAATGTCATTCTACATTTTTAGTTATGGAACTATGAGGAAAGTTCTCAGTGGTGTAGTTGAAAAAAAAGTAGGATAAAATCTAGAGACAGATGGTATATATTAGAGAGTATATATGTTATAGCTATGGAGTGCAGAGTTTCTAAAAAACACCAGAAGGTCTACGTCGTATAGTCTATGCTACATTCCTAAAAATTCTACAATCCCGTTAACTTGATTATGAAAGATATATTTAACTATCAACTTCAAATGTAAAATAAAAAGGGCAATTTCGGTCCCACCGCTTATAACTTGAGTTCTTTTCAATGAATTTTGAGAAGATTTGCATTGTTAGATAAATTTTCAAGAAAGTGTTTCATATATAACACATATTATTCTACGTTGCTCAGTTATAGAATTATGTGCGAAAGTTCTTTAATCCGTTAACCCTATTTTGAAATATTAGCCTTTTTAAAAGGTTCTACTGAGTTAATTAGCAGTGTTGTTAGATATTATTTCAGGAAAGATTTTAGAATATAACACATATTGTTCTACGTTGCTTTGCTTTAGAATTATAACTGAATGTTGTATTATCTGGTGAACCCGATTATGAATAATTAGTGTTATTAGAAGGTTTTACTGAATTGATTTTGATGAGATTTGCATTTTTTAATTTTCAGGGATGATTTTAATATGCTACATATTGTTATTCCGTTCTTTTTTATATTGAATTATAAATAATCAACTAAAAGATTTGCTTCCTAACAGTTCAAATTTTGTCTGAGACATTAGAAGTTATAAAACCGTAATGGCGTTTATATTGTTTTCAGCAACGCGGATGATCATTAGAGATAAATGTATTTATTGCTGTAAAACACAAGATCAAATACACCGATATATTTCGTTTGATTAAAGTTTCGCTTGGAGAAACCGACCAGCGTATCCTATTTCGTTCCGATTGATTATAACTCAGATTCTACTGAACATAAATGCAGAACTTACACTATTAGATAGTAAATTTGGTTCATAAATAGTTTAATCTAAAAACCATCGTTCCAAGTTGCTTAGTAATATTTACGAGAGTTCTAGAATTAGGTGAACTCGATTAGGAAAGATTTCAAGTTTTACTGAATGGATTTTAATGACAGTTGCACAGTTAGTTAGATAACATTTCATGGATTTTTTCAATATTTATCATATCTTTCAAAATTGTTTAGTTACGAAGCTATGCGGAAAAAGTTCTCTGTGGTATAGTAAAGAAAATTGGAGGATAATACGCTACACACAAAGGATGTATATACTAGAATTCTATAGTTATGGAAGTTGTGCAGAGTTTCTTTAAAAATCCAGAAATGATGCGACGTATACCTACCCCTACATCCCTGAGATAATCAGGTTAACGTGATTATGATAGCTATATTTAACTATCTCAATGTACATAAAATGCAAAGAGAAATATCATTCCGGCTGCTTTTAAATTTACTTCTACTGAATTGATTTTGATGGGGCTTACATTGTTAGTTAGATAATTTACAGAAAAGATGTTAGTATAAAATATAATGTTATACGTTGCTTAATTAAATAATTATGGCTAAATATCTAAATCAGATGAACCCAATTTCGAAAGATTGGCTTTTTTTAAGGTTCCGCTGAATGAATTTTCACGGGATTTAAACTGTTAATTAGATTATTTTTATGAAATGTTTCGGTACATTTTCCAGTTTAAAAGATCCTGCTAAGTGGATTTCGGTGGAACTTGCTCGGTTAGTTAACTTTTCAGTGGATGTTTTAGTATAAAGCACATATCATTCACTTGGTGTTGCTTGGTCGCCAAGTTGCTTGATTATAGAATTAAGACTGAATGTTTTAGAAGCAGGCGAACCAAATTATGAATGATTAGCCTTTTCAGTATGTCCAATTAACAGATTCTGATAAGATTTGCATTGATAATTTTTCATGAACCCTTTTAGTATATTACATATTGTTCTATCGTCCTTTACCGAATCCTACACTAAATGATCAACGAAAGAAGTTGGCCCTTAAAAGCCTAAATTTTGTATGGCTCAAAAGATATAATAGCGTAATAACGTTCATATTGTTTTCACCAATTAGATTGGGCATTCCAGGTAAATGTCCATATTGCTTTAAAATGCACGATCTAATTCACAAATATATTTCGTTTGATTCAAGGTTCTTTAGAAAAATTGACCAGCGTAGCGGGCGTTAGGCTGCTAGTATATATAAAAGAAAGTCTGAATTTCGTATTAATCAACGCGCAGCCAAAACTACTGAACCTAAAATTTTGAAAATCGGGGTAAAAATAGTTCTTATGGCATTGAGTGCCGCTAAGAAAGGATTTTCTAAAATTCCACCCCTAAGGGGGTAAAAAAGAGAACGAACTTTAAAAAAATTCCTTAAAAATCTGATTTTATAGTTATTTTTTAACTGATAACATATTTTGGTGTATTTTTGTATTCTGAATCGAATGGTACTAACTAAATTCTTTTAAGCCCAATAGTTCGAGAGATATTTTATATTTTCTAATTTGGCACTATCTTTGACACCAAAACCTGAATTTTTCAAGTAATAATTTCAATAAACTCATTCTCTTCATTCTGTAGCAAGGGAAGAAATTCAAATTGAATATTTTTTTAACCAATCTTTCGGTTAAATAATTAAAACAACTATGTCAGTTAGGAAAAATATTACAAACGCCTCAAAAACTAAAACTAAATAAATAAAAAAAAAACCTGTGGTACTTTTTCGTTCTAATTCTCGTCGCAATACCATGCCAAAATGTAACCGCCTAAAAGTTAGCCCCCCCATGACGGAAAATAAGAAAGTGACATATGCATTTCGTTTGATCATCGTTTGATCAGATTTGATCAACAATTTTCATCGTTTGATCAACTTTATTTCATGAGTTATGATTAAAAAGGACCAGGGGGGGCTAACTTTTAGGATATTTCAAAATGGGCAAAACTAAAAAAAAATTAGCGATCCTTATCAGAAATCGTCTGTAGAGATTTGATCAACCATTTTTAGCGTTTGATCAAACCCGGAAATGCCCCCAAAATCGATATTTTTAGGTTCACGCCCCTAAAAGTTAGCCCCCCCTTGACGGAATTTCGGGACAAAAATGGTGCCATCTAACGTGAAATCGTTTGTAGAGATTTGATCAACCATTTTTAGCGTTTGATCAAACCCGGAAATGCGCCCAAAATCGATATTTTTAGCAGCGGACCCCTAAAAGTTAGCCCCCCCTTGACGGAATTTCCGGACAAAAATGATGCCATCTAACGTGAAATCGTTTGTAGAGATTTGATCAACCATTTTTAGCGTTTGATCAAACCCGGAAATGCGCCCAAAATCGATATTTTTAGGTTCACACCCCTAAAAGTTAGCCCCCCCTTGCCGGAATTTCGGGACAAAAATGGTGCCATCTAACGTGAAATCGTTTGTAGAGATTTGTTCAACCATTTTTAGCGTTTGATCAAACCCAGAAATGCCCTCAAAATCGATATTTTTAGGTTCACGCCCCTAAAAGTTAGCCCCCCCTTGACGGAATTTCGGGACAAAAATGGTGCCATCTAACGTGAAATCGTTTGTAGAGATTTGATCAACCATTTTTAGCGTTTGATCAAACCCGGAAATTCGCCCAAAATCGATATTTTTAGCAGCGGTCCCCTAAAAGTTAGCCCCCCCTTGACGGAATTTCCGGACAAAAATGATGCCATCTAACGTGAAATCGTTTGTAGAGATTTGATCAACCATTTTTAGCGTTTGATCAAACCCGGAAATGCCCCCAAAATCGATATTTTTAGGTTCACGCCCCTAAAAGTTAGCCCCCCCTTGACGGAATTTCGGGACAAAAATGGTGCCATCTAACGTGAAATCGTTTGTAGAGATTTGATCAACCATTTTTAGCGTTTGATCAAACCCGGAAATGCGCCCAAAATCGATATTTTTAGCAGCGGACCCCTAAAAGTTAGCCCCCCCTTGACGGAATTTCCGGACAAAAATGATGCCATCTAACGTGAAATCGTTTGTAGAGATTTGATCAACCATTTTTAGCGTTTGATCAAACCCGGAAATGCGCCCAAAATCGATATTTTTAGGTTCACACCCCTAAAAGTTAGCCCCCCCTTGCCGGAATTTCGGGACAAAAATGGTGCCATCTAACGTGAAATCGTTTGTAGAGATTTGTTCAACCATTTTTAGCGTTTGATCAAACCCAGAAATGCCCTCAAAATCGATATTTTTAGGTTCACGCCCCTAAAAGTTAGCCCCCCCTTGACGGAATTTCGGGACAAAAATGGTGCCATCTAACGTGAAATCGTTTGTAGAGATTTGATCAACCATTTTTAGCGTTTGATCAAACCCGGAAATTCGCCCAAAATCGATATTTTTAGCAGCGGTCCCCTAAAAGTTAGCCCCCCCTTGACGGAATTTCCGGACAAAAATGATGCCATCTAACGTGAAATCGTTTGTAGAGATTTGATCAACCATTTTTAGCGTTTGATCAAACCCGGAAATGCGCCCAAAATCAATATTTTTAGCTTCACACCCCTAAAAGTTAGCCCCCCCCTAGACGGAATTTCCGCACAAAAATGATGCCATCTAACGTGAAATCGTTTGTAGAGATTTGATCAACCATTTTTAGCGTTTGATCAAACCCGGAAATGCGCCCAAAATCGATATTTTTAGCAGCGGACCCCTAAAAGTTAGCCCCCCCTTGACGGAATTTCCGGACAAAAATGATGCCATCTAACGTGAAATCGTTTGTAGAGATTTGATCAACCATTTTTAGCGTTTGATCAAATCCGGAAATGCGCCCAAAATCAATATTTTTAGCTTCACACCCCTAAAAGTTAGCCCCCCCTTGACGGAATTTCCGCACAAAAATGATGCCATCTAACGTGAAATCGTTTGTAGAGATTTGATCAACCATTTTTAGCGTTTGATCAAACCCGGAAATGCGCCCAAAATCGATATTTTTAGGTTCACGCCCCTAAAAGTTAGCCCCCCCTTGACGGAATTTCGGGACAAAAATGGTGCCATCTAACGTGAAATCGTTTGTAGAGATTTGATCAACCATTTTTAGCGTTTGATCAAACCCGGAAATGCGCCCAAAATCGATAATTTTAGCAGCGGACCCCTAAAAGTTAGCCCCCCCTTGACGGAATTTCCGGACAAAAATGATGCCATCTAACGTGAAATTGTTTGTAGAGATTTGTTCAACCATTTTTAGCGTTTGATCAAACCCGGAAATGCCCCCAAAATCGATAATTTTAGGTTCACACCCCTAAAAGTTAGCCCCCCCTTGACGGAATTTCGGGACAAAAATGGTGCCATCTAACGTGAAATCGTTTGTAGAGATTTGATCAACCATTTTTAGCGTTTGATCAAACCCGGAAATGCGCCCAAAATCGATATTTTTAGCAGCGGACCCCTAAAAGTTAGCCCCCACTTGACGGAATTTCCGGACAAAAAAGATGCCATCTAACGTGAAATCGTGTTAGAGATTTGATCACCTATTTTTAGCGTTTGATCAAACCCGGAAATACGCCCAAAATCAATATTTTTAGCTTCACACCCCTAAAAGTTAGCCCCCCCCCCCCCCTTGACGGAATTTCCGCACAAAAATGATGCCATCTAACTTGAAATCGTTTGTAGAGATTTGATCAACCATTTTTAGCGTTTGATCAAACCCGGAAGTGACCCAAAATCGATATTTTTAGGTTCACACCCCTAAAAGTTAACCCTATCCTTGACGGAATTTCGGGACAAAAATGGTGCCATCTAACGTGAAATCATTTGTAGAGATTTGATCAACCATTTTTAGCGAGAGATCAAACCCGGAAATGTGCCCAAAATCGATATTTTTAGCAGCGGACCCCTAAAAGTTAGCCACCCCCCCCCCCCCTTGACGGAATTTCGGGACAAAAATGATGCCATCTAACGTGAAATCGCTTATAGAGATTTGTTCACCCATTTTTAGCGTTTGAGCAAACCCGGAAGTGACCCAAAATCGATATTTTTAGTTTCACACCCCTAAAATGTTGGCCCTATCCTTGACGGAATTTCGGGACAAAAATTGTGCCATATAATGTGAAATCGTTTGTAGAGATTTGATCAAACATTTTTAGTGTGTGATCAAAGCCGGAAGTGACCCCAAAATCGTAGTTTTAGGTGCAGTCCTCTATAAGTTAGCCTCCCCCCTTGACGGAATTTTGGGAATATAATCTGCTGTATGGGAAAGTATTTCCGAAGTATGTTTAAAATGATACCTGTTGTGTTTAGTGCTAAAGAAAAGTGAAATAACGTTGTCCACCTCTTTTGTTGATAAGAAGTTCTTACTGCGCACTGCCCCCCACACACACCGTCCGGAGGCAAGCGCAAGAAGATACATTATTGTTGAATGCATTATGAAACAAAAGGCTAATTATTAAATACTTTTAATTAGCAGCTAATTCTTTTAAATGTTATTTTATATAAAGTTATTTTATTTATAATAGTGATATTTTCTTCTTTGAATCAATAAATTATGTGAATAATAAATATATGACCATCTGTATATCACTGCAAACAAAAGAATCAATTTAAAAAATCAAAAGAATTTTTAGACATTGATAACGATATCATTAGGGAAGGGGGGGGGGGTGTTAGTGGAATGATAACGTATGATATCGTAAGTGCAGGGGGTGGGGGTCTAAAATTGCTAAAAATTTGATAACATTATATATGTACAGCCCCTAAGCATTGGGTAATTTACCTAAAGACTATCCGTCCACTGAAATAAGTTATTATTATTTTTTTTTTTATCTAATCACGGACTTGTCTTGAACATTTCCATACGCTCCCCCCCCCCCATTCTCAAATTAAATCCTGCTATGCTATTGTTGTTATTTTTTAGTGTAAAAAAAAATAATATGAATCTTTGTTTTTATTAACACATTTATTGACATACATCTGACCTGTGTGCTTGGCGTCAAGCGTTCGCTTATAAGTCATGGTCAATATATACATGAGCTAGATAGCACACACAAGGAAATTTACAACACAGAGAAATATAGCTGGGAGCTCCACAAACGTTTATGAGCATAACTTCAAAACTTCAAATCCATAGTTGCCATTACGAAATCTGAAGGAATTCCAAATGAAAAAATAAAATCACCGCCCTTACATGTTCATCAGATTCTCATTCATTAACAAAATATCTTTCTCAGTCAATTTTTCTTATCGGAAACTAGTAACTCTGAATTTTGTGGACGTCAGCTCTTTTCAAAATAAACATTATACACTTTTGAGACCCTTGACTCCGGCCGGAAATTAAGATGCTTCTACTCTTTTGCGGTTTAGTTTGGTACCCACCTGTCAGTTTGTTTCTATTAATCGAGAATCCGTTCATGGATTATTATTATTATTATTATTATTATTATTATGCCTTATTTTTCAACTCTTATCTCTAAAAAATAAGCAATATTTACAGTGATCCTTATTTCTGTTTTGGATATCCGAATCAGTATACTATAGGGGTCTGCAAGGGTCGGAATTACCAGCTCCGGGACCGGCCCGTACAGAAGTAAGTGAAAACAGGCCCGGCCCGACCCGACACAATGTCTACAAAAAATTTCGATTTTTCTTAACATATAATTAGGATGCCTTTAAAGAATACTGCATACATATTTATGGGATAGTTTTATACAGTATATTTTAAAATTACAATGTGTTCGCAAGACAGAAAATACACAACAGCAACATTAAGGATTGCTTAGTTATTTAGACGTTTCTGTCTGTTCACACAAGGATTCATTTAAAAATTAACGTAGATTATAATAAACAAAAAGGAGTGTTAAAAACATAACTTTTGAAGCTGTATAATTAAAAGTAAATTTGGGAAAATATTTATCTGTCATTTATTAAGGCTTCGGAAAACGCATATGATTGGCACGTTTTCTTATTCAGAAACTATGTAATCGAATGGCGTTAAATATTTTTTGATAAAGGTGATATATCTTTGAGAAAATACTGTCAAAGTTAGAGTTTTGAATCGAATTTCCGGAAGCGACAGCACAGGAATGGAGAAAAACCTGCAGTCACGTGACAAGAATCTCTTGTATCTCGACAAGTCATTTATTTATCAAAAATGGAAAAGCTATTCGATTGCAAATCCCTTCAATTGTCAGGCTTGTCAATTTTATGCCTTTACAGTTAAAAATTAGTCAGAAAATGTGTCAAAGTTTCGCATTGTTGAACAGTGAATTTGAGAAGCACCTTGAAATATAGTTCCAAAGATTACGTTAACAGAAGTACATTATCGCTATTAATATTTTTACAAAACATTTTGCCTGCCCTACATATGCTGTGAACAATTAAGTCCAGTTCCGGCGCGGCTCAATTGTGTAGAAAAAAATGCAAGCCTGATCTCGACCCCACCCGAGTGTGCTGAAAAAAAAATAAGCCCCGGTCAGACACCATGTAACTGTCCGATGCCAATCTCTACGCTGGACATGTTAAACTAGCATTGGCTCATGACACACATGTATACTTATTCTCGCGAAAGTCATATTCATTGAAAATAGCTCATATTTTATCGGCTTCGTTTAAATTTTAATACTGAGCCGGAAAGACCGCTAACTTTTTTTATAGGACCGGCCCGTGCCAGCCAGTTAATTTTGTTTATCGGCCCGTGCAGTCCTCTAGTACACTATGATAATGTCAGTGGTTTATAGTAGAATGTCATAATCATACGATCCGTTTCGTAAATGCCCAGTGAATCTACTTGGATTAAGAACCTAATTTTACAATTTAGCTATGTCCTTCTGTGCTTAATATGCGTCTACTATTAAATTGTGTTTCAGTTTGGTACGCACGCGTCATTTCTGATTTTAATAATCGGATTACCCCTCCTGCATAATTAATACTATTATTATGTTCTATTTTTCAACTTCTATTTTTATGATCATCCTCTTTTCTGTTAGGGATATCTGAACCAGTAAGTTGTGTTAATGTCGGTAGAATACGATCGTGATAGAACAAACAAGTTGGAAATTGCTCGTCAAACGTGGCAAATGAGGTGCGTTCGTACTATAACTAGTTTTATAATTATTTTTTGCACCCCATATTGTACTGAATGTGTATTTATTTGCAATTCATAAGTGCATAGTCTGTAACATCATTAAAATGCACTTGCAATAATTTTTTAACATTCCCCTTAATGTAACGGAAAACTTTTGACTGTCCCTGTAATTAAGCTATACATCCGATTTTCATGAAATTTGAAATGGCTCGACAAAATCTTGCAGCAATTATATATTTAAAATTTCAGCCCATTCGGAAAGCTGTAACATCATTAAAATGCACTTGCAGTAATTTTTCCCATTGGCTTTAATGTAAAGAAAAACTTTTGACTGTCCCTGTAATTAAACTATACATCCGATTTTCATAAAATTTGAAATGGCTCGACAAAATGTCGCAATAATTATATGTTTAAAATTTGAGACCATTCGGAAAGCTTTAACATCATTAAAATGCACGTGCAATAATTTTTCCCATTGGCCGTAATGTAAAGAAAAACTTTTGACTGTCCCTGTAATTTAACTATACATCCGATTTTCATAAAATTTGAAATGACTCGACAAAATTTTACAACAATCATATATTTAAAATTTCAGACCATTCGGTTGGGTAGTTTTTGCTCTATTATATGCGGACGGACGGACAGACAGACGGACGGACAGACGGACAGACAGACGGACTGAACGACGACTATAGGTGCTACGTATTTATATAATTACGAACGCACCTAAAAATCGAATGATTCGTTTAGTATGTGCTCAGTGAATCTGTTTGGATTAACAACGTAATTTTCGATGTCCTTCAAAACATCACATCTATAAATTAAATTAACTCACAAACTAATATACCTGCGACGAAATTTTCTCATGAAATTTAAAATGCCGCAAAGTCATCTTACGACAAATAAAAGATTTCAAAGTCATGTTTTCTGCAGCTGGTAAAGTAACTACAAGTATTTACTCACCCAGTGTGGAAAAAAATAATTTTGCATCCATTATTAACAGAAAATATTGAAGGTTAAAAAAGTTCGGGAAAAACTATTTTCAAACCATTTTTGTCCCAAAAATCCGTCAAGAGGGGGCTAACTTTTAGGGGTTTGCAAACAAAAATATGGATTTTATGGCACTTCCGGGTTTGATCAAATACTAAAAATGGTTGATTAAATCTCTACAAACGATTTCACGATAGATGGAACCATTTTTGTCCCGAAATTGCGTCAAGGGGGGGGGGTAACTTTTAGGGGGGTGTGAACCTAAAAATATCGATTTTGGGCGAATTTCCGGGTTTGATCAAACGCTAAAAATGGTTGAACAAATCTCTAAAACGATTTCACGTTAGATGGCACCATTTTTGTCCCGAAATTCCGGCAAGGGGGGCTAACTTTTATGGGTGTGAACCTAAAAATATCGATTTTGGGCGCATTTCCGGGTTTGATCAAACGCTAAAAATGGTTGATCAAATCTCTACAAACGATTTCACGTTAGATGGCATCATTTTTGTGCGGAAATTCCGTCAAGGGGGGCTAACTTTTAGGGGTGTGAAGCTAAAAATATTGATTTTGGGCGCATTTCCGGGTTTGATCAAACGCTAAAAATGGTTGATCAAATCTTTACAAACGATTTCACGTTAGATGGCATAATTTTTGTCCGGAAATTCCGTCAAGGGGGGCTAACTTTTAGGGGTCCGCTGCTAAAAATATCGATTTTGGGCGCATTTCCGCGTTTGATCAAACGCTAAAAATGGTTGATCAAATCTCTACAAACGATTTCACGTTAGATGGCATCATTTTTGTGCGGAAATTCCGTCAAGGGGGGGCTAACTTTTAGGGGTGTGAAGCTAAAAATATTGATTTTGGGCGCATTTCCGGGTTTGATCAAACGCTAAAAATGGTTGATCAAATCTCTACAAACGATTTCACGTTAGATGGCATCATTTTTGTCGGAAATTCCGTCAAGGGGGGCTAACTTTTAGGGGTCCGCTGCTAAAAATATCGATTTTGGGCGCATTTCCGGGTTTGATCAAACGCTAAAAATGGTTGATCAAATCCCTACAAACGATTTCACGTTAGATGGCACCATTTTTGTCCCGAAATTCCGGCAAGGGGGGGGCTAACTTTTACGGGTGTGAACCTAAAAATATCGATTTTGAGGGCATTTCCGGGTTTGATCAAACGCTAAAAATGGTTGAACAAATCTCTACAAACGATTTCACGTTAGATGGCACCATTTTTGTCCGGAAATTCCGTCAAGGGGGGGCTAACTTTTAGGGGTCCGCTGCTAAAAATATCGATTTGGGCGCATTTCCGGGTTTGATCAAACGCTAAAAATGGTTATTCAAATCTCTACAAACTATTTCACGTTAGATGGCATCATTTTTGTCCGGAAATTCCGTCAAAGGGGGGCTAACTTTTAGGGGTCCGCTGCTAAAAATGTCGATTTTGGGCGCATTTCCGGGTTTGATCAAACGCTAAAAATGGTTGATCAAATCTCTACAAACGATTTCACGTTAGATGGCATCATTTTTGTCCGGAAATTCCGTCAAGGGGGGCTAACTTTTAGGGGTCCGCTGCTAAAAATATCGATTTTGGGCGCATTTCCGCGTTTGATCAAACGCTAAAAATGGTTGATCAAATCTCTACAAACGATTTCACGTTAGATGGCATCATTTTTGTGCGGAAATTCCGTCAAGGGGGGGCTAACTTTTAGGGGTGTGAAGCTAAAAATATTGATTTTGGGCGCATTTCCGGGTTTGATCAAACGCTAAAAATGGTTGATTAAATCTCTACAAACGATTTCACGTTAGATGGCATCATTTTTGTCCGGAAATTCCGTCAAGGGGGGCTAACTTTTAGGGGTCCGCTGCTAAAAATATCGATTTTGGGCGCATTTCCGGGTTTGATCAAACGCTAAAAATGGTTGATCAAATCTCTACAAACGATTCCACGTTAGATGGCACCATTTTTGTCCCGAAATTCCGTCAAGGTGGGGCTAACTTTTAGGGGCGTGAACCTAAAAATATCGATTTTGAGGGCATTTCCGGGTTTGATCAAACGCTAAAAATGGTTGAACAAATCTCTACAAACGATTTCACGTTAGATGGCACCATTTTTGTCCGGAAATTCCGTCAAGGGGGGGCTAACTTTTAGGGGTCCGCTGCTAAAAATATCGATTTGGGCGCATTTCCGGGTTTGATCAAACGCTAAAAATGGTTGATCAAATCTCTACAAACTATTTCACGTTAGATGGCATCATTTTTGTCCGGAAATTCCGTCAAAGGGGGGCTAACTTTTAGGGGTCCGCTGCTAAAAATATCGATTTTGGGCGCATTTCCGGGTTTGATCAAATGCTAAAAATGGTTGATCAAATCTCTACAAACGATTTCACGTTAGATGGCACCATTTTTGTCCCGAAATTCCGTCAAGGGGCGGCTAACTTTTAGGGGCGTGAACCTAAAAATATCGATTTTGGGCGCATTTCCGGGTTTGATCAAACGCTAAAAATGGTTGATCAAATCTCTACAAACGATTTCACGTTAGATGGCATGATTTTTGTGCGGAAATTCCGTCAAGGGGGGCTAACTTTTAGGGGTGTGAAGCTAAAAATATTGATTTTGGGCGCATTTCCGGGTTTGATCAAACGCTAAAAATGGTTGATCAAATCTTTACAAACGATTTCACGTTAGATGGCATCATTTTTGTCCGGAAATTCCGTCAAGGGGGGCTAACTTTTAGGGGTCCGCTGCTAAAAATATCGATTTTGGGCGCATTTCCGCGTTTGATCAAACGCTAAAAATGGTTGATCAAATCTCTACAAACGATTTCACGTTAGATGGCATCATTTTTGTGCGGAAATTCCGTCAAGGGGGGGCTAACTTTTAGGGGTGTGAAGCTAAAAATATTGATTTTGGGCGCATTTCCGGGTTTGATCAAACGCTAAAAATGGTTGATCAAATCTCTACAAACGATTTCACGTTAGATGGCATCATTTTTGTCCGGAAATTCCGTCAAGGGGGGCTAACTTTTAGGGGTCCGCTGCTAAAAATATCGATTTTGGGCGCATTTCCGGGTTTGATCAAACGCTAAAAATGGTTGATCAAATCTCTACAAACGATTTCACGTTAGATGGCACCATTTTTGTCCCGAAATTCCGGCAAGGGGGGGGCTAACTTTTACGGGTGTGAACCTAAAAATATCGATTTTGAGGGCATTTCCGGGTTTGATCAAACGCTAAAAATGGTTGAACAAATCTCTACAAACGATTTCACGTTAGATGGCACCATTTTTGTCCGGAAATTCCGTCAAGGGGGGGCTAACTTTTAGGGGTCCGCTGCTAAAAATATCGATTTGGGCGCATTTCCGGGTTTGATCAAACGCTAAAAATGGTTATTCAAATCTCTACAAACTATTTCACGTTAGATGGCATCATTTTTGTCCGGAAATTCCGTCAAAGGGGGGCTAACTTTTAGGGGTCCGCTGCTAAAAATATCGATTTTGGGCGCATTTCCGGGTTCGATCAAACGCTAAAAATGGTTGATCAAATCTCTACAAACGATTTCACGTTAGATGGCACCATTTTTGTCCCGAAATTCCGTCAAGGGGGGGGCTAACTTTTAGAGGCGTGAACCTAAAAATATCGATTTTGGGGGCATTTCCGGGTTTGATCCAACGCTAAAAATGGTTGATCAAATCTCTACAAACGATTTCACGTTAGATGGCATCATTTTTGTGCGGAAATTCCGTCAAGGGGGGGCTAACTTTTAGGGGTGTGAAGCAAAAATATTGATTTTGGGCGCATTTCCGGGTTTGATCAAACGCTAAAAATGGTTGATCAAATCTCTACAAACAATTTCACGTTAGATGGCATCATTTTTGTCCGGAAATTCCGTCAAGGGGGGCTAACTTTTAGGGGTCCGCTGCTAAAAATATCGATTTTGGGCGCATTTCCGCGTTTGATCAAACGCTAAAAATGGTTGATCAAATCTCTACAAACGATTTCACGTTAAATGGCATCATTTTTGTGCGGAAATTCCGTCAAGGTGGGGCTAACTTTTAGGTGTGTGAAGCTAAAAATATCGATTTTGGGCGCATTTCCGGGTTTGATCAAACGCTAAAAATGGTTGATCAAATCTCTACAAACGATTTCACGTTAGATGGCATCATTTTTGTGCGGAAATTCCGTCAAGGGGGGCTAACTTTTAGGGGTGTGAAGCTAAAAATATTGATTTTGGGCGCATTTCCGGGTTTGATCAAACGCTAAAAATGGTTGATCAAATCTTTACAAACGATTTCACGTTATATGGCATCATTTTTGTCCGGAAATTCCGTCAAGGGGGGCTAACTTTTAGGGGTCCGCTGCTAAAAATATCGATTTTGGGCGCATTTCCGCGTTTGATCAAACGCTAAAAATGGTTGATCAAATCTCTACAAACAATTTCACGTTAGATGGCATCATTTTTGTCCGGAAATTCCGTCAAGGGGGGCTAACTTTTAGGGGTCCGCTGCTAAAAATATCGATTTTGGGCGCATTTCCGGGTTTGATCAAACTCTAAAAATGGTTGATCAAATCTCTACAAACGATTTCACGTTAGATGGCACCATTTTTGTCCCGAAATTCCGTCAAGGTGGGGCTAACTTTTAGGGGCGTGAACCTAAAAATATCGATTTTGAGGGCATTTCCGGGTTTGATCAAACGCTAAAAATGGTTGATAAAATCTCTACAAACTATTTCACGTTAGATGGCATCATTTTTGTCCGGAAATTCCGTCAAGGGGGGGCTAACTTTTAGGGGTCCGCTGCTAAAAATATCGATTTTGGGCGCATTTCCGGGTTTGATCAAACGCTAAAAATGGTTGATCAAATCTCTACAAACTATTTCACGTTAGATGGCATCATTTTTGTCCGGAAATTCCGTCAAAGGGGGGCTAACTTTTAGGGGTCCGCTGCTAAAAATGTCGATTTTGGGCGCATTTCCGGGTTTGATCAAACGCTAAAAATGGTTGATCAAATCTCTACAAACGATTTCACGTTAGATGGCATCATTTTTGTCCGGAAATTCCGTCAAGGGGGGCTAACTTTTAGGGGTCCGCTGCTAAAAATATCGATTTTGGGCGCATTTCCGCGTTTGATCAAACGCTCAAAATGGTTGATCAAATCTCTACAAACGATTTCACGTTAGATGGCATCATTTTTGTGCGGAAATTCCGTCAAGGGAGGCTAACTTTTAGGGGTGTGAAGCTAAAAATATTGATTTTGGGCGCATTTCCGGGTTTGATCAAACGCTAAAAATGGCTGATTAAATCTCTACAAACGATTTCACGTTAGATGGCATCATTTTTGTCCGGAAATTCCGTCAAGGGGGGCTAACTTTTAGGGGTCCGCTGCTAAAAATATCGATTTTGGGCGCATTTCCGGGTTTGATCAAACGCTAAAAATGGTTGATCAAATCTCTACAAACGATTCCACGTTAGATGGCACCATTTTTGTCCCGAAATTCCGTCAAGGTGGGGCTAACTTTTAGGGGCGTGAACCTAAAAATATCGATTTTGAGGGCATTTCCGGGTTTGATCAAACGCTAAAAATGGTTGAACAAATCTCTACAAACGATTTCACGTTAGATGGCACCATTTTTGTCCGGAAATTCCGTCAAGGGGGGGCTAACTTTTAGGGGTCCGCTGCTAAAAATATCGATTTGGGCGCATTTCCGGGTTTGATCAAACGCTAAAAATGGTTGATCAAATCTCTACAAACTATTTCACGTTAGATGGCATCATTTTTGTCCGGAAATTCCGTCAAAGGGGGGCTAACTTTTAGGGGTCCGCTGCTAAAAATATCGATTTTGGGCGCATTTCCGGGTTTGATCAAACGCTAAAAATGGTTGATCAAATCTCTACAAACGATTTCACGTTAGATGGCACCATTTTTGTCCCGAAATTCCGTCAAGGGGCGGCTAACTTTTAGGGGCGTGAACCTAAAAATATCGATTTTGGGCGCATTTCCGGGTTTGATCAAACGCTAAAAATGGTTGATCAAATCTCTACAAACGATTTCACGTTAGATGGCATCATTTTTGTGCGGAAATTCCGTCAAGGGGGGCTAACTTTTAGGGGTGTGAAGCTAAAAATATTGATTTTGGGCGCATTTCCGGGTTTGATCAAACGCTAAAAATGGTTTATCAAATCTTTACAAACGATTTCACGTTAGATGGCATCATTTTTGTCCGGAAATTCCGTCAAGGGGGGCTAACTTTTAGGGGTCCGCTGCTAAAAATATCGATTTTGGGCGCATTTCCGCGTTTGATCAAACGCTAAAAATGGTTGATCAAATCTCTACAAACGATTTCACGTTAGATGGCATCATTTTTGTGCGGAAATTCCGTCAAGGGGGGGCTAACTTTTAGGGGTGTGAAGCTAAAAATATTGATTTTGGGCGCATTTCCGGGTTTGATCAAACGCTAAAAATGGTTGATCAAATCTCTACAAACGATTTCACGTTAGATGGCATCATTTTTGTCCGGAAATTCCGTCAAGGGGGGCTAACTTTTAGGGGTCCGCTGCTAAAAATATCGATTTTGGGCGCATTTCCGGGTTTGATCAAACGCTAAAAATGGTTGATCAAATCTCTACAAACGATTTCACGTTAGATGGCACCATTTTTGTCCCGAAATTCCGGCAAGGGGGGGGCTAACTTTTACGGGTGTGAACCTAAAAATATCGATTTTGAGGGCATTTCCGGGTTTGATCAAACGCTAAAAATGGTTGAACAAATCTCTACAAACGATTTCACGTTAGATGGCACCATTTTTGTCCGGAAATTCCGTCAAGGGGGGGCTAACTTTTAGGGGTCCGCTGCTAAAAATATCGATTTGGGCGCATTTCCGGGTTTGATCAAACGCTAAAAATGGTTATTCAAATCTCTACAAACTATTTCACGTTAGATGGCATCATTTTTGTCCGGAAATTCCGTCAAAGGGGGGCTAACTTTTAGGGGTCCGCTGCTAAAAATATCGATTTTGGGCGCATTTCCGGGTTTGATCAAACGCTAAAAATGGTTGATCAAATCTCTACAAACGATTTCACGTTAGATGGCACCATTTTTGTCCCGAAATTCCGTCAAGGGGCGGCTAACTTTTAGGGGCGTGAACCTAAAAATATCGATTTTGGGCGCATTTCCGGGTTTGATCAAACGCTAAAAATGGTTGATCAAATCTCTACAAACGATTTCACGTTAGATGGCATCATTTTTGTGCGGAAATTCCGTCAAGGGGGGCTAACTTTTAGGGGTGTGAAGCTAAAAATATTGATTTTGGGCGCATTTCCGGGTTTGATCAAACGCTAAAAATGGTTGATCAAATCTTTACAAACGATTTCACGTTAGATGGCATCATTTTTGTCCGGAAATTCCGTCAAGGGGGGCTAACTTTTAGGGGTCCGCTGCTAAAAATATCGATTTTGGGCGCATTTCCGCGTTTGATCAAACGCTAAAAATGGTTGATCAAATCTCTACAAACGATTTCACGTTAGATGGCATCATTTTTGTGCGGAAATTCCGTCAAGGGGGGGCTAACTTTTAGGGGTGTGAAGCTAAAAATATTGATTTTGGGCGCATTTCCGGGTTTGATCAAACGCTAAAAATGGTTGATCAAATCTCTACAAACGATTTCACGTTAGATGGCATCATTTTTGTACGGAAATTCCGTCAAGGGGGGCTAACTTTTAGGGGTCCGCTGCTAAAAATATCGATTTTGGGCGCATTTCCGGGTTTGATCAAACGCTAAAAATGGTTGAACAAATCTCTACAAACGATTTCACGTTAGATGGCACTATTTTTGTCCGGAAATTCCGTCAAGGGGGGGCTAACTTTTAGGGGTCCGCTGCTAAAAATATCGATTTTGGGCGCATTTCCGGGTTTGATCAAACGCTAAAAATGATTGATCAAATCTCTACAAACTATTTCACGTTAGATGGCATCATTTTTGTCCGGAAATTCCGTCAAAGGGGGGCTAACTTTTAGGGGTCCGCTGCTAAAAATATCGATTTTGGGCGCATTTCCGGGTTTGATCAAACGCTAAAAATGGTTGATCAAATCTCTACAAACGATTTCACGTTAGATGGCACCATTTTTGTCCCGAAATTCCGTCAAGGGGGGGGCTAACTTTTAGGGGCGTGAACCTAAAAATATCGATTTTGGGCGCATTTCCGGGTTTGATCAAACGCTAAAAATGATTGATCAAATCTCTACAAACTATTTCACGTTAGATGGCATCATTTTTGTCCGGAAATTCCGTCAAAGGGGGGCTAACTTTTAGGGGTCCGCTGCTAAAAATATCGATTTTGGGCGCATTTCCGGGTTTGATCAAACGCTAAAAATGGTTGATCAAATCTCTACAAACGATTTCACGTTAGATGGCACCATTTTTGTCCCGAAATTCCGTCAAGGGGGGGCTAACTTTTAGGGGCGTGAACCTAAAAATATCGATTTTGGGCGCATTTCCGGGTTTGATCAAACGCTAAAAATGGTTGATCAAATCTCTACAAACGATTTCACGTTAGATGGCATCATTTTTGTGCGGAAATTCCGTCAAGGGGGGCTAACTTTTAGGGGTGTGAAGCTAAAAATATTGATTTTGGGCGCATTTCCGGGTTTGATCAAACGCTAAAAATGGTTGATCAAATCTCTACAAACGATTTCACGTTAGATGGCATCATTTTTGTCCGGAAATTCCGTCAAGGGGGGCTAACTTTAAGGGGTCCGCTGCTAAAAATATCGATTTTGGGCGCATTTCCGCGTTTGATCAAACGCTAAAAATGGTTGATCAAATCTCTACAAACGATTTCACGTTAGATGGCATCATTTTTGTGCGGACATTCCGTCAAGGGGGGGCTAACTTTTAGGGGTGTAGCTAAAAATATTGATTTTGGGCGCATTTCCGGGTTTGATCAAACGCTAAAAATGGTTGATCAAATCTCTACAAACGATTTCACATTAGATGGCATCATTTTTGTCCGGAAATTCCGTCAAGGGGGGCTAACTTTTAGGGGTCCGCTGCTAAAAATATCGATTTTGGGCGCATTTCCGGGTTTGATCAAACGCTAAAAATGGTTGATCAAATCTCTACAAACGATTTCACGTTAGATGGCACCATTTTTGTCCCGAAATTCCGTCAAGGTGGGGCTAACTTTTAGGGGCGTGAACCTAAAAATATCGATTTTGAGGGCATTTCCGGGTTTGATCAAACGCTAAAAATGGTTGAACAAATCTCTACAAACGATTTCACGTTAGATGGCACCATTTTTGTCCCGAAATTCCGGCAAGGGGTGGCTAACTTTTAGGAGTGTGAACCTAAAAATGTCGATTTTGGGCGCATTTCCGGGTTTGATCAAACGCTAAAAATGGTTGATCAAATCTCTACAAACGATTTCACGTTAGATGGCATCATTTTTGTCCGAAAATTCTAACAAGGGGGGGCTAACTTTTAGGGGTCCGCTGCTAAATATATCGATTTTGGGCGCATTTCCGGGTTTGATCAAACGCTAAAAATGGTTGATCAAATCTCTACAAACGATTTCACGTTAGATGGCACCATTTTTGTCCCGAAATTCCGTCAAGGGGGGGGCTAACTTTTAGGGGTGTGAAGCTAAAAATATTGATTTTGGGCGCATTTCCGGGTTTGATCAAACGCTAAAAATGGTTGATCAAATCTTTACAAACGATTTCACGTTAGATGGCACCATTTTTGTCCCGAAATTCCGTCAAGGGGGGGCTAACTTTTAGGGGCGTGAACCTAAAAATATCGATTTTGAGGGCATTTCCGGGTTTGATCAAACGCTAAAAATGGTTGAACAAATCTCTACAAACGATTTCACGTTAGATGGCACCATTTTTGTCCCGAAATTCCGGCAAGGGGGGGCTAACTTTTAGGGATGTGAACCTAAAAATATCGATTTTGGGCGCATTTCCGGGTTTGATCAAACGCTAAAAATGGTTGATCAAATCTCTACAAACGATTTCACGTTAGATGGCATCATTTTTGTCCGGAAATTCCGTCAAGGGGGGGCTAACTTTTAGGGGTCCGCTGCTAAAAATATCGATTTTGGGTGCATTTCCGGGTTTGATCAAACGCTAAAAATGGTTGATCAAATCTCTACAAACGATTTCACGTTAAATGGCACCATTTTTGTCCCGAAATTCCGTCAAGGGGGGGCTAACTTTTAGGGGCGTGAACCTAAAAATATCGATTTTGGGGGCATTTCCGGGTTTGATCAAACGCTAAAAATGGTTGATCAAATCTCTACAGACGATTTCTGATAAGGATCGCTAATTTTTTTTTAGTTTTGCCCATTTTGAAATATCCTAAAAGTTAGCCCCCCCTGGTCCTTTTTAATCATAACTCATGAAATAAAGTTGATCAAACGCTGAAAATTGTTGATCAAATCTGATCAAACGATGATCAAACGAAATGCATATGTCACTTTTTTATTTTCCGTCATGGGGGGGCTAACTTTTAGGCGGTCAAAATGTATGGTATCGCGCCATTTATTTCAACCCTAATCGTGCAAACGATTTTTATTGCAAACCGTGCCACACATTAACAGTTACTAATTATTGAACGTGAATATTTTTATGCAGGAATTTTTAATGATGGAATTCATTTTATTCCATCATAATCTCGCAAAACTTTTTAATTTGTTATTTTTTTAATTGAAAATATTTATTACCGATACTGATATAGATTTTACCATTTCGCAGTTATCTGATGATGAGGAAGCTACAATAAAATTATTTCAGAAGTTAGGAATTATACAGATAAAAATGTTATGTTCAAAAAACCATGAATGTCTTCATTGAAAGAATGAAATGTTTACTGAAATGTGAGACATACGTATTACGTACGCCATGCTTCAGTAGTAAAATACATTTACAATTACAAGACTGCAGTTTAAATTGGCTATATTTTATTACTTGCAAAATATTTATTTATTCTTATATTTTAAGTATTTATTCTGGTACCCGTCGACCAATTTCGCCAAATTATATAAATCGCCAAACCACTCGCCAAATTATACAAATTGACATAATTTTTATTTTAAATAACGAAAGAACAAATAAATTAGTATAACATTAATAAAAATACATTTAAAAAGTCGAAATAAAAATCACCTGATGACGTAAATACGTGTAACTTGCTTAATGTCAAGTGAATGTGATATTTACGATCAACCATTACTGACCTTTAATTTTATAGTTTGGCAATAGATTTTTGGTCGGCGGGATAACCAAGTAGTACCATTATTTTTATTGATTTAAAAAAATGGTAGGTCAAAGACTGTAATTTTCAAAAGTTATATTTTTTAAATGCTCATTTTTTTATCAATATTTTTTTTTCAAATGTATCATTTCATTTTTGTGCCAACTATTACGCTTGGTGACAATGGTGTTGGCATAACAGGGAAATACCAAAACAGTTACTGATTTTATTTCAAATGTAATCAAAAAAGGGTTTAATGAGCAATAAATATTGTAAATATGACTATAACTCAGATTCTACTGAACAGAATTTTGTAGAACTTACACTGTTAAATAGTAAATTTGGTTTATAAATGGTTTAATGTACAAACCATCATTCTAAGTTGCTACGGGAGTTCTAAAATTAGGTGAACTCGATTATTAAAGATTTCAAGTCAACTAATTAAATGCACAGTAAGTTGGATAATATTTCAGGGATTTTTTCAATATTTATCATATCATTCTGTGTTGTTTAGTTACGGAGCTATGCGGAAAAATTTCTCAGTTTTACAGGAAAGAAAATTGGAAGCTATACGCTAGAGAGATAGGGTATACAAGAGAGTATATATGCTATAGTTATGGAAGTTGAGCTGAGTTCATTAAAAAATTCATAAGTGATGCAGTATATACCTATCCCTACCTCCCATAGAGTTCTATAATCAGGTTAACGCAATTATGAAAGTTATATTTAACTATCTCAATATATACATATATATATAATGCAAAGAGAAATTTCATTCCGGCCGCTTATATCTTGAGTTCTGCTGAATAAATTTACGGGATTTACATTGTTATTTAGATAATTTTTCAGAAAAGATGTTAGTATAAAACATAACGTTCTACGTTGCTTAGTTAAATAATTATGGGGAAAGTTCTAAATCAGATGAACCCAATTTTGAAAGATTTGCTTTTTTTAAAGGTTCACAGAATGAATTTTTATGGGATTTAAACTGTTAATTAGATCATTTTTAGGGAAGGTTTCGGTATATTTTCCGTTTTAAAAGATTCTGCTAAGTGGATTTCGATGCAACTTGATCGGTTAGTCAATTTTTCCGTGAATGTTTTAGTATAAAGCACATATCATTTGCTGTTGCTTGGTTGTTAGGTTGCTTGATTGTAGAATTATAGATGAAAGTTCTAGAATCAGGCGAACCCAATTATTATGAACGATCAGCCTTTTCAATAAGTCCAATTAACAGATTCTAATGAGACTTGCATTGATAATTTTTCATGAACGCTTTTAGTATATTACATATTGTTCTATTGTTCTTTACCGAATCCTACACTAACAGATCAAATAATAAAATTGGTCCTTAACAGTCTAAATTTTGTATGACTCAATAAAAGATATAATACCGTAATGACATTCATGTTGCTTTCAGCAATTTGGTTGGATACACCAGGTATATATCCATATTGCTTTAAAACGCATGATCAAATTCACAGATATATTTTGTTTCATTCAAGATTTCTTTAGAAAAACCGACCAGCGTAGCGGGCGAAGGCGGCTAGTACATATATATATATATGTATACACATACAATTATAGGACACATTTACTACATTCTTAGACTTAAGAATTCTTTAAATACTAAGCGCAACGTCCAAAATCTGTAACGTACGTGCGAAAAAATGTCCAAAATTTGTAACGTACACAACTGCTAATTAAATGCTTTAATAATTAATTTTCCAGAATAGTTGCTGTCTTTTAATGTTTGTGTATAATTTTGTAGACATACTATTAAAAATATTAATATATTATAGTTATAGACAAAATACTATACTATTAAAGGAGAATTGGCCTTAAATTTGAAAATTTTAAAAATTATATATTGTTAACGTTTAATGATCCAACCTTTTGAGAATCTCCCATTGATTTCTATGTATTTTGTAGCTCTGAATTTGAAAGTTGTTTTCATTTTAACCATCATCTCAGGGTTTTTTTCGCAAATCGTAAATTTCAAAGTTAAAAAGTAAAAAAAAAAAAAAAAAAAAAAAAAAAAAAAAAAAATATCAGGTACTATAAAATATATGCGATGATTGTGTTTTTTAGCTTTTGGTAATCGATGTTATATGTATTATTGATCTGGTAATTATGTATTTTGTAGTGCGGAATCCGAAAATGATTTTTATTTTTTTAGCATCACGTCAGGATTTTCCGAAAACCACAAATTGCTAATTTTTTTAAAAATCGAAATATTGCGAAAATCGGATACTATAATATAGTTGTAAAACTTTTTTGTTTCATATTAATTTATTCACATTTTGGCTTATAATATGCATTTTAGAAGCTGAACATATAAAATATTGCACATTTAAAATCCTCGCTATTTTATGTGTGGAAGTTTCTTTGAGCCATTCATGCTCTACCTCGCGCTTTTCCTTTTATATTTTCTATAGGGCTTATCTCAGTGTCCTCTTTTATTTTGGTAGTTGATAAGGCAGTGAATTTGCCGCAGATGTATCTAAAAAATTTACCTTCTATTGATAAGGCTTTGACAAATTACTTTAACAGATTTTCGCTATTTTTTAACTTTTTAACCTTGAAGTTTACCATTTGCAAAACACCCTGACCTGATGGTAAAAAATAGCGGACATATATCGGATTCAGCGCTAAAAAATACATAAAAATCAGTTATCAAAAGTTAAAAAACACAGCCATCACATCTTTTTTTTATAGTATTGGATTTTCTCTATTTTTTATTTATTTATTTATTTATTTTACTTTTTATCTTTCAAATGTACGATTTGCGCAAAAACTGCTGACGTGATGAGTAAAAATGAAGGTCATATTTCGGATTCAGTGCTTAAAAATTCATAAAAAAAACAATTACCAAATGTTAAAATATTCCACAACCATCGCAGTCTTGTGTAATCTAGTCATTGTTTTGTATTTTAATATCTGTGGAGATTTTGAAAACACTATTTTTCGCAGCTTAAATAAAGATAATTCATTAGGATATTTGTATTCATCGATATTTGGAACTCCTTATTACCGCTTAATAAAATAGTGGGGAAAAGTTTATCGATTCGGTTTGTCTGGCGGTCGGTCTGACCGTGTTTTAACTCGAGTAAATGTATTCAGATTTGTATTCTATAGGGAAAAATCTTTTGCAATGTAAATTAATGATGTTAAACTATTTGAAACATATTGAAACTGATATACAGAGTGTCCGCATGAAATTTCCCTGAATTAAAATGTTAATTATACGGTCCTAGATAACGAGGTTTCGTTGCGTGATGGTGGTCAGAACCTAATATAAGGGAAATGTCTATGTGATGCTTACTAATGATGTAGATATTTGTGAATAAAATACTCTGCTCTATATCGATGTGGTCATAAAATGAGCCGACTGGCTTTGTCTTGTGACTACCGAAACCAGGTATTGTTAAATAGACGCCTGTGAGTTCCGGTAAGTCCTTCAGTACACAATAGACATCGCTAAGCAACAAAGTCACATTGCTGCCTGTGTCTAAAAGTACTTCATTAGTAATATCCGAAATTCTTACAGTTTCTTAAATATGTTGTGCTGATTGAGTACTGTGTGTGATAAGGGATTGTTTATCCATTCAGATACTAGAGCCATGAGGAGGGGGTCAAAATTGATATTATAGATGCGTGTATTTGCATCAGCGGGAAGTGCCATCAGTTGTTTTCTGAACGCCAGTGTGTTCATGACACTCTTTAGCTTTGTATCCATGCTGATCTCATGAAAAACATTTAACACCTCTACTATTTATGGGACAAACATTTGACCAGTGGCCTAAATCTCCACAAGAAAAGCAGCGTTTTGCAGGAGCATTTTTCTGAAAACTTTTACGCTTGAGAGGTACAGTCACAATGTGTTTCGGTGCAGGTGTAAATATACAGCAGTCGCGCAGCATTTCCTCATTGAATTCTGCTAAATTCGGTGCACTTTAAAGCATCGATTTGTTTTGCGGTATCATTAATCCCGGTGATAACATAATATATCAGAAGGCGTATTCTAGTGTGATGCGATTTGGTATGCCACTGTTAGTGATATAATTCTGCAGCACTGATTCCAATGTTTGGCAATTGCGCGAGCGCGACAAATCACGAATATGTGCTTTATTGATCTGAGGAGAAAACTTTGCTAATATGGAACGTTTAAGGACGTCGTAAGTAAAAAAAGTGAAGCTCACTTTGTATATACTGGCGAGCAATGCCCTCAAGCGCATGTTGTAATAATATAAATTTCTGCTGCTCTGAAATTTTGAAGGATTCATCAACGTTTTCGAATCACTGGAGCCAAGTTATAATTTTTTTTCTGATTCCTGCCACTAAATCTCGGGATTATATTTTCGAAATCATTGGCTGTATGAGTGAATAGTACTGTGTACCTAAATATTGAATGTGTGACATTTGTGTTACGTTGTAGGGGACTGAATAATTTTGTGCGGTAGAGCTAGTCAATGTGCTTCTATTTTCTGGTTTAGAAACTTCAATTTCTGTCTCCGAAGCAGAGTTAGCAGTGAAAATCTCTTTGAAGGAAGGGATGTCTGACAGGGTCACTAAAATGCGGTGTGCGATGCCCTGTATTTCGATTGATAAAATCTTAGCAATTGTGATCAACGTTGATCGAATTTATCTGTGACTGCTTTTAATTTTGCTGCAAACTGGTCACTATCAATCGTAAAAAAAAAAAAAAAAAAAAAAAAAAAAAAAAACATTAAAACTACGCAGTATTTTCGATTTTTAAAACTCTTGTCGGTTTCAAAAATAAGGCTATTTAGAAGCCTGATTTTATCGGCTTTCCAATCATGCGAGCTATGATCAAAATCATCATTTTGAGAAAATTGACTTTAAGGATCAAACTACCCCTTGATCATATAAAACAAGTTCAGGCTGTTTTTTATATAGCCTCCTTTCTAAACGGAAACTTTTGGATAGGATTTCTTTTTAAATATTCCTAAAGAATAAATTTTAATATAACCTCTTGGCCTGTATCAATGCAGGTCTAATATATTTTTATGCTGCATCTAGCAGAGAAAAAGAAAAAAAAAATACTTAGTTTTATAAAATAAAATTATCCTTTACTTTTAAATATGAGGTATATTTTCCTCACTGAAACATTTCGTTTAACGTCTCAAACTCAGGAATAGTGGAATGAAAAATATTGAGACGTAACAGCTTTATGAAAGAAAATGTGGGGTTTTTAAAGCGTGACGTCCTTTTCTGCTCAAAATTATTTAAAATTATTATTTATTTTGATGAGAAAATGGCATTAATAAGGATATGATGAACAAAGATTAATAAACGCGTTATTTCTCATTTCTCTTCAACAATAGAAGTAAAACGATTGCCACCATTTTGAAGAAAATTCATAAAAAGATTTAAAATTAAGTTAAAAATATAAAAATTGGAATATAAAAAAAATAGCTAGTGCTGACACATCTACAAATGAATATCATAAAAACATAATGAACACTTAAAAAAATACAAATTAAATAATTAAATACAAATGAACATTTAAAAAATATAATTATCAAATTCCGTTCTGTAGAAGGTTTAGGCCTTATAAGTAAAAAAATAGCCTTAGCCAGAACAACCCAGAAAAGTTAACAATGCAAATTATATCAAAATCCTTCCAGTAGAATCTTTTAATAGGCTAATCATTCATAATCGGTTAAACTTGATTATAGAACTTTCGCCTATAATTCAATAGAAAAGCAATATAGAACGATATGTGTTATATATTAAAATCTTCATTGAAAAATTGTCTAACACACAGTGCTAATTCTATCGAAGTCAACGCAGTAGAACCTCTTAAAAGGCTAATCTTTCTTAATAGGGTTTAATGAGTAATGAACTTCCCTACATAATTCTATAACTAAACAACGTAGAACTATATGTGTTATATACAAAAACCTTTGTTGAAAAATGGACTAACATTGCAAGTCTTCTCAAAATCCATTCAGAAGAAGTCAAGTTATAAGTGGTCGGACAGAAATTTCTCTTTGTATATCATATATGTAGCAGATAATTAAATATATCGTTCATAATCGCGTTAATCAGATTATAGAACTTTCAGGGATGTACTGTAGGCTATAAGCCGTATTCCTTCTTGATTTTTTAGAAATTCTGCACACCCTCCATAGCTATAACATATACACTTTTTAATATATATCCATTGTCTATAGCGTTAATCCTCCGTTTTTTACGATTACACCACTTAGAACGTTCCACATAGCTCCATAAATGAAATGTAGAATGATATGTTAAATACTGAAATGATCCTTGAAATATTATCTAACTGTGCAACTTCAATGAAAATACGTTCATTAGAACTTAAAATAAAAAAAATTCACCTAATTTTGAGCTTTCTCTTGTAGCTCTATAACTAAGCAAAGTAATGTTGTGCTGAAAGGCACAAAAATGGTAGTTGAAATATTTTACATTTTATAGTCTATATATGTGTAGTAGAGTGTAAAAGAAAATAAAGTTTTTTTTATAATTTAATACTGATGTAAAATTTAAAAAAAATTATATGCTTGGTCCATCTGTTGATCCTTTTTTGAACTATGATATTTTAGAGGTTATTTGTGTCAGCTGCCATGTGCCATGCATGTATGAACTGTCAAATGTATGCCATTTGTAATTATGGACTCGTTGACAACACAGCAAAGTTGCAACGGCACACATTGCTCGCCAAAGCATCAACTTATTGAACGAGAAATTTTCAGATCGTGTAATTTCAAGAATTTCCGATGTGAATTGGCCGCCAAGATCGTGCGATTAAACCTCAATGGATTATTTTATTTGGGGGGGGGGGGTTCTGAAAATCAAAGTGTACGCAAATTCCCCCCTCCCCCCCGTACAATCTAAGACCTCAAGCGTAACATCCGGGTTTAAATTTTGCCCATGGATCGGCATATTCTGGGAAAAGTCATAGAAAATTTTGATGTTCGGATGATGGCTTGTAAGCGGAGCCGCGGTGACCACATGTGTGATATTGTAAACCATACATAAATGGCATAGACCCACTTTCCATATTCAATAAAGAATTCCGATTTTCACCCATAAAAAATGCGTTTTCTTTCATAATAAAAAAAGAACCAACAGATGGAACACCCTATATGTAAAATTTGGTATAATTTTAATGAACTCAAAGAACATCTTTTAAATATGCAAACGATTTAGCATTTCTATTACTTTTACAGCTTCTGTCATTTTGGAATAGGGAATTTTTGTATGTTTTTATATGTCAACAGTTTTCTCACATCTTGTAGGCAATTTATGGGCAATAAGATAGACGCCAAATGGGACAGCTGTATCAATGGCGTAGTCAGATCACTAATAGGGGAACTCAAATGAAATTTATTATTCTAAACCCCAAGCACGACCACCAACGAGGTACTGAAAAAAAGAAAGGAACATAAAATTAGCTATGCAAAAATAATAGACGAACAGTCCAATCTCGAAAAACGAAAATCATCTCTAAATGAACACGCTGGCCAATAATATCGCAAGGACGTTCAATGCATGCAATGAATAAATAATTCCGAAGAAAAATAAAAGAACTAGAAAACAGGAATTCTGCTTTTTCAGAATTTAGTCTCGCCCCCAATGAAAAAAAAATGTATATATAAATAGTACAAAACATACTTCAATTTTAAGACTTACAGCACACGCTTTTATTTTATGTAAAATGACGTCATTCGCATCCGCTTAAGATTTATGATCCACTCAAATATCTACAGTAAAATAGGCATAGGACGTCACTATCGCAAAATACTACACAAATGCAAAAAAAAAAAGAAAAAAAAGGCTGTCGAATGACTTATAGGCCTTCATTTGTTTGTAACATTAATATAGATACTTAAAATTAAATATAGTTTATAATAACTCCATGCTTTAATAGAAATCATTCGTTTATATTTTTTCAAAATAGCACGTATTTTAATTACATTTTCTTTCGGTTGTTATGAAAAAATGGCGACAAAATGTATAATTAATATTTTAACTATTTTTCCTTATCTTTCTACAGAAATGGGAGTACTTCCGTTGTCAATATTAAGCAAATGTCTCCAAAAACTACAAAAAAATTTATCTTTCCAAAGTAAATTTAGATGCAGTTTTCAAACAAATTGCATTTAAAAGTACTTTCTGTTCCAAATACGGCGGTATAAAAATTGAAAATGAGCGATGCTTAGAAGTTTAAAAAATTGATATAGAGTATTTAATTGTACTGCTTTGTTTCACGGCTGGCTACTGTAAGGTAACGTTATTTTTTGGAGTAGGCACAAAATAAGCTGGTAGAAAGAAATAGCATACCGTACCGAGGGCTAATAATAAGTTTTCCTGACATCATGCTTTGTTTCTTTCTTTTCCTTGGAAGTCGTTGTTGTAACTTCATGAAGAAAAAAAAGAAGGACGGACAAAAGATTCTCTAAAAAAGGGAAGCCCAGACGGCACGCACCACTTGATGGCTGTAATAAAATCTAAGGATTTTTCATCGGACACTGAGTGCAGTGAACATAAATATGACAATAATCTCAACTGCATTAAGATTCCATGCGTAGAAACTTTCCCTGCAACCCTCATGAGTATTCAGAATCTAAATATGAAAGACTGAAAAGGCATCGGAATTGTATCGAGAACTTATCTGTGAGAAACTTTCGCTGCAACCCTCTTGAGTATACTGAATCTAAATATGAAGGACTCATCAGAACGGCATACAGAACTTATTTGTGAGAAATTTTCCCTGCAACCCTCTTGAGTATCCTAAATCTAAATATGAAGGACTGAAAGTCATCGGAACTGCATCTAGAACTTATCTATGAGAAAATTTCCCTGCAACCCTCCTTGAGTATCCTGAATTTACATATGCCAATCTGAATCCCTTTGAAAACGTGAAGAACTTATCTATGTATAAAGAACTCATATGTGTAAAAGATTTTCCTGAAAAACCCTCCAGGAATGATAGACAATAAGATGGTGGGAAATCTTACTTTTCTTTACTCAAAATGGCGCAACAGTAGTCAATATTTAATTTTTATGAATATAGTAAATATTTTCTAACGAGATTCTTAACCTCATTTTAGAAACATATTTTTTTATTGGTAAAATTCTATTTTCAAAAAAGAAAAAAAAAGAAAATTATATGTGTATATGTAAATATTTAAAAAAGATTTAGTAAGCAATTATTAGGGTAAATGTACGTGTATATGTATATAAAATATGTATATATAATAATAACAAATAAGAAATGGAAAATTATGCTTATTAGCATTTTAGAAATATTGTGATGCAAGTATTTCGTACGTTGGATGAATTTGAATGTTTTTTTCTGTGTAAATTTATATATATAAGTAATCCAGAGTTTGTTACTTTAATTGATATTGACAATTATAAGAAAGAAATATAACTATTAGAATAAAAAAAAGCATGATGATTTATGCAATATACAATAAAATGTTTTATTGTATGTTTCTATGTGTTTTCCTTCATTTTCTCACTTTTTCTTTTATTGTTCCTATATTTTATGAAATACACTTTTGACCAAGTATAGAAAGTTTTGCACCCGTTTTTAAAATCACCTATAATCATTTTTTTGGCATTTTACACGAAAAGGTGACTATCCCGTGAGTATTTTACATATCACTTGCAAACTTTAATTACAAGACAGCCCATCAGATGGTAAATAATTCGAAGCAAGTTTATTGCCCAATTATTTTATAATTCGGTTATTATCCGTTTATGCTGTTTCACAACGCACAGCTGGACACTATTTAAATTTTTTAAAGCTAACCACTATTCTTTCATGTTTGGTAGTGTTGGTCCCTTCTCTATCCAACACTTAAAACGATGTGTTCCATATTGAAACATTTCTAAAACAAATTACCTAAATAACTCTGTAAGTTCTACAAAAATCTGTCAAGTAGAATCTGAGTTATAATCAAACGGAATAAAATACGAATATGTGTTTTATATTTATAGTAGATCCTGATGTGATTTTCTGTATTCCAAATTCTTGTCAATCTTTTGCATCAGAAAAAACAACCCAGAACAAAACTTCGTTACAGAGAGACGTACAAACTATGCAAGAAATACCAAGCATCGAAAAAAAAATTATCTAACTAACACTGAAAGTCCCATAAAAATATATCCAGAAGAACTCAAATTATAAACGGTAGGAATGAAATACATATGTACATTTTATATAACTATATTAGATATATCTTTCATAATTGAGCTCATTTTTCTCTATCATTTTTCAAATAGCTCTATAACTAAGCAACATATAATGAAATGTTATACAGGGTGTCCGGTCTCAACGGTGTCCAATGGCTAATTCCTAAACCGTTAGTCATAGATATATAGTTCTAATTACAAAAAAATTTAAAATCAGGTAAAGAAATATTTTAAAAGCGATTTTGGTCAATAAAAACATTTCTTAAAAAATTACGAATTTTAAATTTTTATACGGTCCCCCGGTCATATAAGTTATATTTAGTAAAATTTTCCTTTTACACTGACAAGTAATACACAAAAAGTCCCGTTATTCTACGATTAAAATTGACCAAGTAATAGCTGTTTAAAGTTGGAGCATATTTTTATCTGCAAATTGGGGATCATTAACAAATTTAGTCGAAATATAATTTAAAAATGGTTGAGAGTAAAATTACCATTGCAATATAAATTTAAAATCTTTAATCATTCTGACATATTAATGCAAAATATACAATTTGTAATAAACATTTAAGAAGAAAGAAAAAACAGAATATAGAAATAAAATGATGCTAAATTAACAGCCTCAATTCTTTACAAAACGATACGTATTTTAAAATATTATTAGATTACATTAGCCTGCAAAAGTTAGGTTATGTCATGTTTTTTAGCTTTTGATAAATGATTCTTATGTATTCTGTACCGCTGAATCTGAAATTGACCTTCATTTTAACCATCACATCAGGATTTTTCTCAAATTTCAAAGTTAAAAAGTTCAAAGTTAAAATTGAATCTCCTCTCTCATCTCATCGGACCACTCAGCTATATAGCTGTAAGAATCCTAGGATAAGCAAAAATATCGAATAAATTATTGAATAAAGTAAAATAAAATAAGATAAAATAAAATAAAACACTAGACAGAGTACTAAAGAAATTTTACAAAATTGTTTGGCATCAATTGGCGGCAGTTCCTTTCATTTACGGTTCATTTGCACTGTTGATTCTTTTGCTTGTCGAGAAACTCTGTCGAGTTTCTATGATAAACTTCAAACTTTTTTTATTTTTTAAAAGTGAGGCATGAGCATTTATAATACTGGAAAACAGAAATTCTGCTTTCTCAGAATTTAGTGTTGCCCCCGATGAAAAAAAATATAGAACACATGTTGTATATTCCCGCGCCGCAATCTTGGATTTCTTCTTGCCGTGAAAACCCCTTTTCCGCCAAGTAGTAAGTGTCACGAAGCAGCGATTTATGCGCATGCTAGGCTTAACGAAAGTAAAATGTAAATAATAAAATATAAACCTTGGTGTTGCCTTATCGATTAAGATAACCAAGAAATCCAAGATGGCGGCGGGAATATACAGCATCTAAACCAAAAATATATGTATATATAAATAGTACAAAACATGTTTCAATTTTAAGATATAAAGCACACACTTTTATTTTATGTAAAATAACGTTATTTGCATCCGCTTAAGAATTCTACATTTACGATCCACTCTTAAACATCTACAGTAAAGCATGCATAGGATGTCACTATCGCAAAATAATACACAAATGCAGCAAAAAGATGCCGTCATTAAAGAAACTCGACAAAAAAAGGCTATCTAATTATTCATAAGCCGTCATTTGTTTTTAATATTAACTTAAAATTAAATATAGTTTATAATAGCTCCATATTTTAACAGAAATTATTCGTTTATATTTTTTCAAAATAGCACTTATTTTAATTACATTTTTTTTCGGTTGTTATGAGAAAATGGCAGCAAAAAAAATAATTGCTATTTTCTAACTATTTTCCCTTTACTTCCTACATAAATGGAGTACTTGAGTTGCCAAAATTAAACAAATGGTGCTAAAAACTACAAAGAAATTAATATTTCATAAATAAATGGAGATACAGTTTTCAAACAAATTGCATTTAAAAGCATTTTTTTCCAATACGACGGTATAAAACTTGAAAATGTGCGATGCTTAGAAATTAAAAAAATTGCTGTAGATTATTTAATCGTACTGCTTTTTTTTACGGCTGTCTTCTGTACGGTAACGTTGTTTTTTTTTTTTTTTTTTTTTTTTTTTGGAGACAGCATAAAATAAGCTGGGAGAAAGAAATAGCATACCGTAATCATACCGGGGGTTTAAAAAAAAGTTTTACATATGTTTTATAGTATGAGATTTTCGCTATATTTTAACTAACACATTTACGATTTGCAAAAATGAATGCAAAAATGATGGTTAAAAATGAAGGTCATTTTCAGATTCAGTGCTAAAAAGTACGTAAAAATCAATTATCAAAAGTTAAAAACATAACCATCTCCTCTACTTTATGGTATCAGATTTTTGTTATTCTGTAAATTTGACAATTTACGATTTGCGAAATATCCTGACATGATGGTTAAAAATTAATGTAATTTTCGGATTTAGTGCTAAAAAATACATAAAAGTAAAAAAAAAACAATCGCAGAATTGTATTATCTAATCAAAATTTTTTTCTTAAACTTCTTGGCGGTAATCCCCTCATAGCATGCATGGTCACGGTGACGTCGTTGTGACGTCACTGTAAGTCACTGTGGTCACGTCACATCTGTGACCAAAATGCCACCACTCAGTGATGTCACATTGTGACTGAGATGTGAACTTCTTAGAAAACTTTAAAAAATTACGAAAATTCTTGAAAACATGTTATTTACTGTAAAATTATATTTTTCTGGCAATTAAAAAAAATTGTGACGTCACTGTTATGTCACTGCTATGTAACGTACGTCACGTCACATATGTGACAAAAAACCACCATATTGTAAGTCACAGTGTGACAAAAATATGAACTTCAAAAATTTTTGAAAATTTAGAGAAAAATTTTAAGCAGTCACGAGTTACATGGCATAAGGAATGAAAATATATTAGTGGATAGCAAATGGTAAATTCTGTCACTAAAGGGGAGGGGGGGGGGCATAATAAATAAAGTGCACGATACAAGCATTAATAAACTAAATTTTCAGGTTATATTTTATCAATTTGATATCTAAGATAGTGAATGTATACTTTTTCATGATTTCAATTTTATCTAGCATTTGGATAATATATTTAGAATTAGGAATATTAAATTTATACACTTTACATATTTAGTTTGCTGGGAGGAAATTTATTTATTTATTTCTTTTTTTACCGACCAGGATTATTCGAAACATTTCTGTGGTTTCAAAATAAAAAATTTCTATTACAGTTAAATCTGCACCTTTTAATGAGCACGTAGAAAGAGTCTTCAGAGTTTAGTCATCTATGCATTTCTTGCTTTAGAATATTTTTATAATTTGTATTCAAGTCATAAATTCTACTTCTTTCAGACTTTTTAAATAATTTTCCGAAAATAAAAGAAATATACAAAATTTGTGCAAAACAAACTTTACTTAAAAAAAAAAAAAGGGAGGCTCATTATTACCATTAAATTTATTTTTACACCTTTTAAAAATTTAAACAATGGATTATCTAATAAACTCTAATTATGAATATTATTATTATAATTATTTACCAAAAAGGAACTTTACAATACATTTCAACTTGAATTATTTGGTACGGATAAAAAGAAAAGATTAAATACATTGGACATTTCTTCAAATACAAAATTTTAATTAACGATACTTTCAGAAAATTACTGCGCATTCAAGTTTCATATCTCTTGCATGCAAAAACAAATAATCTGTACCAGACCATCTGCTTCAAAATCATCTGCCCACAGAAAAATAAACATGAGAAGACGCAGGAAATAGTTCACTGTTTTCAGAACATCACCTTCACCACATCTACAACACTTTAAGATAAGGAAATGACCATTTTAGGATACACGGATATTAAAAGAACGTATATGTAAGTCTTATTTAATTTAAATATTTTATTCCTGATTTGTATATTATGAGTTAAATAGTTTTATGTTATATTTGTAAGAGACTGATCTTTAACTGTCAGAAGTGATATTTTCCAATTCGATAACTGTAAAGAAAAATATCTTAATCTGCCATCGCTTGAAAAAAAAAAAAACTGCGCAGAGACTGATTCGTGCCTACATTCATACTGGAATTAATATAAACATTAATTTACTCTTACTTGAGATTGAAAATGTATGGAATGACAATGATTTGGAATTATTTTATCGGCTTCTTACTATTTTTTGATTACTAACACTTATAGTTATTATTATTTTGGGGTTAAATATGATGTTCGATTATCATGAGATTACGAAACTCTTTCAGATTAGAAATTAACATTATACTGGGAAAATGTATTTTTACATATTACAGTAATGAAACATTTGAAAGAATTTTCTTTTAGTGCTAATAATATTTTAAATTATCTTTTAAAACCATAAATGTTCAAACGAATGTTTTCAGATTTAACATTTGCCGAAATTATAAAATAATAGGAATTCCTTATACCATATGGAAATATTTTTGAGATATTGTTAAATCTAATAATGCATTTAATTTATCTATTGAGTTTGCTGTTGTTTAATAGTACAATTATAAATACTAATTATTATTTTTACTGATTTTCAAATTGATATATTTATTTTTTAAATTGTATGTAAGCATTTTTTCTGCTTGTGATTTTAATCAAACATTTAATTATAGACATTCTGAATCGGTTATTAAATTTTCTTCTATTCTAAATTCATTTTCTACGTTTATGATACGCGTAATTATTGGCACTAAAAAGTAAAATATGATATTTAAGCATTGAAACAAAGTGTTTTTCATGCCTGATAGGAAGTTATAGATTAAACTGCTTTAGTATATATTTTTTAAAAGTTCATATAATACAGGATACATAATATAGGACACAAGCTGAAAAGTGCTTATGACTTCGGTTTGTCTCTCCGTCTGTCCGTCTAGCAGTCTGTCCGCACTCTAACTCTCGAAAATATACTCGGATTGTCCTGAAATTTTTGGATGTTATTGACGTTTACCATAGCACGGTACCTATTTGTAATGAAGTTTGTAGCATGCTTTGTTCATTTACAGGGACAGCCAAAAGTTTTCCGTTACATTACAGCCTATGGGAAAAAATCGTTTCAAATGATTTTTAATGATTTTACGCACGCTTTCAAACAAAATAAAATTTATATGCATTTATGAAGTGCACTAAAATATGCATTCTGTTGACTATGCGATGCAAAAAATAGTTTTGTTCATTTACAGGGCTAAAAAAGGAATTCAAATACATAATGATATAGGGGTGGAGGGAATTGTTTGCGGCATACTTTAATTATGTTAATCTATTTCATATATAATGAAATTGATATATGTCGCTGAAGTTTACATACTATAAATTATTTCATGTATAATACGAATAATACGTATATAGCATTTACAGGGACACACAAAATATTTCAGATACTACATTGTATCCGAAGTACTGTTCATTAGCGATGATTGCTGGAAATGTATTTTTAATTATGATATGCGCTTTTATGATTCACTATATATTTATGTATAGTATATGGTGTATATAAATGCTATAATTCCTATACAAGGCTACACAGCTAGCTAAAAGTATTACTAGCTAAAAGTATTCGTAAGGATTACTGGGTATGGGCGCAAATTGCTTAAAGGCGTTTTTTAAATGAGTTATGCTTTTTTTTTTTGCTGAACTGAATTTAATTTACCAAGAAATGTTTGTAGAATATAGATAATGATATACAGGGCCACGTAAAGAATTGGATACATGGCCGTCTATATATTATAATTTCTAGAAATGTGATTTCGGCAGTTTTAAGAGTGTCCTTAGTTTGAATTAAATTTTAACTAAATAGTGGCGTCTAATAAAGATTCTAGGTAAACTACAGGGTTGTACAAAAGTATTCAAGTATGTTTCCATACAATAGTATAAATTGCTGAAAAAGAATTTCAACCTGTTAGGCGTTTTCTTGCTAAACTAAATTTTCCCATTATATAGTATATATACACTTAAAAAAAATGGGTAGTCAAAATTGGGTAGTCAATTTTAAATGCGTTACATACTCAAAATAGCTCCGATCCAAATGTAATCAAAGTTGAGAAACACATGTACTCATTTTTTATTCCATGGTTGTGAACAAATATGAATCGTTATGTACTGCCACCCCCCCCCCCGACCACCAAAAAAAAAAGAAAGAAAAACCTAAAATTTAAAGTAAAAATGTACTGACATTTATTTCCCGTTCAAAGTTCTTAACAAGAAATGTTTAATTGATTATTTATTAAGAAAAATAGCAAAATTCTTAACAATATACTCAAATCGAATATTTTTGTGACATGAGCATTATTTCCAAGCACTTTTAAATTATTTTTAAAATGCTGTGCATAATTTAATATTTACATTAATAAACATCATTTATGCCGCCATAAATGAAATGAACCATTACAGGGTACAAAACTATTCGTTTGTTTGGGTTTGATAACATGTGATGTATCAAAATAGAGAAAGCATGGGTTCATTTTTGATCCAAAAATATTCAATTCGATATGAGTACGTCGGTTTACTCATTTTTGAGTACTTCATTTTTCTCAGTGTATCAACCTACAGATCAAATACAGGGCTGTTCAAAAGAATTGGAAAACATATTTGGCTATGGACGGTAACTCCTGAAATCAGTTTTTCAAATGTTTTATGAATTTTCTAAAACGTTTACTTAGTTATCTTATTTACGTCATTTCCCTAAATTACGATGTCTTGTTAAAGCATTCAGAAAGTGTTGGAAAGTATTTTATAATCTATGCTTAACGCATGATTTTTCTTACTCGTTTTTTTTACTATTTCCCAGATCAGTCTTTTCCTATAAAGCACACCAAATCTATTTAGCTCATATTCACAAAATACAATATACACGGGAATAAAAAATTTAAATAAATATCGCTTATCATGCCGCTCTATAAATAATAGTTGTATTAATATCCGTTAGTCTCCATTTTCGTATTTAATAAAGCAATGACAAATCACAACAAATTAAAAAATTTACACATTCTAAATACTAAGCTTGAACTCAATATCAAGCATAGAACTTAATAAAAGAATATGTCAGTTGATAAGCATTGTTTTTTAAGTGGAAAAATTTAAAATTTTGTAGAAGAATAGGACTCCAAAATAGCGATATTTTGCTAAAAAGTACGGTAAAAAGATAAGATTTTATATTTACAGCAAAAGTTTATTTCAAAATTCATCGCTGTATTAATACTTAGAAAATTTTCCAGAGAGAATTATTCGCCTTATATACAATATTTCAAATGAAAATCAAATATCAAATTATTTGCTTAAAAGGCGCAAAGGCCAACATAGTTAAAAAGATTCCATGCCGGGACTCGAATCCGGGCCATCAGTATAGCACACTGACATTCTACCGACTAAACCATATGGAACGACGCCCAGCCTTTAAAATTTCTCACTATTACAGGTTGGCAAGGCTACAAACGCAGCACAAGATGGAATATTTATCGTGAGCCACCGACATGGGGTAAATACGAAACTTAATTAAATCCAGCATCGATTGAAACTATATTAATAATTAGAAATTTTTCCAGGGAGAAACATTCGCCTTGCACACAACATTTCAAATTAAAATTGCCTTTTAAGCAATTAATTTGAAATTTGATTTTCATTTGAAATATTGTATGCAAGGCGAATGGTTCTCTCTGGGAAAATTTCCAAGTATTAATATAATTTCAATCGATGCTGGATTTAATTAAGTTTCGTGTTTGCATCATGTTGGTGGCTCACGCTAAATATTCCATCTTGTGCTGAGTTTGTAGCCTCGCCATCATGTAATAGTGAGAAATTTTCCAGCCTGGGTATCGTTCCATGTGATTTAGTCGGTAGAATGTTAGTGCGCTGTACTGATGGCCCGGGTTAGAGTCCCAGCATGGAATCTTTTTCACTATTTGCGTCTTTTAAGCAATTAATTTGAAATTTGATTTTCATTTGAAATCACAGTGTTTATGACAAGTTCGTCACAAAGTAAATGCCAAAATAGTCACAATTGACACACTTTTCACAAATTTGTCACACCGTGACTTCACAGAGTGGTCACAATGTGACGTCCCAAACGACCTCTAAAACGGCCATAACGACCTCGCATTCTAGTCACTATGACGTCACATCGACGTCACGTGACGTCACATCGACGGTCACAAAATCACAGTGTGACTTCACAACGACGTCGCCGTGACGTCACCATGCCTTACGGGTCTATTCGAAATTTCTTGCGTTATCCTGTAAAATAAGTATAAATGGTAACCACCGAAAATCATAATAATGTTAGATTGTTATTGGATTTGCGTCAGTATGTAAAATGTAATCTCGATACGCTATTTAAAAGTGAGTTAAAATTCGAATACAAATTTTGAGTTGGAAAAACATACATACGATCGTTGAAGTAACATAAAAACTTAACAACAACAACAAAAAAAAAATAGGATAATTTTTGTTAAAAGAAATCATAAAAGAAACTTTCTCAAATCTTTGCAAAATAAAACGTATGTTATTTCAGCCTATCTGAAGCTTAATTAAAGTTAACTTAATCGTAATACTTGTTCGATTTTTTTCAAAGCGCAGATACACATGAAATAAGATCTTCAAATATTTTAAGCACTTGGCATGTGGCCCCTCAAAGCCAAGCCGAACTCATTTGTTTTCAGAGCAGAAAAGTGGCATAAGTCATGCATTTTTAAAGTTTCATAACTCGCTCAATTTTAGTGTTATACGAATGGGACTTTTTTTGTCTTACTTGTCAGTGTAATAGGAAAATGTTGCTAAATGTAACTTATAGGAAGGGGGAAATTATAAAAATTTAAATTTCGTAATTTTTTAAGAAATGTTTTAATTGACCCAAATCGCTTTTAAAATATTTCTTTACCTGATTTAAAACATTTTTATAATTGGAACTATATGTCTATAACTAACGGTTTAGGAATTAGCCGTTGGACACCGTTGAGACCGGACAACCTGTATATTAAAAACATTTCTGAAAAGTTATGTAACAGTGCCACTTGTATCAAAATCTGTTCAGTAGAATTTTTTGTAAAAGTCTAAACTTTAATAATGAGGTTCACTTAATTTTTTATATTTTTCCTGTAGCTTTATAACTAAGCAACGTTGTACACTGTGTATACACAAAAAACCTTTCCAAAAACATTGAGTAACTAATAGTTATATATCCTATGAAAATATTATAAACAATCGGAATTATACGCAAATTTACGTTTTAAATAAATAGTAGATGATGATGATACTATTTTTTGTAATAAAATTCATCGTGAAATTTTCGCTTCAAACATAAAGGATGCATTCAATATTATAGCTAATGCACCAATATGCTAAGTATCCGAATACGGAAGATTAACCCGGAATCCTATAAACAACTGTACAAAGAAAGGTGAACATGTGGATTTTTTAATAATTTTATGTTAGCGGGGCGCAGGTAATTTCTCAACAAATATTTTTTTTTTCTTCCGTACCATATTCTTATTTTATTATTTTCATTTAAAACACAAATCTTTCACACATTTCATTTAAACTACATGCTTTACACTAATTTCATAAAAAACTGAAAAGAAAAACAATAATAGGAAATAATGACATAACTCAAAACAATTTTTTTAATTACATACGGGCTATTTGTTTGGAAATTCGTTCGGTAGTTCCATTACCTCCTGCAAAGAAACATACAAATTTAACTACTGCTGTTGGCGAGATTTGTGAACGGCTGACATAAAAGTACCCATTTTTTCTTCTTGTCCAGGAGCAAATGATTAATTATAAACCGCCAAATATTATTTGCATTCCAATTTCTTCTATTGAAATTCTTTTTTAAGTCGTACAAACATTGCTTTCATTTTTAAATAGTTTTTTTTTTTTTAATTTTAATTTTTGAGTAAATCTCTTCCTTGTATTTTAAATAAAATCAGTAATTTTTTTTCTTTTTTTTAAGGTGTTAGTATTTCATTTTTTCCCAAACACATACAGCCGTTTTAATTCTTTAACCAAAAGAATTAACAAAAAGATTTAATTTGAACTTCTTCCGTTGCTACAGTAACGGCTCTACTATATGAATAAGTATCGATGAATTATTCTTTGTAATGTTAAATAATTTGAGGTTTTTGCGCTAAAGAGACTGCAGAATTAGAAAAAATATTAAATATCTCATGGACTATTGGATTTATAAGAATTTACTTGGTACCATTCGATTCAACATACAAAAATGCATCAAAATACGTTATCAATTGACACATAATTATAACATCCGATTTTAAGTAATTGTTTTTTAAGTTTGTGCCACTTTTACCCCCCTTAGGTGTAGTATTTTAGAAAATCCTTTCTTAGCAGGTGTCTATGTCATTAGAAGTATTTGAATGTGAATTTATGCCTTTTATGAGCGAAAGATTTAAGTTTGAATGAATAAAATTCTTAAGAAAATTTGACATATATCTTACAGAAGTGAATGTACTGCACATTAGCGTTGATTGAAATAAAACTGAGTAGAGATTTGATGAATTCTCACTTGTGGTGTTAGATATTTTGAGGGTTTGGCGTCTAAGACATCGTCAAATGAGAAAAAAAAATTATATACCTCATGAACTATTGGACTTACAAGAATTTACTTGGTACCATTCGAAGCAGCATTTAAAAATACATCAAGATATGTTATTATTTGACATATAATTATAGTGTCCAATATATAAGGGATTTTTTTAAAGTTTGTAGCTCTTTTTATGCCCCTTAGTTGTGGAATTTTAGATAATCCTTTCTTAGCAGGTGGCTATGTTATAAGAAGTATTTTTATTCCAATTTTCAAGATTTTATATTTAGTAGATTGGACTGTGCGATGATCAGTCCTCTAATCCACACTTTCTTTTATATATATATAGATACTAAAATGTTGAATTAGTCATTTTTTAAAATTAATTTAATATTTACATAAAACAATTTTTCAAAGGATAATATCTTTATAAGGGCTGAATCTCCCTAGGGAAACTTTACGAACTTACGTTGCTTGAAATAAAAAAAAATAATTTTAAGTTCTAGAATTCGAAATTAATAAAATAAATTATATAATATTTCTCGTGGATTATAAATTTTTTACCTTACAGCAATAAGCTACAGGAAATTTAATTTTCAAATTAACTTAAAAATGCCATTTAACTTCTTGAAAATAAACGTGTTAAACATTCTTTGAAAGATTTAGAGGAAAACAGCATTTACAATTCATGTGTTAATGACTTTCCGTTTTGGAATGAGATTACCATGAAATTATTTCAGTAATTGAAATTCTTTCATGAACGAAAGATTTAAGTTTGAATGAATAAAATTCTTAACAAAATTTGGACTTATACAGAAGTGAATGTACTGTACGTTAGCATTAATTGAAATAAAACTGAGTAGAGTAATCGAAAATTTTGCCTAAAACGACTGCAAAATGTCATTACAAATTTTCTTTAGAATTGTATGCAATTCAAAATTTATGAAGCGGAAATTGTACGTCAAACGTTGTAAATGAGATGTATAACTAGTTTTATAAATATTCAGATCTTGGTGCAATAGCTGTTGCACTCTTACGCAAAAATGCATGAATACAAAATTTATAACTATTATATATATTAAATTCAGTAACACGGAAATAATATGACTCCATCTGAAATAGGACGTAATCACCATGCCAACCTAGAATCATTACCTATCAGAGGATATCATTGACTTAATTACGTATAATAACATTTAATAGAATAATGAAAACTTTTATTAATGTCTTTTTAAGTTGTTATTAGATTTTCATAAAAATTTAAATGGCCAAAATTCTGCAGCGATTATATATATTAAATTTCAAACCATTCTGTGGGTTAGTTTTTGTGCTGTTATATGCGGACAGACGGGCAGACAGGCAGACGGGCAGACAGGTGGACGGACGGACCAGATGACTATTATATGTGCTACGTATTTATATAATTATGAATGCACCTAAAAATTGAATGCAAAATAAAATTTAACAAATTTGTTCACTTTTCCATGTGTACATTTTTTACGCACATACTAGTTTCTACATTGTTAAAAATTTGCAGCGTTCTGTTCAGTCATTCGACCGTTTTTATCGAAAACGGTTACACATCCGTAATTTAACACTATTCTGACTATATTATTGGCCATTTTATGGTCAGAATATAGTTAAATTGTGGTTCTGAAACCGTTTTTTTTTTTTTTTTTTTTTTCTAAACGGTCAAATGGCTGGACAGAATGCTGCAAATTTTTAACAGTGTAGATATAACCTCTTCATTACGTTTTTTTGCACCTTCTCATCATGTTATGTTTGTTGAATTGTGAATTATCTTAAAAGTAATTACATATTAACATCAGTAAAATGTCTTTTCGTTATTTCACAGTATTGCAGATTTCGATATTCAGAAGCAGTCTATAAACTTTAAAATAGAAATTTCCAGAAATAATTTAATCCGTTGCCACACATAAATAACATTGTAACTAATTGAAATTATTATTAAAATTCTCAAGAAAGGAAGCTACCATATTTTTTTTTTCTTTCATAACCATAGTTTCCTTGTATTATTCAGTAGTTGCTTATGATAACTGGTGGAGTAATTTGATTAAAGATTTGTATTTAGGTTGAGTTAAAACTTTAAAAAAAGGCTCAAGTCATGCATAAATTATGAAACAGTTTTCCTGATTACGAGAATTTTTTTATGAAGTTGTTGCCAAGATCAATCTTGATATCATAAATGTTTTATACACATTTATTTATAAACATATCTAAAATTACTTTTACAATGACAGTTATATGCATAAGGAAAGCTATTTTTCAGTTCGTAACTATGAAAAAATTTTGACCGCTTAAAAAATTACATCATCAATTCATGAATATAAAGTGTAGAAATAAATAATGGAAATGCATTTAGGCTGTAAGAACATATTTGCATTTAACAACTGTAGTTGATAAGTGCAACACATAATATCCCTGAGAACGTACTTATATAAACAGAACACTGACAAAAGACAATAATATGTCATACAATAATCTATATTTATTTAGATAATAGTAATCTATATTAATTTATTTAGAAAAATTATTGAGTAGAATTTATGCTATGCGCATTTAACTAAATTTTCGCTTAATATGTGGTGTGTATAAATGGTATAGATCATTATTCAGGGCTACACAAAGAATGCGTAAGCATTGCGAATTATCAGCGTGAATGGCTTAAAGACAACTTTTAATTGAGTTGTGCCCTTTTAAGTTGAATTAAATTTAGTACATACTAAGAAAGGTTTGTATAATATAAATAAAATCATATACAGGGCCACACAAAAACTGGATTATATGACCTCCTAAGGATGATAATGTTTGGAAGTGTGATTTGAGTAGTTTTAATTATGTTTTAATCTGTATTGAAATTTAGCTTAATATGTAGCGCATATAAAAATCTGCTGGCAATATACAGGGCTACAGAAAATAATTCAAGCATGTTTCCGTATATTAAAAAAAACTTCTGAAGGTGAATCTTCAACCTACTATGCATTTTCTTAACTAAGTTTTAGCATATTATGCAGAACGAGTACAAATTGTAGATTACATGTGAATTTTTAACCTATTATGCATTTTCTTATTAAGCTACGTTTTAGCATATTATGTAGAATATGTACAAATTGTACACTAAAGACAGGGTTGCACAAAATAATTAAACTATTTTTCCGCTATGGACGGTAATTACTGAAATCTGGTTTTCATACGTATTATGCCTTTTCTAAAATGTTTGCTATTTTTGCCTTATTAAACAGCAGATTTTTGGTAAAGAATTCAGGAAGTATTGAAAAGTGTTTCATAATCTATCTTGAATCAAGTTTTTTCTTTCCTGGTTATTTTTTCTTTCTATGAATGCTTAAAATGATATTTCTTATATTTAAGTAAATAATTTCTAAAATTATAGTTTTTGTAAAATATAAAGTGTTGAATATATTCGTACATGGGGATTTAAATAATATATACATATTTTGAATTACAGTATTAAAAATATATTTCTGCTTTACTGTTTCTAATGATCCCTCGTAAATACTAAACAAAAATCTTTACCTTGCTTTCCACGTTAAAGCATAAAAGAATTCCTGAGTTTTTCATACATTTTTGCTATTTTTCTTTCCTCTTTTTTTTTTCTTTTTTTTTTTTTGGAGATTGATCGGTATTGATAACGCGCATGAATATTTTTCGCGAAAACATGAAGAATTCCTTCGTGTTTCTGACAGGTACTTTTTTCCAGGCAACTTTCGCGTTACTCTAACAACGCTTTCATTCACTTTGTTGTGTTCAACACAATTTTCGCATTCAATAGAAATAGGAGGAGTTCTGGAACATGTTGTTTTCAATTGATCGTGTTAAAGAATATATTTTGTTTTTCTCTCTAGTGAATGCATTAATTATTTCGTTATAAAATAAAGTAAAATCGGAATTTTTAATATAAAATTGAATCACCCGCAACTTAATCATTAATTGACGTGTTGATAAGAAAACAGAACAATGACCTTACGTAATTAAATCAACACTGTTAAAAAAAAAGTCATTATAAAAAATCAGAGCCTGAAAGTATTTTTTAAAGCATAATTGTATCATAAATGAGTGCGTGGATATTTATTTATTAATAACTGGACGTACTTAAAAATATTCTTGCCAATAAATACAGGATGTTTTACCAAGATATAATACGTATACAGGGTGTTCCAAAATTTGAACTACAAATTAAGTGGGGTGATAGAAGGCCCCCCAAGAGGATGAAAAATTACCATACAACATGGGGTCGCAAACCACGTATTTAACCCTTAAATGCCTGATTTTTCAAAAATCATTATAATAATGTTTTTCAGCTTTCATTTTTTAATTAAATCTTGGGAAAAATACTTTAAAAAATTCTATTTTGTTTTAAGAATGATTTACGGCTAAAAAACTTATTGTTACTAATCGGCAATACTGGTCTTTAATTGAAAAAATAATTTTCATTGATAAAATTCTTTAAAACACACAAGAATTTTAAGAACTATAATAAGAAATAAATTTTACTTGCTCACTGCAGAACAAAATAGGGGAATTCCCAAGCTTCCAAACAAAACAAAAAGAACATGTAGCAACAATTGAAAAAAGAAATATAACTTTATTCTTAAACAGCACAAGTGTTGCCGTCTACATGTTGAAAATCAATTTAATAATATTTTCAGAATGTATTTTATTGGCAACATTAGGCATTATAGCTTAAAAATTATTCTAATAGTATTTTAGACCCTAATTTGGGTGTGTTGCCGAAAAGCAACACCCGGCATTTAAGGGTTAATCTGAAATACAGGGTGTTATGCCCTAATTCAATTTGTGTTGACGGCAATAACTTTCAGAAAACTGAAGTATTTTATAATAAAACTTTTAACAGACATTCTCACATTCGTTGTAAATGGGATAATATCGAAAAAAGTAGTAGAAGATTCTATTATACGTGCCAGCAGTATTCATTTGACGCTCCACATTTTGGACTGCGATTGCCAGTTGTTTCGGTATCATCGATCGCTTGACCCTGTTTTTCCAGAACTTTTCGTGATGTTATAACATATCACGGTACTTGTTAGTTATCCCGTCGACCAAATTACTGTCGCCAAATTGCAAGATTAAATGCCAATAATGGTTGATCGTAAATGTCACATTCACTTGACAACACGTGTTTTACTTCATCAAGTGATTTTTAATTCGACGTTTTACCTGTATTTTAATTAATGTTACACTAATTTATTTGTTCTTTTGTTATTTAAAATAAAAATCACGTCAATTTGTATAATTTGGCGGGTGGTTTGGCGATTTATATAATTTGGCGAAATTGGTCGACGGGATAACTAACAAGTACCCATTTCGCACAAAATAAGACACATATCGTTGCATTTTCATTGTAATGTTTTGATTTTTCTTAAAATTATTACCATAAACGCAAGTTCAGTTAGGATGAAACACCTTGTATTTGTAACTAAATATACGTTCTATGTTCTTTGGTATTTTTTCATCTTCTCTATCACCCCTCTTAATTGTTCGTCAAAATTTGGAACACAATATATATACTTTTTAATCTAGCTCCTACATTTGTTAAGGTTTACGTAAACATAATAAACCTTTTCTAAGTTATCCACGATTCCGAAAAACGTTCCCGTAGCTTTAGAAACCCCTGAAACCAATATACTTATGAAATTTAAAAAAGCAGTTCTGAAATTGCTACCTGTATTTTTCGAAAACGTTACCGAGTACTTTTTACAGTGTTACTATTAGTTTCTCTATCCAGAATATTGTCTTTTGGGGGGATGGGGGGTGGGCGGATTATATCAATTCTCAAGTGAACATTTTCAGCTGTCTAACAGAATTTATACATGTAAGAGTAACAAAATAATGTAAATTTAAAACGTTAAAAACTCCAAAATATATAGACTTTAAGCAGACTAGTTTGTTTACTTATTTTGGCGTTATTAATGTTGTTTTAAATTTATATTATAATGCGCCAAGTTGCATCTTAATAATTAAAAAAATAATGTTAATGATAAGGGTATAAATTTTAATTTTAATGCTAATGCTGTTAATTTATCATATTTGTCCAACATGAAAATTCTTACTTGAGAATTGATAACATTCGGAAAACTGAATTTCAATGTATTGTTTATAAACTTGATTAATACTCTACAAATACTACTCGAAAGCGTTTTCAAAAATCACGATCAGCAAAAGAAAAAAAATCTGTTGGTTTCTGAAGTTTCTGAAGATAAAGATATGCTTTTCGAAATCGTTGGTAACTCGAAAAGATTATACAGTAGACTTCCTCAAATCCGCACAGCTTGGGGCCAGAGGTTGTCCAGATTTAAGAAATTTGCGGATTTCTGGTTATTTCTTTGTTTAAATTTTTATGCAGAAATTTCAATGTAAAAATACAATCAAAATTTTAATGAATGCTTACAATAGAGTAAAGTATTACAGTAATTAAGTAAAGTAATAAATTAAAGCAATAGAAATTAAGATAATTTTAAAAACTATGAAAATATAGAAAGTAAAGGTCAAACAAATAATTAATAATGTATTATCAAATATTCATAATAAAGATGAGATATATTTATTTTGATTTATTCAATGAAATTGCCTCATAAATATGCCCTACTAATTCACATGAAAATCACAAAATAGGGAAATTTTATTTGTGATTTGGCCGGACTTAATAACCAAAACAGTCCCTAAAATTTTGTACCCACATCTGAACTGAAAGTTTCATTTTTTACATCCGCGATGATGTGCGAATTTTAGGTGTTCTGGGATTTTAGGGTTTCGGATTTTAGAGTGTCTATTGTATTCTATTTTCGTAAACCTTAAGAAAGATAAGAGCTAGATTAATGTTATTTTTGCTGTTTAAACAATTTGAAATCCACCGTAGTGGAGATTGCTTTGAGGCCTATAGCAACAATGGCTGTCGCCTCGAATGATCCTTATTTATTCGCAGAAATTGTAACATAAACCAGACATAACAATTTTATTTCTTTGCATTACATATATATATATATATATATATATATATTACGTTGAAAACACAAACTTAATTATATCCATGTCTTACCCAGGGACTCGAACCCGGACTCTCAGCGTGACAGCAGCCTCCGCTTACTGCCACGCCACCGGGCGACTATTTCTGCTGTGTTTGATAACTCAAGAGGTTATCTCCAGCCATTACCTACGATTTTTGCATTTTTTCATCACACAGATTTGACATGCAATTGATATATTTTATTTCCTTCTGGATCTCCATTTTCGAGTGGCACAATCTGTTTTATCTCTTCTGACACAATTTTGCATATTGACAATTTGAAGACAAATTAATTGCATAAATTTGCACTTAAAATTCGGGAATATGTTATAAGTCTAGTTTAGAGAATAAAAGTTTCCCACTTAAAACTTAACAAATTATAACTTATGGCGAGTGCATCAAATCCGTGTTCTATATTTGTCTTCCTTTAATTACATTACTTCCCGAATTTGAGAAAGTATAGTTATATAGTAGCGAAATTACATAAAAGTGAAGTATACAGGGCATTCGTTCTTCTCGTTGACCAATAACAAATTGTTTAAACGTCATTGGTTTTAGAGGTAAAATGTCAGAAAAGTCGTTTTTTTACACCAAATTTTTCGACATTAAAAAAAAAAAAAATAATAATAATTTACGTACTCCTAGAAAACATGCTTTTTTCCGTTAATTCTTCCCGGAGGTCTGAAAAAGGGGGAGAACAATCCCGTTTACCCCTGCGGGCATGCGCATTGGCTGCTTTAATACCAAAGTTCGAATTTATTTTTAAAATGAAAAACCGAAAGTTCAATAAGTTAAATTTTCTAATTTATTTAAAAACAAACAAACAAAAATAGTGCTTTCAAATTTAATAAAGTAGCAATTTTCTCTTTCATTTAAACTTATTTAAAATTTATTTTTTAGAGTATTAAAAAAACTATTCGCATGTAAAATATATTCTAAACGAAAGAATTTAAAAAATGTACAGTAGATCAATCAAGTTAAAAAATCGGTTTTATAAGAAAAAAAAAAAAAAAAAAAAAAAAAAAATCTTCTCGAATTTAACTAATAATATAACATTCATGTTTTACATCTAGCAATCAAATTATTTCTTATTAAAAATCTGTGTGATATGTAATAATTTTCATCCTCTATTATTCTATAACTGTTAAAAGGCCGCAATTAAGTTTAAATTCCCGAGCTTTCTGAAGAAGAAATTTAACAAGTCATATCCATCCCCCATTTGAAGAAACCCCTATCTTCATTTTAAACTGGCTTTCTGCCAATTGGTCGCTGGACGAATGGTCTATTCGAAACGCGCGATCCCACATACAAACCCAAGGCCATCCAACGAAGAACAAAAGGTGTATTTTTAAAAAACTTATTTTTTCAGATAACGGAAATCTTCTGTCCTAGAACGGAAATTTCTTCAATTCTCGGATATATATCGGTCGCGAAGTTACGTGAAAGTGAAGTATACAGGGCATTCGTTCTTATTGCTGTCCAATAGCTAATTCGTTAACCGTCATTAATTTTAGCGGTAAAGCTCCAACTGAAAAAATGCATCAAATGTTTTTCTTCATCATATAGAAATTTCTCTATGTTAGAATATTTCTTAAAAATAATACCTAATTTCAATTATTATAAGGTTTTTGGGTTGTATAAGATATATTTAGAAAAAAAAAATTGTAGGCTGTAGTAAGAAAAGCGATTGAAACTTGCCAAATTATGTTAATTTTAATTTTATGTATTTTCGATAGCACAAAAAGCTGAAAGATGCATTTTTAGTGCCACAGTATAATAAGAGAAAAGTCATAAAATAATCTTATATAAATAAAAAGAAAATTTCAAAATATTTTTGATAAAGTATAGTTATATTTTTTTCTGTATTTCTTCCTATTTCTTTGTTGTTAGTGTATGAAAACTGTTTTTTATAGTACTTTTGTTTTCGTTAACCTAAAGTTATTCGCATCCCCCTTATTTACTAAAAACAAGAACGAAAAATCATGCGTACAGCATAGATTATGAAACACTTTCCAACACATTCAGAATACAATAACAAAACTACACAGTTTACGAACGTGAAAGATGATGTCTAAATGAAAAAGGGGATGAGAAGGGATAACCGCCCCGGGAACTCAGCTTTCGCTTTAAAGTACAATCCTCGGAGGGGGGCGGGGACCCAAACCTACTGCTTACTTTAACACACACCAACAATACAATCGAATATAAGATTACTAGTACATTACTAGTATTTACAGTATAATATACCAGTTAATAATTTATAAAGCCCTTTTGCAATCAGATTAACACTTTTACGAATGAAAGATATTTAAGACAATACTGAATATTAATTTACGTACAATGCTAAATGAGAACGTTCAGTTATTAACGTATAATCAAATATTTGGTGCAAGTAATATTTTTCTTGACTTCCATAATTTTGATACTTTACACCATAAATTGCAGACATTAACATGCACTAAATATATTTACATAACATAAGGCGCAATGTTTCATTAAGAGCATTAAGATAGTGACACGCAGTCAAATGTTAAATACCAGCAATATTGTTCTTAACTTCCATAATTTTCTTACATTGCACTGCGAATCACAGTTATCAATTACAATCATGCTTTGCATTAATTGATATTTACTGATAGTTTCGAAATTATAAGTTAACAATATTAGCTATTAGAACACTAGTTATTTAACTCTTCTTAAAAATGCTCAAAAAATGTATAAGTGAAGGGAAATTAAGACCTTGATAAAGAAAAATATACATCCAATGTGCATAGAATAAATGATAATTATCTCGACCACCATATTATATCAAAAGAAAATTATGATATCCAATTTTTAATTATACAGTTATAAGATTATGACAATGTATATAAAGAATAGTAATACAAAAATAACTATTTAAAACATACTTACAAAAAATGCATATTTGTGCCATCTTAACATATGCAGCAATTTACTCCCATCCCATAGTTGGCAGAAGAGAAGGAAATCGAGATAGAACCTTAACTAATTACAGAAAAACTAAAAGCGGTAGAGTGACAAGAAATCAGAAAGGTAGAGGATTTGAAAAAATGAATTTGTTTGACTCTAAAAACTTCATGCAATCAAGGATGCGCTTAAGCAAAACTGGTCTATCAATCAGGTATCAGGCCAGTCAATAAGTGACATTGTTCGCGATTTTTTTACATGAAAGTGAGATGTTAATGTGCATTGTGCATTCTATGATGGAATGTAAAGAAGTTGCATGTTTCCCACAAATACAAAGCGGAGCGTCTCTTTTGTTTATGCAGAACAGATATCGTTGGAATGGACCTTGATTTGTTAAAGAGGAGGAAAAGATATATGTTGTGTAATAAGAAATTTATTGATACTTCTGGGAAGAAGTCTTGTCTAAATCAGAAAATTGGAAAACGCATAACGCATTTGAAAACCCGATTTCTGCAAGTAAAATGAATAGTCGTTAAAATATATGTTTTTTTAGCACTGTATATGAACTACAGATATGTATGCATACTACATAGTATGCTAAAAATTAGTTCAGTTAAACGCATGGCAAAGGTGAAAATTTCCACTCAGCAATTTCCGCCAATAAAAGGTTGTTGTTGAGGACTTTTGTTTGATTGCCCAAGAGGGACTGCTTATACAAGGAAACCAAGTCTGTAGATCATATTGTCCCACACGGTCGCCTTTATTAAGGTCTTAAAAAGTAAAAAATACAGTTTCCAGCCAATACTTGGCCGAGGTCGAGTGCGCCAGGCCTGGGCCTCACGCGAAACTGAGGAAGAAAAATCAATGTAACACAACAGGATCTGCCCGCTGAGGCACAAAATGACCCCTTGACATAAGAAGCGGTAAAGGAGAATGAAGCATGGCGCAAATGATTGCTGCTGCGAAGAATGTATGCTGGAACGCACCAAGAGTCCATAATTTTTTATGGTTGTTGGTAGTGGCGTTTAGACGCCTGCTTTGAGTTCTTGCAGCAATATGCTTGTCACGCCAGACCGGTAAGATATGAGTGTGGAAATTTCCATGAGGTTTTTGTAAATCTTGTTTAGTTTTGCCAGCAGCGCTGGACAAGAAAATATATTAAGAAGACAGTATTTGGGAGGAGGGGGGCGATGGGGAGAAATCTTAAATGCCAGGCTTCGATCAGGGCACAGTGATAGTACATCTGATTTGGGGAGCCAACCTCTCCACAATCACAGAGAGGTGAAGAGGCACAATGGAATTTCTTTAAATATTCTTTAAATGGGCCATGTCCTGTAATGAAGGCAGTGGTTTGTGGGGAGAGGAAATATAGAACTGTTGAGATTTTGGGTATTACATCATAGGTGTTGCGTCCCTTGTCAGACTCGTCCTACCCTGCCTGCCAGGCCGGTAGAAATCCATCATTTATGGTTCGTCTAACATGGGAGGGGGGAACCGGGAGTACGAAATCTATTGAATGGTTCTCTGTTGCAGCCTTGGCCAGAGCATCAGCCCGTTGTTGAGGACATTTGTGCGACCCTGTGTATGATCTATAGAAATTATATACACCAAAAATATTTAAATAAATTTGAAAACGCATACCACAGCTGGAAACGCACTTCCAACGATTATTGTTCATAGGTTTTAATAGTTCAATTATTAAAACACACATACATAAATAAATAACACCGGCATTCAACTTTTTAAGGTATATATATATATATATATATATGTATATATATATATATATATATATATATATATATATATATATATATATATATATATATATATATTATACAGATATGTATACAATAAGTACAATAAAACCAATTGGTATGAAAAGTCAGCCTTGGCCAGAGCATCAGCCCGTTGTTGAGGACATTTGTTCGACCCTGTGTATGATCTAAAGAAAACTATAGTAAATCTATAGTAAGATATATAGTAAATATTTAAATAAATTTGAAAACGCATACCACAGCTGGAAACGCACTTCCAACGATTATTGTTCGTAGGTTTCAATAGTTCAATTATTAAAACACACATACATAAATAAATAAAACCGGCATTCAACTTTTTAAGGTATATATCTATATTATACAGATATGTATACAATAAGTACAATAAAACCAATTGGTATGAAAAATTAGCCAGAGCCAGGAATCGAACTTGGGACCACAGCGCACAAGACTGTTGCTCTAACCACTGAGCCACTCCGGCCGATACCCGGGTCATTAATTTTTCATTAATAAACTATGTTGGAAAAGTCACAATTCATCAGTCAGACAGCCTTTAAATGACGGGACAAAAACAAATAGATTTCACTATTCCATCGATCTACAATATAAATTAAAACACACATACTACAATGTGTATTAAAACACACATAAATAACGCCTGCATTCAAGTTTGAAAGGTATATATAAATATTATACAGGCATACATATAATAAATACAATAAACCCAACTGGAGTGAAAAATTAGCCAGAGTCAGGAATATCAGGAATTTATATATACGTTTAAAAGTTGAATGCAGGCATTATTTATGTGTGTATGTGAGTTTTAATATATATTGTAGTGTGTGTGTTTTAATACATATTGTAGTATGTATGTTTTAATGTATATTGTAGATCGATGGAATAGTAAAATCTATTTAGCGTTGTCCCACCAACCAAGGCTGTCTGACTGATGACTGGTGACTTTCACAACATGGTTATATTAACGAAAAATTGCAGACCCAGGTATCGGCCGGAGTGGCTGAGTTGTTAGAGCAACAGCCTAGTACGCTGTGGTCCGAGGTTCAATTGCTGGCTGTCTGGCTGTTGCTAATTTTTCACTCAATTCGGGTTTATTTTATTTATTGTATGTATGTCTGTATAATATTAATATATACCTTTAAAACCGTTCAATCATTGTTAAGTTTTTCTGTAGCCAAATTCTTTTGAGTGTCCTATTCTATGCACACCCTATTCTACCGTAAGCTCTGTGTAGTTCACCTCAGTGATGTATATAAATTTCAGTATGTTTCAAATAATGTAATATCGTTAAAATACACGCAAACGATTTTTCTTTATAGACCGTAATGTAACGGAATTCTTTGGTGTGACCTTGTAAATGATTCGAATATGCACTTAATTTTCAATAACGAACATGCCACAGTAAACCCCAATAACATATATAAATGTCATGGCAATCGGACTATAGTTAGGCGAGCTAGAGGAAAGACAGACAGACGGATAGACAAACCGAATTCGTAAACACTTTTCAACTATGTTAGAAAGTGTTAAAAATGAAAAAAAAAGTATCCCCCCCCCCTCAACACACACACAAAAAAGATAATGACTTTTGAACAGAAAAAAAATTGCAAGAAGGACAAATATAATACTGCCATTATAGATGAAAATTTTTATTCAGTGTTTTATTGATTTTCTTTTTTACAAAATTGAAATTCAGTCTATCTCAGAAATTTTTCAACCCATTTATTAAATAGGGTGACATTATTCAATATTGAAAGCAGAATAATCTGAATGATACAGGGATTCAGTTTTCGTTTTTCTCTTTCTATCTATTGTAGAACACAATACGATCGGAGATAAGAAATTACTGAGAAAAGTTGTTTTCCTCAATTGAATCTATTCTTTCAATCAATAATCAATTTCCGGGACGATATACAATCCAGAAAGATGTATATTATAAGCCTGGTATATCTTTCTTTCCCAATATTCAATTACACAGTAATCATCATCAGTAATCATCACAAGTAAAAGCATCATAATACGAAAATAGTTTCTTTCTTTTCCCATGTTTCTTAAGAGGAAATCTGTTTTATCCAAATAATATCCAGTCCCACCAAATTATACTTTTACCTTAAAATTTACAAAAACTCAATAAGGTAATTTACATGAGAAATCGTGGTTTACTCTTCATTCAGTTAAACCGAGATGACTCCGAAAACTGAAAACAGTTTTTATATTTTTAAGTTACCATTTCCATCTATTTAAACTCATTATGCCAAATTTTATTAAAATTGACTAGCCTGTTCAATGAAATGATGGGTTTGATATATTTTAGGCCGGTGAGAATTATAATATTATAACATAGTAATAATTATTCTCGGCACAATAAGGAAAAAGAAAAAAAAGCAAATTTACAACTTAAATTAGCCACTATTTAAGACTTTATATATAACTAGCAAAATCTGCGGATTTGCTCGCGTAATAGTTGAAATGCAGCGATGGCCAAAATTGCGGACACTTTTAGGTAACATTATATTATATATATATACTAGGGGTCTCTGCCTCCTGCAATCTACGCTCGCCAAACCCCGTTCAGACATCGCAGAATCTAGAAACACGCTAATCTGATGTGTTTAAAAAATATTAGAGAAGATTGAATTATACTGAAAAAAGCTGTGCAGATCTCCCTGTAAACGGGTTTCCATTCAATTCCCTTTGATTGCAAAAATTTAAGGGCGCATCAGTTGCTGTTAAGACATCCAATGGTTGTTTTCGTTTTTGATTAAAGACGATCAGTTAAACATTTGAAAAGAAGCTAAAATAAAATAAATTAAGTATACAGAGTCTTTGTCTCCCGGTATTTTAAAACAATCTCTATAACAATAGCCTAAGTCATGTAACTATCATCAACAGTTCCAGGCGGACCACTTCGCTTTTTATACTCTAGGTGTCATTTTGGTACTTTAATGTTAGCCAGGCACAGGTGATAAATCGCCAAATATTATTCTATAGCCATCATTTCATCTATATTATAATAGTTCAAGTCATCAACTGCCATAAACAAATATGGTCTGATCCCTTCGCCGTTCATATGAAAGTTTGGCACAGATGTAATATACGTCCCATATTGTCGCGATTTTTTAACGACGGCAATTTGGGGAACTCATCAACAGCATAAACAGCAACATCCGGCTTACCATATCAATAAAAGTAACGATACTTTGGCGCCAGTTAAGTGCCCGTTCCGTATATGACATTGGCGTGAGAAAAAAAATCGCGCCAATATGGGACCGTGAGCTTTCCATTTTGATTAAAAAATCAAAATTTTTTTTCGAATAAAACTACAAAAAATTTGCCATGGTTGCAAAGAATTCTTGGTACTGTTACGCAAGCCGGATGGAAATCTCGCCAATAGATTTTTTTCAAATCGCTGATTAGCATTTTTTTTTTTTTTTTTTTTTTTTCCCGAGTGGTAATATTTGGCCAGATGTCATATACGCACAGCAGGTTTGGCGTGATTATTATTATTACTTTTTTTTTTTTTTTTTTTTTTTTTTTTTACGAAAATTTGGCTTAAACCTCGTTTTCAATACCAGTTACATATGCATTTTTGGTATTACTTAGTTATCCTGTCGACCAAAAATCTATCCCCAAACTATAAGATTAAATGCCAATAATGGTTGATCGTAAATGTCACATTCACTTGACTTTAAGCAAGTTACACGTATTTACGTCATTAAGTGATTTTTATTTCGACTTTTCATTTGTATATTTATTAATGTTATACTAATTTATTTGTTCTTTCGTTATTAAAAAAAAAAATTATGTGAATTTATATAATTTAGCGATTTATATAATTTGACGAAATTGGTCGACGGAATAACTAAGTAGTACCGTATGTTTTAATTATTTTCTATTATTTTCTAAAGGAAATATAAAAAAAAATTAATAATTATAGAACAAAATAATTTATTTAATTTATAAAAAGAAATAAAAGTAAATAAACATATATTATCAAATAAACAACAGTGCCCCGGGTTATCATGTCAACCTTTCCTGAAATATGAAAACAAAATATCTGTTTGATTAAAATTTGAGTTGCCATCATTAGAAAAATGTATATAAAATTAGAAAAAAAAATAATATTTCGAAAACTAATTCGAATTTAAAAATTCTAATACCAGTTTTGAGATCAGCGGCTTAATGATGATTTTTGGTGTTAATTTTATCGCAAAGTATTCCATATTTTAGGAGAAATCGCTTGAAACATAATTAGTTGTTTAATCAGTCGATTCATATATCCGTTTCATAAATTCGTTTCATTAGGATTTTATATATATCGGGTAGATATATATATATATATATATGTATGTATATATATATATATATATATATATATATATATATATATATATATATATATATATATATATATATATATGTATGTATATATATATATATATATATATATATACATATATATATATATATATATATATATATATATATATATATATATATATATATGTATGTATATATATATATGTATATATATATACCGGAATATTGTCATGCTGTAACTCTTGAATTTTTTAACCGATTTGGATGAAAATTTTTATATGCATTGTACATAGCACATACTAATGTCTCGAACGAGTTTATTGACGAGCTTCATCCACCATCATGTTTCAAAATGGCAGCCATTTGAATTTTGTGGACACTTTTGGAAAGTTTTAGGTTTTTTAATTTTCTCTTTAAAATGACATATGCTATTAACTTAGACTATGTGACTCTCTAAAATATCTTTTAATGTTTCTAACATTCTGTTTAAAATGATATATAAGAGTTTGCATTTTGGGAAATGTAACTTTTTCTATATGTATACAATGTTAGAAAACATGAAAAAATTTCAAAAATTCAAATGGCCGGCATTTTGAAATAAGATGTCGGATAAAGCTGGCCAATGAACTCGGTCGAGACATTAGAATGTACTATGCATATGAAAAAATTCATACAAATCATTTAAAAAATTTGAGAGTTGCATCATGACAAATTTCAGATGTAAATAAAAAAATATATATATATATATAAGTAGTATATAAGTCAGCATTTCAACGGAGGGTGGTTTTGAGATCTGGGGATCATGATCGGGCAAAATATAGCAAAATTTCCAGAAGTGGGTTCCTTCGGACGGCTGCAATAGTTAGCTTTTCCTTTTTGTAATGAAAGCTACCTAAAAGTGTCTGCAATTTTGCCCTCCACTGTATATCAAGTACTATTTGTGTGCCTATTTCCATTATTGAAAATTACACAGCTACGGATAATTCAAAAAGGACTAATTAAGGCAGCGTTTAACCAAAATTCATTCTTTTACTGCATTAGGCCAACATGAGAATTGAATTAACGATAAAAACTAAAATTAAATCCCAATAAATAGTAAATTAGAATGTATTTTGATGTTGCGCTAATTTCGTGTTTCATTTATAGTTTCAGAAATCGCTCTAAAAAAGCGTAGCATTTGAGCATTCCAATAATACGAAGAAAAACAAGTGGGTAAGTGTGATCAGAAGATCGTACAGAGGGTTTCGTTTAATATTCCATTCAAAACACTTTATTCTTTTGCAAAATCTGTTAGTTCCACATTTCGCAACCAGGGGGTGCACTCTATTCTAAATAAATTTCTATCCGATCGAAACTCTGTTTTACAATCTATCAGTAGCTATAGTAGTCGAGGAGATCGGACCCATAGCACCCAAGATAGGTATGCGACCCCTGGCGGTAAAAATTAGAACTAAAATATGTACGGCTATGATGCGTAATATGAAAGAGTGGTTAAAGGAGTGTCGGCAAAAGTTAGAAAAGTGCACCTCGGGTGAAAAGTGTGAAGGTTAGAAAAATTGCTAAAAATAAAGACGTTAAAGCCCGGAGGGGTAAATAATATAAGACTTTTTCAAAATTTTATGGTATGTCTTTTGATGTGAGGTGTTCAGCTCCGAAATTAAGTCTTCAACTTAATTAGGGGATCAGTTAGGAAAAAAATACACAAGTTAGAACCCAGAGGGGGCAAATATGAGACTTTTTTAAAATTTTATGATTTGTCGTTTGATGTGCGGTGTTCAGCTATAAGTATCCAAAATTTCAAGTCTTCAAATTAATTAGGGGCTCAGTTAGAAAAAAAAAACTTAAAATACACAAGTTAGAGCCCAGAGGGGGTAAATATAAGACTTTTTCAAAATTTTATGATTTGTCGTTTGATGTGAGGTTTTCAGCTATAAGAATTCAAATTTTCAAGTCTTCAACTTAATTAGGGACTTAGTTAGAAAGAAAAATTTAAAATACACAAGTTAGAGACGTTAGAGACAAAGGGGGTAAATATATGGTTTTTTTCAAAATTTTATGGTTTGTTGTTTGATGTGAGGTGTTCACCTATAAGAATCCAAAATTTCAAGTCTTCATCATATATAGTTTCTGAGAACGGGCTCTGTGACAGATAGACAGACAGACAGAGAAGTGAGACGAATAGGGTTTCGTCAGATGAACGAAACCCCCCAAAAAGACAAAATAAATTAAGAACAAAAAATGATGCGTATAGCACAGGTTATGAAACACTTTCAAACACATTCAAAATGATATAACAAAACTTCACAGTTTATTAAGGTGAAAGATACTATAATAATATCTGTACATAAAACTTGATATAGAGCCCAAATATAAGCATATTTTTCCTGAACACAATGCTTTTCAGTGGCGCTGTTCTGAGTGTTATCCACAAGCAGACGCATTTTTGTATTCTCGTACCCAAAGGTAGAATCTTGTCCATAGTATGGACCCTATTCTTACACTCGGTCCGAGGCTGTAAAAAATCAGCTTATTTTGGAAATCATTTTAAAATAATTCAATTGGAAAGCATTACAGTATTCAAGAATTCACTTATTTTTAATCTGCTACTGAAAGGATTGAAATACGTCTAAGATTTCTGAATAATATAAGGAATATTCATTTAATTTCAGATTAAATTAGTGTCAATTATCGAATTTATTAAAAACATAACGTTAAAATACATTATACAGTAGAACGCCGATTTTCTGAGAAAATCGGGACCAACCCTAGTTTGGATAAGCAAAAGTTCGGGTAAACGGACAGACAATTTAAGAGTTCCTGACTATACTAAAACCTTCACACTTTATCCAGACTTAGGAGTGGTGGCGCGTTTTTTTTTTTTTAATATTTTATTTTATTTTATTGTCTTTCTATTTTTTTCTTTGTTTCCTTTTTTATCATGTAAAATTTTCTTTTTCTCTTTTTATCATCTTCGCCCCAGAGATTGTTATTTAATCAAAAAGTTTTTTGATTGTTGCTTGCTCCAAAGAAGACATTTTTTCCAATGCTGCGATATCTCGAATTCTTCTTAAATACGTTAGTTGAATAGGATCAGCATTCTTCTGCCGTTCGAGCCATTTCATATCTGTTTCCAAACTTTCAAAGGCTTCTTTATGTGATGGACCTGGGTCATTTTCAGAGCATTCGTTTTCATTTCCTTCAACTTTTTATTTTCTTCTATCTTTACAAGAAGAAAATATTGGATTCATGAAAATTTTCGAATTCCGCCTTTCGACGGATTTACACGTTATAGGGGTCAGAGATTCCAAAAAACATGTTTTTACAAAATGTCTGTCTGTGACTCTGTGAGTCTGTCTGTCTGTCTGTATGTGTGTATGTGACACAAATTTTGTGTGCGCTCTATCTCAAGAACTAATGCACGGAATTTAATAAAAATTGATATTCAATGAGTCCCTAATAAAAATTGATGCTGATTAGTTTTTGGTGTAAATCGCTCAACAGGTGGCGCTGCTGTGCTGCATTTTTCACGATTTTCGCAATAGCTCTATCTCACGAACTAATGCACGGATTTTGATCAAACTTCAGATTTAGTTAGTCCTTGATATGAATTAATGCTGATTACGTTTTGGTGTAAATCGCCCAACAGGTGGCGTTGTTATGATGAATTTTGCAGGATTTACACGATTTCCCCAATAGCTCTATCCTAAGAACTAACGCACGGATTTTCATCAAACTTCAAATTCAGTTAGTCCTTGATATGACTTGCTACTGATTATGTGTTGGTGTAAATCGCCCAACAGGTGGCGCTTCTGTGCTGCCTTTTTCACGATAGCCTCAATAGCTCTATCTATAGAACTAATGGACGAAATTTCATCTAACTTCAGATTTAGTTGTATGTTGACACAAGTTGTTGTTAATTAGGTTTTGGTGTTAATCATCCAATTGGTGGCGCTGCTATGCAGGATTTTCACGATTTTCGCTATAGCTTTATCTCAAAAACTAATGCACAGATTTTCTCCAAACTTCAGATTCAGTCAGACATTGACATAAATTGTTGCTGATTAGGATTTGGTATAAATCAGCCAATAGGTGGCGCTGCTAGGCAGCATTTTGCTGGATTTAGACGATTTCAGCGATAGTCATATCTCAAGAACTAATGCACGGAATTTCATATCTTTAGAATCCTCATGAGATGCATAGATTGCCATTTAATTTTGGCACTGTGATAGCGAATTTTGAAGTATTAACATGTATGAGATAGAAGAAAGTTTTGGGATTAGTACATCCGACTAGTTTTTCGTTGTTACTCCCTCCAACGATACACTAATCGGGGATTAGATTTCGCATGCTAAATCTGTATGGGGGAAAAAAAGAAGAGAGAAACAGGGTGTTTGGATAATTGGAAGTTCTATTTAAAGAAAAAAAATGAGAGAAATTGGTTGTTCAGATAATTGGTAGTTCGGTTAAAAACATTTTTTGAGAGAAATAGGCTTTTCGGATAATTGGAAGCTCAGTTAATTGGAGTTCCGATAATTGGCGCTCTACTGTATTATAGCTAATGTTTGTATAAATTTGTGAAGTGTCAAATGTTTAAATTGAGTTTTATTTATAAATTATGTAAATTAAACTTATTTTACTTAAGCATGATTTTCCTTCACGATTTCAATGTTAATTTTTAGGGCTCAGAAACTTTTTCATTGAAATTCTGCAAATTATACTTTTACCAAATTTTTCATTATTTAAGTACTGAATAACGAAAGAATATGCTTATATTTTCATTAATTTAGTTTCTGAGCTCATAAATGTGCCAATAAAATAACGTTGAAAAGACAAATAGCGAAAAAAGTCTTTGATGAATGCAAAGTGTAAACAACTGATCACTTCGCCATTTTACCTACTCTGACGTCACAGGAATACTGTCCATTCGAATAATACCGGTATTCACAAAACAACAGATGAAGAAAGAAAAAGGTGGAAGTTTTTACATAGTGACGTTTCTCTTTTGTACAAGGGAGCATCAATAAGTTTTTGCCCTCACATAGGAATAATTGGGGGAAATTTATGAAATTGCTACATTTTATGAGTCATTTTCTATATAGTCAGTGTGCAAAATAACACATTTGTGCAACCGGTATTCCAAAGAGAAGGGGGAGAATGTATTCCAGGAGGCGCGACAATAGATTCAAAGGGGGGCGTTTTTCTAACTTTTACCGTCCCCCAAATGTGACATATTGCTCGAAAGGCCTGTTACCACTTATTCATGCTATGCACATCCGGAGCCTCTCCCACACAAATCAGCCCTCAGGTGGGCACGTTTCTAAATTTTGTGGAAATCATGCAGGCCTCCGGGGGACAAATTTGGGGAGCGGGACTCAGGAGTGCATAACATGAATAAGTGATCACAGGCCTTTCCAACAATATGTCACATGTGGGGGTCGGCAAAAGTTGAGAAAAATGCCCCCCTTTCGGTCTACTATCGCGTCTCCTACAATACATCCTCTCCCTCTCTTTGAAATACCGTTTTCAGATATGTGTTACTGTGCACGGGGACTATATAGAAAAGGACTAATACGATGCAGCATTTTCATAAATTTCACTCAATTATTTCTATGTGAGGGCAAAAACTTATTGATACACACTCGTATGACCTTTGCATAACTGAATTTTAAGTGAAAATAATATTTCAGGCTCATAATATATACTTCTGGAGATTAAAAATCAACAGAAAAAGTATTATTGATAACAAAAAAAAAAAAAAAAGATTCAACTGAGAGAAAAACTACTTTCAATTACTTCCTACCTATGATTATATTGTGTTCAACAATAGATAGAAAAATAAAAAATAAAATAAATTTCTATATCGCCCGAATTCTTTTGAATTCAATATGAAATAATGCCACCATATTTACTAAATGGGAAAAAAAAGTATGGAATAAAGAATTGCTGAGATATAACGAATTCCGATTTAATTTTTTAAAGGAAACCAATGAGACATTGAATCAAAAAGCTTACGTATAATGGCAAGACGGTTTTTTTCTTTTCACATTTTATTTCAATGCAAAATACTTTCCCTTTTCGGAAACGTAATTTTTTCTTTATTCTGTCATTTTCTTGTATGTATTATTAAAACACTGAAGCACAAAAATATATTTAAGATTTTATAAATAACGAGTCAAATCCCGTCGAATTAGACAAATGAAAATGTTTAAAGGAACTGACTGCTTGGATTTATAAAAAAAAGTTAGAAAAGTATTTGCAATTTTTAATCAATCTTATATTGGCTGACCTAATTCTTAAAGCAAATATTATGTTTAACTAAAGTTTAATTTAAAATTTTTAAAATATTTAAAAATTAAATTTTATTCCTATACTTAATGAGTAACATGCAGTTTAGATAAGAAATTAGGAAATTATTAATTAATGCTTTGATCTTTGGTATTACGTAATAAAAAACTAACGAAAATTGCATCACTATGGCACAATCAATTTTTTTTTAAAATCAAAATCTAAAAATAACGTCGTTTTCATTGTCGCAAAATTCACATGATTGCTTTTTATAATCCTATTAACTTTTTAAAAATATTTAAAGATGCCACAGATTATACTAATTTAAAATGCCAAAGGTGTAAAATAAAATTTTAAAACCAGTAAAAATACGTTTATTTCGACTGTTGACACGTTTCAACTCACCCTGAGTCATCTTCAAAACAAATAAATATAACTATTCTAAACTTGCACGATCGATAAAAGCCATCATTCAGTTTTCCCCGTATTCTTTCATATTATGCACGTTATTTTTTATTTCTCGTAACACTGACAAATAAGACAAAAAAAGATACTTTATTCTACGATTAAAATTGACCGATTAATTGCAGTTTAAAGTTGAAGTATATTTTTTGCTGCAAATTACGGGCAATTGACAAATTTAGTAGAAATATAATTTCTTCAGATACATTAAAAAAAGGGTTGAGAGTAAACTTAACATTGCAATATAAATTTGAAATATTTAATCACTCTGGCATATTAATGCAAAAAATACAATTGGTAATGCCGATATAAGAAGGGAAAAAAAACACAATTTTTATTAAATAAAATAATGAAAATTAAAGCCTCAATTCTTTACAATAGGGATGCACAACCTGTGGCCCGCGAGGGGTTAACGTGTGGCTCGCGAACTTCGTCAATTTATAACTGGAAAAAATTGCAATTTTTATCCATATGATGGTCGCAGGAAAAAATCGTGAATTTCATCAGTTTGTCGCGGGAAAATTTGAACATTTCGTTAGTCAGTTATGAATCGCGAATTTTGTTCATCGGGCGTGGAAAAAAATCATAAATTTCGTTGATCGAACACTGAAAATTCGTCAATTTTGTCGATAAGGCGCGGAAAAAATCGCAAATTTCGCCGATCGGGTTCGGAAAAATCGCGAGTTTTGTCGATCGGGTTAGGAAAAATCGCGAGTTTCGTTGATCGGACACGGAAAAATCGCGAATTTTGCCGATAAGGCGTGGAAAAATCACAAATTTTGTTGATCGGGCACGGAAAAATACCGAATTTTGTCGATAAGTGCGAAAAAATCGCAAAACTCTCTGATCGGGCAAAGAAACATCATAAGTTTTGTCGATTGGGCTCGGAAAAATCGCGAGTTTTGATGATCGGGCTAGGAAAAATGGCGAATTTCGTTAGTAAGCCACGGAAAAATAGTGAATTTCATTTTTCGGGCACTGAAAAATCACGCTTGTTGTCGATCAGGCGCAAAAAAATTCCAAATTTCGTTGATCGGACATGGAAAAATTGTCAGTTTTGTAGATAATGCGCGGAAAAATTACAAATTTTGTTGATAGGTTGCGAGAAAATCGTGTGTTTCGTCAGTCGCGAAAAAAAAAATCTCGAATTTCGACTGCAAATTTTGGACAGTCAGTTAAGAATCGCAAATTTCGTCGATCGGGCGAGAAAAATTGCAAATTTTGTCAATGAGGAGCGGGAAATTTTATAATTTTGTTGATCGCTTCGAAACAATCACGTGTTTTAGATGTTTATCACGATACGTTGATCGGGCGCGGAAAAATTGCAAATTTCGTCGATGAGGATCGGAAAAATCGGGAATTTCGTTGATTGAGAACGAAAAATTGCCAGTTTTTCGATCGGACTCCAAAAAAATCGCGAATGACGTTGTCGCGCACGAAAAAATTTCGAATTTTGTCAATGATGCACCGAAAAATTGAAAATGTCGTTAATCGGTTGCGGAAAAATTACGAGTTCCGTCCGTTTATTGCAAGAAAAAATCGCGAATTTCGTCAATTTGCAATTTGCTGCAGGAAAAAATTACAAATTTCGTCATAGTCAGTTAAAAATCGTGAATTTTGTTGATCGGACAGGAAAAAATAGCAAATTTTGTCGATAAGTCCGAAAAAATCGCAAATTTCTCCCATCGGGCTAAGAAAAATGGCGAATTTCGTTAGTAGGGCACGGAAAAATCGCGAATTTCGTTGGTCGGGCACGGAAAAATCACGCTTTTTTCTCAATCAGGCGCGAAAAAATCGCAAATTTTGACGGTCATGAGCGAAAAAAATCGCAAATTTTGTTGATCGGGCGCGGAAAAATAGCAAATTTTGTTGATAGGCTCCTCCCCTTCCCTTCGTTCATATTCACATTTTTTTTTCAGCACATACCACTTTCAAGCCTATGTTTGTTTTTTAGCACTTTTAATCAGGCAAAATTTACTCCCCCGAATAAAGTCAAGGAATATTATTACTCCTTGAATATAATCCTTGCTATATCTCTGTTTATTATATATACAAATGTAAACTGTCGATATATTCTTGCGAACTGAGTTGAATATGCTGACTGGGTAGGAGGACCTAGAGGAGTGACCCCCCCCCCCCCCCTCTGAAACCATGTTTTTTATCTGATTATAGGCCACATTTCATCTCCCCGAAATAGAATCCTCTTTGTGTTACTGGTGTGGCCCTCGACAACCCAGACATTTTTGTAAGTGGCCCTTCTCTTAAAAAGGTTGTGCACCCCTACTTTACAAAATCATACATATTTTAAAATGTACAAATTACACTAGCCTGCAAAAGTTCGGTTATGCCATTTTTTTAGCTTTTGATAAGTGATTCTTATGTAATCTGTACCGCTGAATCCGAAATGGACCTTCTTTTTTTAACATCAAGTAAAGATTCTTTGCAAATCGTAAATTTTAAAGTTGAATTAAATATTAAAAATTAAAAAAAAACGACTGCATAAAAAGCGAACTAATTAATTATTTCTCATCAATGTGAAACTATTTTTTATAATACTTATCTGTTTTTTTTTTATTTACTTATATTGATGACCTTTAAGTTGTGTCTAATTGTTGGTTCCTATCTATAAACACTGTTTTGATGAGGCCTATAGATGTCTATGAAGGTTAGAGTTGCAATAAAGCTAGAGATCCTAGCTTCCAGTTTGTGTAATATTTAAATGGAGCTTCTGACTGAGTAGTCAATAAAACATCGTCTTCATTCTGAAAGACCTATCCAATGATATGCCATTCAATAGGGTGCGTAATTTTGTTTTTCGTTTCTACCACCATTTTGTATTTTATGGCCGCCATTTTGAATTCATGAAAACAAATCCTAGCCTATAACCATCGGACGGCTAAGACGAATCGATAGAAACCTCATTCGTTGAAATCCATGCAGCCGTTAGGATGTTTCGAGGGCATAAAGAAACCGACATACCCAGATACGCGTGAGCCTTCTTTGGCAGTCAGGTAAAAAATAAATATAGCGAAAATTTGATACCATAAAATAGATGTGATTGTTGTGTTTTTAACTTTTGTTATTTGATTTTTATGTATTTTTTACCCCTGAATCCGAAAATGACCTTCATTTTTAACCATCATGTCACGATTTTTCGCAAATTGTAAATTTCAAAGTTAAAAAGTTCAAAGTTAAAATTGAACCTCATCCGCCTCTTCATCGGACCCCTCAGCTGCTTATCTGTAAGAATCCCAGTATAAGAAAAAAAATTTAATAAATTATCGAATAAAATAAAATAAAATTAAATAGAAAAGTTTTACACCTGTTTTATAGTATCAGATTTTTGCTATATTTTAACTTTGACATTAATGATTTGTTAAAAAATTCTATCGTGATGGTTAAAAATGGTCATTTTCAGATTCAGTGCTAAAAAGTACATAAAATCTATTATCGAAAGTTAAAAAACATAGCCAATTACTCTATTTTATAGCATTCCATTTTTGATTATTATTTTTTTAATTTTGACAATTTATGATTAGGAAAAATACTGACATGTTGGTTAAAAATTAAGGTAATTTTCGGATTCAGTGTTAAAAATTACATAAAAGTTAAAACACACAACCATCGCAGTCTTGTGTTATCTAATCTAAAACTTTTTGCCAAACTTCTTGGCTGTAGTCTATCTGAATTTTTTTTTGTGTTATCCTATAAAATAAGTATAAATGGGGTCCACCAAAAATCATAATAATATTAGATTGCCATAGGATTTAAGTCTGTATGTAAAATTTAATCTCGATTGGATATTTGAAAGTGATTTCTAGTTCGAGTATAATTTTTGAATTCAAAAAACATACATCCGATCGTTGAAGTTAAATAAAAACTTATAAAAGTAACATAAATTTTGTTAAAAGAAATCATGAAAAGAAACAGTTTCAATTGCTTACAAAATAAAATATATGTTAAAATACAATTATTTTAGCTAATCTGAAACTTAAGTCAGTCGTAATACGTCTACGATTCTTTTTAAAGCGCAGATACACAAGAAATATATTCTTCGAATATTTTTAAGCACTTGATATATGACCTCTCAAATCATGACTAAACTCATTTGTGTTCAGATGCAAAAAAGTCATGCATTTTTAAAGTTTCATAACTTGGTCAATTTTGGTGTTACATGAACGGGATTTTTTTTTCTTACTTATCACTGTAATGGGAAAATTTTATAAAATATAACTTATAGGACCGGGGGGACCGTGTAAGAATTTAAATTTCGTAATTTTTTAGGACATGTTTTTATTGATTCAAATCGCTTTTAAAATAATTATTTACCTCATTTAAAACATTTTTGTAATTGAAAATATATGTCGATGACATACTTTTTAGGAATTACCCATTGGACACCGTTAAGAGTGGACACCCTGTATATAAAGTCATAAATAGAATCTGATAATTTACGTTTTAAACTTGTTTTTTACTCTTTTTGATTATTGTGACGGGAATAGTTATTACTATATTTTATATCTTACCGCCAAAAAATATACCGAGCTGATCATTTCATAGAAAAAGCTAGTCCATTTTAATAAAATGTGGCTTAACAAGTTCAAATAAATGTAAAGGGAAACTTAAAAAAATTAAAACAGTTTTCAGTTTAAGGAGTCAACTCGCTTTAACCGAATAGGTAATAAAGACTAAACCATACTTTCTCATGTAAATTACCTTATTGAGTTGTTGTAAATTTTAAAGTAAAAATGTAATATGGTTGTACAGGATATTATTTGGATGAAACAGATTTCCATTTAGAAGACACGAGAAAAGAAAGAAATTATTTTCGTATTATGATGCTTTTACTTATATGGTGATTTGATACTGTGTAATTGAATATTGGAAAAGAAAGAAATACCAGGCTTATAATATACACCCCTGAGGATTATATATTATCCCGGAAATTGATTATTGATTGAAAGAAAGGATTGAATTGAGGAAAAAACTTTTTTCAATAATTTCTTATCTGCGATCGTATTGTGTTCTACAATAGATAGAAATAGAAAAAAGAAAACTGCATTCCTCTATCATTCCTGACTCTTTTGCTTTCAATATGAAATAATATCACCTCATTTAATAAATGGGTTGAAAAATTTCCGCGTTATACTGAATTTCGAATTTTTTAAAAGAAAATCAATGAAACATTGAATCAAAAATTACCTATAATGGCAAAACAGTTTTTGTTCTTCTTGCATTTTTTCTATTGAAAAGCCATTATCTCTTGTTTAACAATTTCAAACTTAGTTGAAAAGTATTTATGAATTCGGTTTGTCTGTTCTTCCGTCCTTCTGTCTGTCCGTCTGTCCGCCTGCCCGTGCTCTAACTGCCGTTAATATAGCCCTATTGACATGAAATTGATAAATAATATTTGGGTTTACCTTGGAATGATCGATATTGAAATCGGAGTATATAGCAATTGTAAGTCCCTTACAAGGACTCTCAAAAGATTAATGTTATATTACGCTCAATGAGTGAAATAACGTTTGTGTTTCAGTTTAATTATGTTACACTATTTCAAATGTAATGAAATCGATATGCAGCTATAGAGTGCACAAAACAGGTTTCCTGTAGGCATGATAGCATTTACAATTCATCAATGAGGACACTCAGAAGAATTCCGTTAAATTGCGGTCTATGAGGAAAAATCATTTACGGTGTATTTTAATGATATTGCACTATTTTAAAGATGTTGAAATTGATATTTAACACTCAATTGTGCTAGAAGGTCCTTATTATATAATATGGTGTGCATAGTATTTATCGTTCATTTACAGGGACATACAAAAGAATTTGGTTACAGAAGAAAATGAACAATAATTGAACTATTGAAACCTGAGAACGATAATTGCTGGACTTGCGTTTTTATTTGTGGTATGTGTTTTTAAATGTAAATATTATTTAAGCATTAGTTGGTGTTTAAGAATTCTATAGATCATATACGGGGCCACACAAAATTTCTTAACGAAATCCGTTTATTGGCGGAAATTCCTAAATGTGAATCAACTGTGCTATGTGTTTAAAGATACTAATTTATAACATAGTATGTAGTATACATACATATCCATAGATCATGTATAGGCCTATATAAAAAAAAATCGTATATTTTCTCACCTATTCATGCTAATAACGGAAATTTGGTTTTCTAATAAGTTATTGTTATGCGCTTTCAAAACTGTTCATGTAGATATCATCTTTCATCTTAGGGTCATTCCAAACAAAATTATCAATTCAGCTGCGGCTGACATATCACAGATTTTGATGAAAATCAACATATAAGTAGATCACATTTATTTATGAGTAAATGCAAAGTAATAGATTTTACAATTGTTTATTTAAGTATTAAAACTTACATTAAAAGTTCACACAAAATCGAGGTTTAGCCTGCATACTTGAAATTTCAATTTTTCTTATTAGCCTTAGGAATGAAAAGACTATTAAAAATTATTTATAATTAGGACTGTATAATAAGTAACAGAATGGAGTAATTTAGTATTTGTCTTTTTATTCCGTAATAAGAACAAAATCAAATAATAAAAAAAATTGAGAGAACAGGGCACTATTTCTATTACTCGTTTGAATATGAAAGAAAACTCTTAAATTTTTAAATTATTTGACGTTATAGCTAAAAGTATAAATGTTAATTTTAGAAACTTTCAGACTTGCCTTTTTATTCCTTAATAATAAAAAAAATAAATAATGAAAAATTTTGAGTGGAAAATTCTATCACTTATTTAAACATGAAGGACATTTCTTAAAATTTTTAAATTATTTGACATTATAGATACAAGTGTATATTTTAAATATAGAAACATTTATTCTTGCTTTCAGCTTATTTTTGCCACAAGAATATTTTTAATTAGAGTAGAAAATCGATTGCGTTGAACAAAAAATTATATATATTAATCTTAAATTAATATAGGTGGCAACACTAATTTTTTTCTTGAAATCTTTTGCAGTATCGTAAAAAACGCGTACAAATTTGAAGTTGGATAGCCCATAAAATGCAAGAAATATTAACTTTTTAAACACAATTTTGTTATGTTAGGAATTAAAAGGCGATCTTGAAATTTTTTAAGCTTATTGTTCTTTATTCCTATGCAACAGTGTTAATTTCTGACTTTTCCATTGTTTGGTTTCTTACGTATACATAAGAGGAAAAATTGCGATTTTGTATTTTTTTTTAATTTCTTAAGCTATTTTGAAGATAAAGAAAGTAAATGGCAACTTCCAAACTTGAAAATTCGATCTTCATATTTAAGACTACATCAGGCATCAACTTCATAAAGCTTTTGATTTACTTTAATTTTTAAAACTTTTTTAATTTTCTCAAAATTGACAAATTTTAAATTTTACAACCAATTTAAGATTAATCATGGTGTTACCAAAATATTATTACCAATTAAATATGAAGATAATTTTTCACAGGTTGCAATATTATAAAATTTTGAATTTATGTTCAATCGTTTTCAAGATACGGGACTTCAAATTTGCAACTTTGAACGATTGCACACATGCAATTCTGTTTCACAATTTTTTTTAAACGTCCAGAACTGCCCAAATATTTTATTTTTTATCAAGATATTTTGAAAATCTCTATTTGAATAGGATATGAATCTGTGTACCAAATTTTATTAATATTGCTAACTATGTGGCTAAGACTTTTTAAAAATTTTTGCTCATTTCGTGTAGAATGGCCCCTTAGAAAACGGCGATGTTTTGTTATGGTATGAAGAATGTGCTGGAAAATGTTTCAAAATCTATGCTGTACGCAGTATTTTTCGATCTTGCTTTTTTTGAGGGCGGAAAAACTTTTTTTTTAAATTTTTTTCTTTGTATTATTGAAATGCTGCAATATAGTGATATTTTGAAGTTTTTACTGGCTGTTCGCACAAAAGATCTTTGAATATCACTGTGATTTTCTTTATAAATATTCATTATAAAATAAGTACAATCAAACTCGGTTATTACGAACCCGGTTAACAAGGATAAACGGTTAAAAGGAACAATTTGTATATTAAAAAAAGATTCGTCATTTAAACTGTATTAAGATTTTCCAACTTATAACAGTAAGATCAGGGCTAAAACTAACAAAACATCGTTCACTTTAATTTAAATTTCGGTGAAAAGTAGAGTAGAATCAATAAGGAAACCCGTCACCTCACTATAAGTTCCACAGCGCCTAAAATATATAGCGATTTCATCATTTCATTGAAAAAACTAGTCAATTAAAAAAAAATTGCCTAATGAGTTTAAATCAATAGAAAGAGAAACGTGAAAAAAAAAAAATAAAACAGTTTTTAGCTTTAGTAGTCAACTCGGTTTAACCAAATAAGTTATAAAGGAGTAAGCCACACTTTACTCATGTACACTACCTTATTCAGTTTTTGTAAATTTTAAAGTAAAACTGTAATTTGGTTGGATTGAATATTATTTGGATAAAACAGATTTCATTTACAAAACACTGGAAAAGTAAGAAACAGTTTTCGTATTATGATGCTTTTAGAAGTATGATGGTTACTGTATAATTAAATATTGGAAATGAAAGGGCTTATAATATACACCTTTGAGGATTATATATCATCCCGAAAATGGATTATGGATTGAAAGAAAGGATTCAATTGGGGGGGGGGGGGACTTTTTTCAATAATTTCTTATTTGCCATCGTATTGTGTTCTACAAAAGATAGAAAGAGAAAAACGAAAACTGAATTCCTTTATCATTCCGATTCTTTTGCTTTCAATATGAAATAATGTCACCTCAATTAATAAATGGGTTGAAAAATGACTGATATATAATAAATTTCTATTTTTTTAAAAGTAAATTGATGAAACATAGAATCAAAAACTTTATCTATAATGGCAAGATGGATTTAGTTTCTGTTGAAAAGTCATTATCTTTTTTTTTTTCTTGGGGGGGGGGGGGGCACTTTTTTTCATTTTATCACTTTTTTTTTCATGTGATTGAAATTCTGAAATATAAAAAAAAAATTAAGTTCTTACCAACCAGTAGATCTTTAAGTTTCACAATGATTTTCTTTATAAATATTGATTAATAGCAAAACCCGCGACTTTGCTCGCATAATAGTTCAAATATGTGTGGTGTTTGTATGTCTAATTTTTATTAGAAGAAATTATGCTTTTAGGAATAATTAGAAAAATCCCTAATTAAGCAACAGTTTGACTAAACTTCATTGTTACACACCATTAGGCGAAAATGAGACGTAAATTAATAGGAAAAATTAAAACTAATTGTAATAAAGAATAATTTAGAAAGTATTTTGAAACTTTTATGCTCATTTCATACGCTCATTTCAGTATGCATTTGAAATATAGATTTTTTTATAAGCCGGTCTCCGAATGCATTTATATCTTAAAATTGACTAAAATTTCATATTCCAAGCTTCTAAGCTAACGGTCTACTACCTCTTTTTCGGTAGTGGTACCAATATAAAATGCCCATGTTGGAACAGGAACTGTCACCATCAATTTGCCAACAGTAATTTTCAAATCGGATTGGTATTTCCTAATATTCTATAGAAAACGTAATTTAGAAAGTTTTTAAAAGGCTTTCCGCTCATTTTACCACATAAATTTAGAATATTTTAGCAACTGTTTTTAGAGAGCATTTATATCTTATAAATATCTATCGTACCAAAAGTTAAATTTCTATCTTTAACAATTCAGTAGAAACCATTATCTAGAACATTTTTAAAATGCTTTTCTCTTATTCCCAGTTTTAAAGTTAGATTTTTTAACTGTTCTTAGAGAGTATTTACATCTTCTAAGTAACTACCATGCCAAATTTCAAGTTTCCATCTTTAAAAACTCCATAAAATAAGAAATTCAGATAATTTTTAGAAAGCTTTTCGTTCATTTCATCTTTTTAAACAGGGAATTTTTTATAAACAGTTCAAGAGAGCATTTACATCTTATATGTAACTACCACGTTAAATTTCATGTTTCTAGCACCTTCAGTAAAACAAAAATTGCTATTTAAAAAAAAAGTTCGCTCCTGCACCGTCCGCTCTTTTTCGTTATGGCACCGACATACAATATAGCCTGTGTTGGAGCAGTAACACTCACCATAAATTTGTCGCCATAACTTTTGAAATCGGTTTGATATATCCAGAGATTCCATAGAAGTCTTAATTTTGAAATTTTTTATGAGCGCTTTTCACTCATTTCACCCTTTTAAATTTCGAAATTTTTAGTAACTGTTCTTACAGACCATTTGTCTCTAATAAGTGATTTCAAGTTTCTATGTTCAACAATTGCATTGAAATGATAATTCATAACGTTTTACTAACATTTTTCTCACATTTCCACTCTCCACCGGTTTCTGAGAGGTTCTTCTCTCAATGATAGTAGGCGGGAGTTGCTGGGGTCGAACCGAATAGCGATGTCGGCCTAATCGTTCGGATTTTTCCGAGGTTTTCTTCAAACCTTGGATTACTTGGGTAAATACGGGTTAGGTTCCTTTAAAAAGATCGCCAAGAAGCCCACCTTCGGAGCCATATCCCTCGTGCAGGTAAATTGCCGTCATAATTAATACCAACACCAATGCACATTTTCATTCCTTTCAAATTTCGAAATTTTTTCGACTTATCTTAAAGAACATTTATACATGTAACCCATGGCACCGACATAAAATGTACCTTATGTTGGTGCAAGTACTATCACAATCAATTTGAAATGATTGTTTTTGAAATAAGTTTGGTATTTTCTGAGATTTATTAGAAATCGTAAATTAGAACATTTTTCGAACGCTTCGCTTATTTCACACTTTTAAATCGGGAATTTTTCAGAAACTGTTTTTAGGAACATTTATATCTTATAAATATCTACCACGCAAAATTTCAATTATATATCTATAACAATTGCCTAGATATCATAATTTAGAACGTTTTTACAATGATTTTTGCGTATTTTCACAACTTTCAAAATTCGAACTTTTTTCAGCCATCCTTATAAAGGATTTAAATCTTATAAGTAACTACCATGCCGCATTTCAAGCAGCCAGCCCCTTCAGTATCAGAAAAATCGCAATTTAGAATGTTTGTTGCTTCTGATACCCCCCAAGTCGTAGTGGCACTCACATAAAAGACAGTCTCTGTAGGAACAGAGACTGTCACCATCGATTCCCAACAGTTATTTTCGTAATATGTTTAGTATTTCTCAGGAAATAATAAACATATTATGAAATATATTTGCATAGAAATAATCATTTAAGATGTTTTTAGAAAACTTTTCGCGCATCTTCACCTATTTTTTTTTTTCGACTGTTCTTAGAGTGCATTTATATCGTATAGCCATGCCAAATTTTAAGTTTCTAGCCTCTTCAGCATCACAGAAATTGCAATTTAGAACTTTTTTGCTTTCGGAACCTTCTGATAATACATAAAAATGTAGCCTATGTTTGAACAAGGACTATCACACCAATTTGCATACACCATTTTTGAAATCGGTTTGGTAACATTTTCATGAGACTGCATAAAATTCGTAATTTAGAATGTTTTTAGAATGCCTTTCGCTCACTTCAATCTTTTAAATTCGGTCCTTTCGACAGTTCTTGGAGAGCTTTTAACCTCTTTTAAGTAGTTACCATGAGGAATTTCAAAATGCTTTACACCTCAGTATCACAAAAAATCACAATTTAGAAATTTTTTCTTCTGTAACATCCAGGTGGTACTGAGAAACAACATAAAATATTACCTATGTTGGAGCAGAGACTGTCATCATCAATTTGTAATCTTTACTTTTGAAAAAGGTTTGATATTTCCTGAGATTGCACAGAAATCGCAATTTAGACTGTTTTTAGAACGATTGTTCGAGCATTTTCACCTCATTTAAAGTTTCGAAATTTTAGTAACTGTTCTTAGAGATAATTTATATTTTATAAGTTACTACAATGCCAAATTTTAAATATTAGCTACTTCAGTATACCAAAAATCGCAACTTAGAACGTTTTTTGCTCCTGAAACTCCCAGATGGTAGTGGCACCGCCAAAAATTATAGCCTATGTTGAAGCAGGGACTCCCACCCTCAATTTGCAACCATTTTTTAAAAATTCGTTTGGCATTTAAAGAGATTCCATAGAAACGCAAGTTAGAGCGTTTTTAAAACGCTTTTCGCACATTTTCACATATTTTAAATGTCATTTTTTTTTTTTTACTGTCCTTAGAGGGCATTAATATTATATAAATAACTATTGTGTAAAATTTCAAGTTTCTAGCCTCTTCAGTATCACAACAGTTGCAATTTAGAACATCTTTTGCCCCTTGAATCCTCAGTGGTAGTAAAATCGACATAAAATATAGCCTTTGTTTGAGTAGGGACTATCACCACCAATTTGCAAGCACTATTTTTGAAATAGGTTTGGTATTTCAAGTGACTGCATAAAAATCGCAATTTAGAACGCTTTCAGAACTCTCTTTGCTCACTTTTATTTCATATTTGGAATTTCATTTTGACTGTTTATAGAAAGCATCTACATATTTTAAGTAATTACCATGCCGAAAATTTTCGCGCATTTTCACCCCATTTTAAATTTTGAATTTTTTAGGAAATATGTTTAGAGTTCATGTACATCTAAGAAGTGACTGCCATGCCAAATTTCATATTTCTAGGCCCTCGAATAACATAAAAATCGCATTTTTAGCACGTTTTTTGCTCCTGCAGCCCCTTTGGCGTTGTGGTACTGACATAAAATATAACCTATGTCGGAACAGGGACTATCACCATCAATTTGCCACTATTACTTTTGAAATAGGGTCGGTAGCTCCATAGATTACCCTTTAAGGGGGTCCGGGACACAAAAATCTTCAAATTTTCATTTTTTTTTTTAATTATTGGATTAAAAATTTCTCTGCCGTTTTCTACTTAAAATGATGTTTAAATCATGTTTCTATCTTAATTAGAACAGGAAATATTAAATTTTTCGTCTTGGTTTGTTTTCAAAATCTGCCTTTCAAGCTATGGTTGTCAAGGAAACGAGTTCTTGTGAAATTGTGTTTTTCTTCAGGATAGGTTTTTTCACCATTTCTCATATTTAAATTCTTATAACTCGAGAACCGTTAAAGATACAGGGTTGAAACTCGGAACATAACTTTTTCAATTATTTTACTTTACTTATGAGCCATCATATTTGAAAAAAATATTTACTTTTGAAAATATGATTTTTATATTTTAAAGTTGCACCACCTTTTTTGTAATATTTCCGTTAAATATTTTTAATTTTTTTAAAAATTATTTTTTTTTTTAAATGCTGGCTCTAAATTAAAAAATATATATTTCTGTTTATTTAAATGAAAAAAAAAATAAATTCTACAAATAACATTTCGAGTTATAACGATTTTAATTTATACCACTTTTTTCATAAATTTTAAATTTAAAATTTTTTTTAAAAAAATATGAGAAGTTTTATCATTTGATTTTGTTTACAAATGATATGGTTAACCATCACAAAAAAATTCAAAATTTTAACTCAATAAATATTTTTTTTTTTTTCAAAATGTGTCCTGAACCCCCTTAAGCAAACAAACAAACAAACAAACTTTACTTTTTTATAATATTAGTATAAATAAAGTAAGTATAGTCGAATTCGGTTAATACGTGCCCGGAAAATAAGAAAACACTGATAAAAGCAGCAATTTGTACATTAAGAAATATTTGCCATTTAAACTATATTAAACTTTTCCCGCTTATTATGAGCTACAAAAATATGATCACGGGTAAAACGAGAAAAACATAGTTCACTTTAATTTGTATTTCGATGAAAAGTAGAGTACAATTAATAAAAAAATCCCGTCACTAACTTTAACGGCACACAACACTGTTGAAATTCTGTTTCACAGTTCTATCGTTTTTTATTGAAAGACTGAAAACAAAAAAAATTTTCAAAAAAGCAATCACAGCTAAAAAAGACGCTTTTTTGAATAATCATGTTGATGTCATTTTATTCGCTTCTGAACATAGTTCTGAACCATCGCCTTCTATACTTATGACTTCTGATTTATAATTGCACGAGTGTCTTTCGTTCATGTCCTACTAGACGTTAGTAGCTGGAAAGCTCGGCTCGGAAGCAACCAATCACATACTTTCAACGGTAGCACTTCGCCGGTGCCGGTAGAAACTTTATATATATATATATATATATATATGTGTGTGTGTGTGTGTTTTAATTAGCTTGGAGCTTTATGATATTAAATTAATTTGAGCATTTCAATAATTAGAGAAATTATTAATAGTAATTTAATTATATGTGGTGTTTTTAAAGATTTTTATTATCTTCCCGGGTTTTACGAGTAACGGTTAATACGAGGACTGTAATAATTCCCTTAGTTTTCGTAATTAAACGAGTTGGACTGCATTTTTAAATAACTTCACAAAATAATCACAATAATAATCACAAAAGGAAATTTTTATGCTACTGATTTAGTTGAAAAGTGTTTATGAATTGAGTTTGCCTGACCGTCTGTCCGTGCTCTATATCACGTAAATATACTCGGATTGCCATGTAATTGATATACGTTATTGAGATTCACTATGGAATATTCGGTATTGAAAATAAAATGTTCACCATTCATAGTTCATTTTCAGGATCACTCAAAAGTATTCCGTTTCATTATGGTCTATGGGGAAAAATCATTTGCAGTGTATTTTAATAGTGTTACCATATTTTAAATATAATGAAATTTATATACGTTATTGAGGTGAACTAGAAGATGGTTACTATAGAACATGTTATGTGTAGCACTTACAGTATGCATACAGAGGAGCTAAAAAGTATTACAGTATATTATAATCTATGAAGAAAAACCGTTTCCGGCGTATTTTAAACATGTTACTCTATTGCAAACATAATAAAATTAATATGAATTTATGAGATGCACCAATACATGCTTTCTATAGATAGTGCGGTTTAAACCATTTATCATTCATTTATTAAATATTTGTAATAAAGTCTACACAAACATTTAAATTTTGTCTTATAAACGCTTTATTATTAAAGAGAACGTATATTTCTTCCACCTGGATTTAATCATCAAGGCTGGAGTAGCACATTTGAAGTTTATTCCAACAGAGCGAAAAATTTCCAGACCAGGAATAGAGCCTGGATACTTGGCGAGCCATGCTAATGCTTTACCTGTTACGCTATCCAGCAACCTTTCACCATGTAAATTCTATAGTTATAGCTCGGATGAATGAAACTAGCGCTGCAGTTCGCAGCCATGTCCAACAAATAAGAGTCAATTATGTCAGACAGGTATCTTCCGGATAGCTTAACAGTTAAGCATTCGCTCGACACGCAAAGTATCCAGGTGCGATTCCTGGTCTGGACATTTTTCGCTCCATTGGAATAAACTTCAACTGTGCTACTCAGTCCTTGAATATGTTTTATTATTCATTCTATCTATTTTCTTTTTTACTTCTTATTTTATTTTGTTTACTTTTTTTTCGTTATTCTATCAAGAATAATTCTTCCTATATTTTTATTATAAAATAGTAAAAATATACAGCACACACAATGTTATTGGAAAAAAGTTTCAGTTTAAGTAAAATTTAACATAACGTGTTTAAAAAATTGATAAAGGAGCTTAAAAAGATAACACAATTTTCAGTTTTACACGTCGACTCAATTTAACCGAGTAGACAATAAAAAAGCAAAGAAAACTATGTAAATTAGGGTATTGTTTTTTGTTTTACCTAGAGTATTATTTAGAAACATGGAGTAAGAATGAGACAGCATTTTTCATATTATGACGTTTGTTCTTGTATGACCAAACTGTAAATTGAATTTTGGAAAGAAGAAATATTAGAGTTAATATACACCTCGGCAGATTATACATCATCCCGAAATGGATTATCGAACCAAAAATGAGGATTCACTGCAGGAAAGAAAATTATTTTCAATTATTTCTTACCTGACTTCAACAATAGATAAAAGAAATAGAAATACAAAAAACGAATTCCTCTATCATTCTGATTCTTTTGCGTTCAATATGAAGTAATGTCACCTCATTTACTAAATGGGTAGAAATGAGGGTCCTGTAGAATTTCTAACGTATTTTGATTTATTTATTTTGTTTTTTAAGAAAATCAATGGGGCTTTGAATCCGGAAATAAATGTGTAATGGTAAAACTATTTTTGTTCTTGGATTATTTTTGTCAATCGAAAATCATTTTCTCTTTTGGAAAACACATATATTTTTTTTTATTTTGTTGTATGTATTATGAAGAAACGGAAACGTAGAAATATATTTCCGGTTTAAAGACTATTCGCACAAAAGATGCCCTTTAAATTTTATTGCGATTTTGCTTATAAATATTTGTGAATATGTAATTAATTTGAAGTGGCGATAATTGAGGGCTTAAAATGGTAAACGATGAAAGTCCAAAATAGGAATTTTTTCAAGGGAGAGATAAAAAGGAAAAACTCCTACTTCTGGTAGTTACTATGTGTTTTCTACTTCACGCCTTTTGGGTTCTTAGTCCAACAGTTTAAAATATAGGTACCTAGCATTCTTTCGTTTAGTGTTTAAATACTAAAATTATCATTTGTAAACATTTCTTTTAAGTTAAATAATGCTATAAAAAGTGATAGAATATCTTTATTAAGACTTACGATCGTTTCATCGCACAATCGGCGACATTTTCAAAATCAATCATAATAGACAATATTTTCACATAACTTAAAAACAATAATATAGTAAACAATGTCACGAGACATGAAGCATAATGAAAATATTGCAACCATAAAATAAAATAAAAATTAAATTAGCTATTTGCGAGCGTGGATTAATTTTCACATAATTTAAACACAACATGGTAAACAATGTCACGAGACATCAAGCATACTGAAAAACATTGCAAAACATAAAATAAAATAAAATTAACTTGGCTATTTGTGAGTGTGGATTAATTTTTACTATTGTTTCTACAATAACTTCGTATCCCTTTCCAAATTCTAGGTAAATCAAGGGACACAGAATCATTGCAAATATTCTCGTTGCGTAAAAATATATCTATTGATTCTCGGACTATGGATGGTAAATAAAATCTTGATGGATAAATTAACTTGCTATTTTTAAATTCAATCTGTAAAGGTTCTTCGCTGCATAATCTGGCTAAAGCTGTGGTTCTTCTATTGTATTTGATGTCTGCTATATGTTCTTTGATTCTAGTTTTAAGTTTTCTGCTTGTCATACCTATATAAAACTGCTTTGATTTGTCAAGATTTTATTTACCATCCATAGTCCAAGAGTCAATAGAAATATTTTTACGCAACGAGAATACTTGCAATGATTCTGTGTCCCTTGATTTACCTAGAATTTGGAAAGAGATACTAAGTAATTGTAGAATCGCAAATAGCTAATTTAATTTTTATTTTATTTTATGGTTGCAATATTTTCATTATGCTTCATGTCTCGTGACATTGTTTACTATATTATTGTTTTTAAGTTATGTGAAAATATTTTCTATTATGATTGATTTTGAAAATGTCGCCGATTGTGCGATGAAACGATCGTAAGTCTTAATAAAGATATTCTATCACTTTTTATAGCATTATTTAACTTAATTTGTTTATAAGTGATTATTATACATGTTTTTATAACATTTCTTTTATTTATTTATTTAATGTTTTTCACCTTGCTTAAAAAATATCCCATTGATGTAAACAATAACAACAGAATCAAATTGTGTAATGGCCACCAGTCGCCACGCATCTTATCACTGACACATTCGGCAAACTCCACTTCACTTCGTGTGGCACATTCAACCAGCGACATTTTTCTACTCTTTTTTTAACTATTTCTACTAGGGCTAGCATTTGAAGGATTCTTCTCTTTGTGAAGCATAGCATTTAAGACATTTTTTCGTAAAAAAAAAAAAAAATAGATTTTTGATTTTTTGGTATATTTAGTGCTTTTTATTTTAAGTCCTCAAATCAGAAATCTTTACATTAATGTCTTCTTTATTATCTAGATAAAATTGTCAGTTTAACTAGTTAGATTGTTGTGCAATAAATCTTATTTGTATTTGTAAAACCAAATATGGTAAAACATATATAATTTTAATTAATTTTTCAACTAATGTTCAGCAGTGAAATTACGGTCAAAATTGGATGTTTAAATGCGTGATTTCTCACATTGTTAACTAAGCGTAGAACCAACAGAGTGAAAAATTTCCAAGCCGGGACTCAAACTCGGAACCAGAGCTGCGGAGTCGGAGTCGTTATTTTATAAGCAGGGCTGCGTTGTCGTAGTCGGAGTCAGGCCTATTTTTGAGCGAAAGAGTCGGAGTCGGGCCAATTTTTGAGCGAAAGAATCGGAGTTGGATCTGTTAAAATTCCCGGAGTCGAAGTCGTCCATTTTTTCCCACAAACCCCGCAGCCCTGCGCGGAATCCTTGGAATATCACTCCACGTGCTCTACCATTTCAGCTATGAGAACGATATCCAGCTCTGCAACTCTCACTCATATATGTTGGAAAGAGTGCAACCGCAACACAAAATAGAATAGTCTTCATGATTGTGAGCTCATGAAGACTATATTCCTTCTTGTGCTGCAGATGTAGTCCTACCAACATATATGAGTGAGAGATGCTGAGCTGGGTATCGTCTTCGTAGCTTAAATGGTAGAGCACTTGGAGCGTTATTCCAAGTGTTCCGAGTTCGGTTTTCGGCTTTGACATTTTTCTTTCTGTTGGTTCTATGCTTAGTTAGCAGCGTGATAAATCACGTATTAAATATAGGAAGCCAGTTAGTGTTGGCAGGTGTTCCGATTTTCAAAAGTTCCAAGACCTCTCCCGCTTAATCCCAAATTATGAATTCGTGAAGATTTCATCATCTGAAGCATTTTTTGTAATTTTTTGAAACTACACTAGAAGATTTACACAATCATTTAATAAATTTTAAAGGGATTTTTCCAAATAATATTAATTATTTTTTTATTTATTGATAGGAATTTTTGTTCATTATTTATAACTCCACTCAAATCTTTTATTTAAAAAATATATTTTTTAGTTTTTTGTAGAATCAGAAAATGTACAAATACAATGCTCTTACAATAGAAATACAGAATGAAACTTTTCATCCTCAATCGTTCAATGTCAAGAAAGCTGAGTAGATTCAAATGAGTAAGAATCCTTTGAAAAATATTTTTCTTTTATTCAATCAATAATGCTTTTGGAATAAGGTAAAATATCTATACTTCATTTTATAATCTATTACTACTAATCGATGCATTAAATGAATTTTATAACAACTTATTTTAATGGTACATTAAAGTGTCGTTGGGGCATAAAGGATTAACCACTTCGCGGAAGGCATTCTCGATTTTTTATGATACTCTAAAATGTTTTTAAATTTCTTTTTCTACCATACTATTCGTCAGCCTACATGGAATGGAACGTAATACATTAAGACCTGTGAAGACAGAAAATATATATCAGGGATTGTTTTCAGTTTTCTCCAAAGGAATACCTTAACACTTTGAGGTTTAAGTCCAAGTGTCACTTGGGTTCCCGTTTTCGTCGAAGCGAACTAACCCCAACAATGTCTCGGGATCAAATTTTAATACTGAGAGCTATAAAAATACCTATTATATACGTTTTCAGACTTTTCAGATTTTATCTACAAAACTTTTATTTTCAAAAAAAAAAAAAAAAAGTTTTAAATTGCTCGTCAAACGTGGCAAATGAGGTGCGTTCGTACTATAACTAGTTTTATAATAATTTTTTGCACCGCATATTGTGCTGAATGTATATTTTAGTGCACTTCATAAGTGCACATCCATTTCATTCTGTTCGAAAGGTTGGAACATAATTAAAATGCACTTGAAATATTTTTTTCCTATTGGCCTTAATGTAACGGAAAACTTTTGACTGTCCCTGTAATTGAAATATACATCCGATTTTCATAAAATTTTAAATTAGTCCATAAAATTTTGTAACAATTATGTATTTAAAATTTCAGACCATTCGGAAGACTGTAACATCATTAAAATCCACTGCCCCACCAGTGGCTGAGAGGTTCTGCTCTCGAAGCTACTAGATGGGAGGTGCTGGGTTCGAACCCAATCGCGCCCGCCGGCCTAACCTTTTCGGAGTTTTCGTGGTTTTCTTCGAAACCGTGGATTCCCATGCGTAAATACGGGTTAGGTTCCCTTAGAGAGACCCCCCCCCCCCCCACGAATGGCACCCTCCTCCCCGGGCCTATATCTCACGTGTTGATAATCGGCCGTCATAAACGCAAACCAAACCATTAAAATCCACTTGCAATAATTTTTTCCCATTGACGGTAATGTAATTGGAACAAAATTTTGAACAATCATATATAGAGGGACAATTATAGAACGATATGAAATAAAACGTAAATTATTTAAAAACTACTGAGTGCACAAACTTTATTCAACATGTAAACGTCACTACAGCTATTCGGATTTAGATTATGCCACGTGCAATATGGCTGCAATCATTGGCTATGATGTGGCGCAGATCAATAGCAAAATTCACCATGACCCGCTGAAGTGTCGGAATATCGATGCTGTCGATGACCACCTGAATGGCAGTTTTCTGCTCAGATATGGTTTTGGGGTTATTTCTGTACACACTATCTTTAATGTAGCCCCACAAAAATGAGTCACGTGTGTTCAGCTCCGGAGAATATGGCGGCCAAGTGAGTCCCATTCCAGTGGCCCCTGGGTACCCCAGAAGCAGAATGCGGTCTCCAAAGTGCACTTCCAGGACATCAAAAATTTTCTTGGTTCGATGGGGTCGAACTCCGTCTTGCATGAACCACATCTTGTCGAAATGAGGGTCACTTTGGATAATGGGGAATGGGGTTGAAACCATTTTCCAAAATCTTCGCGTATCGTTCAGTAGATCACATTGTCAATGAATATCGGACTGCTTATTCCGTGATTGGAAATTGCTCACCATACAGTCACCCGTTGAGGTTGGAGAGACTTTTCGATCGCGAAATGCAAATTCTCAGTCCCCCAAATGGGCTAATTTTGCTTATTGACGAACTTGCGTACAGGTTGCGTGCGCATGCGCATACTAATTCCCATCATGCCCTGTGGCCAACCACAAAGTTTCAACTTCACCACGCAAACCGTTCAAAAGTTATGGCGGTTTAATTTCATATAGTTCAATAATTGTCATTCTGTATTAAAAATTTCAGACCATTCGTAAGGCTGTAACATTATTAAAATACACTTGCAATATTTTTTTTTTCCATTGACCGTCATGTAACGGGAAACTTTTGGCTTTCCCTGTAATTAAACTATACATCCGATTTTCATGAAATTTGAAATGACTCGACAAAATTTTGCAACAATAATATATTTAAAATTTCAGACCATTCGGTTGGGTAGTTTTTGCTCTATTATATGCGGACAGACAGACGCACGGACAGACAGACGGATTGAACGACGACTATAGGTGCTACGTATTTATATAATTACGAACGCACCTAAAAAGGGGAGGCATCACTAAACAGAAGTAAGATGAAAGTATCTAGAATCAAAGCTTAATTCGGACTGTTTGTGAACCTTGTGGTGTTTCTTTTTGTGCTTTGAAATGTAAAACGTAAAAGCAAATTTTACTAAATGATGTTTATATACAAATAAAACCTATTTTCAGATATTTTTGCAACATTTGAGTAAGTTTTAGTTCCAATCTGTGTAAAATTTTATGTTAAAAAAATATGTTTTCTTATGCGGGAAATTAAAAAAAAAAATTAAAAAAATATATGTAACTGTTTTTTTTTCAATAATTTCTCATTAAATATTAAATTTTAGTACATTTAAATAGTTCCTTCATTATGAATAAGAGCGGTTTGAGGTTCATGATAATAAATATTAAAATACATATCTTCTAAGTTAAAAAAAAAAAAATCATGAAAGGTACCAAATACCCTCAGTCCAGAGGGAGATATGCGGTCGAAATAGCTTAGATTTCAAAGTGTTAAAAATATAATTGGCGGAACCCTGTTAGATAGAAACCTGTTATAAAGGAATTTTTCGCGGTTTCTAATAATTCTGTTTTTACAAAATTTGCTATATTTCGCTCATTAAACGCAGTGTAAGTAGAACCTGCTTATAATGGAATTCTGCTTTAAAAGTTAAAAAATTCATTGTCCCTATGATAAAAGTACTATACAATCAAAGCTGTTAAAATGAAATTTTATTTCAATCCGAAGTGATTCCACTTCCACAAGTTTTACTGTGCATAAAATTTCTATGTTTATTTTGTTTAATAAAACCTACTAAGACGACATTGCAAGTGACAGGAGAAAATTTAATTTTAATCAGGCTTTCGTCTTATCAGGTATAACTGTATTGTATTCCTAATGTAGGGACAATGAATGTTTTTCTTTTAAAATAGGATTCCGTTATTGATAGGTTTTGTGTTCAGAGTGTTTATTTGAGTCCCGATTTAGAAAATTCTGATTTAAACAGGCTTTCATCTTATCAGGTATAACTGTATATGGTATTCCTAATGTAGGGACAATGATTTTTTTAAAAACCAGATTCTGCTATTGTCAGGTTCTGTTTTCATGTTTATTGTACTTTTAAGTCCCAATTTAGAAGCCGTTGTCCCCCCCCCTTTTTTTTTTTTTTTTTTTTTTTTTGCTTGTCCCGCTTTTTGTAACGCTGGACGTGGTAACACTGGAACCAGAGAATTTTATAAATGTTTTTAGCAGTAGTAATATACTTTTTAAATCTCAATAAACCGTAGTTAACCTTTCATCATGCGCGCTCAAAATTTTTGTTCGGGACGGCAAGCGACTTTTTTTTTTTTTTTTTTTTTTTTTTTTTTGCTCAAAGTATTAAAATTATTAATTCAGGATATATTATAGCAGTAAGGAGATAAATATTAGAAGAGCACTTATACATTACTTATACATTACTTATACTTAAACTAAATTGTCCGTATAAAAACTGAATTTTAATTTCTGTGCAACTTGCGAGAATAATTTTTCTTAAATATCATACTTGTAAAATTTCCGAAAACGAGATCGCTGGAACATTAAAGGAACAAAAATCGGAATCCTTCTGAAGGATGAAAAAATAATACTTTATGCTAAAACGTAACTTATTATTTGTTAAATAATATTTTAAATTATTATTATTATAAGTAATAATGTATGCTTACTCAATTTTAAAGCATTATTAATTTTTACTTTGTTATGATAAATAAAACTAAAATAAAAAAAAAATACTAAAATCACTCGAACAAAACGTTATTCTTATTATTATTATTAGTGGTAGTAATAGTAGTAGTATATTTAGTCTTTTTTCATTAGTGTAAAACTATTCCTTATTGCGTATTAATTTTCATCTGACTCAAACATGCAGTACCCCCTTACTGTTAGAAATTGTGCCAAGTTTCAATGCGCATTAGGCACAAAGAAATACAGAAAAGAATATTTTGGAAAGTGAAACAACTCTCATATTCCGTGTTCAGTGTTAGGAATCATGCTAAAAATACTAATACAAACTTCCTCGAGATATTTTATCTTATTGGTTCTTTTCTTTCTTTTTAAAACGAAATTCTAATTTGGTTGAACTAAACAATGTTAGGATTTACGTTTACAATAAAAAAGATTTATATTAAGGTGTCTCAGGACTCTCAAAACTTCAAAAATTTCGAAATTAAAATTTTTTTAGATGTTACATTCCTATCTTTTCTGAACATTTTGATATTTTTTTTTTCTTGAAATTTCCATTACAACAGAAGCTATGGATTTTAAAATTATACCCGAACAATAGCTGAAGCGGCGTTTCCGAAACATTAATGTCATTGTTCTCCAATTGACGTTTTTCGGCATATCGAGCAAGATTTCTCAAAAACTTCTGAATATTTCTTCATGAAATTTTCAAAAGAAACCTTTCATCTTAGTCAGTATGAACTGAACCTAAAATTTTATTTTTATTGTTCAAAAAAAAAAAAAAAAATATTTGTTTAGATGATTATACTACTGAAAATTTCAAAATTTTGTATTAGCCAAATACAACTTTGTTTTAAAAATTTAAAAATGCTTTAAATACAAATTTATTTAGGTTCAGAGCAATTACTATAGTCTGAAGTATAATTATGCACGAGAAATTTCATTATATTTGCAAAATTTATTATGTAATCTTACGCGTAAACTGTTATACCAATTCTCTGCTCGTCAAATGTCTGACAGTTTGCAGTGCCCTGTAGCTAATAATTCTCCATCTTGTAATTTTTTAAATAAAAGAAATGAAAGAACGTGCTTGTATATTTCATCTCAATAAAAATTGCATTTTTAAATCATATACAATTTATGATATTAAATGTTTATTTTTTTTCTTTTTTTCCATTTTAAGAGTCATCAGACCCCTTAACAACAAATGAAAAAAATATCAACGAAAAAAAATAACAAGCTCTCATTAAAATTCACAAAAATGCAGATTTTTTTTTATTTTTTAAATGCACTAAAAAGTAGAAAAGCCTTGAAATAAACTTAAATGCGCGAAATTTAAATTAAATTGCGATGAGCCCGAGTATGGAAGACGATTGGATTTAAATTGGAATTTCGTCAAATTAACCAGCTATCTCCAAGTTGGCGTCATATCTGACAACTTATTTTTGTCGCCAGATTTGGCGATATTCCGCCACTCTGTCCAAAATTTAACGCTAATGTGATAACCTCTCATCAGTCCTTTTCAATAAATGCTTATTGTTGAAGCTAATACTGATTTCTTCATTGGAAATCAAACGATAATTGAGTAACAATAACTAAAGTTGCCCCCCATTTGACATCTTTTTAAACTCAGGAATACATATGTAATCCAAATTTCAAAGCTCTATGTCAGCAGGAAGTGGCTGAAAAATGAGTAACAGTATTTGACTGCCACATACAAATATAATTGTAAGCTAAAAGCAAGCATGTATTAATAATAATGAATAGCAGGAATTTTCACATTATGATGCTTTACCTTGTGTGATGACCGCGCTGTAATTGAATAATGGGCAAAAACGAAATTCAAATGTTATAATATACACCTTCGAGATTATGTATTAGCCAAAAATAGATTATTGATCAAAAATGTTTCCATTGAGGAAAATACTATTTTCAATTATTTTTTATCTACGGTCACATTGTGTTCCACAGTAGGTAGAAAAAAATAAATCCTGCTATCATTCCAATTCTTTGAATTCAATGGGAAGCAATGCCACCTCATTTAATAAATTATAAAAAAAAACAATAAGTTGAAAAATTGCAGGAGAATAGTAAATTTCTTTTCTTAAAATAAAAATATTTATATAACGGCATCATTTTTATATTTTTCCCAATCGGATTTAGTTATTCCCTAATATAAATTGACAACTGCTACCAATTCGAAAATGAAGTTTGCTATGTTTTTACATACTTATCTATTTTCATTCGTATCCGAAAGTAAATAATTCAGAAGATTGTGTGAATGATTTTAGCATTATTAAGGAAATTCCCAATATTGCAAATTACTATAGGAAAATCCTTATATTTTCGGAAAGTTAGTGAAAATAAACAGTAGTACTCGTCCATAGTGACAGAGCCATCTACGCCTATGTGTAATGTGAAATTAATGTAGATATTAGACTTTATATAACTTTCTTTGTTTTGACAGCATTTCAGTACCTGTATAATATAACTGTCTAATTAATTGACAGTATGGAACATTTCCATTTTATAATATAGAAGAATTGTTTAGTGCAAACACATTCAAACGATAGACATCGCTACAATAATGATATGATGCGGCGCTACCGACTTGTTTGCTTAAGTCTTTCAATTGTTTGTACAGTCCTTCAGTTATAAACTGTTATTATTTCATTGGGATCAGTGGCGTGGCGTCCGGTCATCGCTGGATGCGGCGATGACCAAGCAATATTTTAAAACTCTTAATAAGCTTTTAAAACTCTACGATCCAGTTTCAGCAGAACATTTGGAGTTCATGTATAAGTGAAGGTAAGATTTAAAGTTTCTTTTTTGAACATTCAACCATTGAATTTTAGAGTTAATAATTTTTCACCACAAACTTAAATAATTGCGATGACCACCGAAAATTTTCACGCCACGCCACTGATTGGGATATAACACCCTTATTCTGAATATCGTTAGTTCTACAGCGAAAACCTTTCGTCATCGAAAGTATTAGTGACCTTGATTCAGCTAATGCATTTTAAATTAATCGTTAACCAAAATCTAAGTTTCGAGATTTCTGAATATTAAAAAATAAATACGAAAAGAAAAACTCGCCAAGTGTTGAAGAATGGATATTTTTTATTCGTTGTAAAGGCAGACATGAAAATGTAAATGCCAGAGAGGGACCCGATTTGTAAGAAATGTTGCAATTTCGATATAGTGCGAGTGACTGATTAAGCGACTGACTAGCCGAAATATTGTACCCTAGACCATTATAACCTTGAAGATATATCACTTAATGGGAACTCTGAATTACAAATTAGCCAAGAAACTATTAATTGGCGTCTCAAAATTTTAACGTTCTAATACGAATGCCAAAGCTGAATAATGGGGAAAATTATATTTAGAAGCAGCAACGCAGACATTAATCAATGCCTGACGCCGACTTTAATATAAACAGGATACATTTTGAAAACTTTTGAAACTGAAAACGCATTTTTAATAACTATCAAATTGAACATTAACAATAAGTGTATAAATTACTGCTGAAAAAAGGCATATGGTCGAAAAATATTTTTTTATTTATTGGTTAACGGAAATGAAAGTATGTATGCACAGTTAATGATTTAAGGTTGAGAAAAGAGTATTTGATTTATTTTATTAACGGATAAAGTGAGACTGGGAACATAAAGGAAATGTAATTTAATAAGCGCAAAAGAGAATAAGAAATGTATATAACTTTTTGGAAAGGAAAGGAAGACTTGGATAAATTTAAAATTGTGAAAGGGAAATCTAATTTTTAAATAGGGATAAATAATGATATGTGATAATATGTTACTTTCATCATCACAAACCTTCTGCTCATAGTTCAAACGAGCTATTGGTTTACTATGCTGGCTATTTTTTGAAATGATTCATTATTAATATAAATAAATCTATCCAAGAGAAATCTTCTCTAAATCGTCATGATTGTTTTCAGTAGTCTTATCCAGTAGATATTTGTCTTTAGTATTTTCACAGTCTATAATCTACAACTTTATCTGCTACGATATCATTCGAAAACTCTGACTGATCAGATATGAAATCATTCTCATTATTAATTAATCTTTTTATGTTTTCATTTCGTTACACTTACATTTCATACCTATCATAATAACTGTATTGTTTATCACAATAATCCATTTCTTCATCTGTTTTTGTCCTTAAATCTTAATTGATTAACATGAAGTTCACACAGTATTCTGTCCCATCTATTTACTAAAACACATCTATTCCCCAGTAATTTTATAGTTTTACCCCTAATCCCCTTTTCCGCAGTGTTTAACCCTTTATGTACTGAATTATGAATTCAGGAAAATTTTATCTTCTAAAGGATTTTTCGTGAATGTTTGAAACTAAATTAGACGATTTACTTAATCATTTAATAAAGTTTAGAAGGATTTTAGAAGGATTGAAGGATTTAGAAGGATTCATTAAGTTTGAATTTATAGTGGTTTTGTGTAATATTTATAACAACACTCAAATCTATTTTTCTTAGTATTTTGTAGAAATAGGAAATCTACAAATATAATGTTATAGAATAGAAGTATAGAATAGAAATATAGAAATATTTCTAAATTGAAAAATTCCACACTCCTTCCTCCAAAGCCAAGAAAGCTAAAAAGATGCAAAGGTCAGAGAAATCATCTTTTAAAAAATATTTTTGTTTTGTGTAACCCATAATGCTTTTGGAACATGATAAAGTAATGCACCTATAACTCATTCTAACAGTATTACTAATAATCGATGCATTAAATTTATTTTATAACAAGTTATTTTAATGGTACTTATAAGCACCGTCAGTAGATAAAGGGTTAACTAAAGCAAATTTATGAAGATTATATTTGCTCAAATGTTGTTGTATCTTTGATTTTGATGGTAAAACCATATGAAGGACTGTTCAAAGAAACTTTCAAATATCCATTCTGTGTGAACCTTACCAATAACAGAATCTGGGGGGTAGAGTGATTTTTCAAATAAAATTGAGGAATTGACAATGTTATGTCAATTTTGTCTACAACCCTTGTCACAAAGTGCCCAATCAATGTTGTCCATATTATGTTTCTTGCATTTGGAAGCATTTATTTTGCATAGCCATGAACGTAAGGACGTTTTGCAATATGCATAACAAAAGAACACGCATTAAAATATAAATGGTAAATAACTTCAATATAACAATCATATCATGTGTCTATTATACTACACGTGATAAAATTTCTACATGAGGGAAAACTGTCAAATCAAGGCATCAATTGAAAAATAGTAATTAATCGCTGAGAAAACAAGTTCAAAATTTGCATATTGAAGACCGATACCAGTGCTTGCGCATGTTTACAATATCTGAATGATATTTAAAAGAAAAAAACTTCTAGTTGCGAGAACAAAATCACTTCTGAAGCACAGGGAAATTGCTCGTTGGAAAAACCAGTCTCGCGATTTAAAATTCGGTGTGATTAAACTTTTAAAAGAGGGAAATTCACAAAGAAAAATAGCTGCTTTATTAAGCTGTGCTCAAAGTACGGTATGCGTCATTTGGAAAAAATATCAGCTGAGTAATAGCGTGAAAAATGTACATCAAAGTGGATGTCTTTTACGACGACGCCTAGAGATAACAGAAAGATTGTTGAAATGGCGAAGAAAAAGCGGCAAGCAACTTCAAAACAACTCAATACCGAATGGTCTAAGTATAACACAAAGGTATGTGACCGCAATATATGAAATCGTCGGAATGCAGTAGGATTTATATTATGTGAAGCCAAAACGAAACATACTCGACAAAGAAGCATAGAAAGGCGCGCTTGCAATGATGCAAAAATAACGTACACTAGCTAACTGATAAATGGAATAAAGTTATTTTTATTGATGAATCTCGAATATCTCTCGGAGCAGGTGATGACTGCGGAACATTTGTGAGGTGGGAAGTTGTTTAAAAAGTTCAATGATTTGTGTGTGAAAACGGGAACTAAATTGTCACCTGCATTTACAGTTTGGGGTTTTATGAAGACACAAAACATTGGTAAATTATGGTATATGTTACTCACCGTAAACTCTGATGTTTTCATCGGTTTTTTGAAGCTTTTGTTCATTACCAGCAACGATCAATGGTTCGGGGATTCAAAAGTATTCTCTTTTCAAGATGACTACGTGACTCCACATCGCGCCAAATCAGTAAAGAGGTATCTACAAAATGTAGGTACTAATAAAATTAAAGCCATGACGTGGTCACCCAATAGTTCAGATCTTAATCCTATCGAATATGTGTGAATTATATTAAAAAGAAACATTGGTTTTTGAAGGGTCATAAAAGCCATGAAATTACTTAAAACTCTCAAGTAATGGTGGTGTGAAATTGCTCCCAATAAGTGTGATACAGCGGCGTGCACTTTGTATCCAGCTGATCCTCCGATTAGCAACCAGTTGACATAAAACAGAATAAATAAAAATATTGATCTTACTAAACATCATGATCGATATTAACTCATTTTTACACCGATTAATAAAATGTAGCAGAAATTTGAGATGAAAATCAAAGTCAGTGCAGTATTAAAGAAGTAACATTGAAGTATTATCATGTGTAACACCTTTTTGAAATAGTAACATGTAGGGTAACTCCGGGAGAGTCGCCGCATACGGGATAGATGCCGCACCCCTTGTATTTCTTGAAATTATCTATAGATGGTCGTCAAACGCATAGTATAGGTGCGCAATGAGATTATTTTAACAAGTGTATAGCGTGAATCCCATTTCGATGCTTACTTGTAGAAGTACAATCCTTAATTTGACGTAAGTGCATGATCCCACTGTCTAAACTTTTAAACACGTTATGTTTGAATACTTTTTATACATTAATTACTAAATGCATGCATGATTTCGAAGTCAAAACTAAGTGTAGCGTTTGTATAGAGTACTGTGTGTATGGTTACGCCATTCCCCTTAGCGATGGCAGGTAAGTGTGGTGGCCGACGTCTACACCATGCAAAATGTGATACATGCTGCACTGCTATCCCGGTATACATGCCGCAGTTTCTTTTGTACGGGATGATTAAGTTTATTAACTTTTCCTTTTGTATTTGCACAGACTAATCATGTTAGGCATGTTATCACGTTTACTAAAACCAAAGGAGAAAAAGGGGGAGATAAAAAGTAAGAAGGAAAAGAAAGATGCAAGTCAAGATGATAATAATGAAAAATTGGATTACACGTAGCGCAGACATTCTTTGCAAACTACTCCAAAAAAGAGAAAGTGTAATTGGCTTCGTTACATCATGTGTTTAAATGTAGTTACATAAAGACTGCATTTTTTCGACACTTTTTCTGTTGATTGTTGTCGAAAAAACAGGTCTCTTATCCCATTCGGGACCATAGGTGCATATAAGCACCTACATAAAGAGCTTACAAATTTTTTTTCTGGCACCAGTAAAAAAGAAAAGTAATATTTGCTTTAATTAATTAGAGCATTTTCATGATTATTTAAGTAAAGGTGACTTCTTTTAAAAAAGTGGTACCAATGGAATAAAATTTGTGTAAAAGCCACCGGTCCTGGAAGGGTTAACAAATAAATTATGTAAACACAATTTTACTTTTTTTCTGTTCCCTTTCTAATACATTTATGTTACGTTGTTGCTGAAATAACAATTAAAATTTAATGCAAAAAAAAATAATAATAAGTCGATAATTTTAATAGTGAAAGTAGGCAACAATTATTAATTTGAATCTACTAATACGTTTCATTGTACTCATTCAGTTTCATTTTGTTATTACATCGTTAATTATAGTCCAGATATGAATATTTTTTTGAATATTGTTATTTGTAACTTCATTCTGTTCTTATTAAAAGAGCGGCATAACTACCGCACAAGTGCGGCGTCTCAGCCTGAATGTACAGGTGACGAGCCGCAGTGTAATGTTTTAGAAAAAATTGTTAACAAATGTTACTAATTGGTTTTGGATTTTTTTGTCGCAGTACACGCGTTGTATATTTAACATTAAATAGCACAGCATATTTTTTTTTTTTTTTTTTTTTTTTTTTTTTTTTTTTTTTTTATGTCCACCATGGGAATTTATACACAAATTCAAAAAAATGTGCGGCATAAATCCCGGAATTACACTATGAGATAGAAGAAAGTTTTGGGTTGTTAATGGGCACATGGCGACTTGTTCTTATTTTTCAATGCCTTTTTTCAGCAGATGAGTTAGTTATTAATTATGGTATATTTATGTGTTATTTAATTATAGATTGACGAAACTTTTTTTAAATATACATAAAGTTATATATGAGGGGCATATCTTAAAAAAAATTATATATATACATATATATATATATATATATATATATATATATATATATGTATATATATAATTCAATGTATAATACAATCTATAATTAAATAACTGTGGAAATTATAATTATAAATTCTATAATTGTGGAAAAAATTATGGAAAAAATTGTGAGTTTGATATTTTTTTGGAAAGAGGGGAAGTTGATGGTGTACGGAAAAGGAAATCGATCAGGTATAATACCAGATATATTTATAATAGTCATTTAATTAATGAGAATTACGATGGTGGTGAAGGTAGAGATAATGATGTAAAATATAAAACAAGAACGTTCTATAATTCAAACTTAAAAAGGGAGATGATTTTCAATAATCTCAAATTAAGAAAATGTAGTGATAAACGTTGTAAAGTATGCCCGAGCGTGTGCTCAGTGTATAACACTATCGAGGACATTAGGTATTTAAAAGTATGTAAGGTTTACAACAGTGTTTATAAACTTAGCTGCAAGATATGTGGAATGTCTTATATTGGTCAAACTTCTAACCCGATTAATAAGCGTTTCAATAACCATAAGTCTGATATCAGACATTGTAAAACTAATAAAGAAGAACAAGAGATTGAAATTAGACATTTCAACAGGCATGGTATTGAAAACATGGAATTAACGATTTTAAAGATAGTCCCTAACAAAAAAGAAAGATTGATATGTGAAAGTGACATGATGATTAAATGTGGTACAGTTTACCCATATGGGTTAAATGTTATGTTCAATGGAACTAACGTTATGAAAAAATTAAGAAACAGTTTATTAGAAGTTTCAATATACGAACGTATTGAACATCCCATGAATTATAAATTCAATAAGGAGATGGACCACAAGTTAATAGCAAAGGAATATGACAATGTCAATGAAATTAAAAGTTCAATTCTTAAGAGTGATTTCGTTGGAATAGTAAGAATCATAAAATTTATTATATTTAACGTGAAAAAACGTTTTATAGGTGATTTATTAAACTTATTGTATTCAGATAAGAGTAACTATAATATAGATTTGGCTTTGGACATTTTGAGGTATAGAATTAGTTCACAACATTTGAAGGAAAATCTGGGCAGAAGTAACAACAACAACAACAAAATAGTTAATAGAATGTATTTTGTAATGGATTACATAGAAATTAAAAAACGTGGTATAAATATGGGCAAGGTATTAAATAAATACAATGATTTGCTTCCAGATAAGAACATGGAGATTGTCAAGGTTTATAGATACGATAAACCTTTAGGTCGTATGGTTTTTAACTATAATAATTTTTCAAAAGAAATTGGTAGAAACAACGAGAATAATTTATGTCATTGTCATGATCCGGTTTATCGTGATTATGTCGATGTGGATCACGGTCATGTATTGACCGGTAATTTAGACATTGTCAAGGACAGAACATTGAGAGATTATATGCGGTTTGGTACAAAATTTCGTTTAAAAAGATTAAACACTAAGGATTTTATAAAAAAACGATTAAAAATCAACGTAGATATGTTTATACATAAACTAATGAACAAATTTTGCTTACCAGAAATAACTTTTCTGGAATGGAAACACAATATATTAAAGGATTTGAGTTCAATTTACTGTGGTAAAACAGGGGGGATTTCTTTGGAAGAATATAAAGTATTAAAAGATTCTATTAAGGATTTACAGAGTAATTTCGTTATAACATATATTGATAAGGCAAATACAAATTTTGCTATTATTTGTAAAGAGCTATACTGTAATCAATTAAGACAATGTTATAACAATACACATAATTATAGGTTGTTAAATACCAGTGTTAAAGAGACAGAAAGTAGAATTGATGCTTTTTATAAAAGGTTAAAATACACACAACGTAGTAAGGAATTGCCTTATATGGTTTTGATTCCTAAATTTCATAAGGACCCCATTGCCTTTCGTACAATTACATGTGGTTTTGGCACTTATTTGGAAGTAGCTAATAAAAAGTTTTTGGATATTTTGCAGAGTTTATTTGAAGCGGCATTAAAACAAAATGACACATGTATTATAAAAAATAGTTTTGAGTTACTTAATAGACTGAAAGGTCTGAGTAATATTAAAGGTCTATATGTTTATGATTTTGAAGATTTATATAACAGTATTGATTTAAATGATCTCAAAAATAAAATATTTGAATTTTTTCAGAGGTTCAATATTTTGGGTAAAAATTTAGATCATTTGACAAATTTATTTAATTTCGTAGTTAATGAAAATTATTTATTCGATGGTAAGCATGTGTTTCAGCAGATAAGGGGTATACCTATGGGGGGGGTAGTTGCAGTTCGGTACTTGCAGATATTTATTTATTTTTATACGAGGTTAAAGAGACAACAGATAAGGATTTTCTAAGTTTCAGATATATTGATGATGTATTGTTGGTAAGGATTAACGATTCCAATAGCGATTTAAATTTAGACTACTATCCCCAAGGTTTGACATTAAAAAAAACTTCATATGACGAAAAGCATGTAAATTATTTGGATCTCACTATCGACATTGAGAGGGGTGGATTACGGACTAACATTTATGATAAGAGAAAGGAATACAACTTTGAAACTATTAAGATATTAAATTTTAATTCCAATGTACATATTTCTATTTTTAGAAATATCATTATCAATAGTTTAATAAGGATAGCAAAGTTAAATTCTAACCATAATAGTATAATAAATGACATTATAAATCTCTATCAAGATGAAATGGATCAGAATTTTCCTATTCGTTTGTTAAATAGTTTGACAAACAATTTCGTCAAGGTTAAAGATTACCGCGATGCTTTACTTTTGGCGATTAAAAACATCGCCAAATAATCGTAGGCTTTATAAGGAGCTCTGTCTGGGTGTGTCGTTCTTTTTGAATTGGGCTGCTGCTTTGGATGGACAGTTTTAAAGTGTTCTTTTCGAATTCGGTTACTGCTTTGGATGGCCAGTTTTAAAGTTTTCTTTGGCCAGTATGGTCTCGACAGATATGGGGGAAGTTTCATGAGTAATTACCGGTAAAACCCAGCATGCAAGTCTTTAGCCTTGCAATCTCTCTCCATTGGATGTTTTCTTTTCGTTCATAGTTTAGTTTGTAAGTTTTTTCCATGGTTAATTTGTTAATTTGTTAATTTTCTCTGTAGTTCTGTAGTTTTGGGATTGGATGTGTAGTGTGTGTTTTTTGGTATTATATTATCCTTTGAAAATCGATGGCATGGCTACGTCTTCAAGTGGTTCAGTTTGAGTATGGTTTAAGTTTTTATGAATTGTTTAGATAAACGTTAGATATGTTTTAGGCAATTGTCAGGCATATTTTGACGTTGTAATTACTTCCTTTATAGTTTTCCCTATTCTGTTTATTATTTCTAGTTATAGTTTTCACAGTTTGGTACTGTTTATTTTGTTTATTTTTGTTATGTATTTGTCGTTCATGCTATTTTTTAGATTTTATGGTTTTGTTTAAAGTGTTAGTTTTATTCATTAGTTTCCATTTTGTTCAGTTTTAAAAAATTGTATTAAGTGTGAATATACATTTATAATTATGAAATTTACAAAAAATAGAATTTTAGATACCGGCAAGAAATGGAATTCATTAGAGGACCACTGTGCTCGGTCGGTTCCTGATAGCATGGTAGGGAACGGATCGTTAGAAAGTGACCATGATTTACAAGTGGATTTGGTTGGCTACCGGAGTAAAGGAGTTGATGATAGCTTTTTCAAAAAGAGTATGCAAGGTTTAGTTTTTGAGAAAAATAAAAAAATGTATAAAAATTATAAAAATTGTGGAAAAAATTATGGAAAAAATTGTGAGTCTGATATTTTTTTGGAAAGAGGGGAAGTTGATGGTGTACGGAAAAGGAAATCGATCAGGTATAATACCAGATATATTTATAATAGTCATTTAATTAATGAGAATTACGATGGTGGTGAAGGTAGAGATAATGATGTAAAATATAAAACTAGAACGTTCTATAATTCAAACTTAAAAAGGGAGATGATTTTCAATAATCTCAAATTAAGAAAATGTAGTGATAAACGTTGTAAAGTATGCCCGAGCATGGGCTCAGTGTATAACACTATCGAGGACATTAGGTATTTAAAAGTATGTAAGGTTTACAACAGTGTTTATAAACTTAGCTGCAAGATATGTGGAATGTCTTATATTGGTCAAACTTCTAACCCGATCAATAAGCGTTTCAATAACCATAAGTCTGATATCAGACATTGTAAAACTAATAAAGAAGAACAGGAGATTGAAATTAGACATTTCAACAGGCATGGTATTGAAAACATGGAATTAACGATATTAAAGATAGTCCCTAACAAAAAAGAAAGATTGATATGTGAAAGTGACATGATGATTAAATGTGGTACAGTTTACCCATATGGGTTAAATGTTATGTTCAATGGTACTAACGTTATGAAAAAATTAAGAAACAGTTTATTAGAAGTTTCAATATACGAACGTATTGAACATCCCATGAATTATAAATTCAATAAGGAGATGGACCACAAGTTAATAGCAAAGGAATATGACAATGTCAATGAAATTAAAAGTTCAATTCTTAAGAGTGATTTCGTTGGAATAGTAAGAATCATAAAATTTATTATATTTAACGTGAAAAAACGTTTTATAGGTGATTTATTAAACTTATTGTATTCAGATAAGAGTAACTATAATATAGATTTGGCTTTGGACATTTTGAGGTATAGAATTAGTTCACAACATTTGAAGGAAAATCTGGGCAGAATTAACAACAACAACAACAAAATAGTTAATAGAATGTATTTTGTAATGGATTACATAGAAATTAAAAAACGTGGTATAAATATGGGCAAGGTATTAAATAAATACAATGATTTGCTTCCAGATAAGAACATGGAGATTGTCAAGGTTTATAGATACGATAAACCTTTAGGTCGTATGGTTTTTAACTATAATAATTTTTCAAAAGAAATTGGTAGAAACAACGATAATAATTTATGTCATTGTCATGATCCGGTTTATCGTGATTATGTCGATGTGGATCACGGTCATGTATTGACCGGTAATTTAGACATTGTCAAGGACAGAACATTGAGAGATTATATGCGGTTTGGTACAAAATTTCGTTTAAAAAGATTAACCACTAAGGATTTTATAAAAAAACGATTAAAAATCAACGTGGATATGTTTATACATAAACTAATGAACAAATTTTGCTTACCAGAAATAACTTTTCTGGAATGGAAACACAATATATTAAAGGATTTGAGTTCAATTTACTGTGGTAAAACAGGGGGGATTTCGTTGGAAGAATATAAAGTATTAAAAGATTCTATTAAGGATTTACAGAGTAATTTCGTTATAACATATATTGATAAGGCAAATACAAATTTTGCTATTATTTGTAAAGAGCTATACTGTAATCAATTAAGACAATGTTATAACAATACACATAATTATAGGTTGTTAAATACCAGTGTTAAAGAGACAGAAAGTAGAATTGATGCTTTTTATAAAAGGTTAAAATACACACAACGTAGTAAGGAATTGCCTTATATGGTTTTGATTCCTAAATTTCATAAGGACCCCATTGCCTTTCGTACAATTACATGTGGTTTTGGCACTTATTTGGAAGTAGCTAATAAAAAGTTTTTGGATATTTTGCAGAGTTTATTTGAAGCGGCATTAAAACAAAATGACACATGTATTATAAAAAATAGTTTTGAGTTACTTAATAGACTGAAAGGTCTGAGTAATATTAAAGGTCTATATGTTTATGATTTTGAAGATTTATATAACAGTATTGATTTAAATGATCTCAAAAATAAAATATTTGAATTTTTTAAGAGGTTCAATATTTTGGGTAAAAATTTAGATCATTTGACAAATTTATTTAATTTCGTAGTTAATGAAAATTATTTATTCGATGGTAAGCATGTGTTTCAGCAGATAAGGGGTATACATATGGGGGGTAGTTGCAGTTCGGTACTTGCAGATATTTATTTATTTTTATACGAGGTTAAAGAGACAACAGATAAGGATTTTTTAAGTTTCAGATATATTGATGATGTATTGTTGGTAAGGATTAACGATTCCAATAGCGATTTAAATTTAGACTACTATCCCCAAGGTTTGACATTAAAAAAAACTTCATATGACGAAAATCATGTAAATTATTTGGATCTCACTATCGACATTGAGAGGGGTGGATTACGGACTAACATTTATGATAAGAGAAAGGATTACAACTTTGAAACTATTAAGATATTAAATTTTAATTCCAATGTACATATTTCCATTTTTAGAAATATCATTATCAATAGTTTAATAAGGATAGCAAAGTTAAATTCTAACCATAATAGTATAATAAATGACATTATAAATCTCTATCAAGATGAAATGGATCAGAATTTTCCTATTCGTTTGTTAAATAGTTTGACAAACAATTTCGTCAAGGTTAAAGATTACCGCGATGCTTTACTTTTGGTGATTAAAAACATCGCCAAATAATCGTAGGCTTTATAAGGAGCTCTGTCTGGGTGTGTCGTTCTTTTTGAATTGGGCTGCTGCTTTGGATGGACAGTTTTAAAGTGTTCTTTTCGAATTCGGTTACTGCTTTGGATGGCCAGTTTTAAAGTTTTCTTTGGCCAGTATGGTCTCGACAGATATGGGGGAAGTTTCATGAGTAATTACCGGTAAAACCCAGCATGCAAGTCTTTAGCCTTGCAATCTGTCTCCATTGGATGTTTTCTTTTCGTTCATAGTTTAGTTTGTAAGTTTTTTCCATGGTTAATTTGTTAATTTGTTAATTTTCTCTGTAGTTCTGTAGTTTTGGGATTGGATGTGTGTGTGTTTTTTGGTATTATATTAACCTTTGAAAATCGATGGCATGGCTACGTCTTCAAGTGGTTCAGTTTGAGTATGGTTTAAGTTTTTATGAATTGTTTAGATAAACGTTAGATATGTTTTAGGCAATTGTCAGGCATATTTTGACGTTGTAATTACTTCCTTTATAGTTTTCCCTATTCTGTTTATTATTTCTAGTTATAGTTTTCACAGTTTGGTACTGTTTATTTTGTTTATTTTTGTTATGTATTTGTCGTTCATGCTATTTTTTAGATTTTATGGTTTTGTTTAAAGTGTTAGTTTTATTCATTAGTTTCCATTTTGTTCAGTTTTAAAAAATTGTATTAAGTGTGAATATACATTTATAATTATGAAATTTACAAAAAATAGAATTTTAGATACCGGCAAGAAATGGAATTCATTAGAGGACCATTGTGCTCGGTCGGTTCCTGATAGCATGGTAGGGAACGGATCGTTAGAAAGTGACCATGATTTACAAGTGGATTTGGTTGGCTACGGGAGTAAAGGAGTTGATGATAGCTTTTTCAAAAAGAGTATGCAAGGTTTAGTTTTTGAGAAAAATAAAAAAATGTATAAAAATTATAAAAATTGTGGAAAAAATTATGGAAAAAATTGTGAGTTTGATATTTTTTTGGAAAGAGGGGAAGTTGGTGGTGTACGGAAAAGGAAATCGATCAGGTATAATACCAGATATATTTATAATAGTCATTTAATTAATGAGAATTACGATGGTGGTGAAGGTAGAGATAATGATGTAAAATATAAAACTAGAACGTTCTATAATTCAAACTTAAAAAGGGAGATGATTTTCAATAATCTCAAATTAAGAAAATGTAGTGATAAACGTTGTAAAGTATGCCCGAGCATGGGCTCAGTGTATAACACTATCGAGGACATTAGGTATTTAAAAGTATGTAAGGTTTACAACAGTGTTTATAAACTTAGCTGCAAGATATGTGGAATGTCTTATATTGGTCAAACTTCTAACCCGATTAATAAGCGTTTCAATAACCATAAGTCTGATATCAGACATTGTAAAACTAATAAAGAAGAACAAGAGATTGAAATTAGACATTTCAACAGGCATGGTATTGAAAACATGGAATTAACGATATTAAAGATAGTCCCTAACAAAAAAGAAAGATTGATATGTGAAAGTGACATGATGATTAAATGTGGTACAGTTTACCCATATGGGTTAAATGTTATGTTCAATGGAACTAACGTTATGAAAAAATTAAGAAACAGTTTATTAGAAGTTTCAATATACGAACGTATTGAACATCCCATGAATTATAAATTCAATAAGGAGATGGACCACAAGTTAATAGCAAAGGAAAATGACAATATCAATGAAATTAAAAGTTCAATTCTTAAGAGAGATTTCGTTGGAATATTAAGAATCATAAAATTTATTATATTTAACGTGAAAAAACGTTTTATAGGTGATTTATTAAACTTATTGTATTCAGATAAGAGTAACTATAATATAGATTTGGCTTTGGACATTTTGAGGTATAGAATTAGTTCACAAAATTTGAAGGAAAATCTGGGCAGAAGTAACAACAACAACAACAAAATAGTTAATAGAATGTATTTTGTAATGGATTACATAGAAATTAAAAAACGTGGTATAAATATGGGCAAGGTATTAAATAAATACAATGATTTGCTTCCAGATAAGAACATGGAGATTGTCAAGGTTTATAGATACGATAAACCTTTAGGTCGTATGGTTTTTAACTATAATAATTTTTCAAAAGAAATTGGTAGAAACAACGATAATAATTTGTCATTGTCATGATCCGGTTTATCGTGATTATGTCGATGTGGATCACGGTCATGTATTGACCGGTAATTTAGACATTGTCAAGGACAGAACATTGAGAGATTATATGCGGTTTGGTACAAAATTTCGTTTAAAAAGATTAAACACTAAGGATTTTATAAAAAAACGATTAAAAATCAACGTAGATATGTTTATACATAAACTAATGAACAAATTTTGCTTACCAGAAATAACTTTTCTGGAATGGAAACACAATATATTAAAGGATTTGAGTTCAATTTACTGTGGTAAAACAGGGGGGATTTCGTTGGAAGAATATAAAGTATTAAAAGATTCTATTAAGGATTTACAGAGTAATTTCGTTATAACATATATTGATAAGGCAAATACAAATTTTGCTATTATTTGTAAAGAGCTATACTGTAATCAATTAAGACAATGTTATAACAATACACATAATTACAGGTTGTTAAATACCAGTGTTAAAGAGACAGAAAGTAGAATTGATGCTTTTTATAAAAGGTTAAAATACACACAACGTAGTAAGGAATTGCCTTATATGGTTTTGATTCCTAAATTTCATAAGGACCCCATTGCCTTTCGTACAATTACATGTGGTTTTGGCACTTATTTGGAAGTAGCTAATAAAAAGTTTTTGGATATTTTGCAGAGTTTATTTGAAGCGGCATTAAAACAAAATGACACATGTATTATAAAAAATAGTTTTGAGTTACTTAATAGACTGAAAGGTCTGAGTATTATTAAAGGTCTATATGTTTATGATTTTGAAGATTTATATAACAGTATTGATTTAAATGATCTCAAAAATAAAATATTTGAATTTTTTAAGAGGTTCAATATTTTGGGTAAAAATTTAGATCATTTGACAAATTTATTTAATTTCGTAGTTAATGAAAATTATTTATTCGATGGTAAGCATGTGTTTCAGCAGATAAGGGGTATACCTATGGGGGGTAGTTGCAGTTCGGTACTTGCAGATATTTATTTATTTTTATACGAGGTTAAAGAGACAACAGATAAGGATTTTTTAAGTTTCAGATATATTGATGATGTATTGTTGGTAAGGATTAACGATTCCAATAGCGATTTAAATTTAGACTACTATCCCCAAGGTTTGACATTAAAAAAAACTTCATATGACGAAAAGCATGTAAATTATTTGGATCTCACTATCGACATTGAGAGGGGTGGATTACGGACTAGCATTTATGATAAGAGAAAGGATTACAACTTTGAAACTATTAAGATATTAAATTTTAATTCCAATGTACATATTTCCATTTTTAGAAATATCATTATCAATAGTTTAATAAGGATAGCAAAGTTAAATTCCAACCATAATAGTATAATAAATGACATTATAAATCTCTATCAAGATGAAATGGATCAGAATTTTCCTATTCGTTTGTTAAATAGTTTGACAAACAATTTCGTCAAGGTTAAAGATTACCGCGATGCTTTACTTTTGGCGATTAAAAACATCGCCAAATAATCGTAGGCTTTATAAGGAGCTCTGTCTGGGTGTGTCGTTCTTTTTGAATTGGGCTGCTGCTTTGGGTGGACAGTTTTAAAGTGTTCTTTTCGAATTCGGTTACTGCTTTGGATGGCCAGTTTTAAAGTTTTCTTTGGCCAGTATGGTCTCGACAGATATGGGGGAAGTTTCATGAGTAATTACCGGTAAAACCCAGCATGCAAGTCTTTAGCCTTGCAATCTGTCTCCATTGGATGTTTTCTTTTCGTTCATAGTTTAGTTTGTAAGTTTTTTCCATGGTTAATTTGTTAATTTGTTAATTTTCTCTGTAGTTCTGTAGTTTTGGGATTGGATGTGTAGTGTGTGTTTTTTGGTATTATATTAACCTTTGAAAATCGATGGCATGGCTACGTCTTCAAGTGGTTCAGTTTGAGTATGGTTTAAGTTTTTATGAATTGTTTAGATAAACGTTAGATATGTTTTAGGCAATTGTCAGGCATATTTTGACGTTGTAATTACTTCCTTTATAGTTTTCCCTATTCTGTTTATTATTTCTAGTTATAGTTTTCACAGTTTGGTACTGTTTATTTTGTTTATTTTTGTTATGTATTTGTCGTTCATGCTATTTTTTAGATTTTATGGTTTTGTTTAAAGTGTTAGTTTTATTCATTAGTTTCCATTTTGTTCAGTTTTAAAAAATTGTATTAAGTGTGAATATACATTTATAATTATGAAATTTACAAAAAATAGAATTTTAGATACAGGCAAGAAATGGAATTCATTAGAGGACCATTGTGCTCGGTCGGTTCCTGATAGCATGGTAGGGAACGGATCGTTAGAAAGTGACCATGATTTACAAGTGGATTTGGTTGGCTACGGGAGTAAAGGAGTTGATGATAGCTTTTTAAAAAAGAGTATGCAAGGTTTAGTTTTTGAGAAAAATAAAAAAAATGTATAAAAATTATAAAAATTGTGGAAAAAAATATGGAAAAAATTGTGAGTCTGATATTTTTTTGGAAAGAGGGGAAGTTGATCGTGTACGGAAAAGGAAATCGATCAGGTATAATACCAGATATATTTATAATAGTCATTTAATTAATGAGAATTACGATGGTGGTGAAGGTAGAGATAATGATGTAAAATATAAAACTAGAACGTTCTATAATTCAAACTTAAAAAGGGAGATGATTTTCAATAATCTCAAATTAAGAAAATGTAGTGATAAACGTTGTAAAGTATGCCCGAGCATGGGCTCAGTGTATAACACTATCGAGGACATTAGGTATTTAAAAGTATGTAAGGTTTACAACAGTGTTTATAAACTTAGCTGCAAGATATGTGGAATGTCTTATATTGGTCAAACTTCTAACCCGATTAATAAGCGTTTCAATAACCATAAGTCTGATATCAGACATTGTAAAACTAATAAAGAAGAACAAGAGATTGAAATTAGACATTTCAACAGGCATGGTATTGAAAACATGGAATTAACGATATTAAAGATAGTCCCTAACAAAAAAGAAAGATTGATATGTGAAAGTGACATGATGATTAAATGTGGTACAGTTTACCCATATGGGTTAAATGTTATGTTCAATGGAACTAACGTTATGAAAAAATTAAGAAACAGTTTATTAGAAGTTTCAATATACGAACGTATTGAACATCCCATGAATTATAAATTCAATAAGGAGATGGACCACAAGTTAATAGCAAAGGAATATGACAATGTCAATGAAATTAAAAGTTCAATTCTTAAGAGTGATTTCGTTGGAATAGTAAGAATCATAAAATTTATTATATTTAACGTGAAAAAACGTTTTATAGGTGATTTATTAAACTTATTGTATTCAGATAAGAGTAACTATAATATAGATTTGGCTTTGGACATTTTGAGGTATAGAATTAGTTCACAACATTTGAAGGAAAATCTGGGCAGAAGTAACAACAACAACAACAAAATAGTTAATAGAATGTATTTTGTAATGGATTACATAGAAATTAAAAAACGTGGTATAAATATGGGCAAGGTATTAAATAAATACAATGATTTGCTTCCAGATAAGAACATGGAGATTGTCAAGGTTTATAGATACGATAAACCTTTAGGTCGTATGGTTTTTAACTATAATAATTTTTCAAAAGAAATTGGTAGAAACAACGATAATAATTTATGTCATTGTCATGATCCGGTTTATCGTGATTATGTCGATGTGGATCACGGTCATGTATTGACCGGTAATTTAGACATTGTCAAGGACAGAACATTGAGAGATTATATGCGGTTTGGTACAAAATTTCGTTTAAAAAGATTAAACACTAAGGATTTTATAAAAAAACGATTAAAAATCAACGTGGATATGTTTATACATAAACTAATGAACAAATTTTGCTTACCAGAAATAACTTTTCTGGAATGGAAACACAATATATTAAAGGATTTGAGTTCAATTTACTGTGGTAAAACAGGGGGGATTTCGTTGGAAGAATATAAAGTATTAAAAGATTCTATTAAGGATTTACAGAGTAATTTCGTTATAACATATATTGATAACGCAAATACAAATTTTGCTATTATTTGTAAAGAGCTATACTGTAATCAATTAAGACAATGTTATAACAATACACATAATTATAGGTTGTTAAATACCAGTGTTAAAGAGACAGAAAGTAGAATTGATGCTTTTTATAAAAGGTTAAAATACACACAACGTAGTAAGGAATTGCCTTATATGGTTTTGATTCCTAAATTTCATAAGGACCCCATTGCCTTTCGTACAATTACATGTGGTTTTGGCACTTATTTGGAAGTAGCTAATAAAAAGTTTTTGGATATTTTGCAGAGTTTATTTGAAGCGGCATTAAAACAAAATGACACATGTATTATAAAAAATAGTTTTGAGTTACTTAATAGACTGAAAGGTCTGAGTAATATTAAAGGTCTATATGTTTATGATTTTGAAGATTTATATAACAGTATTGATTTAAATGATCTCAAAAATAAAATATTTGAATTTTTTAAGAGGTTCAATATTTTGGGTAAAAATTTAGATCATTTGACAAATTTATTTAATTTCGTAGCTAATGAAAATTATTTATTCGATGGTAAGCATGTGTTTCAGCAGATAAGGGGTATACCTATGGGGGGTAGTTGCAGTTCGGTACTTGCAGATATTTATTTATTTTTATACGAGGTTAAAGAGACAACAGATAAGGATTTTTTAAGTTTCAGATATATTGATGATGTATTGTTGGTAAGGATTAACGATTCCAATAGCGATTTAAATTTAGACTACTTTCCCCAAGGTTTGACATTAAAAAAAACTTCATATGACGAAAAGCATGTAAATTATTTGGATCTCACTATCGACATTGAGAGGGGTGGATTACGGACTAACATTTATGATAAGAGAAAGGATTACAACTTTGAAACTATTAAGATATTAAATTTTAATTCCAATGTACATATTTCCATTTTTAGAAATATCATTATCAATAGTTTAATAAGGATAGCAAAGTTAAATTCTAACCATAATAGTATAATAAATGACATTATAAATTTCTATCAAGATGAAATGGATCAGAATTTTCCTATTCGTTTGTTAAATAGTTTGACAAACAATTTCGTCAAGGTTAAAGATTACCGCGATGCTTTAATTTTGGTGATTAAAAACATCGCCAAATAATCGTAGGCTTTATAAGGAGCTCTGTCTGGGTGTGTCGTTCTTTTTGAATTGGGCTGCTGCTTTGGATGGACAGTTTTAAAGTGTTCTTTTCGAATTCGGTTACTGCTTTGGATGGCCAGTTTTAAAGTTTTCTTTGGCCAGTATGGTCTCGACAGATATGGGGGAAGTTTCATGAGTAATTACCGGTAAAACCCAGCATGCAAGTCTTTAGCCTTGCAATCTGTCTCCATTGGATGTTTTCTTTTCGTTCATAGTTTAGTTTGTAAGTTTTTTCCATGGTTAATTTGTTAATTTGTTAATTTTCTCTGTAGTTCTGTAGTTTTGGGATTGGATGTGTGTGTGTTTTTTGGTATTATATTAACCTTTGAAAATCGATGGCATGGCTACGTCTTCAAGTGGTTCAGTTTGAGTATGGTTTAAGTTTTTATGAATTGTTTAGATAAACGTTAGATATGTTTTAGGCAATTGTCAGGCATATTTTGACGTTGTAATTACTTCCTTTATAGTTTTCCCTATTCTGTTTATTATTTCTAGTTATAGTTTTCACAGTTTGGTACTGTTTATTTTGTTTATTTTTGTTATGTATTTGTCGTTCATGCTATTTTTTAGATTTTATGGTTTTGTTTAAAGTGTTAGTTTTATTCATTAGTTTCCATTTTGTTCAGTTTTAAAAAATTGTATTAAGTGTGAATATACATTTATAATTATGAAATTTACAAAAAATAGAATTTTAGATACCGGCAAGAAATGGAATTCATTAGAGGACCATTGTGCTCGGTCGGTTCCTGATAGCATGGTAGGGAACGGATCGTTAGAAAGTGACCATGATTTACAAGTGGATTTGGTTGGTTACGGGAGTAAAGGAGTTGATGATAGCTTTTTCAAAAAGAGTATGCAAGGTTTAGTTTTTGAGAAAAATAAAAAAATGTATAAAAATTATAAAAATTGTGGAAAAAATTATGGAAAAAATTGTGAGTTTGATATTTTTTTGGAAACAGGGGAAGTTGATGGTGTACGGAAAAGGAAATCGATCAGGTATAATACCAGATATATTTATAATAGTCATTTAATTAATGAGAATTACGATGGTGGTGAAGGTAGAGATAATGATGTAAAATATAAAACTAGAACGTTCTATAATTCAAACTTAAAAAGGGAGATGATTTTCAATAATCTCAAATTAAGAAAATGTAGTGATAAACGTTGTAAAGTATGCCCGAGCATGGGCTCAGTGTATAACACTATCGAGGACATTAGGTATTTAAAAGTATGTAAGGTTTACAACAGTGTTTATAAACTTAGCTGCAAGATATGTGAAATGTCTTATATTGGTCAAACTTCTAACCCGATTAATAAGCGTTTCAATAACCATAAGTCTGATATCAGACATTGTAAAACTAATAAAGAAGAACAAGAGATTGAAATTAGACATTTCAACAGGCATGGTATTGAAAACATGGAATTAACGATATTAAAGATAGTCCCTAACAAAAAAGAAAGATTGATATGTGAAAGTGACATGATGATTAAATGTGGTACAGTTTACCCATATGGGTTAAATGTTATGTTCAATGGAACTAACGTTATGAAAAAATTAAGAAACAGTTTATTAGAAGTTTCAATATCCGAACGTATTGAACATCCGATGAATTATAAATTCAATAAGGAGATGGACCACAAGTTAATAGCAAAGGAAAATGACAATATCAATGAAATTAAAAGTTCAATTCTTAAGAGTGATTTCGTTGGAATATTAAGAATCATAAAATTTATTATATTTAACGTGAAAAAACGTTTTATAGGTGATTTATTAAACTTATTGTATTCAGATAAGAGTAACTATAATATAGATTTGGCTTTGGACATTTTGAGGTATAGAATTAGTTCACAAAATTTGAAGGAAAATCTGGGCAGAAGTAACAACAACAACAACAAAATAGTTAATAGAATGTATTTTGTAATGGATTACATAGAAATTAAAAAACGTGGTATAAATATGGGCAAGGTATTAAATAAATACAATGATTTGCTTCCAGATAAGAACATGGAGATTGTCAAGGTTTATAGATACGATAAACCTTTAGGTCGTATGGTTTTTAACTATAATAATTTTTCAAAAGAAATTGGTAGAAACAACGATAATAATTTGTCATTGTCATGATCCGGTTTATCGTGATTATGTCGATGTGGATCACGGTCATGTATTGACCGGTAATTTAGACATTGTCAAGGACAGAACATTGAGAGATTATATGCGGTTTGGTACAAAATTTCGTTTAAAAAGATTAAACACTAAGGATTTTATAAAAAAACGATTAAAAATCAACGTAGATATGTTTATACATAAACTAATGAACAAATTTTGCTTACCAGAAATAACTTTTCTGGAATGGAAACACAATATATTAAAGGATTTGAGTTCAATTTACTGTGGTAAAACAGGGGGGATTTCGTTGGAAGAATATAAAGTATTAAAAGATTCTATTAAGGATTTACAGAGTAATTTCGTTATAACATATATTGATAAGGCAAATACAAATTTTGCTATTATTTGTAAAGAGCTATACTGTAATCAATTAAGACAATGTTATAACAATACACTTAATTACAGGTTGTTAAATACCAGTGTTAAAGAGACAGAATGTAGAATTGATGCTTTTTATAAAAGGTTAAAATACACACAACGTAGTAAGGAATTGCCTTATATGGTTTTGATTCCTAAATTTCATAAGGACCCCATTGCCTTTCGTACAATTACATGTGGTTTTGGCACTTATTTGGAAGTAGCTAATAAAAAGTTTTTGGATATTTTGCAGAGTTTATTTGAAGCGGCATTAAAACAACATGACACATGTATTATAAAAAATAGTTTTGAGTTACTTAATAGACTGAAAGGTCTGAGTATTATTAAAGGTCTATATGTTTATGATTTTGAAGATTTATATAACAGTATTGATTTAAATGATCTCAAAAATAAAATATTTGAATTTTTTAAGAGGTTCAATATTTTGGGTAAAAATTTAGATCATTTGACAAATTTATTTAATTTCGTAGTTAATGAAAATTATTTATTCGATGGTAAGCATGTGTTTCAGCAGATAAGGGGTATACCTATGGGGGGTAGTTGCAGTTCGGTACTTGCAGATATTTATTTATTTTTATACGAGGTTAAAGAGACAACAGATAAGGATTTTTTAAGTTTCAGATATATTGATGATGTATTGTTGGTAAGGATTAACGATTCCAATAGCGATTTAAATTTAGACTACTATCCCCAAGGTTTGACATTAAAAAAAACTTCATATGACGAAAAGCATGTAAATTATTTGGATCTCACTATCGACATTGAGAGGGGTGGATTACGGACTAGCATTTATGATAAGAGAAAGGATTACAACTTTGAAACTATTAAGATATTAAATTTTAATTCCAATGTACATATTTCCATTTTTAGAAATATCATTATCAATAGTTTAATAAGGATAGCAAAGTTAAATTCTAACCATAATAGTATAATAAATGACATTATAAATCTCTATCAAGATGAAATGGATCAGAATTTTCCTATTCGTTTGTTAAATAGTTTGACAAACAATTTCGTCAAGGTTAAAGATTACCGCGATGCTTTACTTTTGGCGATTAAAAACATCGCCAAATAATCGTAGGCTTTATAAGGAGCTCTGTCTGGGTGTGTCGTTCTGTTTGAATTGGGCTGCTGCTTTGGATGGACAGTTTTAAAGTGTTCTTTTCGAATTCGGTTACTGCTTTGGATGGCCAGTTTTAAAGTTTTCTTTGGCCAGTATGGTCTCGACAGATATGGGGGAAGTTTCATGAGTAATTACCGGTAAAACCCAGCATGCAAGTCTTTAGCCTTGCAATCTGTCTCCATTGGATGTTTTCTTTTCGTTCATAGTTTAGTTTGTAAGTTTTTTCCATGGTTAATTTGTTAATTTGTTAATTTTCTCTGTAGTTCTGTAGTTTTGGGATTGGATGTGTAGTGTGTGTTTTTTGGTATTATATTAACCTTTGAAAATCGATGGCATGGCTACGTCTTCAAGTGGTTCAGTTTGAGTATGGTTTAAGTTTTTATGAATTGTTTAGATAAACGTTAGATATGTTTTAGGCAATTGTCAGGCATATTTTGACGTTGTAATTACTTCCTTTATAGTTTTCCCTATTCTGTTTATTATTTCTAGTTATAGTTTTCACAGTTTGGTACTGTTTATTTTGTTTATTTTTGTTATGTATTTGTCGTTCATGCTATTTTTTAGATTTTATGGTTTTGTTTAAAGTGTTAGTTTTATTCATTAGTTTCCATTTTGTTCAGTTTTAAAAAATTGTATTAAGTGTGAATATACATTTATAATTATGAAATTTACAAAAAATAGAATTTTAGATACCGGCAAGAAATGGAATTCATTAGAGGACCATTGTGCTCGGTCGTTTCCTGATAGCATGGTAGGGAACGGATCGTTAGAAAGTGACCATGATTTACAAGTGGATTTGGTTGGCTACGGGAGTAAAGGAGTTGATGATAGCTTTTTCAAAAAGAGTATGCAAGGTTTAGTTTTTGAGAAAAATAAAAAAAATGTATAAAAATTATAAAAATTGTGGAAAAAATTATGGAAAAAATTGTGAGTTTGATATTTTTTTGGAAAGAGGGGAAGTTGATGGTGTACGGAAAAGGAAATCGATCAGGTATAATACCAGATATATTTATATTAGTCATTTAATTAATGAGAATTACGATGGTGGTGAAGGTAGAGATAATGATGTAAAATATAAAACTAGAACGTTCTATAATTCAAACTTAAAAAGGGAGATGATTTTCAATAATCTCAAATTAAGAAAATGTAGTGATAAACGTTGTAAAGTATGCCCGAGCATGGGCTCAGTGTATAACACTATCGAGGACATTAGGTATTTAAAAGTATGTAAGGTTTACAACAGTGTTTATAAACTTAGCTGCAAGATATGTGAAATGTCTTATATTTGTCAAACTTCTAACCCGATTAATAAGCGTTTCAATAACCATAAGTCTGATATCAGACATTGTAAAACTAATAAAGAAGAACAAGAGATTGAAATTAGACATTTCAACAGGCATGGTATTGAAAACATGGAATTAACGATTTTAAAGATAGTCCCTAACAAAAAAGAAAGATTGATATGTGAAAGTGACATGATGATTAAATGTGGTACAGTTTACCCATATGGGTTAAATGTTATGTTCAATGGAACTAACGTTATGAAAAAATTAAGAAACAGTTTATTAGAAGTTTCAATATACGAACGTATTGAACATCCCATGAATTATAAATTCAATAAGGAGATGGACCACAAGTTAACAGCAAAGGAATATGACAATATCAATGAAATTAAAAGTTCAATTCTTAAGAGTGATTTCGTTGGAATAGTAAGAATCATAAAATGTATTATATTTAACGTGAAAAAACGTTTTATAGGTGATTTATTAAACTTATTGTATTCAGATAAGAGTAACTATAATATAGATTTAGCTTTGGACATTTTGAGGTATAGAATTAGTTCACAACATTTGAAGGAAAATCTGGGCAGAAGTAACAACAACAACAACAAAATAGTTAATAGAATGTATTTTGTAATGGATTACATAGAAATTAAAAAACGTGGTATAAATATGGGCAAGGTATTAAATAAATACAATGATTTGCTTCCAGATAAGAACATGGAGATTGTCAAGGTTTATAGATACGATAAACCTTTAGGTCGTATGGTTTTTAACTATAATAATTTTTCAAAAGAAATTGGTAGAAACAACGATAATAATTTATGTCATTGTCATGATCCGGTTTATCGTGATTATGTCGATGTGGATCACGGTCATGTATTGACCGGTAATTTAGACATTGTCAAGGACAGAACATTGAGAGATTGCGAAACAGCACCGAAAACTGGCGATATGAAGCAATTAAAATAATAAAACTTTGTAAAAAATCACCATAAAATTAAAACAAAATACAGGACGCGTTTCGAGTTAAAAACATAACAGCTCGTCATCAGCTAAGCATACACGTGTCCGAAAAACGAACAAGTTCAAAAATGAACTGTTCATTTTTGAACTTGTTCGTTTTTCGGACACGTGTATGCTTAGCTGATGACGAGCTGTTATGTTTTTAGCTCGAAACGCGTCCTGTGTTTTGTTTTAATTTTATGGTGATTTTTTACAAAGTTTTATTATTTTAATTGAGAGATTATATGCGGTTTGGTACAAAATTTCGTTTAAAAAGATTAAACACTAAGGATTTTATAAAAAAACGATTAAAAATCAACGTAAATATGTTTATACATAAACTAATGAACAAATTTTGCTTACCAGAAATAACTTTTCTGGAATGGAAACACAATATATTAAAGGATTTGAGTTCAATTTACTGTGGTAAAACAGGGGGGATTTCGTTGGAAGAATATAAAGTATTAAAAGATTCTATTAAGGATTTACAGAGTAATTTCGTTATAACATATATTGATAAGGCAAATACAAATTTTGCTATTATTTGTAAAGAGCTATACTGTAATCAATTAAGACAATGTTATAACAATACACATAATTATAGGTTGTTAAATACCAGTGTTAAAGAGACAGAAAGTAGAATTGATGCTTTTTATAAAAGGTTAAAATACACACAACGTAGTAAGGAATTGCCTTATATGGTTTTGATTCCTAAATTTCATAAGGACCCCATTGCCTTTCGTACAATTACATGTGGTTTTGGCACTTATTTGGAAGTAGCTAATAAAAAGTTTTTGGATATTTTGCAGAGTTTATTTGAAGCGGCATTAAAACAAAATGACACATGTATTATAAAAAATAGTTTTGAGTTACTTAATAGACTGAAAGGTCTGAGTAATATTAAAGGTCTATATGTTTATGATTTTGAAGATTTATATAACAGTATTGATTTAAATGATCTCAAAAATAAAATATTTGAATTTTTTCAGAGGTTCAATATTTTGGGTAAAAATTTAGATCATTTGACAAATTTATTTAATTTCGTAGTTAATGAAAATTATTTATTCGATGGTAAGCATGTGTTTCAGCAGATAAGGGGTATACATATGGGGGGGTAGTTGCAGTTCGGTACTTGCAGATATTTATTTATTTTTATACGAGGTTAAAGAGACAACAGATAAGGATTTTTTAAGTTTCAGATATATTGATGATGTATTGTTGGTAAGGATTAACGATTCCAATAGCGATTTAAATTTAGACTACTATCCCCAAGGTTTGACATTAAAAAAAAACTTCATATGACGAAAAGCATGTAAATTATTTGGATCTCACTATCGACATTGAGAGGGGTGGATTACGGACTAACATTTATGATAAGAGAAAGTATTACAACTTTGAAACTATTAAGATATTAAATTTTAATTCCAATGTACATATTTCCATTTTTAGAAATATCATTATCAATAGTTTAATAAGGATAGCAAAGTTAAATTCTAACCATAATAGTATAATAAATGACATTATAAATCTCTATCAAGATGAAATGGATCAGAATTTTCCTATTCGTTTGTTAAATAGTTTGACAAACAATTTCGTCAAGGTTAAAGATTACCGCGATGCTTTACTTTTGGTGATTAAAAACATCGCCAAATAATCGTAGGCTTTATAAGGAGCTCTGTCTGGGTGTGTCGTTCTTTTTGAATTGGGCTGCTGCTTTGGATGGACAGTTTTAAAGTGTTCTTTTCGAATTCGGTTACTGCTTTGGATGGCCAGTTTTAAAGTTTTCTTTGGCCAGTATGGTCTCGACAGATATGGGGGAAGTTTCATGAGTAATTACCGGTAAAACCCAGCATGCAAGTCTTTAGCCTTGCAATCTGTCTCCATTGGATGTTTTCTTTTCGTTCATAGTTTAGTTTGTAAGTTTTTTCCATGGTTAATTTGTTAATTTGTTAATTTTCTCTGTAGTTCTGTAGTTTTGGGATTGGATGTGTGTGTGTTTTTTGGTATTATATTAACCTTTGAAAATCGATGGCATGGCTACGTCTTCAAGTGGTTCAGTTTGAGTATGTTTTAAGTTTTTATGAATTGTTTAGATAAACGTTAGATATGTTTTAGGCAATTGTCAGGCATATTTTGACGTTGTAATTACTTCCTTTATAGTTTTCCCTATTCTGTTTATTATTTCTGGTTATAGTTTTCACAGTTTGGTACTGTTTATTTTGTTTATTTTTGTTATGTATTTGTCGTTCATGCTATTTTTTAGATTTTATGGTTTTGTTTAAAGTGTTAGTTTTATTCATTAGTTTCCATTTTGTTCAGTTTTAAAAAATTGTATTAAGTGTGAATATACATTTATAATTATGAAATTTACAAAAAATAGAATTTTAGATACCGGCAAGAAATGGAATTCATTAGAGGACCATTGTCCTCGGTCGGTTCCTGATAGCATGGTAGGGAACGGATCGTTAGAAAGTGACCATGATTTACAAGTGGATTTGGTTGGCTACGGGAGTAAAGGAGTTGATGATAGCTTTTTCAAAAAGAGTATGCAAGGTTTAGTTTTTGAGAAAAATAAAAAAATGTATAAAAATTATAAAAATTGTGGAAAAAATTATGGAAAAAATTGTGAGTTTGATATTTTTTTGGAAAGAGGGGAAGTTGATGGTGTACGGAAAAGGAAATCGATCAGGTATAATACCAGATATATTTATAATAGTCATTTAATTAATGAGAATTACGATGGTGGTGAAGGTAGAGATAATGATGTAAAATATAAAACTAGAACGTTCTATAATTCAAACTTAAAAAGGGAGATGATTTTCAATAATCTCAAATTAAGAAAATGTAGTGATAAACGTTGTAAAGTATGCCCGAGCATGGGCTCAGTGTATAACACTATCGAGGACATTAGGTATTTAAAAGTATGTAAGGTTTACAACAGTGTTTATAAACTTAGCTGCAAGATATGTGGAATGTCTTATATTGGTCAAACTTCTAACCCGATTAATAAGCGTTTCAATAACCATAAGTCTGATATCAGACATTGTAAAACTAATAAAGAAGAACAAGAGATTGAAATTAGACATTTCAACAGGCATGGTATTGAAAACATGGAATTAACGATTTTAAAGATAGTCCCTAACAAAAAAGAAAGATTGATATGTGAAAGTGACATGATGATTAAATGTGGTACAGTTTACCCATATGGGTTAAATGTTATGTTCAATGGAACTAACGTTATGAAAAAATTAAGAAACAGTTTATTAGAAGTTTCAATATACGAACGTATTGAACATCCCATGAATTATAAATTCAATAAGGAGATGGACCACAAGTTAATAGCAAAGGAAAATGACAATATCAATGAAATTAAAAGTTCAATTCTTAAGAGTGATTTCGTTGGAATAGTAAGAATCATAAAATTTATTATATTTAACGTGAAAAAACGTTTTATAGGTGATTTATTAAACTTATTGTATTCAGATAAGAGTAACTATAATATAGATTTGGCTTTGGACATTTTGAGGTATAGAATTAGTTCACAACATTTGAAGGAAAATCTGGGCAGAAGTAACAACAACAACAACAAAATAGTTAATAGAATGTATTTTGTAATGGATTACATAGAAATTAAAAAAACGTGGTATAAATATGGGCAAGGTATTAAATAAATACAATGATTTGCTTCCAGATAAGAACATGGAGATTGTCAAGGTTTATAGATACGATAAACCTTTAGGTCGTATGGTTTTTAACTATAATAATTTTTCAAAAGAAATTGGTAGAAACAACGATAATAATTTGTCATTGTCATGATCCGGTTTATCGTGATTATGTCGATGTGGATCACGGTCATGTATTGACCGGTAATTTAGACATTGTCAAGGACAGAACATTGAGAGATTATATGCGGTTTGGTACAAAATTTCGTTTAAAAAGATTAAACACTAAGGATTTTATAAAAAAACGATTAAAAATCAACGTAAATATGTTTATACATAAACTAATGAACAAATTTTGCTTACCAGAAATAACTTTTCTGGAATGGAAACACAATATATTAAAGGATTTGAGTTCAATTTACTGTGGTAAAACAGGGGGGATTTCGTTGGAAGAATATAAAGTATTAAAAGATTCTATTAAGGATTTACAGAGTAATTTCGTTATAACATATATTGATAAGGCAAATACAAATTTTGCTATTATTTGTAAAGAGCTATACTGTAATCAATTAAGACAATGTTATAACAATACACATAATTATAGGTTGTTAAATACCAGTGTTAAAGAGACAGAAAGTAGAATTGATGCTTTTTATAAAAGGTTAAAATACACACAACGTAGTAAGGAATTGCCTTATATGGTTTTGATTCCTAAATTTCATAAGGACCCCATTGCCTTTCGTACAATTACATGTGGTTTTGGCACTTATTTGGAAGTAGCTAATAAAAAGTTTTTGGATATTTTGCAGAGTTTATTTGAAGCGGCATTAAAACAAAATGACACATGTATTATAAAAAATAGTTTTGAGTTACTTAATAGACTGAAAGGTCTGAGTAATATTAAAGGTCTATATGTTTATGATTTTGAAGATTTATATAACAGTATTGATTTAAATGATCTCAAAAATAAAATATTTGAATTTTTTCAGAGGTTCAATATTTTGGGTAAAAATTTAGATCATTTGACAAATTTATTTAATTTCGTAGTTAATGAAAATTATTTATTCGATGGTAAGCATGTGTTTCAGCAGATAAGGGGTATACATATGGGGGGGTAGTTGCAGTTCGGTACTTGCAGATATTTATTTATTTTTATACGAGGTTAAAGAGACAACAGATAAGGATTTTTTAAGTTTCAGATATATTGATGATGTATTGTTGGTAAGGATTAACGATTCCAATAGCGATTTAAATTTAGACTACTATCCCCAAGGTTTGACATTAAAAAAAAACTTCATATGACGAAAAGCATGTAAATTATTTGGATCTCACTATCGACATTGAGAGGGGTGGATTACGGACTAACATTTATGATAAGAGAAAGTATTACAACTTTGAAACTATTAAGATATTAAATTTTAATTCCAATGTACATATTTCCATTTTTAGAAATATCATTATCAATAGTTTAATAAGGATAGCAAAGTTAAATTCTAACCATAATAGTATAATAAATGACATTATAAATCTCTATCAAGATGAAATGGATCAGAATTTTCCTATTCGTTTGTTAAATAGTTTGACAAACAATTTCGTCAAGGTTAAAGATTACCGCGATGCTTTACTTTTGGTGATTAAAAACATCGCCAAATAATCGTAGGCTTTATAAGGAGCTCTGTCTGGGTGTGTCGTTCTTTTTGAATTGGGCTGCTGCTTTGGATGGACAGTTTTAAAGTGTTCTTTTCGAATTCGGTTACTGCTTTGGATGGCCAGTTTTAAAGTTTTCTTTGGCCAGTATGGTCTCGACAGATATGGGGGAAGTTTCATGAGTAATTACCGGTAAAACCCAGCATGCAAGTCTTTAGCCTTGCAATCTGTCTCCATTGGATGTTTTCTTTTCGTTCATAGTTTAGTTTGTAAGTTTTTTCCATGGTTAATTTGTTAATTTGTTAATTTTCTCTGTAGTTCTGTAGTTTTGGGATTGGATGTGTGTGTGTTTTTTGGTATTATATTAACCTTTGAAAATCGATGGCATGGCTACGTCTTCAAGTGGTTCAGTTTGAGTATGTTTTAAGTTTTTATGAATTGTTTAGATAAACGTTAGATATGTTTTAGGCAATTGTCAGGCATATTTTGACGTTGTAATTACTTCCTTTATAGTTTTCCCTATTCTGTTTATTATTTCTGGTTATAGTTTTCACAGTTTGGTACTGTTTATTTTGTTTATTTTTGTTATGTATTTGTCGTTCATGCTATTTTTTAGATTTTATGGTTTTGTTTAAAGTGTTAGTTTTATTCATTAGTTTCCATTTTGTTCAGTTTTAAAAAATTGTATTAAGTGTGAATATACATTTATAATTATGAAATTTACAAAAAATAGAATTTTAGATACCGGCAAGAAATGGAATTCATTAGAGGACCATTGTCCTCGGTCGGTTCCTGATAGCATGGTAGGGAACGGATCGTTAGAAAGTGACCATGATTTACAAGTGGATTTGGTTGGCTACGGGAGTAAAGGAGTTGATGATAGCTTTTTCAAAAAGAGTATGCAAGGTTTAGTTTTTGAGAAAAATAAAAAAATGTATAAAAATTATAAAAATTGTGGAAAAAATTATGGAAAAAATTGTGAGTTTGATATTTTTTTGGAAAGAGGGGAAGTTGATGGTGTACGGAAAAGGAAATCGATCAGGTATAATACCAGATATATTTATAATAGTCATTTAATTAATGAGAATTACGATGGTGGTGAAGGTAGAGATAATGATGTAAAATATAAAACTAGAACGTTCTATAATTCAAACTTAAAAAGGGAGATGATTTTCAATAATCTCAAATTAAGAAAATGTAGTGATAAACGTTGTAAAGTATGCCCGAGCATGGGCTCAGTGTATAACACTATCGAGGACATTAGGTATTTAAAAGTATGTAAGGTTTACAACAGTGTTTATAAACTTAGCTGCAAGATATGTGGAATGTCTTATATTGGTCAAACTTCTAACCCGATTAATAAGCGTTTCAATAACCATAAGTCTGATATCAGACATTGTAAAACTAATAAAGAAGAACAAGAGATTGAAATTAGACATTTCAACAGGCATGGTATTGAAAACATGGAATTAACGATTTTAAAGATAGTCCCTAACAAAAAAGAAAGATTGATATGTGAAAGTGACATGATGATTAAATGTGGTACAGTTTACCCATATGGGTTAAATGTTATGTTCAATGGAACTAACGTTATGAAAAAATTAAGAAACAGTTTATTAGAAGTTTCAATATACGAACGTATTGAACATCCCATGAATTATAAATTCAATAAGGAGATGGACCACAAGTTAATAGCAAAGGAAAATGACAATATCAATGAAATTAAAAGTTCAATTCTTAAGAGTGATTTCGTTGGAATAGTAAGAATCATAAAATTTATTATATTTAACGTGAAAAAACGTTTTATAGGTGATTTATTAAACTTATTGTATTCAGATAAGAGTAACTATAATATAGATTTGGCTTTGGACATTTTGAGGTATAGAATTAGTTCACAACATTTGAAGGAAAATCTGGGCAGAAGTAACAACAACAACAACAAAATAGTTAATAGAATGTATTTTGTAATGGATTACATAGAAATTAAAAAAACGTGGTATAAATATGGGCAAGGTATTAAATAAATACAATGATTTGCTTCCAGATAAGAACATGGAGATTGTCAAGGTTTATAGATACGATAAACCTTTAGGTCGTATGGTTTTTAACTATAATAATTTTTCAAAAGAAATTGGTAGAAACAACGATAATAATTTGTCATTGTCATGATCCGGTTTATCGTGATTATGTCGATGTGGATCACGGTCATGTATTGACCGGTAATTTAGACATTGTCAAGGACAGAACATTGAGAGATTATATGCGGTTTGGTACAAAATTTCGTTTAAAAAGATTAAACACTAAGGATTTTATAAAAAAACGATTAAAAATCAACGTAAATATGTTTATACATAAACTAATGAACAAATTTTGCTTACCAGAAATAACTTTTCTGGAATGGAAACACAATATATTAAAGGATTTGAGTTCAATTTACTGTGGTAAAACAGGGGGGATTTCGTTGGAAGAATATAAAGTATTAAAAGATTCTATTAAGGATTTACAGAGTAATTTCGTTATAACATATATTGATAAGGCAAATACAAATTTTGCTATTATTTGTAAAGAGCTATACTGTAATCAATTAAGACAATGTTATAACAATACACATAATTATAGGTTGTTAAATACCAGTGTTAAAGAGACAGAAAGTAGAATTGATGCTTTTTATAAAAGGTTAAAATACACACAACGTAGTAAGGAATTGCCTTATATGGTTTTGATTCCTAAATTTCATAAGGACCCCATTGCCTTTCGTACAATTACATGTGGTTTTGGCACTTATTTGGAAGTAGCTAATAAAAAGTTTTTGGATATTTTGCAGAGTTTATTTGAAGCGGCATTAAAACAAAATGACACATGTATTATAAAAAATAGTTTTGAGTTACTTAATAGACTGAAAGGTCTGAGTAATATTAAAGGTCTATATGTTTATGATTTTGAAGATTTATATAACAGTATTGATTTAAATGATCTCAAAAATAAAATATTTGAATTTTTTAAGAGGTTCAATATTTTGGGTAAAAATTTAGATCATTTGACAAATTTATTTAATTTCGTAGTTAATGAAAATTATTTATTCGATGGTAAGCATGTGTTTCAGCAGATAAGGGGTATACCTATGGGGGGTAGTTGCAGTTCGGTACTTGCAGATATTTATTTTTATACGAGGTTAAAGAGACAACAGATAAGGATTTTTTAAGTTTCAGATATATTGATGATGTATTGTTGGTAAGGATTAACGATTCCAATAGCGATTTAAATTTAGACTACTATCCCCAAGGTTTGACATTAAAAAAAACTTCATATGACGAAAAGCATGTAAATTATTTGGATCTCACTATCGACATTGAGAGGGGTGGATTACGGACTGGCATTTATGATAAGAGAAAGGATTACAACTTTGAAACTATTAAGATATTAAATTTTAATTCCAATGTACATATTTCCATTTTTAGAAATATCATTATCAATAGTTTAATAAGGATAGCAAAGTTAAATTCTAACCATAATAGTATAATAAATGACATTATAAATCTCTATAAAGATGAAATGGATCAGAATTTTCCTATTCGTTTGTTAAGTAGTTTGACAAACAATTTCGTCAAGGTTAAAGATTACCGCGATGCTTTACTTTTGGCGATTAAAAACATCGCCAAATAATCGTAGGCTTTATAAGGAGCTCTGTCTGGGTGTGTTTTTCTTTTTGAATTGGGCTGCTGCTTTGGATGGACAGTTTTAAAGTGTTCTTTTCGAATTCGGTTACTGCTTTGGATGGCCAGTTTTAAAGTTTTCTTTGGCCAGTATGGTCTCGACAGATATGGGGGAAGTTTCATGAGTAATTACCGGTAAAACCCAGCATGCAAGTCTTTAGCCTTGCAATCTGTCTCCATTGGATGTTTTCTTTTCGTTCATAGTTTAGTTTGTAAGTTTTTTCCATGGTTAATTTGTTAATTTGTTAATTTTCTCTGTAGTTCTGTAGTTTTGGGATTGGATGTGTAGTGTGTGCTTTTTGGTATTATATATATATATATATATATATATATTCATTTTTGAATGGTATTTATTTCATATTTATTTTAATTATTAATGTCTTGAAATATGTAACATCCACAAATATATTTAAGGAAAAAGCCTAGATTTAAATAAAATTCAAAATAATATGTTAAAATAAATCCAAATACATAATTTAATAAAATAATAAAATTATTTTCCGGTGTAGATGTCTGCTCAGTTTTAACAAGCCAAAAATCAACAATAAAGCAAACTTTTGCAGATAATTTTAGATTATTTTATGACATTTGTTTAAAACCGTTTCGAAAAAGAAGGCAGAAAACAGAAAAAAAGAAAAATTAAACAGCAAGACTTTATATTTTCTCTTATCTATAGCGTTATTTTTAATAGGGTAGTGTGGTGAAAGAGTTCAATTTGTACAAGTGTACGCATATCGATTATTTAATCCAAAAACTGAGTTTTGCATTTAGCTACAATTGTAAACGATGTAATGACATAAGTAGAAGAGGTGGGGGATGAATGGGATAAAGGATGGATGGGATATTCTCAATATTTCATGCAGTGGACTTTTTTTTATTATTATTTGATTTCTATTCTTATATATGGCCCTACCATAGTGTGCTTTAGAACCAAAAGCAAAACCACATGGCTCTTTTCATTTTTTTGCAAAGTTGCATTTTTTGAAACTCTGCTTAAAAGTAACTTTTTTTTTTTAAATTTGAAGTTGCCAAATATTTTAAACAATATAAATAAATAAGATATGTTGTAGTTATTTATTTGAAGGTTCAATATTGGTAATTAAATTGAGTGCATATTAACCAATGTGACGAAATAATTTTTGAAGCAAAATAGCGGACAATTGAATCTATGTATCACAGAGATGATTGGGACAATTTAAATGGGGATGAATGGGACAGTCTTTTTCATCCCTAGAGATGTTGAAAAATTTATTTATTAACTAAAAAATATTATATAGGTTTATAAATTAATGATTTATGTTCATTATTAGTATTAAACTGTACTCGTATTATATAGGTTGTTTATTATTAAAAATTATATTGAATCTTAATTATTATATTGTAATAAAGGTTTAATAATTTATCAAAAAATTGCTTTGAAACATTATCAAAATAGATAAAATTGTTAAAAGTTGTATATGTTTATTGATCAGATGGGGTAAATTATATTGAATTTGAAATTTGTGCTTAAATAAATTCCGTATTCACACCTCCCCTAACATAATTTCATTTGTGCATGATACATTGAATTAATATTTATTAATAAGTTGTGAATGAAAAATGTTAGCTATGCCATATTTCAAAGACATTTTTCTCTTTCCTTTCATATATAAATTTCTCGTAAGTGGGAAAGGGGAACAGATAGACAGTCAAAGTTTGCATTACAAATTAAAACTGGAGTAAAAGAAGAGATATATGCAACGCAGAGATATAATAGCCATATTATAATATCATATATTACAAATATAAATACATATAAGTTTATAATTATGAGTTTTAGCTACGTAATATTGAGTACAGGGAGAAAAATATTGGTATCTAATCGATTCCTATTAGCGTCCCATTCATCACTGCTATAGGGATGATTGGGACAGAGAATAACGTTTATAAATTTTATAATACTTTACTGTATAACAATAATCTAGGCTAAATATGGTGCATAGATGTAGTCAATTACCTAATGTACGAAATTAATAATATTTGTGATATATAATATTGATAACTTTAAAAAAGTATAAAAAATAAACCTTTTTGTAAAAATGTCCCATTCATCTTGACCTCCCCTATATGGTGCAAAAATACACAGTATTTTGGTGAAATTTTTAATGGTTTAGAGGAGAAAATTTGATTTTAACCTTCTCGTTATATTTATGGTTTTTAAAAACAAGATCCTAATAAAGATTACAAAGCTAATTTACTTTTTCGCGTTTTTATGGATTAGGTTATTATTAGAGTACTTGTCACATAAGTCATTTGGATTTGTTTATCAATAGACGACATTACTGATGTTTAAAAGCTATCTAGTGATGATAGGGCAAGATTGCGCAGGACCAAAGTGTGCAAGATTGAGCACCTGTTTCTGGAAAAACTGCTACCGTTGCTAAAACAGGATTTAAAGTAACGGTTATATAGCCTTTTAAGAATTACTTTTTCTTATATAATGACTTTTCAGCTAGCAACGACACTGAAAGAACATTAGAATCTAAACTTGTTGAACCATATTTGTCAGTTGAATCACGTATAACTGTAAATGAGGAGGAAAGAGAATTGCTTACAAAAGAAAATTATAGATCAGAAAAGGCAGAAAAGTTATGTAAAGAAAAGGCGCTTGCTCAATGTGAAACAACACCAACTTCGTTTTCACAAGTAGAACTTCATCTTACATCAAATTTAACAGAAATGTCATCGTATCCAATACTATAATAAGAGGAGCAGAGAGCAGGGTTCTCGCTGCCACTCGCCATTGCGCCAAATCGCGAGAAAATGCTTCGTTTGGCGAGTAAATGAACAATCTGATTCGCCAAATTGCGAGTGCTCAATTTCTGCTCTCTCTCTTTTATTTTTTTTTCTGTGTGTATGTGTGTATGTCCCAATACAGTCGAAATTCTTATCCGCGTTGCTGAATGATTGATTTCGCTTTCAAGTTTTAATCGCAACATGCCTTTTACACTGCTCTACTATCTATTTATAGAAATACTGACTCAATACCAATTAAGTCTAGCAACAGCCAAAGACACACAAAGGATTACGCGATAGGTATATCTCTTTTGTCGAATCATCACTATCTATGCGCCGGCGGCGGGCGTCGCGTATCGTCGTCAAAAACAGAAACAAAATTCCACTCATCAAGCACTAAATAGAGAAAAGTTTTACTGGAATGCTATGTTGAAATTAGCCATTTACCATACTTTCTATACAAAGTGTCATAGGCTGGTTAATTCTTTCTATCGGTTAGACTCGAAATCTCTTAGCAATTTTTAGTGTATTTTTTCACAATGGTAAATCAAAGATAGCTGTTTTAAATATTTATTTAGACTGCTAAAAGAATGTCCGAAACACTTGCACATTTAGGAGACATTTAGAATGTACTTATTTTTAATATTTTCTTTAGCGAATATTCGAATTTCTATTTTATAAGCATTTAAAAAATATATATATTTAAAACATACTGAATAAAAGTATACAGTAAGGGGATAAAGATAGATTTTTCAGTGTTTCACACCGAATCTATTTTGCAAACATTTTCTTTCATTTGGCTACTGTTTTTTACTTCTTATTCGCCAAATAGCTAATGTTGGTCAAAAGTCAGTGATCACACTGGCAGAGAGTCTCAAATTCTAAGCAGTTCACGACACATTTAACCACAAATCACTGAAAATGAGGAGGGATGAGATTTGCTTTAAATAGAAAATTATATATCAGAAAAGGCAGAAAAGACGCGCGCTCAATGTGAAATAAACCCTACTTCTTTTTCACAAGTAATAGCTTCGACTTCAAGAACTTCATCTTACATCAAATTAAGAGAATTTTCATTGTATCCAGAATAATTTGCGCTGCGATACTATAATAACAGAAGCAGAAAGTTTGAAATTTTAAGCCGTTCACCACAAAAAAGACAGATTGAGGAAGACGCTGCGGAAAAAAGGCAAAAACCTTTTCCAAAAAAAGACTAAATGTAAACTCAAAAAGCCAAAACCTGCACCAAAGAAAAACTGCGGATATGTCCAGACTGCTCAGAAACATATAGAGAACTAATTGTAGAGGAATGGATCGATTGCATTTCTCACATAGACTGGTGGCATGAAGAACACACAGACTATGCAATTCGTAGTTACTACAATTTGACGTTTGTAAGTAAATTAAGTAAATTTCTTCGTATTTTTTCAATATTACGCACACTTGATTACGCACTCTTGCTTTCGATGCTTATACAAGAGTGTTCATTATGGAAGATAATCTTTTTTTCAAGTAATACCGAAAGTGTTTCTTATAAGTTGATGAATGCTATTTTTTTTGGAAGCTTAATAATCTAAGATTATAAATAAAGTATAACTCATTTCCTTAAATCTCCTTATTTATTGTTATTTAATGAATACAATAAAAAACGTCATAACGTGAAAATGGCTGTCTCTTTCCACTGATCTGTTGTAAATGGAAATCTGCTTTATCAGAATATAATTTAGTACAAAAAAATTACTTTGAGCTAAAAAGGAAAAAAGTACATATGAGCTAAATTTAGAGGCGGAAGTTTAATTTAAATATTAGTTGCCTGATCGTATAAATTTTGGTGGCTTTCAAAATTGAAATTTTATTTGTTTTTTAAGCTTTTAAGCAATAAATCAGAAAAGAAATGAAAAACTTAATAATCTATGATAAAGTACAACATCGTTCCTTAAATATCCTTTATTTATTGTTATTTAATGAAACAGCTAAAGTGTGCACTCCAGCACCATCTTACCCTAATAATAAAAACAACAAAAACAGTGTATAACTAAAGGCATTTTTTGAAAATAATAAGAAAAAAAGTTCAAAATTCTAGAGACAAATAAATGTATTTTCATGAAATTCTATGTTTCAATTTTTGATGAATATACATCAGAAAAGAAATGATTTCCAAAAAAAGAAAATGATTTTTTCAAGTAATAAAGAAAATATAAAAAAAGATACAAAGAATTTTGCCATTAGACAGAATTTTTTTCATTCGATGTTCCATTGATTTTCTTTAAAAAATAATTCGTTATATCTCTGCAGTTCTACGAACCATTCTTTTTTTCCCCATTTAGTAAATGAGGTGACATTATTTCATATTGAAGTCGAAAGAATTGGAATGATAGAGAATTTCTTTTTTTTTCTTTTTCTATCTATTGTAGAACAGACTATGTCCGAAGATAAGAAATAATTGAAAATTGTTTTTCCCTCAATTGAATCCTTCCTTCCGATCAATAACCTGTTTTTTGGATGATATATAATCTCCCAGAGGTGTTTATTGTAACCCTGGCCTTTTTTTTTTCTTTCCCAAAATTCAATTATACTGTGGTTATGCAAAAAAAAAGTCATAATAAGAACATTGCTGTCTGTTTTCTTCTGTTGTAAATGGGACAGGAAGAAGTATGTTTTAAATGTTGGTTGCTTGATCTTTTAAATTTTGACGGCTTTCAAAATTTAAATTTTATTTATTTTTTTAAGCTTTTTATTTGCATTTCTTTGAATATAAATGATTTTTTTTTCATTCTTGGATGGAATCTATATCATATTTATTTTAATTATTTATGATTGAAATATGTAACATACACAAATTTATTTAAAGCAAATTCTCGATTAAAATAAAATTCCATATAATATTTAGAAATAAATGTCAATTCAAGATTTAAAAAATAATAAAACAATTTTTCGGCTTAGAGGTCTGCTCAAAAGGTAGGTATATATTAGATGTGTATATTATAACACTGACCTTTTTTTTCTTCCCCAAAATTCAATTATACTGCGGTTAAGCAAGTGAAAACGTCACAATGTGAAAATTGCTATCCCTTTCTTCCTTCATCTGTTGTAAATGGAAATCTGTTTTATCCTAATATAATTTAGCACAAGGAAATTACTTTACGCTAAAAAGGGAAAAAAAATCTATAAACTATATTTACAGGACGAAGTTTATTTTAAATGTTGATTGCTTGATCGTTTAAATTTGGTGGCTTTCAAAGTTGAAATTTTATTAACCATTTGGAAAAATGGTTATTGTCGTCGTCAGGGTAGGAAATCAAAAGCATATCTGAAGGTTTTTATTGGTTTAATCATCATTTTATTCGTTTTCTCATTGGTCTATACAGTAATCTGTATTCCCCTTTACTTTTAACAGAGATGGACAACAGACTGTTGCCACTATCACAAAAAAGTAATAAAAACTAGAAAAAAATGAATAACTCAGAAACAGATTGAGATACAGCTTTCAAGCAAATTGCATTTAAAGTACATTTTTTTCTCTATACGACGGTATAAAAAGTAATATTGTGGGATGTTTAGAAGTTTAAGAAATAAATTTCACTTAAAATTGGCCGTCAGATTTCTTGGAAATCTGACGATGGAAAAGCCTTTTCCCGTACAGCCAATGAAATGTTTGGATAATACGTAAGTTTCAGGTGGATAATACATACGAGTCGCAGGCGATTTCTGTCGCTTGCAATTTTTACGTGTAATAACACTATTAATGTTTAATTCATGGCGTACGTAATGGCGTACGAAAAAATCATTTTCCAAATGGTCGTTGTAATTTGTTAAATTGCTCTTTTTTTTTTTTTTTTTTTTTTTTTTTTTTTTTTTTTTTTTTTGAGATTTTTTTTTTTTTTTTAAGCTTGTGATTTGCATTTCTTTGAATATGTTAAATTATGATTTTTTTTTTCATTTTTGGATGGAATCTATATCATATTTATTTTAATCATTAATGCTTTGAAACATGTAACATCCACAAATTTATTTAAAGCAAATCCTCGATGCAAATAAAATTCGATATAATATGTAGAAATAAATCCCAATTCATGATTATTTAAAAAATAATAATACTATTTTTCAGCTTAGAGGTCTGCTCAAAAGATAGGTTATATTAGAGGTATGTACCCTGACATTTTTTTTTCTTAACCGAAATTCCATTATACTTTTGTTATCAAGAAAAAACGTCACATTGTGAAAATTGCTGTTTCTTTCCTCTTACATCTGTTGTAAATAGAAATCTGCTTTATCCTAATATAATTAAGTAGAAGAAAATTACTTTAAGCTAAAAAGGAAAAAAAAATCTTATAAGCGAAATTTACAGGAGGAAGTTTGTTTTAAATGTTGATTGCTTGATCGTTTAAATTTTGGCGGCTTTCAAATTTGAAAAATATTTATAAGCTTTTGATTTCTTTGAATATGTTAAATCAATGATTTTTTTTTTCATTTTTGGATGGAATCTATATCATATTTGTTTTTATCATTAATGCTTTGAAATATGTAACATCCACAAATTTATTTAAAGAAAATACTCGATGTAAATAAAATTTGATATAATATGCAGAAATAAATACCAATTGAAGATTTTAAAAATATTAAAACTATTTTTCGTCTTAGACGTCTGCTCAAATGATAGGTATATATTAGAGATCTGTATTATAACCCTGACCTTTTTTTCCTTTTCCAATTTTCAATTATATTGTGGTTATGCAAGAAATGACGTCATAATGCAAAAATTGCTGTTTCTTTCCTCCTTCATCTGTTGTAAATGGAAATCTGCTTTATCCGAATATAATTTAGAACAAGAAAATTACATTGAACTAAAAAGGAAAATATACATATATCTAAATTTAGAGGAGGAAGTTTATTTTAAATGTTGGTTGCCTGATCATTTAATATTTGACGGTTTTCAAAATTGAAATTTTATTTATTTTTAATTTGTTATATTATGATTATTTTTTTTTCATTTTTGTATGAAATCTATATCATATTTTTTTAATTATTAATGCTTTGAAATATGTAATATCTACAAATTTATTTAAAGCAAATCATCGATATAAATAAAATTCGATATAATATGTAGAAATAAATCCCAATTGAAGATTTAAAAAACAATAAAACTGTTTTTCGACTTAGAGTTCTGCTCAAAAAAAAAAGGTGTATATTAGAGATGTATATTATAACCCTGACCTTTTTTTTTTGTTTCTCAAAATTTAATTATATTGTGGTTATGCAAGGAAAAATGTCATAACGCGAAAATTGCCGTCTCTTTCCTCCTGCATCTGTTGCAAATGAAAATCTTGCTTTATCCGAATATAATTTGGTACAAGAAAATTATTTTGAGCTAAGAAGGAAAATATTTATATAAACTAAATTTAGAGAAGGAAGTTTGTTTTAAACGTTAGTTGCCTGATCGTTTAAATTTCGGCGACATTCAAAATTGAAGTTTTATTTGGGTTTCGTTGAATTTTGAAGGCCGATTATATACTCGAGGGATATAGGCCCTAGGGGAGGGGGTGTCTTTCTAAGGGAACCTAACCCGTACACTGTAAAAAAAAGATGGTCTAAAATACGGAAATTGTACTGGCAATCGATACGCTATTACTATTTCCGTATTTTAACGGAAAATTTCCCCGTAAATTACAGAAAAACGGAATTTTTCTGTAATTTCCGGAAAATTTTTCCGTTAAAGTACGGAAATAATACTGGCGTCTCGATTGCCAGTACAATTTCCGTATTTTAGTCGTTTTTTTTACAATGTATTTACGCAAGGTTCCCCAAGGTTCAAGGAAAACCACTAAAACTTGAAGTTTTATTTGTTTTTCAAGCTTTTGATTTGCATTTCTGTGAATATGTTAAATTAAAACAAACTTAATATTTGCTAAAAGTGATAAAAAAACATTTACTAGGCAAATAAATACCTAAATAAATACCTTTATTCATTCAGATCGACATGTTACATCGCTCTGATGGCGATATTCTCAGGATTTATACTGATACAAATATTTTCGCAAAAAAATTTTTAATTGAAAAACTGTTAAACCAAAATCACGCGATCTCATGCATAACGAAATTAACCGCGATATTAAAAATCGATATTTGTGAAAGTGAATTATTTTATACAATTTTTCATTATTCTGAAGAGTATCTCTTTCCAAATTTTAGGAAGTTCCATGGAGGGTGAATCATCGCATTTTATATTCTTAAAGGATAGCAAATAAAATCTTGATGGATAAATTAATTATGCATGAGATCACTTAGTTTTTTTTACCAGTTTTTCAATTAAAACTTTTTTGGAAAATATTTGTATCAGTACAAATATTGAAAATGTCACCGTCAGAGCGATGAAACATGTCGATCTGAATAAATAAATGTATTTATTTTCCTTGCAAATGTTTTTTTTTTTAATCACTTTTAGCAAATACTAAGTTAGTTTTGATGTTTAAATGATTTTAATATATAGTTTTATATGCTAAATTATATTAAAATTGTCATGTTCAAAAATGTAAAAGACTTGCAACATAATTTATTTCGATAAAAATATATGAACAATAATACAATTTTCGATACAAATATACGTAAATAAATATTTAAAAAACAATGTAAGAAAGTAAACAAAAATAAAAAGACAATTTTTCATTAGAAGATTTTGTTTCGCAACATTATTTTTAATTGTTTACGCACATACGAATTCATAAAATCTTCAAACCATTTACTTGACGTTTCAAATTAAAATAAAGCTGATTATTAAACAAATAACCAACTGACTAGATCGAAATTAGCATTTTTGCTATTTCTAATCAAGGAATAAATAAATGATTAACGAAAAAGTTTTGGAAATATCACTGTTTCAAAGAAATTATTAAATTTCTATACACTTACTGTTTTATTATATAAAACCATATATTTTTAAAAACGTCTTTGGTGAGACTAGTTTAAAAATAGGGTAAAGTGTGGACAGATGCCGCAGTTTTACTTTTCTTCTTGTAAAATGTACAATAAAGCAAAAAACAGCAAACTAAGTACCACAAATCGTTAATCAAACCCTCTCGAATCTAATTTCTATGTTAAACAAGTTTAAACCCTCTTAATGAAGTAGGAATAATTATTTTCCCAAACGTCATTTTTTAACATCATTTTTTATGTGCTGGATAAGATGTCGCATGGAGAAAAAAGCTGGGCAGTTTATTTATTTTTTTTCAAGCAAATAACATTTTTATTTTCTCAATCTACTTAAAAGGAAAATAAATAACAGTAAACTTACAAAAGTGATATATTTCACTAAATTGTGGAAAGTTTAATGAAAATACAAAAGTATAAGCTCAAAAAATAAAACTTAACACCAAAAATGAAAATGAAAAAAATATTGAATTTACATGAATGTCTAGCATAATTACTGGAAACAATAGACAGCATAGTTACAAAAAATATATAAATCACTGGTTTACATCCAGACGAACATTGCAGTTTACTCTTAATTTAAGTATTAGATCTATTCTATTTAGGTCCTAATCTGTTTATTTTTGCCCTTTCTTCTAATTCTTTGGTTTTGTATTTCTATTCGCCCACAATCACACTACACTTCCCATTTCAAAAGTAAAGTGAGCCTTTTTCATGTAGCTATCGATTGAATTTGACGCATCCAATCCTGCTCGCTTTAGACTTTGTTTCTTCATATGACTCCAGACACTCAGAACATTCAGAGTAATCAAATCCCAATACAATGCTGCCGTCAGAATCCAAGAGGTACAATATACTCATTGTGGAAAGATGACTCATATTTTAGTTTCTTCCTCAGTTCCCTTCCCTTCTTTTTTTACACATTTTACTTGCCATGCTGTCGTTCTTTGAAGCTTTCTAGTTTCTTTTGCTTTTTATTTCCTTCTTCTTTTTTCTTGTTTATAAACTCTATGCTTGTAATGTTTGCATCCTTTTGCTGTCTCTTACTCGGCTGTATAGGTCTTTTGACCATTTAGGATAGGCGATACATTGTTTAATAGTTTAGATGGGGAGAATTGTAAATGACCTACGTTTTTTTATTCACGCATGGTGAACCAACACTGTTACTGAGAATGTTTTGATAAGTAGGAGAATGCGTTAATATACGTTCATTAAAATATAAGTTCTACTTAAATCGCAGTGATGAATTTATTGAATCGAAAAACAAAAATATATTTTGCGGCATCTGTCCCTAAATCTCGTTTCGGCATCTGTCCCATAGTGGCGGGTAAGATGCTGCGCCTCCAATTTGTGTCATGTGAGCGACGCGAGAGAAAGGCAAGCACATGTCTGTATTCTACGAGGATCTAATCTACTGTTGCAAGCTGTTTTGGGATGAAACCTCTGTTTATTTGGCTCAAAATGTGTAATAAAACTTTATTAGAATAATTTTAGCAACTTACCACGCAGGTTTGAACCATATAAACTGGCATAATTATGTAAATACTGACAATTAAGTGGCGGGAAACGCATACAAAACATCACACAGCACAGAGGAACACTGCGAACCTCTTAAATTGGTCTAGAGAGCGCCATTGTCGCCCACACAATCTCTGCGGCATCTGTCCCACCGCGTCGTCGGTCCCCACTTTACCCTATATGTTTTAGTCTTATATTAACATAAACAATAATAATAAAAAATTAAAAAATCGTATTTTCCATCAAAGAAAATGAATTTTTCTAATTAAAATAAAATGCAAGAGGAAAATAAGTTTTGCAACTATGTAAATATTGTTTAATAGTTGTTGATTTTCTTGTTCATTTTTTCTTGTTGTGTCTTATTGATTTTTTTTTTTTTTAAATCGAAGTGCTTTATATGTTTGAAATTCTACAAACCATTATTGTTTCATCATGTAGAAAAATTAGGTAGCATTATTTCTTTCTGAACTAAAAAAAATTGGAATGATAGAGGAATTCATTTTTAGTCTTCCTTTTTTAATCTGTTTTGAACACTATACGATTGAAAATTAGAAATAATTGAAAATAGTATTTCACTGATTGAATCCCTTTTTCGATCAATTATTTCGGTATGATATATAACCGACAGAAATGTTTTTCATAATTCTGATATTTCTTCCTTTTCCAAAATTCAATTAAACTATCGGACATACAAGGAAGAGTGATAGTGTGGAAATTCCTGCATTATTTTTCCTTCGTTTGTTATATACAGGGTGTCCCCAAATTCATGGGCCAAACTGTAAGGGAAGGTAAAGTACACATAAAGAAGCAATCTTGGTATAACATTGTGGGGTCGGAAATGAAAAGGTTTGGCGAAAAACAAGAAATGCGGGGGAACGAAAACAAGCATTTTATTGAAATGACAATTACAGTAAGTGGTTAAATGTGCCACAACCAAGATCGATACATACCTGGTAGTGTGTAGGAAGTGATTGGCTTACCTCTTCGAAGGTTCCACATGTCTAAACTATGAGACAGCGGTTGACTTTGATGAGGACCTCATTGCAAGAATTTCAGTCGTTGCTGTTAGGACGTTGCCAGTGGCACATTTGAGCACTTACTGTAATTGCTATGTCAATAAAAACGCTCCTCATCATTTCCTCCGTATTTCTTGTTTTTCGCCAAAACTTTTCATTTCCGCCCCCCCCCCCCCACATTGCTATACCAAGATTGATTCTTTATGTGTACTTTACCTTCCCTTGAAACGGGGACACCCTGTATAAAAAAATAGTATGTTATGGATATCCCAAAACATCATTCTGTATAAATCAAACTGTCTGCGACCAAAATAAATGATAATCTAATCCGTTCTTGTTTTATATCTATCGCGAAAATCGTGAAAACAGAGTATAGCAGCGACACACCTATTGAAGGGTATATACCCAAACCTAATAAGGATCCATTTATGTGAAAGTCTAACAGAATATGAAGTTTGGTGAAATTCCGTTCTTGAGATACAGCTATGGCGGAAATCGTGAAAAATCCGTTAAAACAGCGTCACTTGGTGGACGATTTTCGCAAAAACCTAATCAGCACCAGTTTATGACAAGGTCTTATTGAAGCTGAAGAGTGATGAAATTCCGTGCATGAGTTCTAGTGACAGAGCTCCAAAAAATTTGTGTCACTTACAGATAGACAAACAGATACACACATACACAGAAACAGACTCACGGACACATCGTGCAAAAACAGCCAAATCGCGTTAAGGAACTTCTAAAATGCTTAAATCTGCAGAAACCGGAAATCAAAGTTTTTCGTGATCTATTTCTTCTTGTAAAGATCGAAGAATGTAAAAAATGTTTTATCCGAATACTATTTAGTTCAAACAAATTATAGTTTTATAAAAAATCGAATTTTACTTGAAGTCAATTGTTTAATTGTTTTATTGCTTTAATTGCCTACTCGTTCAACCACCTAGTTGACGCCTTTAGTTTTTTTTTTTTTTTTTTTTTTTTTTTTTTTGACGAAAATGACTGCATCATCAAGTCACGAGATAAAATCATGATGTAGGACAAGATTATTAGGAACAGACGAAGGAATGACTGGTTTGCCTCGACATTTCTTGGTACGATACGAGCAGCAGCAGGTGCCAAATCATCATTTTGGCGCCACTATCACGTCATCGCGTTATGGTATAAAATTGATGGCAAATTAAAAGTAAAATAAAATATTTTGAAAATATTCTGGTCTATTTGCGCATATCCTGAGAAAAAAAAAACGACAGACTAAAATTTATAACAAAAAAAAAAAAAAAAAAAAAAAAAAAAAAAAGACTTCAAAGGAAAATCAAATTTCGAAGTAATTGCTTAAAAGGCGCAAAGGCCAACATAGTGAAAAAGATTCCAAGCCGGGACTCGAACCCGGCCAACATATAATAGTGAAAACTTCTCCGAGCTGTGTATCGTTCCAAGTGGTTTAGTCGGTAGAACGTCAGTGCGCTATACGGATGGCCCGGGTTCGAGTCCTGGCTTGGAATCTTTTTCACTATGTTGGCCTTTCCGCCTTTTAAGCAATTGCTTCGAAATTTGATTTTCATTTGAAATATTGTATCCAAGGCAAATGTTTCTCTCTGGAATAATTTCCATGTATTAAAAAAAAAAAAGACGCTATATTGTGCAATTCGAATCCGATAAGCATAATATTTTACATTACATTGCCCTATATTTTACTTCGCTATCGAATTTCAAGATTAATTATCGATTTAGAAAAGACTTTTTTAACAGTACGTGAAAGAATTTACAGTACGAAGACAGTACTATCACGCCATTGTTTTACGGCATGGTAATTTCGGTATATTAAATATGCTAATTGCATTGATAAAAACGGAGATTTTACTGGCAGTCGAGACGAGACGCCAGTGCTATTTTCGTATTTTAACGGAAATGTCCTCCCATAAATTCCAAAAATCCGTATTTTTACGTAAATTTTTCCCCATAATTTACAGAAAATTTTCCGTTTTTCTTGAATTTATGGGGGAAATTTTCCGATAAAATACGGAAATAGCACCGGCGTCACGATTGCCAGTAGAATCTCCGTATTTTAGACCGTCTTTTTTTACAGTGTAGCACAATACAAATACTTCAGTATGACTCCTGATGGTACAAGATGAGTAGAGCGGGGAACTATTTCTTAATATTGGCAGTATCATGGTATCATCACGTTTTCGAGTTACGGCCTGAAAATTTAAGATATTAAAGGTACCGATTAGTGCAGAATAATATTTCAGTTTGCCTCTTCATATCTTGGTACGAGATGAGAATAGCGGGGCACAAAAATAGGGAAAAAATCAGAACAGAAAGGTTTAAATGGAGAACGCATAAATAAACGTCCGATGTTTTTTGTGCAAAAACTTGGATAATGGCATTTTGAGATATGCATTAATGTTTAACTATCTAATAATTACTTCGTTTATATAATATGCATATGGAAATTTACATCTAAAATGCATTTTGTTTAATGTTTCTGTCTGTCGTATTTCCAGCGTAGTCATTTCAAGTATTTTGTTGTAGAGTTATTATAATAAGTATAGTTATTATATAATAATTCCCACAAAAATAAGTAAAATAAGTTATACTAATACTTTTGAATTTTAGTTATTTCACAGCACTTATATTTTAATCAATATTTATAAATGAAATCACTATGCAGTTTAAAGAGTAGCTTTTGTGAGAATAGTTTGTAAAATCTGAAATACATTTCTATGTTTCGGTGTTTCAATAATATGAACAAGTAAATGAAAAAAAAAATCCTTACAAAAGAGAAAATGACTTTTTCTATTGCAAAAAAATGTAAAAAGAGAAGAAAAAAAACGCTTTTGACATTATACATAATTTTTTTATTCATTATCCATACAACTCAAAATTTTGTTACATCTCTACAATACTTCATTCCTTTTTCCCCATTCAGTAAATGAGGTGACATTATTTCATATTGAACTCGAAAAATTGGTATGATAGAGGAAGTTATATTTTGTCTTTTTTCTCTATACCTATTGTGGAGCGTAATATGATAGTAGATAAGAAATAATTGCATATAGGTTTTTCTTAAATTCGATTTTTTTGGTTTATAATACATTTCATGATGACATATCGCTCACGCACAAGAAAATTGGCACATCTCACAAAAATTCACTTTGCGTTTTATTCCACTAATAGGTTTGCCACTAAAAGGTGTGTCTTGTTACACGAAAGTTTTCAAAAGTGCAGTTATACGGAAAATCCCTTTATTACGATATATGTCCATTTGTGGCCAAAGAAAAGAGGTGCATTGTGTGGGGAGGAAAAATTTCCCTTCATTACGTCTTCATTCTTTAGATTTTTATGTTTTTATGCACGTTTTTATTCCTGCATACTATAGCTAAGTGCTATAATTTCATGTTACAGTAAATTCATGCAAATTTTCTGTTACCTCTCCTGTGAAATTTACTTTCACCGAAATGTGTCACTTTTCTCCCGGGTGAGCGATGTAATCATTACAGGTGTATATTATAACTATGATATTTCTTTTTTCTCTACCCAAAACAATTAGCAACTATTGGTCATACAAAGATAAGAGTTATAATGTGAAAGTTTCTGTATTTTTATTTTTTGTCTATTGTAAATGAAAGTTTGCTTTATCTCACTACTGTAAGTACAGTCATTCAGGGTAACTTTGAACCATGGGGTGTAACTTTGCACCACATCCTATTTTTCAATATTTTTGACTCCAAAAGAATAAATAAACTCCAGAACTGAGCTCCGTTGGCAAGGTTCTAAACTGGGATTTCTACTCTTTATTTTAGAAAATAAATTAGCAACATTATGCGCTATTAATTGCATCATCTGACCATTTTTGTAAAGTACTGTTTTCAGGCTAATTTTGAATGCTGTTTTGAAGTTGTTGTAATCCAATTAAATTTTCATAGTAAGTAACAATATACTCATTTATCAGACATGTTATTGTCTAAATGTTGTAAATGTGATAATATTTTGTGATTATTTATTTATTAATAGTTAATAAAATGTAAAATAAGAAGGCACTAACATTTTATCACATTTTCAGGGTAACTTTGAGCCGGCTCAAAGTTATACTGATGTTTATAATTTACTGATTATAGGTGCTACTGTCAAATATTTCCCATTTTTGCACGTATATTTTATATAAATGCCGAAAGTGAACGTTAGATATAACATATAAATATGTTCACAAATATGTGTAAAATACGTACAATTCATTTAAAGGCATTTTTCGGGGCAGAGCTACTCAAATTTGACATTTAATACATTCGACATTTTTTATTCTTGTTTGAATAATACCAGTACTAGTATGTATTACTGTAATTATAGATATATTACTGAGATAAAACATTGAAATTTTTTTTCAACTGCATTTTTATGTTACGATAATATGTTACAAAAATATACGAAAAAAATTAGTGTATGAAAAATTTTATTGATTTTAAAATTTTCTTCTAAATATATATATTTAAAATTTCCATGTCTCTTTTCAGTTTCACCATCATACATCAGGGAAGGAATTCAATACACTTAATAGAAAATGAAAATGATGCCAAATCGAAAAGTGATAGAAAAGATGAGCTTTCCTTTTGAAATGAAAATAACATATATTTTAAAATGAACAAAAAAATCAGTGTCAAAAAATCTTTTTATAAACTTTTACATGAAATATGACCAAGAAAATCTTTTGCAATGTTATGGAATGCAGCTCTATGTTATCTTGCTTTACAAATCTGTTTTGCTGTGTTTTTATCTATTTTTTTATTTGTCTGTTATTTATAAGAAAATATCGATAAAAAACGAATTTTCAATATTTGTTTTTGAACTATATCGATTCTTTTGATCTTTTTCTTTAAAATATATTTTTTCTTAATCTATAGAAAACCAAATTAATTTTACGCTTTTTTAAGGCTATCATATTTCGATGGGTGCATTTTCATTCAAAAGTGTCGCATGTATTTTTAAATAGATATTTAAAACAATTAATGCGATTAGAAGAAAACAATTGTATATCTGAATTTTATTAATAAAATGAAACACTTCTTACTGGGAATAATTTATAGATTTATGTTTTCATACGTAGATAGATATTTTTATTTCAAGATAACATTGTAGCTTAGTGCCCGCTACGCAGCATGTATTTTTAGAAGTTAGTTATAGGGGAGACCGGGGCTAGTTGTCTACAGGGGTAAGTAGGCGCAGTCCTCATAAATCGCCTGTTTGTGGATAGATTACGCAACCACCGACAGAATACCTTTCTTATTGCTTTTTACAATGTCCATTGTAGTTTTGCTGCGTTACCTAAGTGCACTGGACATTTATTACGATTTTTCTGTTTTTTGCACTTATAAGTAATTTTTTGTTGCTCCATTCTTTTTCAAATTTCTAATACTTATCTTAATAATTGCGATTTAACTTGTGCAGTTTTTCTTAGTGTATGATTAACTGTACCTAGTCCATATGTGATTTCCTTGCATTATTTATGCTTAGCGGATTACGTGTCCCTTTTGTGAAGAAATTTATTATGGGGCTAGTAGGCGAATTGAACACGGGGTAAGTTGGCTCAGTGTTTGGTGTATGCTGGTAGCTTGAAAAACAGCAAACAACTAGAAACGTGGCTGCAATGCAAGATATTGGGCACACGAGGCTTGTCCAAACGGAGACACTCGATTTTTTATTTGTGACAACTGTAACTCTGATGATGATATAGAGTAGGATAGAAGTTACTCAATGTTAAAGTTTTATTCATTATTTTTATGTCTGTATAATTTAGATTTTACATTGTACGGCTATAACGCCTTTGTTTAAACTTACTGGTAATAAGGAAATTGATTTCGCTTAACTGCATGTCTTATTTGAGCTTCATTTAAATTTTTATAAAGCGTGTGCCAACTTATCCCATATGTATAGGCAACTTGTCCCTTGAAGGGGTAGTTTGGCGCACAATTTTCCTTTTACTTTAGGCTTCGGCTATACGTAAACTACAAAAGCTACTAACACAAAACTCCGGGTATTTATAGCCCAATGTCTGTTCTTTAAAAGTACAGTTAAAGTTTCATAAAAAACTTAAACAATAAATAAATAAAAATCAATAACTAAAAACTGCGCCTACTAGCCCCAGTCTCCCTTACATGTATAAACAATTTCAAGAAATAATGATTACTGCAATAATAACAAATAGTGCCAAATTAAGCTGATGGCATTGAGCTCACAGGTAATTCACACTAATTGTACTCTTCTTTCAAAGAATAATCGGCCTCGAAAAATAAAGAAATCGACAAAAATACCCATTTAACTAAATTAAGGGGAGGGTATTACCTCCCCCATTTCCCCCCTTTATACATAACCAATGATCCTCCAAATCTAATCAGGGAAGCGCCTTATCCTACTGAAAAATAAATTAAGGAGATTACCCCCGTTTCCTCCACTCTATATTTAACCAATGAACCTCCAAATCTAAACAAAGAAACGCCTTATCAGAATAAACCGGTATATCAGTTTGAAGCAAATCAAAATATTCTGCATGAAAAACCCATTTATCTAAATTAAGAAGGGATTAGCCCCCCATTCCCAGCCTTATATTTGACCAATGAACCTCCAAAACTAATCAGGGCAGTACCTTATCAGAATAAACCGGTATACCAAATTTGAAAGAAATCAGATAATTCCGCCGGAAAACCCATTTATCTAAATTAAAAGAGGATTAGCTCCCCGTTACCCCATTTATACTTAACCAATAAACTTCCAAATCTAACCAGGGAAGCGCCTTATCAGAATAAACCGATATACCAATTTGAAGCAAATTAAAATATTCTGAATGAAAAACCCATTTATCTAAATTAAGAGGGCATTAGCCCCCTGTTCCCACCTTTATACTTAACCAATGAACCTCCTAAACTAATCAGGGCAACGCCTTATCAGAATAAACTGTATACCAAATTTGAAGCAAATCGCATATTTCTATAAAGTGTTATCACGTTAGCTACATACATACATACATACAGAACCTGCTTGCGCATTAGTTCTCAGGCTTTGATAGCCTGTGAGCTAAAATAACAATGGGATTTGTAATGTTACACACATCCCTACAGGCATAAACATGAAAATTAGCGCTAAACTTGTCGTCGGAGGCCACCGTAATACTTACCCATCATGGTTCTACATAATATAAAGTATGAAAATAAGACATATGTATGTGTAAGCTAATTAAGCTAAATAATGCTATAAAAAGTGATAAAATATCTTTATTTAGATTGACGATCGTTTCATCGCACAAACGGCAATATTTTCAAAACCATTCATGATAGAAATACTTTCACAAAATTTAAAAACAATAACTTTTTAAACAGTGATACGAGACATCATGCATAATGAGAAACAGTACACATAAAATAAACTAATATGAAATCGAATATTTGTAATCGTGGATTATTTTTTACTATTGCCAAAAGTTTAAAAAGTTATTGTTTTTAAATTTTGTTAAAGTATTTTTATCATGAATGATTTTGAAAATGTCGCTGTTTGTGCGATGAAACGTTCGTCAATCTAAATAAAGATATTTTATCACTTTTTATAGCATTTTTTATCTTAATCTGTTTATAAGTGATTATTATACGTGTTGTTACGTGAAAACTATTTATAAAATGCATTGCAATTCAAAATGAAATTTAAACGTTGTTGTCAATTTGTTCGGTGGATAGTGTGTTTAAAATCGTGGCTTGATGACGTCATAATCTTTAAATTCTGTTTTAATTAATTTAAATTCTGTATTACTGAATTGCGTAAAAGAAATATCCTTATAACTCCAAAATTTGATAATCATATTAACTAACACTTTACTGCGTCGGATTCAGTGTCTTATTTCCAATTAAATTATATCTTTGAATTGAAATTTGAATGAAACACAGTGTCATGTTAAAATCGAAGAGTTTGGAAAATATGATTACATATAGCTCGGCGACTAATTATCCGATCGACTTCATTCTTTATAAAAAAAAAAATTATGTATTTTTATTGTCTTTTATATTCACCCCTTAAAATAAACTATTTCGGAATTTTTTACATACCTTTTATCAGAACGAATATTTGGACAGTTAGAGAAAAATAGTTCCGGATAATCGAGGTTATTGAAATTACATGGACTTCTTTTCATTATTACATACTAAGTGCACACAAAATTTCAAGTCTCTATCTCAATTTTTGCGGAACATAGAGCGTTTACAGCCAGACACTCACACAGACAGACGGACGCCAATTTTTTTTTCTAAAAATATCTTCTTCAAAATTTTTAGTGTCTGAAACGTGTAAATCCGTCAAAAAATGTTTCGATTTTTAAAACGATTACAAGACTTAACCTATACTACGTATGATGTCTAAGTTAAAATATTAAGAGAAGTGCAAATGAAAAAAAAAAAAAAAACTTTACTAAATAACTGAATAAAACCAACCAAACGAATCAAGAGTAATATCTGCATTATGTACAAAACAGGGAGAAAAGAACAGTGAAACTGCTCATCCGACTCAAAAAAGCAGAGGGTTTGGCAAATATAAATTCGTTGTCTTCTAAAATTTTCATACAATCCGCTATACGTTGCAGGAAAACTGGACGGTCAAACAGGTACGTCAGGCAGTAATGCAGTGTCATTTGTGGTGGCTTTTTAACATGGTAGTGGGATGGTAGTGCACAATGTAAATTATAGTGTAATGATGTTGATAAGGATCCACAGGTGCAAATTTGTGAGTCCCTTTTATTAATGGTATGTAAATGTTGTTGGAAGGGGCCATGATTACTGATAAAAAGATACAGATATGTGTTACGCATGAAAATGTGTTATGAAACCTTCGGTACGAAGTTTTGTGTGTATTGACCTACCTACTCCTTGAAACATCGCGGTTGCAATTGGTGTAATATTTGTTTTTTAAGTTCGGATTTTAGTGTTGATTGTGGCAATTTGAAGAATTGTTATTGGTAAAGTAAGTACATCATCTGCCGACCTCAAGAGCCGATCCACCAGTTCGTTGCCCTTTATACTGTATGTCCTTTCACCCAATTAAAAAAGAAAAAAAATCTGAAGACTGAAGGAGTAAGGATATGCCAGAATTATGTGATTAGTATTATCAAATTTTGAAAGGGCCTAATATTCCATCAGATGAAATTAAACAAAGGGAATCAGAATCCTCTTCTACAAATCGAATCGCCTTCTTCACAGCAAGGAGCTCCGCTGGAAAACCAGTTATTCGGATCAAGCCTTGCGCGCCAGGAAAAATGTGTAAACTAAATTTATAGACATAAAAATCTTCCGTTTTAGACACGTCTGTAAACATTCGTGTAGAACAGTGGTTCCCAACCTTTTATTGGCCACACCCCACCAAAGTATGTAAAGTCACTATGTCCCCCCCTCCCCAATCCTTAAATTATGTATCATTATTTAAAAAATGTACTTTTTTCACACGGTGGAAGTGTAATAGAGCTTTAACAAAAACTATTAATTTCACATTTTTAAACTTATCAAAGAGGTGAATATTCTACCACAAATGTGTTTTTAACACAATTTTATTAATGCAATGAGATTATATATCTTTCCATATATGCCAAAACGAATTTTGTTGTACTTTTCCAACTTAACGTATAAAAGTGTTATACGGTCTTCATTTTTATCTTCAGAAAATATCTTAAATAGACACTTACATTTAACGTTAAAATTGATAAATTCATACATTTTATAATGCATTCTTGTAACTTATTAAGAGTTGATGGAAAAGCTTTGGACACTGACTTTTCTTTCTATAGATAACACAATACACAAGAAGTATTTCAATATCCCCATCTTTATCAAATTAAGTAGCCATTATTCCGCATAACACATTCTGTCTGTTTTCTCTTTCCCAATGTCGTTAATTGTCTTCGCTAATAGAAGTAGAAAACTTATTCAGTAAATAAGTGAAAGCATTAGGATTTTTCTTTTTTAATTCAGCACCAGAAAAATTATACAGTGTTTTAGTACTTTAAAATATATCAAAATCTTTAAAAAGACTATTCGCATAATTATTCTGGTTTTAAATCTATTTTTTAATTTCGATAGGATTTCAATAAAAAACTGATTTCTTAAATTTTGCTTGTATTCCCTTTATTTTAGCCTACACAATACTTTTCCACAAAAAGGAAAAAAGAAAATGATAGTGAATGAGTGAGTCAGAAATTTGGAATTGCCCCCCTAGAAGGTCAAATTGCCCTCCGGTGGGGCGTACGCCCCACGTTGGGAACCACTGGTGTCGAACCTTTAAAGACATTTGTTGGACAAATGCTAATTCCTTCTGATAGCGAGGAAATCTGATACTTTGAACATTTGGTGTTTATCTGAAGATTCTCGGTGATCTGGTGTTACACTGCCTTTAATATCTTCTTCACGAATATGGTATGAACACCCGAAATTATATGAGATGACATTAACCTTTTTAAAAGCAATGCATGCATACGCGACTGGTTTGGTGAAACTACAAATCCAATAGCACCTCGACTGGCACATAGAATCCCATTGGACAATGTGGGGAACTATTTGGAAGAGCGACTAAAACGGCGACATCAGCATCACGCAGTTTGGTTACTTTGCCTGATCTATTCACGAGTGTGATAGAACATTGTAGACTCCATTACTCAATGACTCGAGGCAGGTATCAAGGCAAAAGGCGGCGACTGTATTAGAGAGATATCTATATGGGATGACTAGTTTTTGTCCGGTATGCTTACAATCCGGGATGATCCGGTATGGTATAATCGATCACACAGGATTACGGACGGTGTTAACATTAATGGAGGACAATGGAGAACCAAAAGAATGGAGGCGCTTGTCTACGAAATAGTGTTCATTAGTTAGAATTTTGCTGCTTTACCTCTCTGTGGTACAATAAATTAAAAATTCAATGTTAGATTATTCAATACTTTATTTCCAAGTTTTCTTTAATTTTTAATTAAATTATATTTATTTAAATTAATATTAAAATAACAGTTAATATCTTGAATGTATTACAAACTATTTCATTATGTATGCTAGCATGTGATAGTCTTATTGTGTTTAAAATACAAATTAATGAAAATTATTTAAAAACATTTTCTCTTCTATTTTTCTGTATTTCAATTACTGTTTTGTTAAAAAAAAAAAAAGAAAAAAAATCCGTTTTATTTATGTTTCTGCACCCGAAAAAAAGTTTGACACACCGATTGCACAATATTCTAAATCTGAATAATTTTTAAATATAAATAATTTTCATCCATATCTGAAATACAACTGAAGTAAAACTTGTTGAAATCCATAGAAGAATAATGGCACTAATCGAATGGCAATCATTGGTAGAAAACTCATTTTCATTTTGAGGTGATATACATTACACATGCGCGAGACATCTATCCAACTTTTTGTAATCAGTCGACGATTTTCCATAGTGACAAAACACTGGACTCAGCAAATGTCCATGCAGCTCAACGTGATTAAAAGAAATCACTTTTGGTTGGGCCAAACATACTCAAAAATTGTGGGACCTTGGTCAGCATATTGTTCGCGTTGAGTTGGGTTGATTTTTGACGGCCGATTATTTACTCGAGGAATATAGGCCCAAGGGGGAGTGCCCTCCGTGGGGGTCTTACTAAGGGAACCTAACCCGTATTTACGCATGGAAAATACAAGGTTTCGAAGAAAACCACGAAAACTCCGAAACGGTTAGGCCGACGGGCGCGATTGGGTTACTTATTGTTTGCAGCAACAATACTATTTTCCAAAAATCCACAAAACGTGTGTGCTATCGGCCAGCTGCTTATGCAGTGGGGATTCTCTTGAATTATATACTCTCTAATTTCAAAAGCAGGTGAGATCTTCGCACCGTTCTCTGCCCATTTGTGTAAAATTTGGAAATGAACAAATCAAACTAATCTCAAATGGCCAGTTTTAGTGATGCTATACTGACATCTATCTAATATTTTGTAATCGGTCGACGATTGTCCAATAATGACACAACACTCAACTTAGCAAATGTCCTTGCAGCTCAACGTGATCAAACGAAATCACTTTTGGTTGGGCCAAAAGTGATAGATGCCAATAACGGCCAGCTACTTATGCAGTGGCGATTCTCTTGAATTATATACTCTCTAATTTCAATAGCATGTGAGATCTTCACACCGTCCTCTGCCTATTTGTGTAAAATTTGGAAATGAACAAATCGAACTATCTCAAATGACCAGTTTTAGTCATGCAATCAGTAACATTTATTTCTTCGATGGAATACGCAATCATTACAAACAACCTGTACATATGCATAAAACAAGAAACTTAACAAACTAAGCTTTTCCTAGTGGGCAGTTCCGGTTACTTTAGTAGTGGGTACTTACTTTATTGGCAGGAGTTTTTTCAAACATGCTGTACATTAGGGTGTTTCATTTTGTAAGGCAAAAAATAAAATGTAAATTTTTTGCAGACTTTGCTTACGCCTCGAGTCTCAGTGATGTAAAAATTATATATGCCAAATTTCAAGAAGATTGGATAATATTTAGAGGTTGCACACTTTGAGCAGTTTTGGAGAAGTTGGCAAAAAATACGATTTTTCAAAGTTAATTACTTTTATTGGGAAAACTAGAAATCACAAACTTAAAATAATACTAAACCTAGACACTAAGATTAATAGGTAGTATGAAAGGCAAAACATGTGTTATATTAATCAACTTTTAACAATACAATCCCTTCTTTTGTTCACTTTGTGACGACTTTTCTGTGATGCTCGAGTACACTTAGAATTGTTTTTGCTGTTCGTCCCTGACCGATTCGTTCAAGTTTTTTATCAGAGCAATTCCTCTTTCTGCGGTATTATTGACTACCTTAAGAGCGTTCACATGGCTTCTTAGGGAATTACTGCAGTATTTTGTGAGAGCAGTTTTTTTACTTCTACATATGGGTAAGTGCTCGGAAGCTGTAGCATATCCAAATGATTCTTTGGGGCCCATCATCTTACAATTGCCTCGTGCCAAAAGCGAACATATATGTGGCTGACAAAATGTGCAACCTTTTTCGTCCCTTTCAATTCTCGTTGAAGAATTTTCAACTGTTTAGTGAAGGAGTCAACTTTAAGTTCATATATTGCCTTTGCCATCCACCGAGCTTGATTCAGAGCACCTGGGATTCTGAAACTGAAGTAGTTTACCGACCAATCACCTAAGTGCAGGAGGGTAAGTTGTAATAAATCTTTGTAGTCTTCTCTTGGATGACTTCCGTCTTTTAGGGCATTTTGGAGATAATTAAACATTTTCACTCATTTTTCTTCTAGAAAGCCTTGAACGGGACTTTCGTCATACAGTATCGTCGTATATTACTTCTTATTAAGGAAATCCAACATATTTCAGAACTTTCAAATAATCTGGATGCCAGGACCACTTGTGGTATGTCCCAGCACAATACTTCTCAAACACTCCTTTCAAAATTAGTTAATGTGTGTGATGACGTCAACCAACCACAACAATGTTCGTCCTAATTCTCTATCAATTCTGGTACATGCTACTTGGATCAGTTTTGTATTACATGTTTTAGAATAAAAAAACATACGGATGATATTGTCACATAACCCAAATCGTTTCACTTCCCGAATAACTACTTCAGTCATCTGTTCACCAGTACCTTTCAGGGCAACAGGTACACAAAAAATGCTCAAAATCTTTACCAGCCACTAGAACTGCAACTCTATCTTCCAAAGTATTGACATTCCCATAAAGTTAGACATTGAACAAATTAAACTATCCCAAGTGCCCGGTTACAATCACACTAGTAGAAATATTTATTTTATCAACGGCAGGTGAGATATTCTCAGACACTCTAGTCATGTGTACAAAATTAGGATCAGAACAATTTGAATTATCCCCATATGGCAGTTCACCGTCGTACTAGAACATTAAAAGAGTCATAGGAGAGAATAACTAACTAAACATTCTAATTTAAGTTTTTAGGTGCGCTCGTAATTATATAAATACTTAGCACACCTATACTCGTCATCTGGTCCGTCCGTCTGTCTGTCCGTCTGTCTGTATATAACCGCGCAAAAAATACCCAACGGAATGGTTCGAAATTTAATATACATTATGCCCACTAAAGTCCCTTGCCACCCTCTTAATTTCGGAACGACTGCTACTATATTCATAAAAATGGTGTCTAGGTATAGTAAAGTAGCCATGCGCTATTAAATAAAACCGCTTACGGCGCCACCTCGTTTAAAATTGCTGAGTTAGCATTTCTATCAGGGAAACGGAATGAGATTGGGGAAAAATGATTTACAAAGTTATAGAGTATCATCGATTTAGTATAAAAAGACTCCTTGTGAACTTAAAGTCGAAGAATAGAACGGTTAAAACGCGCATTTGTTATTTTGTGATTTTCATATTGTGACGTCACGAAACTTAAGCGGAAGGAGAAATGAATATCTTTCGGACATATGTTCATCCAAATGTGCACTGCAGTTGACAGTGAGAAGTTTGAACATTTCAAAGAAAGGTATATTGTTATAACCAGTTTTTTTCTATGATCGCTTTGGCACGTCACAATGTAGAAAATTACGAAAACACAAACGCGTGTTTTAACCGTTTTCCGCATTAATGTCCAGAAGGTTTCTTTTCATACTAAATCAATGATGCTCTAAAACTTTGTAACTCATTTTTTTCTCTATTCCTTTCCGTTTCCACAACAGGATTGCTAACTCCGCAGTTTTCCACGGGGTGGAGCCGCAGGCGATTTCATTCAGTTGCGTATGGCTACTTTACTGCAACTGGATAGCACTTTTATGAATATAGAAGCAGCCATTCCGAAGTTAAGAGGATGGCAAGGGATTTTAGTGGGCATACTGTATATAATGATTGCAGAATTTTCTTGGGTTATTTCACATCTTATGAAAATGGAATAAAAACTTAAAAAGATATAAATAAAAGTTATCATTCTATTAAATCCTATCATACGTAATTAATTAATTGATATCCTATGATGGGTAATGATTCTAGGTTGCCATGGTGATTACGTCGTATTTAAAATGGAGTCATATTATTTCCGTATTACTGAATTTAGACTATATATAATCGTAATAAATTTTGTATTCATATTTTTTGCATAAGAGTGCAAAATTTATTGCACCAATTTTTGAATATTTACAAAACTAGTAATTGTACGACACACCTCATTTGCCACGTTTGACGTACAATTTGCGACTTGTTTTAAGTTAGTTTAAGAAACAATTTAAAGAAAAACCACTCATTCACAACTTGCGAAGTATTTTTTTCCCTTACAATGTATTGGCATATAGTACGAATTTCTTTTCCATTTTAATATGCCTCTTAACAGTATTGATCTTTTCAAGACATTTTACTGATATGGTAACTGCTTCAAATCCAAGAGTGCAAAGATATTGACAGACCATTTTCTTCTGTTATTAACCGTTGACTTAACAACATCCATGATCGATATTAGATATCGGATTTCAATTAGCTGAAGTTCATGAGACGATTAAGACGAAAGTGACAAATCGTTAATGGAAGAATTATCTTTTAAATTTAGAGATATTTTAGAAATTAATACAACTAATACTAATTAACGCTTACAACTAATTAACAACTAATATACAACTAATAACCAATACAACTAATTAACATTTGAAATTATTGATATGGCGGAAGAAAAGTTTTCAAATCATTTATAATTTTTAGTTTTTACGCAATTTTAAAAAGCTAATTTTGCATACATTCAAAAATATTATACTTAACTTTAAATTGTGGAAACCTTATATTAGTATAGTAAATAAAAATAAATACTTTCTTCAACATATACGTATTCTGGGTGATCCAAGAGTTATCTGAAAGTAGAAATTCAATAATTCCAAATGTATACAAAGTAAAAAAGTAAAAAACTGCAGTACGATCCGGTTTTCACAGAAATTTACAAAAGGGTTTCTTTAACAGCTAAAATCTTATTATCTAAATACATACATTTGTCATCAACAAGTGTCGCTTCTATTGTGTTAGCAGTTTATACAGTGACACATACAACTAAAAACGCAAAGTAGTATTAAAAATGTTCATTGTGACGTCTTATTACGCTGCTAGTCACTCAGCAACCGAATTCCCCTCGGCAATGTTAAGTCTATGGGTGTTTGATACATTCGTATATTTAAAACATCTCCTCAGCAAATTAATATTTTTAACTTCTTTTTTCTGTGTACTCTTCTTAAAGAATGTCTCTTTTTTCTTAGTTTTCAAAATATTTCTAAAATCTCCGCTTAATTTTATATGAAGTGTTAAAATTTTACTCCCAATTCGTAAGTTTTTAAAACACAAAATATTAAATTAAACGTAGATTTCAGAAATATTTTGAGAACTAAGAAAAAAAGTGACATCTTTTAAGAAGAGAAAACTGAAAGAAGATGTTAAGAATATTAATTTCCTGAGGAGATATTTTGAATAGAAAAATGCATCAAACATCCGTAGACTTAACATTCCAGAGGAGAATTCGGAAGCTAAGTGACTAGCAGTCTTAAAGTTGTCTTGATGAGAAAGACGTCTGACACGACACAGCATAACATTTGAAAAAAAAAATTGCAGTAATTCTTGTCACATGATGCTTAAGAGTCCACACTAGTCACTCAAAAAGACCCGGATGATAATGTTAATCCTATGGGAAAGTTATTTTCAAATACCTCGCTTGAATTTTGATATTTTTGAATGATTTTTTTTTTGCGTATGACAGCTAAGGACGATCTACGACCTGGCTAGTTTTTACTTTTTCGATTTCGATTTCAGATTCTTTAAAAAAAAATTACGATAATTTTTGGAACCGTTTTGAACCGGTTCTGAACTTGAAACTGCCCTGTTATAAAAAAAAAAACTGTAACCAAAATCGAAAAAGAAAAAACTAGCCCGATTGTAGATAATCCTCAGCTATCCTATGCAAAAAAAGATCCAAAAATATTAATTTCAAAGTGAGAAATTTGAAAATAACGCCCCCATAGACTTTACATTAACGCTTTTTGCTTTTTTGCCGTGACTGAAGTGGTCTCTTAAATAACCATAGGCAGCAACCCTAAGAGTACAGCATCTTAACTATCGATGACATATAAGAACCCCAGAAGCTAAGGTATACAAGTGACAGAATTTAGATTTGGAGTAAATTGAGTTCAAAGTTGAATATCAATAGTAATTGGCTGATTTAAAATATGAAACTGTTGCTTCTTTCATAGCGGTCTTTGAACTCTTATTTCAATAGCTGTGAAAGAAAAGTGGATTGCAATAATTTTAAAATTTAAGTTGAATTGAAGAAGTTAAGTAATTTAAAGTTGACCTCTAGAACGCAGTACATAATTAGAAAATCACTTATATTTCTTTACCTCAAAACAAATAGCCTTATTTCCAGATATCCTGTACACTTAGCTCAGTTTTTTCAATTTTGTCACATAAACCCTTTGGCTTCTGGGATCCACATATGTAATTAATCTGCCAATGAAGTTTTTCGTTGTTAAAAAATCCCATGCTTTCTATACATTTCTATAAAAACCGCATCGAGCTGTTATTGAAATTCTTCTTTTTCCATTACTTTTAGATCAACGACTACATAGTATATATGGTGTGATGTAAAATAAAGAGTCTAGGGTGAATAAATATATCTTAAACAAAAAAACACATATTGTATTAAAAATGATCAATGTGACGGTTTATTAGCCCCCGGTACGGTATGCTATTTCTTTCTCCCAGCTTATTTTGTGTCGTCTCCAAAAAGTAACGTTACCTTACAGACGCCAGCCGTAAAACAAAGTAATACGATTAAATATTCTATAGCAATTTTTTAAACTTTTAAGCATCGCACATTTTCAATTTTAATACCATCGTATTGGGAAAAAAAGTACTTTTAAATGCAATTTGTTTGAAAACTGCATCTCCATTTATTTTTGAAATATTATTTTTTTTTCAGTTTTTAGAGCCATTTGCTTAATATTGGCAACGGAAATACTCCATTTCTGTAGAAAGTAAAGGAAAAATAGTTTCATAACAACCGAAGGAAAATGTAATAGACGCTTTCAGCGTGATGTCAGTCATGACGTTTTGGTTGGTAACTGACACCAAACAAACGGTTGCTATGCGTCATTTATTTTTAAATATAAATCGTAGGTAATGTTACCGCTACATATCAAGTATTAAAACACCAGATGTGAGATATAGATATAAGATATAGCTATAATATACGAAGAAAATAGAAAATATAACATAGCAACCATTTGTTTGGAGTCAGTTTCCAACCAAAATGTCAATACTGACATCACGACTGAAATCATCTATTAAAATACGTGACATTTTGAAAAAATATAAACGAATGACTTTAGTTAAAACATGGAGCTATTATAAACTATATTTAATTTTAAGTATCTATATTAATGTTACAAACAAATGAAAGACTATAAATTATTAGACAGCCCTTTTTTGTCGAGTTTCTTTAATGACAGCATCTTTTTGCTGCATTTGTGTATTATTTCGCGATAATGACGTCTATGCATACTTTATTGTAGATGTTTAAGAGTGGATCGTAAATGTGGAATTCTTAAGCTGATGCGAATTTTACATTTTACATAAAATAAAAGCGTGTGCTGTAAGTCTTAAAATTGAAATATGTTTTGTACTATTTATATATACATATATATATTTTTTTTTCATCGAGGGCGACACTAATTAAGTTTCTCTCGATAAGAAAGGCGCCTGACATGACACAATAAACAGCATAACATTAGAAAGAATTTTGGCAGTAATTCCTGTTACAGGATGCTTAAATAGCGATAGACAAGGGATCAAGGACAACTGTAGTCTTAACTATCGATGACATATGCAACTAATCGAGCTACTGTCTGTAATTGAAATTCTACATTTTTGGTTCAGTTAGATCAACGAGTACATAGTATGTACGGGTTGATTCAAAATAAAGAGTTTTTTGAGAATAGATATATCTTAAACAACGGATAAAGGAAACGTACTTCCACCTATACAATGTATTCCAATCAGTTGATATAGCATTTGTTTTATACGGATGATACAGAAAAGGATTTTTTAGGGAAATCTGGTTTTTATTAACATTTCTTCGAGAAAAAACTCTAAATTTAGACACTCAAGACTAAGAATAGGACAGATATTTAGTTTTTGGGACATTTTCAAAATCTGTCCATGTTTTGCAATAGAAAATCAATGTTTTAGAAATAATCATAAATATTTATTTTTTGTAAATAATTACCTTACCTCATAAACATTAATATACAAGCATCAGCAGAAAGAAAAATTACTAATTTAACATTTTTAAACTAATTTTTAAATTTTAATGCACTTGGCAATGACATATGTGAGCACGATAATGACATCTATGGTAATGACAAATTAAGCAATATCTTTTTATTTTTCTCTAGGCATAAATGGTAACCATTATATCTTCTAGCCCATACACTGTAAAAAAAAATCTGTGAAGTTACTAAAGTTTTTCTAGGAAACTGGGATTCCTAGAACTTTTCATGTAACGGCAACAACAAAATTTCATGTAACAGACACACTTTTGCGCCGAAAATCAAAAAATCTGTAAGGTTACTAAGAATTTTTTTGGAAACTAGGATTCCGAAAACTTTTCATGTAACTGCAGCCAGGGTTACAAATAAAAGTTAAGTAAGATTACTGAAATTTTAGCAGATTCATTTGTAAAGTTACAGATTTTTGTAGCTTTACAAAAACTAGTTTTGTAGATTTGCAGCTTTTTTCGTACAGTTACAGATGAAAGTTTAGTAAGCATGTAACTTTACATCTGTAGAACTACAGATTTTTTTTTACAGTGTACGAAGATTTTACATTTCTTATAAATTAAAAGCATATTAAGAAATAAAAGTTCATTTAATTTTCAATTAGAGGTGGGTACGTTAATGACGTACTCAACCAAAATATTCAAAGTCTTTGCTTGTTTTATTGAAACTATAAAACTATTCGTTCACCTGTACCTGATAACAAGTTGACTTTTAAAGATTATTTTTGCCTTCATAAAAAGGCATGTGCTACCCTCTAAAACATTCCAGATGAATTTTTTGTCAGAAGCATGGTAATGACACTCTTTCTTAGGACGCGGTTTAAAAAAAAATATTGAGAAATATAGATAAGTTTAATTTATGAAAATAAATATTTTTTTAATTAGTAGCATCTTAATAAAGAAAAATGTATTAAAAAAATAACCATCTGTTTTAAATAGAACTTAGTCGAACCTTTACCTGATAAATTGCTTGTTGGGACAACCTATGGTAATGACATTTTGACAACAAAGGAATATATTTCCTATTTTTAATTTTTTTATAAATAATTATATATCTGTAAATTATCATTAAAAACATGATAGTTAAATAGTATATAAGTCTACAAAATTATACACAAAAATTAACAGACAGCAACTATTCTGGAAAATTAATTATTAAAGTACTTAATTAGCAGTTATGTACGTTACAAATTTTGGACATTTTTTCGCACGTACGTTACAGATTTTGGACATTGCTGACAGATTTTGGACGTTGCGCTTAGTATTTAAAAAATTCCTAAGACTAAGAATGTAGTAAATGTGTCTATAATTGTATGTGTATACATATATATATGTATAATTAACTTTTTGTTATCCAGTAATAATAATAATAAAAATCAAATGTTAATCTCTGATATTAAAATATTTACTACTTTTTTAGAAGTAATATCTCAATTTTATAGGAATTACACATTATGCAAAAAAAACATATCTTTACATAATATTAGAAGTATCCAACATATAATTTATTCTTTTTTTTTCTCAAAAAAAAAAAAAAAAAAAAAAAAAAAAAAAAAAAAAAAGAGTTATACTGCCATTTTTTTTAATGCACATATCTATAATTTCTTTATCAAAAGAAAAGTCTCCTCTTGCTGTCACCGGGTGAGGTGGATTTGGTGATTTCAACAAAATATCTTCATATTTTAAATTTGTGCTGTCTTTTTTACATGGATAACGAAACCTGTTAAAATCAATGTCTGCCTGAGGAGTAAAAAAAATTATAGAAAATATTTGTTCACCATTATCAATGCTGATCTTTTCAATAATACCTGGCCATAAGTTTTCATCATGAATTAATACAAAGCACCAGTCACCAATGTCAATCTATTTTCAACTGTGAGGATTCAATTGTAGAAATAGTATTTTTTTCACCAGCTTTACTGGTAATGCATTCTTGATTGTTTTTTACAGAGATTGTAAAAACCAGATCTATTTCTTATTTGAATAGTACCAAATTTGCTTGTCGTGAGTACGGAGTGAATCTTTGGAGTACCTTTAAAAGTTTTCGCTGGCTGTCTTTTCAATACTTTAAATACTGTCAATTTCTGTTATTTTTTATTTATTTTATTTTATTTTTTTCAACCAAAGTTACAGCACGAAGTGGCTTAAACTTTTTTTTTGCTTTGCATTTTGGTGGGGGAGCAAAGAGGAAGAATGGAATTTTAAGGAGATGCGATTCTTAAACCTTGAATAAAAAAAAAAAAAAAAAAAAGAACTCAAGTACAATAATTTAACAAAAATATATTTATTTTATTTTTTAAGATGTATCTTAGAACAATGGACTCTGTTATAATATATTTATTTTAGTATTTAGAAAATTAAAATTATTACTGTCTAGATCAGGGTTGGCGAACCTATGGCACGCGTGCCGTAACTGGCACGCGGGAAGATATTTTTGGCACGCCGTTTATTGAAATTCTAAATCAAAATTCATTCAAATTCCTAAAATTATGCACCTCTTTATTCTTTTTTTTTTATTAATACACGAGCTGCATTGAAAATAGCTTTTGCTTTCTGTAATAGGTACATGTGTACTTGTGATATCACTGAACTTCCCGCTTAGAAATATAACAGACCCTTCCCAACTCCCCATTTCCTCGATTTCGTTATGATGGCACCTATGATTCGCATAGAAAGAGAGAAAACTAGCAACAAATTATTCTTTGCTGTAATATTTCTGCATAATTTAACGTGTTTTGACCTGCACATGAAGCTTTATTTAACTTTTGCTACAATATGTTAATTGATTTTTAATTTGTTAAAATGGCAAAAGTATTAATAAAAACAATAAAACGTGACTTTTTTTCATAAGTTATGAAAAAATAATAATTTCATCGCTAAAACATTTGTAAAATGAAGTGAAAACTGTAATTATATTTTTCTATAATTATTTCTACGATTAATTAATCTTTTCATGTGAAAGATGTTTTGGTTCGAGTTTTCTATATTATACATTGTTTAATTTAATGCGTATGTTGGTATTACCCGCAGGTATGTTATAGCTATATTTATAATGATCTAATAATAATAAATAATTTTGACACTATTACTATTTATTATTATTAGAATTATACTAACTTATAATTCACTATTAAATTAATTTGCTATTTTTTTTTGCGGGAATGAGACGTAAGGGGGTGAGGGGTTGTTGGCACGACATGTTCAGTTGAATTTTTTTTGGAAAAATATTGGCACGCGGATGTAAAAAGGTTCGCCGACCCTGGTCTAGATCGTTCCATGATTTGGACATTGTTATTAAATAATATTTTGAGGTACATTTGCTACAAAGAAAACTTTGCAAAATACTTAAAAACACGTAAGATCACTGAAGAATTACTTGTGAAATAAAAAAAAAGAAGTTTACTATTAATTTTAAATCATACTTTTAAATAAGCATTTCCGAAATTTCGTAAGGATCGCAGCGGCCTCCATATTGTGTCTATCGTTACACACATTAGCTGAGCACGCTTCAAGTCAAGTTATATTATTACACGTACTAAATACACCTTATTTATACAAAACACGGTAATTATTTCCGATAAAACATTATAATAAAAATCTTTTTATACGTTTCAGGATACCAAATCATCTTTAAAAATAAATGTACCGAAAATAAAATCGGCGTTTCCATCGTTACACGATTCGGACATTCCACATTCTTATTTGATAAAAGTGCATTTATTGCTAAGAAATCTTATAAAAACACATAAAAATAATTTATTTAAAAAAAATAATAATTTTAAAGTTAGACAAAAGAGTTTAAAGTACTTACTTGATGTATTTTTCGTTGAAATGATAGCTTTGTCGCGTACGTTACTTTCGGACATAACAAAATACAAAAACATTCTTTATAAAAAAAGTCCTTCTATCTTCAAAAAAGCAATAAGTCAGCCTGCCATCTCTTAACGAATTTATCAAAAAATCATCCTTTTCCTTTATGCATTCGTTGTTTACCATTAGAACCACCTGGAAGCAAGTTAAAACTCTTTTTCTTGGTGGTACATTGGAGCAGTTAACGTTATGAATGTCCGAAATTGGCCTATTTAGCATAAAATAATAAAATTTTAAGATATTTATACAAAGCTTTTAGAATAAATTATGTCATTTTCTGTCTCTGAATAGAATTAAAAACTCAGTGTAAAAAAAAAAAAAAAAAAAAAAAAAAATTAAAGTCAATGATAATTAAAGTTATGTTTGAAAGGCTTAATGTTATGACGTGTGTCCAGTGCCCACCTTTTGAGAATCGCCCTCTAATTTTAATGTTTTTTTGTGCTTTTAATAGTCAAGTGTAAATAAATTTTTAATATTAATCTTTGATCTATTTTTACAACTGGCAACGATTTAACATAATAGACTTTTTCTAAGATATAAAAAATATCTCTTGAAATGAGGAAACTTTGACACAAAAGAGGAAAAAAAACCCCTTAGTCAAATTAATAAAATAAATACAGTCTGCACACCGCGAGGTTCTAATGTATATCCTTAGAAAAATTATTAAATTCCTGTGTATAGTTTTTGTTCCTATAAACTTTTTTTAATGGAACAATTTTTACCAACTTTTACATTAAATAGCTCTTTAACTAATTCTTTGATTTAAAAACTGTCTACTTGAAACCGTGTTTATCAAATATTTCTCTACAATGCTACTAATTATCAAATTTGAGTATGCAGTAGTTTACTCAGTATTAGCCAAGAAAGACCTCTGGTCAAAAAATTCATTTACGGCAGTCGTGACATCGTTAGTTACATTTATAGGGTTTCGTAATTAAAAAATAAAAACGGAATCATTATAAGATCACTCGTGTGTCTGTCTGTCACAGCCATTTTATTCGTAAACTATGGAACGTGGAAAGTTCAAATTGGCTGAAGTAATAAAGGCTCATATCTGTAGGGCTCATATCTAAAGTATCCTCATATCTGTAGATTATTAACCCATTAACCGCTGGTGTTGCGTTGACGCAACGGTAAAAATAAATACGCATTCTTAAATTAACTGTGAAACTACCACTATTTAATTAAAAAATTTGCCTTATTTAAATAACAGAAATTTTGACATAAAATGAAGCGCAGTTTATCTTTGAAAATTTCTGGTGGTCAACGTACTTCAGCAAAAATGTTGAAGATCCCTATCCTATAGTTTCGGCGGTTAATGGGTTAATCCTTCTCAAATATCTTTAGCAAAAATTTAGACGGGCTAATTAAGTTACTTGAAAAAAAAAATCTTTTCTTTGCATATTATGTGAAAGCTTTCTTAACACCAAACTCAAAAATACATTTATTTTAATTACAGATATATCGTAGATATCCCTCCTTCTAGTTGCGATTGCAGTGAAACTAAATTTATAAAGGGTAGTAGAAGTTAATTTGAATCTTGCAAGCAAACTATAGTGTTTTTTACCCTAGGTCACATAGTTTTTGAAAAAAAATCGAACTTTTCCCTTAAACAATAATTTTGATTTCCGGGCTTTCAGCAGAAGAGTTAAGGAGCGCTAGAGGTACAGTCGTGGAAAATAAAAAGTAAACACCCCCTACTAACTCCTCAACAAATTATCGTAGAAGAAAGTTACTGGTACCAAACGATTGGAAATAAAGTCTACTTTTAAATGATGTATATAAAATTTGCTTAGGGGGCATCTACATATTACAACGAGCCATAACTTTGTTTTTATCAATAGCAATACACCATTCTGACAGCTTAAATGAGCTCTACATCCTTCAATTAGTCTAAAAATAAATGTTTATGCAATTCGCACCATAAGTTTCTGAGAAATTAATTATTTTAAAACGAGAGTATTTTAAGGGCTGTATCCAAATTGAAGTTCAGTATTCGATTGTTAACCGAGAGAGCTCCCTTCATTATCAAGGCACCTTAAGCAGTCAATTAAGCCTGTTAGATTACAGGATAGCATAAGAAAGTTAAAAATATTTAGTCACTTCTATCGTAGACGGCCCCTTAAACCATCATTTTGCCGTTTTTTATTTATAATTTGAAAACTACTTGGAAGAAAAATGTGAAATTTTGGATTTCCATAAAGCAGGACTTGATAAATTTGAATCCACCAAAAAAATTGTTGGTTGCAATTCATATTTTTTTTAATATTAATTTTATAATTCATAATTCATATCAGAAAATTATAAAAATTGCAAATTCAACGTATTTATGTTTGGGTATTATTATTGCTACACAAAAAATTAGGACATTCGGATCATAAATTCAGAAGTTATAAATAAAAATATGAAAATGTAATTTAACATTAGAAGCACTCAATATTAAATGTTTATAATTCAAAAACTTATCATTCAAATGATTTGATATTTGGTGTCTAGGCATAGTTTGAACCAAAGATTTGAAATATCTCGTTAAAATTGGGTATTGCTATTGAAAAAAAAATGAAGTTTGGATTCGTTTTAATATGTAGATGGCCCCCTAAGCAAATTTTATATATGTCATTTAAAAGTGAACTTTATTTCCAATCGTTCGGTATCAGTAAATTTTGTCTACGATAATTTGTTGAGGAGTTAGTAGGGGATGTTTACTTTTTTTTCCACGACTGTACCTATCAACGCAGAAGTATAAAAGGATTGTTGATGAGGATTTTCGAAAAACACTATCGGTAATTAGCCGAGATATTAACCCTTAAAGACACGGACTGTTTGAACATGCATAAAAACACAGGCGGCCTACTCTATGTGCCATAGGTTTTTTAAAGCCTAGATAACAACTTTTAATGATATATTTGTGAAATTCAGTGCCCGGTTACTAATCAATGTAGGGTAGGGTAGTACACAGTGAGACATGGTACACAGTGAGACAGCAGCCATTTTGATATATTGTTATAACTTTTTCTCCTAGCTGGAACACACACTGAACCACCTCATATTATGCAACACGTGGATGCAGTTTCGGTACTTCGGTTACTCGTCCAACAAAATAGTAAGTAATTATTTATTTTAAAGGGGTTAAAGTTACATAAACGTCCATTTTAGGCTTTATTTATTTCATTGTGGCATATATTTACTTAACCAAACCTAGCTATATCTAATGATAGACTATGTTGACAAAACGACACAAGCATTCAAAGCTATGAAACTGATGATGAAACAGATATGGCATCCATTTTGTTACAACGTAACGAAAGTGCACAGTGAGACACACAGTTGTGACACACAGTGAGACGTGCCTTATTGTGTATCTACTATGCGATTCTGACGTAAAAAAAAGTTATTTATTAATAAAAGGTTTTTTTTCTCTCTCTCTCTCTGTGTGTGTGTGGGCGTGCCATGGTTAGTGAAATCTACTAAACGTAAGAGGCTGAAAGTTTACATGAAGGAAGCCCAATGTCTGCCATTGTCCAACCAAGGCTCATATTAAAAAAAATTAATCTAGAAAAATTAATTAGAAGTCATAAACTGCAGAAAATTATTGATAGAGTATAAAAATGTATGATTTATGAAAATATATACTTTATCTCACTGTGTACCACACAGTGCGACAGTTTTCGATACTCCTTTATTCTGCTTCGGTGGTTTTATAAATAACTTTTTTAAAACCATTTATACATTAATGTGTAGCGTATTTGTGTAGCTTAAAGTTGTAGCAAAAATTTTTTTTGAAAAGAATAAAAACCATTGCCATTTGTTAAGTAATAATAATTTTCGTCTTACTGTGTACTACCCTCCCCTATTTTTTGTACGGAACCCTATGTGCGGAAGTAATACTTGCACTTGACCGGTTATTTTTAGAACAGAGACATTAATGGTATTCATGTATACATGTATATTCCCGTTGCGTGTTACGGTTAATTTTCTCTATTAATATGTTCATTTATTTTGTGAATGTGATAAATTTATTATTCATTAATTTTTTTTTCAGTCAGAATGTTCCATTATACGTAAATTTTATTTTATTGCGAGAAAAAAATAACTGTTACAAGCCTTATGAGTATCTTTCGTTACACTAAAATTATATTCATTAATTTCTGAAATATTGTAGTATTTAATACCGAATAAAAATATCCAGAGAAAGTAAATATCCCTTTAATTTTAATTGTTATCCATGGATGTGCACATCGTCGTTTGTTATTAATTTTGAAGTATTCTCACTGGGAAAAAAAGAAAATGACCATGAACTTTAAGTATCCTCCGATTTGGTTTAAAATTTAAATATAACTTATTGAATATAAAAAAGTTTTTAATTCATGTACGCATTTTTTTGGAGATATTTACGCAAAATAGAATGTATTATATCCTATCCTAAATATGAGTAATTAACGTTATGAAACAAAACATTGCGCATTTGTATCCAACATTACAATAAATATTGCTAAGGAAAATACGCCTTAAAAATTTATGTGCCGAATTATAAATCAGAAATCGGCTCCTATTCAATAATTGTCTTCGTTAATGTTTGAAGGTATCCAAAAGAATTTATACTATAACAATTTAATTTCTAGATAGATTTTTAAATAAAACTGATTTAATAAGCCGGTAGTTAAAGGTTTTTTTTTGGTAAAATATTTACAAGGATAATTAGATTAATTAATAAAATACTCTTATTGAAACTTCTATCTGTAATTGAGAAGTTTTTCGATAGTTGAAAACTTTTCGTAAAACATTTTTTAATAGGAGGAAACCTAAATCCACGTAAATGGTTAAGAAATTAACCACATTAAATATACATTTATATTCGACTGTTTAGCTGTGCTTACTAAATATGATCCATCAAAATATTTTGTATAAAAAATATTATGTATTTTTATTAGTAGACGAATTAAATAAATTTCATATTGCATTTTCTTTAACGGGACTTAGAAATTCTGTCGGAACATAAAGGGTTAAGTCATTCTAAAATAAATTAAGCGCCAAATAATGAAAAGACTATGCGACCACGTAATTAAATATCATAAGATGTGGAATAGGAACTATGAATAATAGTGCAAGTTTTTTTGTGTTAAATTTATTTATTGAAACATTTATGCAAAAGAAATAACGTTTTCCGAAGAATAACCCTTAAGGCTGTTCTCAAATCCAAAGGAGCTACTTTCTGACACATTTTTAAAATTCATTTTTATTCGGAAACGCATAAAATGGGCAAGGATTGTTATTCAGAAACTATGCAATCGAAAGACGTTTTCCGTTTTTTATTAAAGGCAGCTGACAAAATTAGCGTTTTGAATCGAACTTCCAAACGCGACACCATGAGAAAGGAGAAAAACCTGTTATCACGTGACCAGAATTGCTTATAGCTCAATAAGTAATTTATTTATCAAAAAATGAAAACTTCTTTCGAATCCAAGTAGCATTAGAGTAAAATCTGCCAATTTTAAGATTTACATTTAAACATAAGTCAGAATATGTGTCAGAAAATTTTGAGTTGTTGAACAGAGGATTTGAGAACCGCCAAACAAAATCAGTAACCATTTACTGGATACTATACATTAAATATATCACGTCGACAATCAGAAAGCAGCCTCTATCTCTTTGATTATTTTTTAAGGCATTTTATGGTGATTTCTGGTGGTTGTTTTGATTACGTTTATCATTTTTAAACATTCGTACTTATAATTTTGTTATAAATTGTATAGCTTTCCTGCATTCTTTTAAATACAAATTTAAAATCGAACAAATGTTGAAAAAATGTCTACGTTGTTAAATTATTCATGAATAAAAGAATTTTTTGCTTGTTCTTTTCATTCAATTTACTTAAGGGGCCGTGGACCTTTAGTTGAACAAAAATCGACCCATAAATCTAAAATTATTTTCGTGCATATTATTATTCTCCAGTTTGTTCTGAACCATTTGCAAAAATCCACATGCACATGCAATTGTTTTCCACAAAGTTACAAGTGTTTGAATTTTGTATACAAGCAATTTTTCGGTCCTTTAATATAGGGGAGGGTAGTACACAGTGAGACGAAAATTATTATTACTTAACAAATGGCAACGATTTTTTTTTTTTTTTTTTGAAAAAAAAAATTCTACATCTTTAAGCTACACAAATACAGTACACATTAACGTATAAATGGTTTTAAAAAAGTTATTTATAAAAGCACAGAAGCAGAATAACGGAGTATAAAAAATTATCTCACTGTGTACCACAAGTGATACACAGTGAGAAAATGTATATATTTTCATAAATTATACATTTTTACGTTTTATCAATAATTTTCTGCAGTTTATGACTTCTAATTAATGTTTCTAGATTATTTTTATTTTAATTATGAGCTTCGGGTGAACAATGGCAGACATTTGGCTACCTTCATGCAAATTTTCAGCCTCTTCACTAGCCATCGCACGTCCCCCCATACACACAGATAGAGAGAGAGAGAAAAAACCTTCTTTTTTAATAAATAACTTTTTTTTTTTTTACATCAGAACAACATAGTAGATACACAATGAGACACGTCTCACTGTGTACCACAACTATGTGTCACACTGTGTACTTTCGTTACGTTGTAACAAAATGGATGACACATTTGTTTGATCATCAATTTCACAGTTTTGAAATGCTTGTGTCGTTTTGCCAACATAGTCTATCATTAGATATAACTAGGTTTGGTTAAGTAAATATACGCTATAATGAAAGAAATAAACTCTAAAATGGACGTTTATGTAACTTTAACCCCTGTAAAATAAATAATTACTTGCTATTTCGTTGAACGAGTAACCGGAGCGCCGAAACTACATCCACGTGTTGCATAAGATGAGGTGGTTCAGTGTGTGTTCCAGCTAAGACGAAAAGTTACAACTATATGTCAAAACGGCTGTTGTCTCACTGTGTACTCCCCTACCCTACATTAAATTTTTCTTTCTCAAAACTGATTTTTCAACGTTTTTAGGTTTTGAAATGTTTGATGCAACTTAAATTTTCATCAAAATGCATGATTCAAGGAAGAATCCTGATATTGATTACACAGAAACTGTGTATGTATTTTAAAATTCGACTTCATTAAAATAATTAAATTTCATTTTTAACTTTTTAAAAGGAAAAATTTTGATGAAAATTGATATGAAATTCAGAGAAAAAAATCTTTAATAAATTAACTATTCAAGGGATTAAAAAATCGATGTACAAATTTATTTATAATAGAATTTTAAGTGATTAAAATTCAAAATCAAGTAAACATTTCAAAAATTATGACGATGGAGAATTTAAAAATTTGGTTTTAAATTTAAAATTTTTCGAAAAATCTAAAAATATAATAAGACAAGAAATTTATTTTAAGTTGTTATATATACTTATGGTGAAATATTTCATATCTCTATGATGAAAATTAAAAATAAAATATTTTTTATGTCCATCATCCCCTTAAATGTTTTCTGAACTATGTACAAAATGTATTACAAGATGACCTTATGTAAATTCTTAGCTCCATTTGCTTAAGAAAAGTTTTGCAGTGCGAAAAGTTACATCATTAACTTGCACGACTTAAAATTAATGCAGTTAATAAACGGTATGAAGCATAAATTTATGAAGTACGTTCATCAAATATCTATAGTTGAAGATATTCACTTCTATCACATCCTCTTAAGCTTCGGTCAATTACTCAAAATATTCAAGAAAGCATTTGTAATAGCTTTTAAGTATACCCTCAATTTATCTTATTATAATTATAAATTTCTGACATAACAGTTTTCCAACGGATATTTTAGGATTGAAAATTAACTTTGTAGCATATAGTAAACAGAATTAACGACTTTGAAGTAATCAGCAATGAAATCATTAATTACAAACTATTGATTAAGATAAATGCGAAGGAAATTAATAGTTTCAAACTCTTTAGGAATATATGTGGGGCTATAATATGGATAGAATAGAAAATTTCAAGAAGTTCTTTAATGTTTTCTCCTGCAAAATAGTTCATTGATTAATGATAGAAAATGGATTTAGGGCAGCTATAAATTATTTGCCTTCATAACTTGTGTTTGATGGGTGAAATATGAAGTACCTGTTAGGTGCGGGATAAAAATAACTTCAAATATTAACAAGCATTCATTATTTACCATCATAAATGTCATAAACATAAATAACTGATGAATATAAACATGTTTACTGGACGCTGAGAAATACTTTCTTCAATTCACGGAAATATTTCTGCCACCACTGCTACCGGTATATATCTGAGATTTGAAGAAATTTCCGTTCTTTTTTTCCGTTCTAAGACAGAAAATATCCGTAACATGAAAAAAGAGTTTTCTAAAAAAGTACTTCTCTCGTTCTTTCGTGGATCCCCTTGGATTTGAACCCGGTTCCGCGCGTCTCGAATCGAGCATCTTAACCACTCGGCCAGCACTTGGTAGAAAGCGAGGCTTTACGCTTCGAATTTTAATGAATTTGCATAATTTTCTTCACCTTTATAACATGAAAGTTGTACGAAATAATTATCTATAAATGCCTTTATCTGTTACCGAAAGATGAGAGCATAATATGGATATTTATATGCTTAAATAAAGGCTTTTTTCGTAGTTTACAGATTTTTCATTTTTGAAAACGGCGAAATGTAAAAAGTAAGTTTATTTGTGTTTTTTCTATCAAGGATCCAAATAAATAAGTCATAATCTTAGCTTGCAGACTTCTTGGAAATACGTATTTTTTTTTTTTTTTTTTTTTTTTTTTTTTTTTTTTTTTTTTTTTAATTGTGAAATTATATGTTCAAGCTATTTTTATGAATTTTTGTAACGTACAAAATATAGGCAAGAATGGGTACCTATTTTTATTAGCCATTTAGGGGCCAGTTTTATATACAAAATACTTTTCATGATGATTATGAAATAAATTGTTTTTAAGCCTCAAATACGATTATTCTTAGTTTATTATTATTAATACTTATAATATGATTAGTCTCTGTAAATAAATAAATGTATTCCTTTTTAGTAGTTCATAAAAATACAGATTATAGTATATAATATACAATTTAAAAGATTATTTTACATAAATTTAGACAATACATATAATTATGTATATTATACTATTACAAATATTATGTATATTCCCATATTCAGTACGTTTAAATTTTTTCAAATAAATTAAAAAAAAATAGTATGAATTTTTTTGGTACTTTTCTAGTATATTTTGCAACATTTTAAAGTGATTTTACCAAAAAATTTGAGAAAAGAAAAATTCAGGCAAAAATGGGTTTAAATGAAGATATGGGTTAACTTCTAATGGGGGATTGGTAAGGTTTGTTAAATTTCTTGTGCATAAAGCTCTGAAATTTATACTTAATTGCAAGGACGTTCGTCGTTGTGAAATAATGTTTGGTGTTTTAACGCGTATAAAATAATAAAGGATAAAATGTATTACATAGTACACATATTTTTAATAAGACACAATTTGATTGTTAGAGGGAAAATGTGAATATTATATTTGGAATTAAATTCCAGAAGAAATGTTTGCTTTTTTAAATAAAATCGATTTTTTAACATAATTGAAATACTATTTCTTTTTTTAATTTCTTCGTTTAGAATATATTTTATATGAAACTATTTTTGTTCATGCTTTAAAAAATAAATTGAGAATAAGTGTAAATGAATGAGAAAATTGATACTTTATAAATTCGAAAGCCTTTTTTTTTGTTGGTTTCTTTTTAAATAAATTAGAAATTTTAATTTATTGAATTTTCGATTTTTCACTTAAAAAATAAACTCGAACTTTGGTATTAATACAGCCAATACGCATGCGTGCAAGGATTAAACAGGATTTCCCCCTCTTTCTCAGACTTAAGTTAGAATTAACCGAGAAATCATGTTTCCTAGTAGTACGCAAATTATTTGTTTAAAAATGACGAATAATTTAGTATTATTTAGTCAGTCAGAATAACTATTAGTTAGTCAGAAATACTATTTAGTTATTAACTGCCCTTATTAAGTTATTAGTATTTAGTAAATTTGTAATATAATTCTTAACTATACCCTTTATTCACATCCTTCCACATACAATCGCATGCATTTCAGCAATAACTCAAGAAAATAAATATTACAATTGAACAGAACATATTAAAATATCTTAAGACATTCGATGTAAAATAATTCACTTTGAAAGATTTATTTCACCCTTCCCTATGTGAAAGAATGAGGTATAAGTCATTTAATGAGACCTTTTGACATATAGTAACATTAATATTTCAGAACATATGACAACAAAGATTGATGAAGATAGAATGCGATGGCATTACTTGCATTCACAAAAGAATCACATTGGAATCAGACAATCACTGTCGAGCAACTATTTTTCTTTTTTATGATCATCTCATATATATACACCATATTAGCAAATTCTCAGTAATTAAAAAGAGCAATGGATGACATAACCTCTTATATTCGTCCAGTTCAATACTTCTTCATGAATATCTCCGATTTCAGATAAATGACATTGGTAAGAGACTAAGAAAAATGCGTATAATAGTCAGATTGCATTAAGACGGCAATATTCGTATACTTAACAAAGGCCATTTCCAGTTAATGATAGATATTTTGAATAGGCATCCTCATGCCTACAGTATAGAATACTTTTCGTTTAAATTAATGATTTCCCTTGAATCGAAATCATCTATTAGTTTCGTAAAGCTTTTTTTCTCTATAAATACAGAAATTCATTAAATAAAGTATATATACATGATGTACGTGTATAAATCAAAGAAAGGAATTCGCTGTTTATTTTGATATTATTAATTAATTTTACGCATTTCAAGAGGAAATAAATTTTATGTTCCTTTGCTTTTTTCAATGATATCTTCACATTCTATTTGTCTGCTGTCCGCGAGTTGGGTAGCCCGGCTTTAAAGTTAGTTATTAACTAACTGTTCAGTTATTAACTGACCTTATTAAGTTATTTTTATTTAGTAAATTTGTATTATAGTTGTTAACTATGCATTATTCATATTCATCCACACATATTCGCATACTTCTCAGTAATAACTCAAGAAAATAAATATTACAATTTAACATATCAAAATATCTTAAGACATTCGATGTAAAATAATTCACTTTGAAAGATTTATTTCACCCTTCTCTATGATAAACAATGAGGCATAAGTCATTTAATGAGTCCTTTTGACATATAGTAACATTAATATTTCAGTAACATGACAGCTAAGATTGATTAAGACAGAACGTGGTGGCATTATTTACATTGACAAAAGAATCACATTGGAATCAGACAATCACTGTCGAACAACTATTTTTCTTTTCTGTGATCATCTCATATATATACACCACATTAGCCAAATGCTCCGTAATTAAAAAGAGCAATGGATGACATAACCTCTTATATTCGTCCAGTTCAATACTTCTTCATGAATATCTCCCATTTCAGATAAATGACATTGGTAAGAGAATAAGAAAAATGCGTATAATAGTCAGATTGCATTGAGACGACAATATCCGTATACTTAACAAAGGCCATTTCCAGTTAACGATACATATTTTGAATAGGCATCCTCGTGCTTACAGTATGGGATACATTTCGTTTAAATTAATGATTTTCCTTGAATAGAAATCCCTTTAGTTTTGTAAAGCTTTTTTTTCTCCATAAATACTGAAATTCATTAAATAAAGTATATGTGCATGACATACGTGTATAAATCAAAGAAAGTATTTCTCTGTTTATTGTGTTATAAATTAATTTTACGCATTTCAAGAAGAAATAAATTTATGTTCCTTTGTTTTTTACAATGATATCTTCACATTCATTTTGCCTGCTGTCCACGAGTTGATATCCCGGCTTTAAAGTTAGTTATTATATAACTATTTAGTTATTAACTGCCCTCAATAAATTATTATTTAGTTAGTAAATTTGTACTATAGTTGTCAACTACCCTTTATTCATATTCATCCAAGCAATTTCGCGTACATCTCATCATCAATTTTACGCATTTCAAGAAGAAATAAATTCCGCGTTCCTTTGCTTTTTTTCAATGATATATTCACATTCATTTTACCAGCTGTTGGATAGTGCGGCTTTAAAGTTAGTTATTAACTAACTATTTAGTTATTAACTGCCCTTATTATGTTATTATTATTTAGTTAGTGAATTTGTAGTATAGTTTTTAACTGCCCTTTATTCATATCCATCCACATATAATTGCATACATCTCAGAAATAATTCAATAAAAGAAATATTACAATTTAACATATCAAAATATCTTAAGACATTCGATGTAAAAGAATTCACATTGAAAGATTTATTTCACCCTTTTCTATGTTAAACAATGAGGCATAAATCATTTAATGAGTCCTTTTGACATGTAGTAACATTAATATTTCAGTAACATGACAACAAAGATTGATTAAAACAGAATGCATTGGGATTACTTACATTCACAAAAGAATCACATTGGAATCAGACAATCACTGTCGAGCAACTATTTTTCTTCTTTATGATCATCTCATATATATACACCATATTAGCAAATGCTCCGTAATTAAAAAGAGCAATGGATGACATAACCTCTTATATTCGTCCAGTTCGTTACTTCTTCATGAGTATCTCCGATCTCAGATGAATGACATTAGTAAGAGTATAAGGAAAATGCGTATAATAGTCAGATTGCATTAAGATGACAATATCCGGATACTTAACAAAGGCCATTTCCACTTAATGATATATATTTTGAATAGGCATCCTCGTGCTTGCAGTATAGAGTACATTTCGTTTAAATTAATGGTTTTCCTTGAATAGAAATCATCTTTTAGTTTCGTAAAATTTTCTTCTCCATAAATACAGAAATTCATTAAATAAAGTGACAAACGTGTATAAATCAAAGAAAAAAATTTCGCTGTTTATTGTGTTATTATAAATTAATTTTACGCATTTCAAGAAGAAATAAATTTCATGTTCCTTTGCTTTTTTCAATGATATCTGAATATCCATTGAAGATTTAAAAACAGTTTTGAAAAATAAAAAAATTATGTGGGATTTTAAAATCTCGAGAAAGGCACTATTCAGTTGTCGAGCTTAAGCCTTTCTTAAAAAGTGAGAATCTTATATTTTCTATATATTTATAAGAAAACGCTGTTTTTAGCTCACAGGCTATCAAAGCCTGAGAGCTAAAGTGCCCGCCGGCTCTCTATGTGTGTATGTATGTACATGTATGTGCGTACGTACGTACGTATGTACGTAACGCGATAACTCTTGATAGAAACATCCGATTTGCTTCAAAATTTTTTTCTTCGTTCATTGTGATACGGCGCTTCCCTGATTAGTTTTGGGAGTTCATTGGTTAAGGATAAAGGGTAAAAAAGGGGGGTTAGTCCATCCCCCTTAATTCATATAAATGGGTTTTTCATGCAGAATGATTCGATTTGCTCCGAATTTGGTATACCGGTTTATTATGTTAAGGAACTTCCCTGATTAGTTTTGGGAGTTGATTCGTTAAGGATAAAGGAGGAAAAGGAGGGTTAGTCCACCCCTCTTAATTAAGATAAATGGGTTTTTCATGCAGAATGATTCGATTTGCTCCGAATTTGGTATACCTGTTTATTATGCAAAAGAACGTCCCTGATTAGTTTTAGGGGTTCATTGGTTAAGGATAAAGGGGTGGGGGTAAGGGGGTTAGCCCACGCCTCTTAATTTAGATAAATAGGTTTTTCATGCAGAATTATTCGATTTGCTCTGAATTTGGTATTACGGTCTATTATGTAAAAAACTTCCATGATTAGTTTTGGGGGTTCATTGGTTAAGGATAAAGGGGGAAAGGGGGCTAGTCCACCCCTCTTAATTAAGATAAATGGGTTTTTCATGCAAAATGATTCGATTTGCTCCGAATTTGGTATTACGGATTATTATGTTAAGGAACTTCCCTTATTAGTTTTGGGGGTTCATTGGTTAAGGATAAAGGGGGAAAAGGGAGCTAGTCCACACACTTAATTTAGATAAACGGGTTTTTCATGCATAATTATTCGATTTGCTCCAAATTTGGTATACCGGCTTATTATGTTAAGGAGCTTCCCTGATTCATTTTGGGGATTCATTGGTTAAGGATAAAGGAGGAAAGGGGGGCTAGTCCACTCCCTTAATTTAGATAAATGGATTTTTTTGCAGGATTATTAAATTTGCTCCAAATTTGGTATACCGGTTTGTTATGTTAAGGAGCTTCCCTGATTAGATTTGGAGGTTCAGTGGTTAAGTTTAAAGGGGGAAACGGGGGCTAATTCTCCTTCAATTATTTTTTTGAGGGGTATTATTCTTTAAAATAAGAGTATAATATACAATTAGTGCGAATAGCCTGTGAGCTCAATGCTATCAGTTCAGCTGGGCACTTTTCTTTTTTATTTAGTTATCTGACCTGAGCATTCTACTGAACCAATTTTACTAATTATTATTTTAAATGAAAGGTGTTCATATATAGATGTGCCCGCACTAGCTTTTTTTTTAATTCTTATTTTTATATTTTAAATTTAATTTTTAAGTTTTTTTATGAAATTTCTTCAAAATAGTGACAATCGGATTACTTGTTTTGTTGCAGAGAAATAGCTGGGCTTATTTTTCTTCATTGATTATATCTTTTATGATGCCTTTTTCTCATTACAATAAAAAGAAAATTAAAAAAAAAATGTAAACAGAAAATGACGTTACATTTTAAAAAACACGCATTTCACTTTATAAAGCTTTTACATTTCAATATTTTGTCATTCCGCCAATACTGAGTTTGAGACGCTAAGCGAAATGCTTCAATGAGTAAAAATGGCGTCATATTAAAATAAAACGATCATTTTCTTTGACAAAACTAAATATTTAACTACGAACGTGTCTAAAAGATATGAATTTCTGAAATTTTTACTTAACGGTACTGAGATTAGGGCCTCAAGTCAGGAGTGCGAATGTTCTATATGCCAAGTTGTAGCGACTTTAGCTGACAAATGCGACTTAAAACATGGAAATATATTTATTAATAACCTATTGCGAAATCAAAGTGAAATAATTTTTGCTGATTTTTCATTCCGTAATACCAAGCATAAGAGCCTTAATTGATAACTTCATCATAATTAATTATCTTGATTACATGGTACTCATTATTTAAACTAATAAAGTTTAAGTTTTCTATAATTTGAGCGCTTGAAGCTTACGGCAATATTATTTTGGTAACGTTAGGTTAAATATATATTTGTTTTAAGACTTACATTAACCAATTTAAGATGGATTTTTTATAGTAATTAATTATGTAGGTTTATTATAAATCAATGTAACAGTTTTTTTTCTTTTTTAATTTCTTTCGTCGAAATTCGACGGCTTTCAAATTGTAAATTACAGCGCGAGTTTGCAGGTATAAATATTGACGACGTAAGAATATTTAAAATGTAACTGAGTAATAACACGCTTCTGGTTAGATTCCTGTGAGGTGGACATGACATCAATTTAATAACTAAAACAAAAGTTTATTAAATCATTTAAAAAAGGAAGAGCAGTAGTGCAAAAAGTTTAATTTAGATGCCTCTAAGCAAATCGTAAAAAGGCAAGAATCTAAGAGAAGAAGAAATATTTTCCCAATTAGTTAAAATTCAATCCCTTTATTGAATTCACATTGTTTCTGTAACAATTCTTTATAAGCACAATTTTCTTTTAATATTACACAATTAAATAGATTCAATTAGCCTAAATATAACTTTATTATAAATAGATAAAATCACACTTTCTTAGGTGCACCCGCGTAGCCTTGCAGTAAGTCCGTATTCCACCTGCCAAACGAAAAAAAACCGAGTACACCAAGCATCCAAGACTTGCCTTCATCGCATTTGGAGTACCTTATCGACCAGAGCCACTTCAAATCCGAAGTTTCTTGCCAACACCTCACTATGTATAACCACTATACAACCACAGTAACTTAATTAATACGTCTTTGTAAAATAACCGCTAAAGCAAATACCAAAGCACTTATATATGCACTTTTCGAAACTTAAAGAAAGTTAGAATAGATTTCTCATTCAGGAACAAATGTTAGCGATTCAGGACAATGCGATCGTAGTAAAATTACAAAACGTCTCTCTTCACAAGAGTACCCTTATAAAATAGCCTTAATTGATAACTTCATCATAATTAATGATCTTGATTACATGGTACTCATTATTTATACTAATAAAGTTTAAATTTCCTATAGTTTGCGCGCTTAAAGCTTACGGCAATATTATTTTGGTAATGTTAGTTAAATATATATTTGTTTTAAGACTTACATCAATCAACTTAAGATGGATTTTTTATAGTAATTAATTATATAGGTTTATTATAAATCAATGTAACAGTTTCTTTTTTTAAAATTTCTTTCGTCGAAATTCGACGGGTTTCAAATCGTGAATTACAGCGCGAGTTTGCAGGTATAAATATTGACGACGTAAGCATATTTAAAATGCAACTGAGTAATAACACGCTTCCGGTTAGACTCCTGTGAGGAGGACATGAATTCAATTTAATAACTAAAACAAAAGTTTATTAAATCATTTAAAAAAGGAAGAGCAGTAATGCAAAAAGTTTAATTTAGATGCCTCTAACCAAATCGTAAAAAGGCAAGAATCTAAGAGAAGAAGAAATCTTTTCCCAATTAGTTAAAATTCAACCCCTTTATTGAATTTAAATTGTTTCTGTAACGATTCTTCATAAGCACAATTTTCTTTTAATATTACACAATTAAATAGATTCCATTAGTCTAAATATAACTTTATTATAAATAGATAAAATCACACTCTCTTAGGTGCCCCCGTGCAGCCTTGCAGTAAGTCCGTATTCCACCTGCGAAACGAAGGAAAACCGAGTACACCAAGCATCCAAGATTTGCCTTTATCGCATTTGGAGTACCTTATCGAACAGAGCCGCTTCAAATTCGAAGTTTCTTGCCAACACCTCACTATGTATAGCCACTACACAACCACAGTAACTTAATTAACACGTCTTTGTAAAATAACCTCTAAAGCAAATACCAAAGACCCATATGCACTTTTCGAAACATAAAGTTGGAATAGATTTGTCATTAATGCACAAATGTTAGCGATTCAGGACAATACGATCGTAGCAAAATCACAAAATGTCTCTTGTCCACAAGAGTACCCTTATAAAATAGTTGACAGAAATACTGCCATAACTGTAAAGGAACTAACAAAGTTCCTGAACATGTTAAAACTCAGTGGGAAGCAAAGAACCGTAAGATTTTTGTTTTATCATTTTAAAATATATTGAATTATTTTTAAAGAAAAAAGTGATATTTGTTCGAAACGTATTTAACCGTGTCGTCTTAACAGAAGACAAAGAATTAATTATTTATAAATATAATGGAAACCGCTTATAACGAAATGACAGAGTGGATAGGAAATATTTGTTATAACTGAGTAGCGTTTCGATAACCGAGATGTATGCAAGCTTAATAAATAAATAAATAAATAAATAAATAAACACTCTGTAATAAAATAGTATGCTATCGCTATCGCAAAGCCTTCTAGCAAACAGGCTATCAAAATCTAAGAGATAGAGCCTGTAGGTTCTGTATATACGTAAGTATGTATGTACGTATGTATATACGTAATGTGCTAACTTTTGATAGAAGTATCGGATTTGCTTTAAATTTTGTAAATAATTGGTCCATTCTGAAAAGACGTTTCTCTGATTGGTTTTGAAGAATCATTAGTTAAGTGTAGAGGGGGGGGGGAACTGGAGGCTAATTCCCTTTCTTAATTTATATAAATGGGTCTTTCATGCAGAATTATCCGATTTGCTTCAAATTTGGTATACCGGTTTATTCTGATAAGGCGCTTCCCTGATTAGATTCGGAGGTTCAGTGGTTAAATATAAAAGGGGAAATGGGGGAGCTATCCCTCCCTTAATTTAGCTAAATGGCTTTTTTGCCGATTTCTTTATTTCTCGAGGGGCATTATTCTTTGAAATAAGAGGATAATATACAATTAGTGTGAATAGACTGTGAGCGTAATATCATCAGTTTAGCTGGCACTTTTCTTTTTTTATTTCAATATTATTCTAATACACTAATTTAAATAGGGCTATTACACACCAACAGCACAGAAATATACCGCGTTTGTTTAAATTTAACTCGAGATTGCAGTAATCAGCGACAAACTCTATGATATTTGTACAGGTTGATATTTTTATTTTGATATATTTTACAAACAGGATGATATGTCTAAAATTGTATTAATTCCTATTCGATACCTGTCAATTTACCGAAAATACTTGCATGGTTTTAATAACAAATTTTAAATAAAAATGCCATAACGCTATGTCTCCCTTTTTGTTGTGATATCATGATTAAAAATTCATATTCTACGTTTTTTTATATATATATATATATATATATATATATATATATATATATATAATTTATACATTCATTGTAAAAAAAAACGGACTTAAAAAAAGGAGATTCTACTGGCAATCGGGACTCCAGTACTATTTACGTATTTTTACGGAAAAATTTTCCCATAAATTACAGAAAATTTCCGTAAAATTTCAAAAAACTGAAAATGTTTTGTAATTTATGTGGAAAAATGATTGTAAAAATACGGAAATAGTACTGGCGTCTCGACTGCCAGTAATATCTCCGTTTTTTTCACTGTGTTCATATCATTTTTATACTTTCATCATTTTTACACTAAAAACCCCTTACTAAAAATATATTCTAAGCGTTGCTGGACTTAATAATTCATTTCTCAACTTTTCATTACGTTCATTTTAATAAAATACACTTTATGATATTTTTTCTATGCAGCGTTGTCGCTCAGCAAAATTTCTTTCAAATAAATTATAATTACGGACATTCATGGAATAATTTTGTAAATTAATTAAAGTGATTTTGAAAAGCGTTATCGAAAACATAATGAAGCAATTTTCATTCAACATGAAAATAATGAGTTTCAAAACACTATGAAAGTTTGAATAGCGTTGACAAAAAAATAAAATTTTAAATTAATTTCTTTAAGATTGAAGTTGAAGATGTTGCCGTAATAAAGTTTTTTAATAAATGATGTATGTTATAAAAACAGTAAAATGCGAACCGAAAACTCATTTAAATAACTTTTTAAAAACACCCTTAAAATTATTTTGCTATCCCTTAAGGGGACCGTGGACTTTTATTTGAGCTGAAATCGGTCCAAAAATCGAAAATTATTTTGTTGCAGATTATTATTCTACAGTTGTTCCTGAGCCATTTGCGAAAAACAGCATGTAGATGAGATTATTTTTCACAAATTGATATATGTTATAAAAACAGTAAAATGTAACTAATAACTCATTTAAATAACTTTTTAAAAACACCCTTAAAATTATTTTGCTATCCCTTAAGGGGACCGTGGACCTTTATTTGAGCTGAAATCGGTCCAAAAATCGAAAATTATTTTCGTGCAGATTATTATTCTACAGTTGTTCCTGAGCCATTTGCGAAAAACAGCATGCAGATGAGATTATTTTTCACAAATTGATATATGTTATAAAAACAGTAAAATGTAACTAATAACTCATTTAAATAACTTTTTAAATACACCATTAAAATTATTTTGCTATCCCTTAAGGGGACCGTGGACCTTTATTTGAGCTGAAATCGGTCCAAAAATCGAAAATTATTTTCGTGCAGATTATTATTCTACAGTTGATCCTGAGCCATTTGCGAAAAACAGCATGCAGATGAGATTATTTTTCACAAATTGATATATGCTATAAAAACAGTAAAATGTAACTAATAACTCATTTAAATAACTTTTTAAATACACCCTTAAAATTATTTTGCTATCCCTTAAGGGGACCGTGGACTTTTATTTGAGCTGAAATCGGTCAAAAAATCGAAAATTATTTTCGTGCAGATTATTATTCTACAGTTGTTCCTGAGCCATTTGCGAAAAACAGCATGCAGATGAGATTATTTTTCACAAATTGATATATGTTATAAAAACAGTAAAATGCGAACTAATAACTCATTTAAATAACTTTTTAAATACACCCTTAAAATTATTTTGCTATCTCTTAAGGGGGCCGTGGAGCTTTATTTGAGCTGAAATCGGTCAAAAAATCGAAAATTATTTTTGTGCAGATTATTATTCTACAGTTGTTCCTGAGCCATTTGCGAAAAACAGCATGCAGATGAGATTATTTTTCACAAATTGATATATGTTATAAAAACAGTAAAATGTAACTAATAACTCATTTAAATAACTTTTTAAATACACCCTTAAAATTATTTTGCTATCCCTTAAGGGGACCGTGGACCTTTATTTGAGCTGAAATCGGTCCACAAATCGAAAATTATTTTCGTGCAGATTATTATTCTACAGTTGTTCCTGAGCCATTTGCGAAAAACAGCATGCAGATGAGATTATTTTTCACAAATTGATATATGTTATAAAAACAGTAAAATGTAACTAATAACTCATTTAAGTAACTTTTTAAATACACCCTTAAAATTATTTTGCTATCTCTTAAGGGGACCGTGGACCTTTATTTGAGCTGAAATCAGTCCAAAAATCGAAAATTATTTTCGTGCAGATTATTATTCTACAGTTGTTCCTGAGCCATTTGCGAAAAACAGCATGCAGATGAGATTATTTTTCACAAATTGATATATGTTATAAAAACAGTAAAATGTAACTAATAACTCATTTAAATAACTTTTTGAATACACCCTTAAAATTATTTTGCTATCCCTTAAGGGGACCGTGGACCTTTATTTGAGCTGAAATCGGTCAAAAAATCGAAAATTATTTTCTTGCAGATTATTATTCTACAGTTGTTCCTGAGCCATTTGCGAAAAACAGCATGCAAATGAGATTATTTTTCACAAATTCATATATGTTATAAAAACAGTAAAATGCGAACTAATAACTCATTTAAATAACTTTTTAAATACACCCTTAAAATTATTTTGCTATCTCTTAAGGGGGCCGTGGAGCTTTATTTGAGCTGAAATCGGTCAAAAAATCGAAAATTATTTTTGTGCAGATTATTATTCTACAGTTGTTCCTGAGCCATTTGCGAAAAACAGCATGCAGATGAGATTATTTTTCACAAATTGATATATGTTATAAAAACAGTAAAATGTAACTAATAACTCATTTAAATAACTTTTTGAATACACCCTTAAAATTATTTTGCTATCCCTTAAGGGGACCGTGGACCTTTATTTGAGCTGAAATCGGTCAAAAAATCGAAAATTATTTTCTTGCAGATTATTATTCTACAGTTGTTCCTGAGCCATTTGCGAAAAACAGCATGCAAATGAGATTATTTTTCACAAATTCATATATGTTATAAAAACAGTAAAATGCGAACTAATAACTCATTTAAATAACTTTTTAAATACACCCTTAAAATTATTTTGCTATCTCTTAAGGGGGCCGTGGAGCTTTATTTGAGCTGAAATCGATCAAAAAATCGAAAATTATTTTTGTGCAGATTATTATTCTACAGTTGTTCCTGAGCCATTTGTGTAAAACAGCATGCAGATGAGATTATTTTTCACAAATTAATAATGAAGAATTCTCATATTGCTTACGAAGAAACTGTGTATGTATTTTAAAAACAACATCATTAATATAATTAAATTTTGATGAAAATCGATGTCGAATTCAGAAAAAAAATCTCTAAAAAATTAATAATTCAAGGGATTAAAAATTCGACACGGGGATTTGTTTGTAATAGAATTTTAAATGATTAAAATGTTTCAAAAATTATGACTCATGGAGCATTTTAGAATTTTGTTTAAAAAATTTAATTTTTTTAAATCTTAAATTTATAAGAGATTGGAAATTTCTTTTAATGTGTTCTATTTTTAAAATGTATATTTGCACAAAATTTTATATCTCTATTATGAAAAAAGTAAAAGAAAATAACGCCCACCGTCCCCCTTAAATAAAGTACATACATATATGTTCACTACAGATTTAAAAACGAATTCTTGTATAATTGCATGCTATTGCAAATTCGTGAGACTACTTTAATCACGCGAAAATATCCGCTGGCTAATGTTAATTCTATGGGAGAATATACTAATGTATCTCGTTTGAATTTCAGTATTTTTAAATGGTTTTTTTTTTTAATGGTTAGATGAGGTCGATCAAAACAAAGACCGTTTTTTACTTTTTCGATTGCTTACGGTTTTTCTCATTTTTCTTTTTATTAGGATACTGTCACTTTCAAAACCGGTTTCGAAAGGGAAAGTATCCTTATAAAATAAGCCTGAAAACAAAATCGATGAAGTAAAAAATGACATTTTTAGAGATCGATCTCAGATATCCAATCTCGCCAAAAATATTTGAAAATATTGAAATACAAACGAGATATTTCAAATGAAAATCAAATTTCAAAGTAATTGCTTAAGAAGCACAAAGGCCAACATAGTGAAAAAGATTCCATGCCGGAACTCGCACCCGGGCCATCAGTATAGCGCACTAACTTTCTACTGACTAAACCACATGGAACGATACAACGTCAGTGCGCTATACTGATAGCCCGGGTTCGAGTCTCGGCATGGAATCTTTTTCACTATGTTGGCCCTTTGCGCCTCTTAAGCAATTACTTTGAAATTTGATTTTCATTTGAAATATTGTATGCAAGGCGAATGTTTCTCTCTGGAATAATTTCCATGTATTAATATACAAAGGAGATGTTTTTAAAAAAATCTCCCATAGGATAAACATTAGCAAACGCGTACTTTTGAGCGATTGAAGGAGCCACTTAACCCTTTACGTCGCGAATTATAAATTAAAAATTTGCTCCTCTTCAATAATTATATTCGTTAATGCCTGAAGATATCCAAAACAATCTATATAAAAACAGTTGGATTTCTAGATTGATTTTTAAATAAAACTGATTTAATAAATCGGTAGATAGAGTTTATTTTTTACTGTAATATATTTGCAAGAATAAATAGATTAATTCACAAAGATTGCTTTTATGGAAACCCCACAATTCTTACAAGATCAATGTAAATAAAAGTATTGTGACCCTGTTTGTAACTAAATAGTGTTTTTTAGTTGCAAATTTTTCGTAAAACATTTTCTTAATAGGAGAAAAGCCAAATCCATGTAAATGGTTGAGAAAATAACTACAATAAAAAATATTTAACTGCGACTCTTTCGCTGTGCTTACTGAATTTGAACCAGCAAAGTATTTCTATGAAAAGAACCATATACTTTTATTAGTAGATGAATTAAATAAATTTTCTATTTCGTTTTCTTTAACGGAAATTAAAAGTCCCTTAAAAGGTTAAAGTATCACACTGTAAATGAAAAAGAAACAAATTTACAATTTAACCACAATATAATCTCAAATACTAAGCTGTTGTGAGCTTCGAAAAACACTTTTAATTTTTCCCAGAAACTAATGCAGGGCTCCCAAATGGTCCACCAACTGAATACCAATATTATTTTAGAAAACTTTTCTTTTTAGATTTTTCTTACAAACCACCCCGGAATCAACTTTGAAAATTCTAGCGCAAACCTGCCATAAAATTTTCTGTTAAAATTTATTGGTAGTCAGTTGGCGGACCATTTGGGAGCCCTGCAAGGTCTTTTCGAGATTTAAAAAATAATTTATGAAAAAGATAATTCCTTTTACTGCCACGAAATTTCGGAAACATTTCTGAGACTTTTTATTTTATTTTTATATTTATGACTTTTGTCAATGCAGTATATAGGTTTTCGGATGCTAGTAAGTATCAAGAAAACATTTCCATATTCAACAAAATGCTCAACAGACAAACATGATATATTAAAATCATAAACATTAAAATAAATATTATTCTGTTACTCTTGCATGTATAAATTGAACTACGCAGATGAAAATGTTTAATTGGAAATTTGCAAAAGTCTAAAAATATTTTGGTGTGAGAAAACAATTTAATGCATTGTAATAAATAAAAAGAAAGTACCCAATTAAATTGATGGCTTTGAGCTCATAGGCTATTCACACTAATTATATATTATACTCTTATTTCAAAGAGCAACGCCCTCGAAAAATAAAGAAATCGACAATAACACAAAAAAACCAATTATCTGAATTAAAGGGGGGATCAGCCCCCTTCCCCCTCTTTATACTTAACCCATAAACCTCCAAATCTAATCGGTGAAGTACCTTATCATTATAAACCAGTACACAAAATTTTAAGCAAATCGGGAAGCGCCTTATCAGAATAAACCCGTGTGCCAAATTCGAAGGCAGTCGGATATTTCTGTATGAAAAACACATTCATCTAAATTAAGGGGTGAGATTATCCCCCGTTCCCCCCTTTGTACATAACCAATGAACTCCCAAAACTAACCAGGGAAGCGACGTATGAGAATGAACCTATGTACAAAATCCGAAGCAAATCGGATATTTCCATAAAGAGTTATCGCGTTACGTATATACAGAACCCGTGGAGACATTAGCTCTGAAGCTTTGATAGCCGGTGACTACTCGGAAACCTGGCCTAAAATCACCTGCCGAAAAAGAAACTTTGTTTTTACAAGTGCTTCTTTAAGTCTCGAAAATATATTGTTTTACATGAATTCTAAAGATAAAAAACTCTTTTAAAAATATTGCATAACTCTGGAATCGGTGTTATACAGGGTGTCCGGTCTCAACGGTATCCAATGGCTAATTCCTAAACCGTTAGTCATAGACATATAGTTCCAATTACAAAAATGTTTTAAATCAGGTAAAAAAATATTTTAAAAACGATTTGGGTCAATAAATTTTTTTTTTTAAAAAATTACGAAATTTAAATTTTTATACGGTCCATCGGTCCTATAAGTTATATTTAGTAAAATTCTCCTATTACACTGACAAGTAAGACAAAAATTCCCATTCATATAACACTAAAATTGAGCGAGTTATGAAACTTTAAAAATGCATGAATTATGCCACTTTTCTGCTCTGAAAACAAATGAGTTCGGCTTGGCTTTGAGGGCCCGCATACCAAGTGCTTAAAGTATTCGAAGATCTTATTTCATGTGTATCTGCGCTTTGAAAAAAATCGTACAAGTATTATGATTAAGTTAACATTTATTAAGTTTCAGATTGGCTAAAATAACATATGTTTCATTTTGTCAGGATTTGAGACTGTTTCTTTTATGATTTCTTTTAACAAAAATTATGTTATTTTTATAAGTTTTTATGTTACTTCAACGATCGCATATAGGTTTTTCCAGTTCAAAATTTGTACTCGAATTATAACTCACTTTTAAATATCCGATCGAGATTACATTTTACATACTGGCGCAAATCCAATAACAATCTAATATTATTATGATTTTCTTTAGTTACCATTTATACTTATTTTACAGGTTAACACAAAATATTTCGGATAGATTACCGCCAAGAAGTTTAAGAAAAAGTTTTATATTAGATAATACAAGACTGCGATTGTTGGTTTTTTCTAACTTTTATGGATTTTTTAGCACTGAATCCGAAAATTACATTAATTTTTAACCATCATGTCAGGATATTTCGCAAATCATAAATTGTCAAATTTAAAGAATAACAAAAATCGGATACTATAAAGTAAAAGAGATGGTTGTGTTGTTGAATTTTTGATAATTGATTTTTACGTACTTTTTAGCACTGAATCTGAAAATGACCTTCATTTTTAACCACAAAGTTAGAATTTTTTTTCAAGTCGTAAATGTGTAAGTTAAAATATAGCGAAAATCTCGTACTATAAAACGTTTGTAAAACTTTTTTTGTTTAATTTAATTTTATTTAATTTTATTTTATTTTATTCAATAATTTATACGATATTTTTGCCTATCCTGAGATTCTTACAGCTAAATAGCTGAGTGGTCCGATGAGATGAGAGGGGAGATTCAATTTTAACAAAACTTTTTAACTTTGAAATTTGCGAAAAATCCTGATGTGATGGTTAAAAATGAAGGTCAATTTCAGATTCAGCGGTACAGAATACATAAGAATCAATTATCAAAAGCAAAAAAATATGACATAACCCAACTTTTGCAGGCTAGTGTAATCTAATAATATTGTACAATACCTATCCTTTTATATTGAATTGAGGCTGTTAATTTAGCATCATTCTATTTAACAAAAATTCTGTTTTTCTTTCCTCTTAAATGTTTATTACATATTGTATATTTTGCATTAATATGTCAGAATGATTAAAGATTTCAAATTTATATTGCAATGTTAATTTTACTCTCAACCATTTTTTAATATATCTGACGAAATTATATTTCGACTAAATTTGTGAATGACCCCCAATTTGCAGCAAAAAGTATGCTCCAACTTTAAAGAGCTATTACTCGGTTAATTTTAATCGTAGAATAAAGGGACTTTTTGTGTATTACTTGCCAGTGTAAAAGGAAAATTTTACTAAATATAACTTATAGGATTGGGGGGACCGTATAAAATTTTAAATTTCGTAATTTTTAAAGAAATGTTTTTATTGACCTAAATCGCTTTTAAAATATTTTTTTACCTGATTTTAAACATTTTTGTAATTGGAACTCTATGCCTATGACTAACGGTTTAGGAATTAGCCATTGGACACCGTTGAGACCGGACACCCTGTATAAATTTGTACGTGGTTGTAGTATGCATTTCTGTAGATTAAGAAACATTTGTCTTTTTTGACAGTGTGCATTTAACACCCATTTTTTTCTTTCTGAATGCATAATGTAATAAAAGTACTGTAATCATAATTTGCATGTGTGCGTGCGTGTTCGACTGCATACGGTGGCTCTCAATCAATAGTTCCGATTGAGTTACCATTTGGCAATTAATATTACATACACTGTCAGAAATACTTTCTTCAATTCACGGAAACTCTTCAGCATCAGTTTTTCTGGTAGCACTGCTGCCAGGATTTTTCCGTTAATTGACGAATATCCGTGTTCTTTCCTTCGTTAAATGAGATAAAATATCCGTCGAAGAAAGTTGGGAAAAAATAAAAGATGCTGACTTTGAATTCGAACCAGCCATCTTGGCGTTACGAGACGAACAAAAAAACAACTGGGCTACAGTTGTACAGTAGCAAAGCACTTTGAAGTAAATATATTTGCTTCAGATGGGTATGGTTTGATTAATTCCTTTAAAAAGCTTTTAATTTTGAAGTTAATTTGAGGAAGATTTCATCTTTAATAATATTGTAGCTGTGGTTTTAATAGTTTAGTATTAATATAGGATAAAAATACGAATTATAAATATTTTTAAGTAGATTGCTAGATGTAAAATATGAATATTATATTTTTATTCGATAAGATTTTTTTTTTTGAGTGATATCGATTTTTTTTTTCATTTAATATTTTAATTAAAATACCTTTTAATAGTGTTCGTTTAAAAATACTTTAAATGCGAATATTTAGTTGTAAACAAATTTTTAAATTCAACTTTATTTAACTTTAAATAATGAATTGTGGGTATTTTTGAAAGAATGAGAAAAGTATTTTTTATTTGTTTTTTAATTCGTAAATATTTTTTCTTTTTTAATTAAATCAAAATCTTAATTTATATAATTTTTTTTTCATCATTTAAAAAATAAATTCGGACTTAATATTAATAGAACCAATACGCATCCGTGCTGGGATTGAACTGAATTCTTCCCTCTTTTTCCGAGTTTCGGCAAAAATTCACGGATAAAACATGTCTTCTAGATGTACAGAAATTATTTGTTAAAAAATGAGGAATAATTTATTGTATATTGACGAGTTTTTTGGACAGCGTACAAATATCATACGAACTCTACAGATTTTCTTCAAAATGGGCATGGTATTTGCCCATCAATCCCATGGGAAATCTCACCATGGAAATATGACAGAGTGTATTTGATAAATATTGCCGCGATGTAATAAAGCTCTCCAGTTCTAAAACAAGAGGTTCGAATCCAGTCTAGTCGACTGTGTCAGAAATTTATATGAATGCCTCATTTATCAACATTCTGGGCACGTGGATCTGTTTTCGGTAAGTCGAGTGGATTTATCGAGTGGAAGTAGGAGCTGTTGGCCGTGTGATGCAATCTCTCAAACCCGAAGCAAAGAATCTGATCTTGTGTGAGCCTTGCTGTGTTACCGTCGGACTTTCGCATGATCCCTGCATTGAAAGCCGCAATCTCGGGACATCACGTCCGGAGGTGCTGGGTTCAAATCCAATCGCGCCCGTCGACCTAATCGTTCTGTGTTTTCCGTAGTTTTCTTCGAACCTTGGATTTCTTTGTATAAATACTGGTTAGGTTCCTTTAGAAAGACCCCCACGAAGGGCACCTCCACCCTTCGGTCCCATATCCCATATGTAGATAATTGGCCACCATAAAACAATTCCAACACTCCAAAACAATGCTAAGGTGGAGCAGGCTGTGCGACAATTCTTTGCATTGCAGGGCACCGAGTTTTGCCAGAGTGGTTTCTTCAAACTGATCGCACGCTACGATATATGCTTCAATGTCGGTGGCGACTATGTAAAAAAATAGCACAAGGTTCATGATGCCATGGTGTATTGTTTTTTGGCAATAAAGTTTCTGTGTGAAAACAAATGACAAAACTTAGTTTCCGAACATCCCTCGTATATGTTCTGAAATTCAATATCTTAAAGTCATTGATACTGACAGAGGTTACAACTCTTTCGTTATTGATATTGATTTATTTAAACTAAAGAATCTCCGTTCCTGAAGTTCATTTCAGTCTTCTTCTCTCTCCAATATTAGCATTGCTTTACCTTACTTTCCTAAATCCAGCTTTCCCATACTTAAAGCCCCACCAGTGGCCGAGAGGTTCTGCTCTCGAAGCTGGTAGACGGGAGGGGCTGGGTTCGATCCCAATCGCGCCCGTCGGCCTAATCGTTCGGAGTTTTCGTGGTTTTCTTCGAGCCGTGGATCTTCCATGCGTTAATACGGATTAGGTTCCCTTAGAAAGACCCCCACGAAGGGCACTCCCCCCGGGCCTATATCCCTCGTGTAGATAATTGGCCGTCAAAAATCAACCCAACCCAACCCATACTTAAAATTCTTAAGCAACAAGATTTCAAAATAATTTTCGCCCCTGCCAATAAACTTACTCTCTCCAAACTGAAGGATCATATTGAATTATCTAATTCATGAATATCTATAGCATTAATTGTCAGCGCGGTATTTCCTATATTGGACAAACCGAAAGTGGTTTAGAATTTTAATTTAATGAACACGAGCAATATATTCAAAAATGAGAAACTAAGAAATCTGTCATTGCTGGGAGATGAACGATACTTTTGATGTTAATTCAGTTAATTTTTTTCCAACTGTGCGAAAAAAATGCCCAAGCCGGGAATCGAACACAGATAATTGGCTTACATTGCCAATGCTCTTCAGTTTAAGCTACCTGGTCTGACAACCAGCGAGCATATTTCTCACAGATAACCTTATTGGCCTTATTAACCTTATATCTGGTCTGCCATCTGGGCAGCTCAATAGAATAAAACACAGGTAAAGGAACTCCATATAAACGATTGATACGTAGATATACTGTTATTTTTAACACAATCATACTGATTGGTAAAGTATGCAATCAATTCGTGAGGCACCCAGAGGTTGAATTAAATGTTAGACTTATGCGTTTCAGAGCATTAACTATTGTTTTTGGCAAATCCTAAGATCTAACGCAATAATTCGTGTTGAAACATTTCTGTCTTGATCAATGGTTTGCTTTAACTTCTTAGAATCAACTTCAATATGGTAGCCGTGGTTCATCTTCAATGTCGAAATTTCCATCTATAAATTTCCGAAACCAAACTTTGACTGTATCATAAGATACGGTATTGATCCCTAAACTTTCACATATTTTTTTGTGGCATTCAGGTCGCACTGAGTTTGTTACGGTAGTCATAGTACATAATTGTTCTGATCTGTTGACGTAATAGCTCCATTTTAAAGACTTTTTTGAAACACAAGATACTAAATGTTTAACAAACAAATTACACAGTCGTGTAGTTTCCATTTTCAGCTTTCGAATGAAAAAGCTGGTTTGTGAAATGGCCAACAACTACACAAATGACAGCTGCTGGCGCGAAGTATCCCCTCTTGGCGGAAAACGTTTTACTCAACGTAATATTAATTATAGTGTTAATTCTGTTAATTTATCCTGATTGTCTGTAAAATATGTTTGTTAAACATTAAAATATTTACTAAAGATTTGATAGCGTCCGAAAAACCGATATTTCGCTTTTAGAAAACTGATTAATACAGGATAAAAACAACTCAGAAACGTTCTGGGAAATCAGTGACAACAAAATATTTTTTCTCTTTCATTTTTTACAAATGCTTTTTAAGTCTCAAAAATATATTGGTTTTTGAGGTTTCTAATGATGAAGAACGCTTTTCGGAATCGTTCGTAACTCAGAAGAGGCTATTGTATATTTTCGCTGGCGGTAATACAGGGCGTCCATAAAAGAATATCCCAGTTATAAATTTTAACAGTATCAACTGTAAACGTTGTTGGATGTTGGTTCAAGTTCACAAATAAAGAGTAAAGCTGCTATCAGATTCACCAATCTTTCGAGCAACCAACTTTTCAGTCGAACTTAATTCCAATTTTTCGCGTACAAAGTGAAAAAAGGTTTGCAATTGTTGTTGCTAAAGTTAGAGGAAAAACCGGTGCTGCTGTTAACAGTTGTTACTATTTATCGCTTTTTCGTTGGCGCCACTAAACTTTCCGGAAACTTTGCGATCAGTGTTTCAGTTATCTCTTGATATGAACACCTTTTCAAAGTTTTATTAATATACAAATTGTGTTTATATGTCTCATATATGTGGTTTTTCTTTTACGCGTTACATGAAAACTCTTTCTTCGTCATCTTTCCATTTCAGCTTAATCGCAGCGTCGCGTCGGCCATCTTGGTAGTTGGGAAATGAATGACATTGAAAACCGCCTATCTCTGATTGGCTGAATTGTTGTTGACTGAAAAGTCTTGGCTAGAAGAGACTGTTTTAGAGATGCGGTAAAAAAGTTGGGGATAATGCTTTTTGCTATCACACTGGATGTTGAGAGGATTTATCGCAGAAAATCGGCTAAAATCAAGAGTTGGCTCAAAAATTACTCTAAAAGTTAGTAAATCTGATAGTAGATTAACCCATTACCGGCTGATGTTGCGTTCACGCAACGGTAAAAATAGATGCACATATTTAAATTATTTACATACCCACCACTATTTTTGAATAAAAAAATTGGCCTTACTTAAAGACATAAAATTTCAAGATCATATAAAGCGAAAATTATCTTTCAGAGTTTGTGGTGGCAAACGACGTTCAGCTAAAAAGTTGAAAAACTTAACCTTAAAGTTTTGGCGGTTAATGGGTTAACTCTAACAGTTTAAGATAAGAGCATGCGCGGGTACTGCTTTGTTATTTATTCGCTTGCAGTGCGTAAAATGGCGACTCCTGAACGTAAATCGTTATTGCTGGGCTGAAGATTTAATAGCCGTTAGAGTCATGCAATTTTTTCCTTTGGGATTTTATAAAATATCGTGTTTACGTTCCTCCGGTAACTAATGATTTGCAAGAGTTGAGACACAGAATTGAAGAGTCTATTGTTTCCATTACTCCGGATTTGTTAACCGAAGTGTGGGAAGAATTTGACTTTAGATTCTATGTGTGCCGTACAACTAAATGTGCACATACTGAAGATTTGTAAGAAAAACTGTTTACCTTACCTTAAATTTCATGTATGATTTGTTGTAAATAGTCTAATATAATAAAGTATTATAATATACCATTGAAACTGGGACATATTTTTATGGAAACCCTGTATTATATTTTCTTAGATAAAGAAACATTTTTTTTTCAAAATATTGTATTAATTACAGAAATAAATTACTTCTTTTGATCTTAAAACCTCTATTCTTCCTTACAAGCGTAGTTTTATGTATTCTTATAAATTATAAACAAGCCTTTAAAGAGAATTAAAATGTTTTCAAATATATTAATTCAAAGAGACACTTTTGTCTGGACGCACTAATACTTTTATAATGTGATTTCCTTTCACGATTGATTTGAGAAAAATCCAGGACTAGTCCCATAGAAATCCCAGTTTCATTACTTTAAAACTTGCGAGCTATTTCAGAAATAACTATGAATAGAATAACGTTTCAACTTACAACAGAGATGTAGCGGAGTGAAAAATGAAACGTCAGAAGCAGATATGAAGGCTTATCATTTCCATTTATCATTGCATTATATAAGAAAGAGACGTTGGCTGCAGCTGAAAAATATTCTTCACATATACATTGCTTTCTATAAAAGCACGTAATTTTCAACACTGGGTATGATACATGACAGAAAAGTGAAAATGTAATTCAATTTACACTTTTGACAGCTTATTTTATGTTATTATTTTTTTTTCAGGTTGTTTTATATCTGATATTGATTATTTAACGGTGTACCAAAATAATCTTTGAGTGAACAAGGATATAAATTAGAGGGTATTTTATTGCTTTATATCTAAACTTTAAATTAGAAATGAATCTTGATTTTAAAATTTAAAAAAATATATATAATAAATTTTGATGATTAAAAACTAAAAGGAATGACTAATATCAATATTTCTAAACAAAGTATTTTTAATGTATTACTGTAAAATTCTTTTGTGTTTCTATTATTTATTTCAATATTTCTATAGTTGCAAATAAACTAATTTAAAATGCGGTGTTATCGTAAATCGTGGTTTTATATTTTTACTTTTGACAATCATTTAGCCAAGAGTTCAATCGATTGAAGTGCAGAGGGTATTTACACATATTTGGAACGATTTTGGTGTTAAATTATAAAACAGCCAGAAACAACAGGGGTGGGGGGGGGGGGGAATATGGCAACCTGTAATAACGTGATAGCTGAAATATTTTGCTGCGGTGAAAACATATCGTCTGCTACTAAAATGGCACGCGAAAGAAGCGAGTGGCTTGAAAATTATACATTTGCTCTTTCCGAATGGATTTATTATGTAAATCTGTATGAAAGTCATTTAGCAGATGATAAGGGGAAAGAAATTGTCACAAATAATGAAGAGTGGATTTATCTAAATGACTGTAATTAAAACAAGAAATAAAAATCATGCGTTATGCATAGATTATGAAATACTTTCCAACACTTCCTGAATGCTTTAACAAAACTTTGTTATTTAGGGAAATAAGATAAATAAGATAACTAATTAAACATTATAGAAAACGCATAATTTTTTTTAATTGATTTCAGCAGTTACCGTCCATAGCCAATAGTATACCAATGCCTTAAATATAGTCGAAATTTAATTTAAACTAAAATTCTCTTAAACTACTGAAATCACATTTCCAGATATTATAATCTATAGAAGGTTATGTATCCAATTCTTTCTTGATCCTGTATATCATTTTATCTATATTCTGCAAACATTTATGAGTAAGCTAAATCCACTTCAGCAGAAAAAAAAAAAAAAAAAAAAAAAAAAAAATTTAAAAAACACCTCTAAGCAATTGACGCTCATACACAGTAATACCTACGAATTCTTTTGTTAAGCCCTGTATATGAACTATAGCATTTATGCACACCGTAAATTATGCACAAATATAGTGAAACATAAAAGCGCATATCATAATTAAAGATGCATTTCCAGCAATCGTCGCTTATGTACAGTACTTCGAACGCAATACGGTATCTGAAACATTTTGTGTGTCCCTGTAAAAGCTACGCACTTCTTATTATACATGAAATAACTTATACTAAACCTTAGCGACGTATATCAATTTCATTATATATGAAATAGTTTAACATAATTAAAATACGCCGCAAACAAACCCACTACCCATATCATTATGTAACGGAATTCTTTTGTGCAGCCCTGTAAATGAATAATGATTATTCTTTGTACCGCATATTCTTCCGAATGCTTATTTTAGTGCACTTCATAAATGCATATCAATTATTTTATGCTTGAAAACGTGTAAACATCATTAAGAATCATTTGAAACGATTTTTTCCCATTGGTCGTTTGTAACGGAATATTTATGACTGTCCTAGTAAATGAACTAAACATGCTATAAACTCAATTTGAAATAAGGATCGTGCTATGGTGAACATTAATAACATAAAAAAAAATTTCAGGGCAATCAGAGTATATTTACGAGAGTTAGAGCGCGGACAGACGGATAGACAAACCGAAATCATAAATACTTTTCAACTTTGTTGGTAAGTGTTAAAAAGATCTATTTATTACCGGAAAAGAGGCCAAAAGGATTTACAACTTTGATTTAAACAAGTTTGGAAGTTTTCCTAAAGCCATTATGGTGATTGCTGGAATTTCTTACAATAGAAAATTAAAGATAAGAAAAGTTGAGAAAAATGTCAAAATTAAACCTACTTCTTATCGAACGTAATGTTCTAATTCCTATTTTTAAGGAAGAAATTTTAAAACGTTATCCTATGGACGTTAAAATTGGTGAGTTCCATCTGGATAGATCATCCATACATCCAAAATTACGGTATCATTTCTCAAAAATTGACAAGATAAACTGAAATCAAGTGTATACATTTAATCATATTCTAACCAAGACCCCAGATGTTTCACAAATGGATTACTGTGCTTTTGGACTATTAAAAGAAGCTCATGCGAAACGCTGACCAACTACGTTGAGTAGACTCTGGAAATGTTTGGTGGAGGAATGGATCGGACTTCCATTTCCAGTTTTACAAAAAGCCCTACTATCTTGGAAATCCCGCTGCAGTGTGATAATGTACAACAAGGGCTATCAGATTGAACATATTAAAAAGTAATTGTTATGTATTTTTTGTTGTCAAAATTGTTCCCTATATGTGTAAACGCCCTCTGTAGAAATGATGACTTCGGAATTGAATAAGAATTTGCTTTCTTCTCAGAAAAAAAAGAAAAAAAATGTGTTACAACGGCTTTCATAGAGATAATTATGCACTGTTGTCGAAATAACTGTAAATTTGCTAAATATTATGCACTTTATAAAAGAACTTTATGTTTGTCCATTTTAAACAGAAGGAAAAGCTGGGTAACCACAAATTAAATTTTTTAAAAGCTGTTCTTTTCATGCTTAGGAGAGAAAATTCGTCATTTTTTCTAACTATTTGTGAGGAACAGGGGCTCAAGCGGAACCTTTTGAATCTTCTCTAATTTCCGAGCTCTTTGTTATTTTAGTTAAAAGTACATATAGAACGGATGGCGGCTGCAAAAAGCATCACCTCATCAAGTTGACATGACAGTTGAAATTCTAGAATTTGTTAAAACTCGATTCGCATATCAAAATGGAATTGGTCTGTCAAGTCATATCTTGGTGGAAAACAACTGCAGATCCGATTTTAGTGTTTGATCGACAGATTTACCATTATGTTTTTTTGCTCCCAGTGTCCCATGTTTTCATATCTTTGGGTGTAGAAAACTTCACAATGACTAGAAAACAAAAATTCTGCTTTTTCAGAATTTAGTGTTGCCCCCCGATGAAAAAAATATATGTATATATAGATATAGATAGTTCAGTTTTAAGACATCAAACACGCGATTTTATTTTATATAAAATGACGTCATCCGCATCCGCTAAAAAATTCCTCATTTACGATCCAGTCTTAAACAACATCTACAGTAAAATATGCATAGGACCTGACTATCGCTGAATAATACAGAAATCCAAAAAAAAGAGATTTCGTCATTCAAGAAATTGGACAAAAATCTCATGATTCTTATGCCTTTATTTCTTTGTAATATTAATATAGATACTTAAAATTAAATTTGCTTTATAATAGCTCCATGTTTTATCAGAAATCATTCATTTATATTGTTTCAGAATAGCACGTTTTTTAATTACATTTTTTTCAGTTTTTATAAGAAAATGGCAACAAAAAGATATAATTGCTATTTTTCAACTATTTTCCCTTGATTATCTACAGAAATGGACTACTTGAATTGCCAAAATTAAACAAATGGTGCTAAAAGCTACAAAAAAATTTAATATCTTACAAATAAATGGAGATGCAATTTTCAAGCAAATTGCAATTAAAAGTACTTTTTTTTCCAATACGACGGTATAAAAACTGAAAATATGCGATGTTTAGAACTTTAAAAAATTGCAGTCGAGATTATTCCGCACAATGATACATCTGCTTTGTTTTACAGCTGGTTTATACAAAGTAACGTTATTTTTTCGAGACGACACATTATTATGGTGGCAGAAAGAAATAGCATACCGGGGGCTAATAAACTTACCGGTCAACCACTAAAATCGATTCTGCAGGTGGTTTCCACTAAGATATGACTTGACAAACCAGTTGTATTGTAATATGCTTATCGAGTTCTGTCTAATCTTGGAATTTAAGCCGTCAACTCGATGAGATGATGGTCTGTGCAGACGCCTCCCGGTCTAAAGCATGAAATAAAGTAAATGATTTTTGCGATTTCATTATATTGCATCTGACGCAGCATTGCCAAACGTAGTTATTAGCCCCGGTACGGTATGCTAATTCTTTCTCCCAGCTTATTTTGTGTCCAAAAAATAACGTTAGCTTACAGACGCTAGCAATAAACAAAGTAGATGTATCATTGTACAATTAAATGCTCTATAGCATTTTTTTTAAATTTCTAAACATCGCACATTTTCAGTTTTTATATCATGGTATCGGAAAAAAAAAGTACTTTTTAATGCAATTTGTTTGAAAACTGCATCTCTATTTGTTTTTGAAAGATTAATTTTTTTGTAGTTTTTAGCGACATTTGTTTCATTTTGGCTACTCTAGTACGCCATTTCTGTAGAAAGTAAAGAAAAAATTGCTGAAAAATTGCAATTATATCTTTTTGTTGCCATTTTCTCATAAAATTGAAAAAAAAAATTAAAAAAAAAATAATAATTAAAATACGTGCTACTTTGAGAAAAATATAATGTAGGATTTATGATAAAATAGGGAGCTATTATAAAGTATATTCAATTTTAGGTTTCTAAATTAATGCAAATGACGTCATTTTACATAAAATAAAAGCGTGTGCTTTAAGTCTTAAAACTGAAATATGTTTTGCAGTAGAGTCCCGATTATCCGAGTCACGCTTAACCGAGTTATTTTCTTCTGATGGACTGGTGGCTTCTATTATTATGAAACAGCCATTATAAATGAAGCGTTAGGTGAAGATGAAAGAGCTGCCGTAAAAAGTTAGAACTCTGATTTTCTGGTCAGAATGGAAAAAAAAAAATGGCCATAATCTTTTTTTAACGCTTCATTTATAATGGCTGAACATAATAATAAAAGCCACCAGTTCACCAGAAGAAAATGAAGTAATGGAAATTCCGGGGCGACACTAAATTCTGAAAAAGCAGAATTCCTGTTCTCTAGTTTTTATGTTCTATTCGTAACAATGTTTTTAAAAAAATCTTTGCGGTAGATTTCTCTTTCAGTTGTTGTAGAGCAATATAGCAAATATGGGAGTGTTTATGGAAAACATTATAGTTTGGAAAAAGTGGTACGAACTCTTTGAAACAGAATAAAATCCCACCTGTGGTAACAGTGCCGTAACAGAAAACTGCCATTATGGAGTCTCTGTCGAGACTATCGTTTTTAGTAATATTGAAGCAGAATAAGATTCCAGATCGATGTACAATATTCTTATAACAAGAAGATATAAAGTTCTCAATTGTCTACACATTTCAGCTTTAATGTCAGTGTTAGCTAATAGAAAACCTTTAAGATAATTTAAACCCAATACTTGTCACATCACACACACATAGGCTACTTAAAGACGCATATTTTACAAAAAAGGTAAAACTTTCAAAACATTAAAAAAGAAAATTAAATGTCTGAAAACCGACACGTTTCAGTCACTCTGTGGTCATCATCAGGGTCACACTTCATTACCGAGAGACACACATATTTATAGTTTACAAACTGAATCGTGTCGATTTTACAAACTATACATATTTGTGCTGTCGTTAATGAAATATGACCCTGATGCTACAGATTGATTGAAACTTGTCGGTTTTTATATTTTTAAAATTTCATTTTTAATGCTTTGGAAATTTTCACCTTTTGTGTAAAATATACGTCTTTAAGTAACCTTTTTATTGTATGTGTGATGTAAAATTACAAGACGTAACAGTCCTTTAATTTATTTACTCCCAATACTTGTGTAAAAATAAAGTAATTGGACCTTTGGAACCCATTAAAACGGAAACCATCTATGGCAGCTACTGACATAAATTGTGTCTCGTAGATATCTGTGAATTACTGCAGTTTCTGCATCTCAACATTGCATTCAAAAAGATGACTGCAAGAGTTTTCGCAACTTGCTGTTTGAGGTTACTGTACGAATTAACGACTGCACAGTTCCTGGCTTAATTTTCCGCGTCAAACCTGGACCGAGCAGTTGCATCAATAACAAGTTGGAAATTGCTCGTCAAACGTGGCAAATGAGGTGCGTTCGAACTATAACTGGTTTTATAATTATTTTTTGCACCCCTAATTGTACTGAATGTATATTTTTTCACTTCATGAGTGCATAGTCTGTAACATCATTAAAATGTACTTGTAATAATTTTTTCCCATTCCCCGTAATGTAACGGAACACTTTTGACTGTCCCTGTAATTAAACTATACATCCAATTTTCATAAAATTTGAAATGGCTCGACAAAATTTTGCAACAATTATATATTTAAAATTTCAGACCATTCGGAAGGCTGAAACATCATTAAAATGCATTTGCAATAATTTTTTCATATTAGCCGTAATGTAACGGAAAAATTTTGACTGTCCCTGTAATTACACTATACATCCGATTTTCATAAAATTTCAAATGGCTCGACAAAAATTGTGCAACAATTATATATTTAAAATTTCGGACCATTCGGAGGGCTGTAACATCATTAAAATGCACTTGCAATAATTTTCCCCATTGGCCGTAATGTAAAGAAAAACTTTTGACTGTCCCTGTAATTAAACTATACATCCGATTTTCATAAAATTTGAAATGGCTGGACAAAATTTTGCCACAATCATATATTTAAAATTTCAGACCATTCGGTTGGGTAGATTTTGCTCTGTTATATGCGGACGGACGGACTGAACGATGACTATAGGTGCTACGTATTTATATAATTACGAACGTACCTAATAAGAGTATAGAAAATTATAACCACATAGTGACAATACAGTGTTTCAATGAAAGTAGGCGAATAGGAGGTAATAAATAAATTGTATTCTTTTTTAATGATAGAAGATGATAGACATTCCATCATTTTTCATAGAATCTTTCAGTGAGGACCTCGTTTTTTCTTCATATCCAAATTTTTATTTCTGATTTCATTTTATATATCTAGTTACGCAACAAAAAACACTTTTGCCTAAATATCGCTCATCCGCAAGAAAAGTGACACACCTCGGCAAAAGTAGATTTCACAGGAGAGGTAAAAGAAAATTTGCAGGATTTTATTGCAACATGAAATTAGATCTGCACATGCAGGAGTGATAACGCTCATAAAAGCGTTAACCCCTTGGGGACGAGCGACACGTATACGTGCCGGAAATAGGCCTAAGGATCCTCGTTTATCCTCACCAGTAAAATTTTACTGTAAAATTTGCCTTATTTAATCCAAGCATTTTCCCGATTTAAATAGGTACAAAATTCTGTTTTTTTAAACCGGTAGCAAAGTAATAAATATTTCGTGAAAGGCTCCCGTCGCGAAGGGGTTAAACCCTTAAGAATGAAGATGTAGGATGAGGTTTGGAGGGTTGGATAATTTTACCTCCCCCCAGGGCTTAATTTCTAACAAAAGAAGTACCGGAGCCCTAATATTTTGCCCTAATACTAATAACCGTAGGGTACCCCCCTCTCCACCGTCACTCTAATCCGCATATTTATATTTCATACATTATATGCAAAATTTAAATTTTTTTTTTTGTTGTTTAGCAAAATAAAAAATTTTATTTTTCTGCATAAACTTAGCTGTCAATTATTTCACTTTTAAGTTATCACTCCTTCCGAATAGAAATCTTTGCCTAATTTTAATATTAATTAATCGCAGGATTCTGCGAGTAAATAAAATAAGGATTATTATTCGAAAATAGTGTTAAAACAAAAAAGGGATAGTTCGCAACTATATATTTTTATGAAAAAATGAATGAAATTTACAGAAATTAATACTGATATGCTAAGTAATCAAACAACGTTTTTCAATTTCCTATAAAAGTTGCATATCTTAAACTATAATCGATTACTTCCGTAGAACAATCTTTCGTGATGAGTCCCTCCAATTCAGATTAAATTAAATATTTGACACCGTGATCGGAAAGATTCGATGCTTTTACAGAAAAAGGGAAAACGCTGCCCTATTGCTCACTATAAAATTAACAGTACATGACAATTATATCTACTTATAAATGACTACTACTTACAACTTTGTAAATCTACAGAGCAGAGCCGCATTTATGATGAAAAATAAATAGAACAATCACTAACGTAATTTTCGTACTCGTACGCAATGGAAAACTAAAAACCTCAAACAAACAATATCTCAAGCTGATGCTCGTTGACTAAAAAAATAAAATATTCTTTTCCGATTAAGTATCCAAAATTTAAAAAAATGATCCAATTAAAAAATATCCTGTGTCAGAAAAAAAATCAAACTGAAAGCAAATTCATTGTTCGCGCTCTTGAATTGCGCGAATATACATGTCGCTGAAATCAATGCAGACATAAATCTGTAAACATCAGTAGGATAAACAAAACACGATTTCTGTCTCTCTTATTCTGATTAAATTAGCATAAAAAGGGGGAAGAGTTATTTATTTTTTCTATACATGAATAAATTGAATTTTTAATTTACAGACAGATTGAGTTCGAGCGCTTCGGTTTTTCGGAGGCGCTAATGCACTAGGCTCCGGAGCCCTGTATTTTTGGGCTCCGGTGAATTCCGACCAATATTTAAATATTTACTAAAAACAGAGAAGTGTCGGAGCCGGGCTCCGGTGGGCTCCGGCGCAATTTAAGCCCTGCCTCCCCCCACACAATCCACCTCTCTTCTGTGATCACGAATGGACATTTAGCATAATGAAGTTACTTTCGTTACAACTACACTTATATAACTTTTTGTGTAGCAAGACTCACCTATGACAGACTTATTTATTAGTGGAATAAAACGCAAAACGAATTTTTGCGAGATGTATCGCTTTTCTTCCGGGTGAGCGATATAATATCTAAAACAAGTAATATAAAAATTTTCTTTTTAAAGTGAATTCCTACTTAGGTCATCAAAGAAAAAATTAATATAATCTGTTAACCTAATATTAGTTTTTGTTGCATTAAAATATCTCAATTTGTTGATTTTCTATAAACAAGTACACAATGGAAGTCTAGGGGAATTTGGCGAAATATTAGAGATATCGCTAAGTTAGCGTCACTTTTGGCAACTCATTTTGGTCGACAAATTTGGCGATATATCGCCATGTTGGTGACAGACTTGGCGGTATTGGGCGACAGAACAGGGTCCCCCCTATGGTAACCCCCCTTATAGATGTGAAGATGCATTAAATGCTTCAATAACCAATGGCCACCATTTTGTCTCCCATGTAAAACTAAAATTAATTAATTAAAATTTAATTAATGGAATAATATTTGAAAAAACTGTATTAACATCAATTGTCATCCAGTACAAGTTTTAAAAAAATATTTCAACTTGATAGGATGAATAATAAGTATTTTATTAACGATTGAAAATTTGAACAAGATATATAAATAAATAAATAAATAAATATAGGGAGAGTGTGAACTAATAGTAGGAATTGAATAACAAAAAAAAAAAAAAAAAAAAAAAAAAAAAAAAAAAAAAGAAAAAAAAAAAAAAAAAAAAAAGAGGGGGGGGATAATATTTAGAAAGCAATCACGATTTTGTATAGCTTGGCAATACGCTTATACAACATATATTTTTTAGTTCAAACATCGTCGTATATTTATGGTGATTTACTTAGTTATATTTTAAAAGACAAGCATTTAGATATTAATTTTTATTAAAGTTATAGTTGTTATGAATATTAATATAAAATACTATCTTAAGCTTAAATTATGAAAAAAAGTAGTATTTTAAATGGAGCATTAGGATATTTGATCTTTCGTACTTTTTTATATGTCATTATTTGTAAATAATCATTTTTTTTAGTATTTCATTGAAACCTCAGTAACATATCATGATTATAAATGATTGTCCTAATTATATGTTATTATTTCTGCACATGTAGTTTGAGATAAAGCGTACTGCATTAAATAACTTGAAGAATCACCGTTATTTTCTGTACAAATTACATAGCGTTTGTCTAATCAATCTATTATAAATTGCTATCGAAAGAACAGATTCTGTTTGACTGCAGGATTGTCTGAATTTTGTGTAATTTCCCTACTCATGGTATTAGTTCTTTCGCTCTCTGCCTTAATCAATCATCTTTGTCATTATAGGAAATATCACAATATAAGTATGTGCATAAGACTGGTATTATGAAATAATATAATCAGCTTCATAATATATAGGGAAGTCATAAGTATTTTCTTTTCTTTCGGTACTAGATATTTTTTATACCCACTCAACGATCTGTCAGTTTTTTATGCATATTTTGTCTGAGTAATAGGAAAGGTAAGTCAAATTAATAAACTTCGTATATGACTTTAATTTAAATTGTCGCTATCTGATGAAAATAGCGCATATAATTAAATTACAATTGTTATACACGCTTTCGGATTCCTAGTGCATCTAATTAATTCACAATTATTAAATTTAAAAATGAATCTAAAAAAACTGTATAAAATCTTGCCCTTCCTGCATTTTTCGGGTTCCGTACTTAAAAAGTAAAAAGGTTTCGAATATAAGATCACTCTTGTGCCTGTCTGTCCGTCTGTCACAGCCATTTTATTCGTAAACTATGGAACGTGAAAAGTTAAAATCGGATGAAGTAATGGCTATTGACCTACATATTTATAGATTATTAACCATTCACAAATATATTTAGGAAAAATCTCTGCCGGCTTGGCCTACAGCCACAGGTAGATTTCGAAGTTAAGTACTAATTTCACAAACAAAATCTAAATCAAGATTAGAGATAAACACTTTTAGTATACATTTTTAAACCTAAGGATATAAAATTGGAAGACCTACCAGAAGGAGTTTTTCTCCCAACGCTCACTGGTTTTTTTTTTTTTTTTTTTGCTTTCTTCGGAAAATTCTGTTCAAAACGCCAACTTTGTCAGTGTTTTCTGAAACATCTATCGTGTTTACAAAAAAACTGAAAAAGTCTTTCAATTACATAGTTTCTGTATAACAACACCTTCCAGTTTCATGTGTTTACGAACAAAAATGAATTTAAATTTATGTCATAGTGTTATCCCTTTGGATTTGAGAAAGCCTTAATTCGATAATTTTTTCTTGAACCCCTATTTACATTTTTTTTTTCTGTAAGATTTGGTCCTATCCAAATCTTGTCAATATAAAAGTTGTAGATAACAATTACAGTAACAATATTAAGAATTTAAAATAGATTTAAGTTGATTTGATATTTTATGTACTGAAGAAGTTAGGTTTTTTAGAACCCCCTCCCCCTTCCTTTTTTTCTGTAGGAGTTGAGCCTATCAAAAATTTGTCAATATAAAGCTGTAGATAATAATAAGAAGATTTATAATAAATTTAAGTGGATTTGATATTTAATGAATTGACGATGTTGGGAATTTTTTTTCTTCTTAAAACACTATTTGTTTTTTCGTCGCTTGAGGCCATTTTTAAAGATATCAAAAATATGTTAAACATAAAGTTTTGACCTTTTTCCTAGAAGTAATAATAAGTTTAAACTGATTTCATATGTATTATAATTAAGGACTTATGGGTTTTTTTCTATTTTCACAAAATCTCTCCCTATTTCCCCCCTCCTTTGTCCGATTTTGTCCATTAAAGATCTTGACCGAGATTTTCTGCCCCTCTATTTTATGTATCAGTTTGTTAAGAGATTTGTCCAGAATTATGGAAGTTATCGTGTCTATAAAAAAGTGAAATAGATAGATAGATGAAGTTTGGAAGGGTGGTATGTCTTCTAGGGGTCATGGTCGGTGTAGATCTGCGAAACTTTTTCAGAAATTCCAACATAGGTGAGGATGTAATTGGTAGTATTTCTTACGAAATGCACCTAAATATGTAGAAATGCGAAATAAATAACTTGACAAGAAAATCTCTTCATTGTATATCGTGTGAAAACTTTCGTAACGCCGAACTCAAAAATACATTTCTTATTTTCCGAGATATCGTCGAAAATATAATGGAAAAATGTTTCCCGCCCCGTCTATTTACAAATCTACGAAAACTAAAATAATGAAAAAATAAGGGGTAATAGAAGTTAATGTAAATCTTGCAAGAAAACTATGGAGATTACCCTACGTCACAATGTTTTTGAGAAAATCGTATTTTTCCGCTACACATTGCGGGCATTCAGCAAAGGAGTTGAGGAATGCTGGATGCATCTATAATCGCAGAAGTATAAAAGTATTGTTGTCAATAGTTTTCGAAAAAAAACTGTTGGTGATTCGCTGAGATATCAACCCTTAAAGACACGGATGGTGTGCACTATGAGCCATCGGCTTTTAAAGTTTAGATAATAACTTTTAATGATTTTTTTTATAATGCAATGCCCATACTAATTCATAGTACGGAACCCTCCCGAGAAATACTCGCACTTAACCGGTAATTTTTTTTCTATTGGCGCCCATTTTGTAGAATTAAAAATAGAATTACAAAAATGTTATTTTTAAGTTTTTTTATATATAAGACAAGTGGGCTCTGCTAGGGCCCCCTGCAAGTTACGCGTGCCATCCCCCGTTAAGACACTGCAGAATCTAGCAGCACGTTAATCTGATCGGTTTTAAAAAGATTAGAGAATATTGAACTATACTGAAAAAACCTGTAGCGATCTCCCTGTAAATGGGTTTCCATTCAATTCCCCTTCATTGCAAACATGTAAGGCAGAATAAGTTGCTGTTAGGAATTCCAATGGATGTTTTCATGTTTGGTTAAAGAAGATCAGTTAAAAATTTGAAAAGAAGCTAAAATAAAATGAATTAATTATACAGAGTCTTTGTCTCCCGGTATTTTTTAACAGCGTTATAAAACGATTGACATAATACAATTTACTACAATTATAAAAATTGGCTGCTTTAACCCCTTCAAGGGCGGGGGATCATTTTTGGACCACTTAATTTTAATTCTTAAATGCCACATTGGCACCAGAATATTGGGATAAAAATTTTCCTTTTATTAAGTAAGTGAACAAAAACATTTTTGTATTTCGAAATTTGTTTGCAAATTCCGGTGCCATTTACTGATTTCAAGATTTGCGATTAGAAGTACCTTGCTCCTGAAAGGGTTAAACGTATATTAATGTATTTATTATTTTAAAGTTTCCTTTCTCTTTTAATATTCACGTGTAAATATAATTTTCAAGACATAATTTTCAATATTTTCCTGCTTTTAACACGTACTCATTTAATAGTAATTTTAAAGTTTTCTTTTTTCTCTTTTTAATAGTTACGTGTAAATAAACTTTTAATCGTTAGGAAGCATTATTCTTTGCGCTGTTTTTATAATTGAAAACAATCTCTATAATAATAGCCTAAGTCATGTGACTATCATCAACAGTTCCAGGCGGATCCCTTCGCTTTTTATATTCCAAGCTGTCATTTTGGTACTTTAATGTTAGTAACACAGTTGTGATAAGTCGCCAAATATTATTTTATCGCCATTATTTCATTTATATTATAATAGTCCAAGTCATGTAACTGCCATAAACAACGGGCTGATCCCTTCGCTTTTCATGAGAAAGGTTCCATTTTGATTAAAGAATAAAAATTATTTTTTCGAATAAAACTACATAAAAGTTGCCATGATCGCAAAGAATTCCGGGTACTTTTATGTTAGCCGGATGCAAATCCGCCAATAGATTTTTTTTTTAACTCGCCAGTTAGCATTTTTTTTATTTTTCGAGTGGTAAATTAAAACGGTGCTATTTGGTTATCCCATTGTTCGGACCTTGTGCGCATGCCGAACGCGCTCCGCGGCTTTGCAGTCATGTGACCCAGTTCAGTTGTTCTTTAGCTCCCATTGCGGCACGTTGTGTATTCGAGCAGGTCTTATCCCCAAGTATAGAGTTGTTCTTTAGCTGTCATTGCGTCACGTTGTGTATTCGAGCGGGTCTTATCCCCAAGTATAGAGTTGTATTTGAGCTGCCATTGTAGCACGTTATGTTATAGCGGGTCTTATCCCCAGTTATTCTGTTGCTTATAGCGGGAGTATTCCCCAAAATATGTTTTACGAACGTCACTTGTTCTAACAGCGGGTTATTACCCCAAAGTCACCTCATCATTCTATATGTTTTTCAGTGTTTGTGATTGTTTGTAACATTTGTGTGCTGTGTGATATAAAAATGTGAAAAAGGAAAACTATTGGTCTTCAATATTAAAGTTACACACAGTATTCACATACAATTTTGTGGTCCGTCGATTTCGCAGCGAAATAGCTGCTATGGAATAATTAAATAGAACAAAAGGTGCTCTAAAAGGTACTATAACGAAATAAAGAAAATTTCGTAAAAGATAATACAGACGAAATTAATTACTCGAGTACCGAGCTCGAAATAAAGATTCGAAAATTACCTGAGCTTCAAGCAAAGGTATCAGAAATACGGGATAAATATTATGATATCCCTGATATTAAGGACTTACCAGATGTCGAAAACGAGTTAGATGAACTCGAAGATCGTCTCGAAAAACTTGAGGTAAGTCTCAACATATTTCTTAAAAATCTTAAAGTTTCTGAAATAAATGTGCATGCTGATAGTATTGAATCTTTAAGTTTGAATAATATTAAAGTTAAGTTACCTGAAATCCCCCTACCAACATTCAATAGTAAATATGAAGAGTGGTCAATCTTTAAAGTACAATTTACAAATTTAATTATCAATAATGTCCAGTTAAATGATGCTCAGAAGCTGTTTTATTTGCGAGCTTCGCTAAAAAATGAAGCAAAACAATTAGAGAGTCCAGACGATTGTTTTGCGTCATTGTTTACAGCACTTACTGAAAAATCAGCGTTTGCTCATTGACACTCATTTATCAGCCATAATTAATTATGAAAAAATACATTACGAGTCTTCTAAAGAATTGAGATCCTTTATTGATTGTGTAAATAAAAATTTGAGGGCTTTGAAAGTATTACAATATGAACAAAACAATCTGTCTGATGCTATCCTTATCAATATTATATTGCAAAAGGTAGATTAGGAATCTCGAAAATTATTTGAATATTCGATTAAAAAATCAGAATTTAATGAATTGCCATTTTTGGAAAACCGAAGTTCTACGTTAGAAAGCGTAAATAGATACTGTGCTTCAAAATCCTTAAACAAAAACATTCCTCTTTCGAACAAACAAAAAAATTTCATGCTAAATTCGAATGATAAATCGAATGGAAAAACTTGTATTCTGTGCAAATTGGCTTTTCATAATTTGAACAAATGTTCTCAGTTTCTAAAAATGAATGTTTCTGAACGATACGATTTTGTGAAGAAAAATAAACTGTGTACCAATTGTTTGAATAATTCTCATTTCGTAAATTCTTGCATTTCAAAATATAACTGTAATACCTGTGGATTGCGACACAGCTCATCGCTTCATCGAGATAAAGAAAATAAATCCAAAAATGAATTGGCTTCCCCCCAAATTTCCTCCCATCTTGCAGGTGCGGTAAATAGAGAAACGAAAAACATTTCGGTAAATAATGACGATTCTTTAAAGACCTTGAATAATATAAGTAAAAAAAAAAAAATCAATTTTATTGAGTACATGCTTTGTTTATATTGAAGATAATTTCGGAAATAAACGAAAGTTTAGAGTAATATTGGATAATGCTAGCAATGTCAATATTTTAACTAAGGATTGCGCTGACATGCTGAAATTTAAAAAAAGGATAATTAATGTACCCGTTACAGGATTAAACGGTTATACTTATAATGTAAAAAATAAAATTTCGAGTGTAATTACAAACGAAGATGGCTCTTTGAGTGAGAATATAGATTTTTTAATTGTTCCCAAAATCACGTATGTAATTCCATCAAAGCAATTAAATGTATCGGACATTAATTTACCGAATATTGTGGAATTGGCAGACCACACATTTTTCAAACCGGGAAAAATTCACGCATTGGTTGGGGCTGAATTATTTTATAGAATTTTAAAGCATAATTCAGTTAAGATAAACGATAAACTTTTTCTGCAAGACACTGTTTTTGGACGGGTCCCAACGGGGGCGCTAGAGGAGAACACGCAAACAAACAATATTGCTATGTGCAATTTCGCTAGAGATTTCGATGAAATAAATGATAATTTAAAACAATTTTGGGAGCTCGAATCTATAGGCATTAAACATGATGATCCGAAAATATCGGAAACTGATCAAACACAACAAATATTCGATAAAACTGTCAAGTTTGTAGGCGATCGTTATGAAGTTCAGTTACCGTGGAAAAAAGACTGGAAGGATTTAAACGGTAATTTTAATGTTGCGAAACAGCGTTTGGAAGGTCTAAAAAGAAAATTTTATCGAAACCCAGCGCTTTTTCGACAATATTCTGAAATAATCACGGAATATTTAAAGCAAGGAATTATAGAGCAGGTGCAAGAAAATGAACCTGTTTTAGACAGGGCAGTTTATTATTTGCCCCATCATGCGGTCTGTAAAGAAGATAAACTTACTACAAAGGTCCGAATCGTCTTCGATGCCAGCTCTCATGATAACAATGATTTGTCCCTTAATGATTGTTTATGGCCCGGCAGCAACTTAAATCCACTTCTATTTGATATTTTAATCCACTTCAGATTATACGAAATTGCCTTTTCTTCTGATATCAAGAAGGCGTTCCTTCAAATCTCACTCGCTGTAAAAGATCGGGATTCTTTCCGTTTTCTGTGGTATGATGAGGATTTAAAATCTTTCAAGGTCTTCAGATTTAAACGTGTTATTTTTGGAGTCAATGCCTCCCCATTCCTCCTATCAGCTACCATAAAGGAGCACATCAAGCGGTTTACGAACCTACATCCAAGAACTGTTCACCTACTCGATAAATATATTTAAAGGATGATTTTATATCTGGCGAAGATACACTGCAAGACGCACTTGATGTTTCCCTGAATTCTAACAAAATAATGTCTGAAGCAGGAATGATTCTTCGAAAATGGATAACCAATGATGAAGCGTTACTGAAGTGCTGGCAAAAGCAAGGTTTAAATATTCAAGCAGAACATGCTGCAATAAGCCTAGGAAGCAATCTAAGCAAGGTATTAGGAATGTCCTGGAAAACAGAAGAAGATTGTCTGACATTCGAAGTCAAAAGTTTAATAGAATTCTTGTCATCGCAAAAAAGCTCAAAACGTCTACTATTGCAAGCAGTTGGTAAAATATTCGATCCGTTAGGCATGCTCACGCCATTCACCATTAGAATCAAATGCCTGTTCCAAGAACTATGGCTAAAGAAGACAGCATGGGATGAACAGTTTCCAACTAATGTGCACGAAAGGTGGTTGAAGTGGTTCGAAGAACTTCCAAATTTAGCAGAATTAAAAATTCCGAGGAAAATTCTTGGTTGCTTGAATCAAGTAATAGCTGTAGAAATACATGCCTTTTCTTATGCTAGTAAAATAGCGTATGGCTCTGCAATTTATCTGAGAATAAAAAGAGAGAGTGGTGTGGAAGTCAATCTCGTGACTTCAAAGAGTCGTGTTGCACCGATAAAGGAGATAACTCTGCCGAGGCTGGAACTTCTCGGAGCCTTACTAAGTGCAAGACTGACCAATAAAGTAAAACCCATCCTAGATCAAAAAACTCATCGAGAGTGTACTATTGGACGGATTCCAAAATAACCTTATTCTGGATCAAAGGATCATCAAACCGATGGAAACAGTTTGTGGCAAACCGTGTCATAGAGATTAATGCACTTTCAGATTCGAACTCTTGGTATCACTGCTCCAGCAAGGACATCCCTGCCGATCTCTTGACCAGAGGAGCGAGTGTTAATTCCCTTGTAATTGTCCAATGTGGTTTAGGGGACCAAACTTCCTAGCAGCTGATTACTTAGTGACTGAGCAAGAAACTATTTCTGTGCCAGAAACAGATTACATTCCAGAGACTAAATCAAAATATAAAAATAACTGTAATGATTTCAATTCTAATATTTCTCTTTCTCTTTTCAGGAATCCTGAAGAAGTAAATTTTTTTCTCAACATAAGTGGTAAATACTATAGTATTCTTCGCATACTGGTATATGTTTATAGGTTTTTTCACAATTGCAAATGTAAGTTAGCAGATCGGAGCAGAGGCAGCCTCACAACCCCAGAAATAAAAATTTCAGAAGCTTCTCTAATTAGATTAGTACAAAATGCAGAATTTCAGTAAGAGATTAAGGGTTTAAAACGGGAATCAAGGTTTCCCCCTTCCAGTAAAATTAAATGTTTATCCCCCTTTTTGGATCAAGATAATATCTTAAGAGTTGGCGGTAGGTTGGAAAATTCAGATTTAAACTTTGATAAGAAGCATCAAATCATTTTGCCGAAAGGCCATAAGCTCACAAAACTCATATTTGAGCATTTTTACAGGAAGTATTTTCATATTGGTCCCCAAACTTTAATCCATTACGTACGTATGCGGTTTTGGCCCGTAAGTGGAAAAATTTAGCGCGAAAAGTAGTGCATGATTGCGTTGTCTGTTTTAGGAACAACCCAGTTACTGCTAAACAAATCATGGGTGACCTCCCATCGGAAAGAATAACTCCAAATTTTACGTTTAACCACACAGGATCCGATTTTGCGGCCCTTTCGAGATTAAATATAAAAATCAAAGAAAAGGGATTTTTCATAAGGTTTATGTCGCGATTTTCGTTTTCTTAGTTACAAAGGCTATTCATTTAGAAATAGTAACGGTTCTAACTTCTGATGCGTTTATCGTCGCACTTAAACGCTTTGTTTCAAGGCGAGGAAAATGCGGTTCTATTATGACAGACAATGCTACGAATTTTAGGGGTGCTAAATCAGAATTGCACAAACTTCATGAGTTAGTTCGTAGACCGGATGAAAAATTAGCTAATTACCTTACTTCAGAAGCTATTGAATGGAAGTTCATTCCTCCTAGATCGCCCAACTTCGGTGGTTTATGGGAGGTTGGTGTAAAATCTTTCAAGTATTATCTTAAACGGACATTAAAAGGTGCTAGATTGACTATGGAAGAATTCCAAACTGTCACCACCCAAATCGAAGGGGTACTAAATTCGCGTCCCTTAACTCCGTTATCGACCGATATAAATGATTTTAATGCATTGACACCAGGACATTTCCTAATTGGTTGGCCTATCGATGCCATTCCAGAACCTCAGTTGATTGATATCACAGAATCGAGATTATCTAGGTGGCAGAGAATCACTAAATTCGTCCAATTAATTTTGGAGAAATTGGCAATTAAATTACTTGAGTCATCTCCAAAATCGTTCAAAATGGCAGGTAAAAGGAGAAACATCAAACCAGGGGCGATGGTAGTCATAAAGGAGGACAATTTACCTCCCTATAAGTGGATGCTAGGACGAATCTTAGAGGTTATACCAGGAAAGGATGGTAATGTTAGGGTTGCAACGGTTAAAACAGCCTCAAATATCTTTCTTAGATCCATATCTAGATTGTGTGTCTTGCCCATTAATGAAATGTAATGTACATACCTTTTCTCATTGTCTACTTATTTTAAGGTGCACCTAAGATTTACATGTTATTTTACATTCAACTTTTCTTAAGAACAATATCGAACTATTTTAGAAAATAGCTTAAGTTTTGTAACAAAGAATTTAATTTTATTGTATTGTATAGTCCTTGTTATTGCAACTTATCCTTATTGTATATGCATTGTAATATTATTTTATGGTATTGGTATTTTATTTAGTTCTTGTATTTATAGTATATTTTTAATATTTTGAATGTGCTACGCACATTGCAACGCGGGACGGCATGTTCGGACCTTGTGCGCATGCCGAACGAGCTCCGCGGCTTTGGGGTCATGTGACCCAGTTCAGTTGTTCTTTAGCTGCCATTGCGGCACGTTGTGTATTCGAGCGGGTCTTATCCCCAAGTATAGAGTTGTTCTTTAGCTGCCATTGCGGCACGTTGTGTATTCGAGCGGGTCTTATCCCCAAGTATAGAATTGTTCTTGAGCTGCCATTGTGGCACGTTATGTTATAGCGGGTCTTATCCCCAATTATTCTGTTGCTTATAGCGGGAGTATTCCCCAAAATATGTTTTACGAACGTCACTTGTTCTAACAGCGGGTTATTACCCCAAAGTCACCTCATCATTCTATATGTTTTTCAGTGTTTGTGATTGTTTGTAACATTTGTGTGCTGTGTGATATAAAAATGTGAAAAAAGAAAACTATTGGTCTTCAATCTTAAAGTTACACACAGTATTCACATACACCCATCAACCAAAAAATAAGATTAAATGCCAATAATGGTTGATCGTAAATGTCACATTCACTTGACTTTAAGGAAGTTACATGTGTTTACGCCATCAAGTGTTTTTTATTTCGACGTTTTATTTGTATTTTTATTAATGTTATACTAATTTATTTGTTCTTCCGTTATTTAAAATAAAAATTATGACGGGAGAAGTAGTACCATTAAAACATTGCTTTGAAGTGGAAATTAATGTCATGATTTGTTGCAATGTCATTTACGCGGGTTGGTTGTCGGTTTGGTGTGATTTTTTTTTTTTTTTTTTTTTTTTTTTTTTTTTTTTTTTAACTACAATTTGGCGAAAACCTCGTTTTCGAAGTTTCGTTTCGTTACATATGTATTTTTAAATTATTTTCTGTTATTTTTAAAATGAAATAACAATAAAAGAAAGTTTAATTAATAACTATAGAACAGAACAATTTATGATATGTTTTGTAAATAAAAAGAAAATAAATTTAACTAAACCTATATTGATAAATAAGCAACAATAGCCGGTTTACCATGTCAGGCAAAATAACGCCATTTTAGTGCCAATTAGGTACTTCGTTGCGTATATGACATCTGTGCCTAATATTTTTCTTTTCGTTTCGTTAAAAAAAAAAAAGAAAGAAGTGAAAGCCATTTATTTTAAATGTTTCAGTTTTAAATAAAAGTTTTGTATTAAATAAAATGATAATGAAATTCAAATTGAATTATGAATAAAAGTAACATGATGCATTTCTTAGCATACATTTAAGGGAGGCCAAACTGATCGCCAAATTAGTTTAAAATAACAACCTTTTCTAAAATATGAAAACAAAATACCTGTCATGATTAAAATTTGAGATGCCATCATTAGAAAAAATTATTAAAAATTAGAAAAAAAATAATATTTCGAAAATTAATTCAAATTTAAAAATTCTAATACCAGTTCGGAGATCTGTGGATCAATACGGATTTTTGGTGTTAATTTCATTCCAAAGTATTCCATATTTTAGGAGAAATCGCCGTGAAACATAATCAGTTTTTTAATCAGTCATTTTATAGAATCGTTTCAAAAATTCGTTACATTTCAGTCGTTTCATAATATCCGTTCATAAATTCGTTTCACTAGGATTTTATATAAATAGGGTAGGTATGTAACGCATAGAAAACAAAAATATAACAATAGCAAAAATAAATAATAAATTAAAGACGAGTTTTACCGTAAAAAGTAATTAAATTGTGCGTATATTTCATTTCCAGTTTGTAGATTCTCAGTTGAGAGTCACTAAAATTAATTTTTGACATAACATTCGTGTATTTTTTATTTCGTAAACTACGGAAATTTTCGCATAAAATATAACAGTTTTTTTTTCTCTTTCGCAAGTTCAGAAAAGGAAAGAACACAATTTTATTTTGTTTGATTTTATATAGTTTTCGTTTGATTATTAAAAAAGAAGAAAAAAAAGAAGAAAAATAGTATTTTGTTTAACAAAGTATTAATGAAATATACTTAAAGCAAATCTATTTAATTATCATCATTATCATAATAATTCAGAACAATATAACAAAATCTATATAACATGTTAGACTTTTGACACTGTGTTCTTCTATAAATCCAATAAAAATAAATAATCTATACTAGTAAAATATAGATTATTTATTATAGATTGCATTATTTTAAAACCAAATATTGTTCTATTGTTTTAGGATATTCGTTTTTTCCCTAATTGTACTCCACCTACTTCATTAGTTTTATTTATATTTAAATACCGGGTATCCCCGAATTCATAGGCTGAACTGAAAGGGAAAGTAAAATACACATGGAAAAAAAAAACAGTTTTAATATAGCAATGAGGGGTCGAAAATGAAATGTTTTGGCGGAAAACAAGAAATGCGGAGGAAATGAAAAAAAGTGTTTTATTGACATAACAATTACAGTAAGTGTTCAAATGTGCCACAACCAACATCGATACATACCTGGAAGCGTGTAAGAAGTGATTGTCGTACTCTTTCTAAGACAATTGCAAATTGCAAATTTCGAAGACGATTGCAATGAGGACCTTATTGCAAGACTTTTATTCGTTGCTTCAAATGTTTGTGAATCACTAGGAACCACAAAGGTACACCAATCGTTGCTAGAGGCTGCAGTGGCACATTTGAGCACTTACTATAATTGTTATGTCGTCAATATGCTCGTTTTCACTTCCGCCACATTTCTTGTTTTCCTTCAAAACTTTTTATTTCCGACCCCACATTGCTATACCAAAATTACTTCTTTATGTATACTTTACTTTCTCTTACATTTTGGCCCCTTAATTCAGTGACACCCTGTATATTCAAAATAAGCTTAGAAAAACATTAAAAAATATTTCAGGCATTTAGATTATGAGTTATTGATTCTTTGTTAAATAAAATATGAAGCAGTAACGAATATAATGTAGTGAGTAAACTTAGAGGAAATATTTTATAAAAAGAAATTTTAGAACGAATGTTATTAAAACAAATTTATATAAAAAAAAAACTAACCTTCGCATGATAATTCTCAGATTGCTTAGTAGTTTTGCTGAAATAGTAAGCAATCAGTCAATCATGTGTGAATGAAAAAGTAACATTTCTTTCTATAGCAAGTTTTTTATGGGTACTTTGCTAGCTTACGGGGACCAAGTAAGCGAACTTTTGGAAAAAACTCGATTTTTACTTTTTATATCGTTAAATACTTTAAACTTTTATCTTTCCAACGATGTGTCACACATGTTTATATATATATATAAATAAAAGAAGTGATGGAATTATTCATTCTCTCTAAGAGTACTTCACAGCCTAATGGCCATTAAAATCTTTAATTGGCTTTTTCTCAAAACTTGGGTTTTTCATGTTTATGTTCCTTTTTTGTAATATTTATTAAACGTAAGAATTCGCATTTTTTTCAATACTTATGTTATATTGCATGTTTTAACATAGGGATTTAATGATTTGTTGAAAATTATTTGTTTTAGGCAGTGAAATCTTACCAAAAATGCTAATCTAAAAATGTCTTTCAATAAATAATTAATAATTAATTTTCAGTTTCACTTAGAAAGAAAATGATCTGTAAAAATACGTAAATTCAAACTACTCTAAAAAATCTAGACCTCTATCTTTCACCATTTCTGAGAAAAAGGTACATAAAGTTGGTGAATTTAAGATGGCGGAGACAGGGTTTTCCCGGTCCCAGGTAAATAGAATGCCTTTAATCTATGCACTTTCTTTGAATTTCATAAACAGAAAAATTTAATTTCAAACATTTGCCGAAAATGACTTTATATATGAGAAATAAATTTAAAAACTCGCCTAATCCAGAAAATTCAATTTTGTGAAGTCGCGAAAAACCTCTTGACTGCGTTCATTTGTTTTTATTGTAAACCAAGATTTTACAATGCCAGAAATACACGATAAATCTTTTTTTTTTTTTTTTTTTTTTTTCGGTCATGTTTCACCATTAGAATTGATTGATAGAGAAAACTCATTTTTTTTTTTCAATTTTGGATAAGTTGAGTTTTGAAACTCACCTACTCATATAGAACATATGAAATCTGCTGAAATTAATGCAGAGTGGTGGAAAAAAATAGTAAACACCCCTGACTAACTCTGCAACAAACTATTGTAGAAGAAAGTTACTAGTACCAAACGATTGGGAAAAAAGTCTGTTTTTAACTGATGTATATAAAATTTTATTAGAGGGACCATCTACAAATCAAAACAAACCCAAACTTTGTTTACTTTCAGTAACAAAACCCAAGTTTGACGCAATAAATAAATTATAAACCATTCAATTAGCTTAAATACAAATTTTCATGAAATTCTTACCATTAGTTACAGAGAAATTAATTATTTTAAAATTGGCATATTTTAGGGGTTGTATCCAAATTGAAGTACGGTACTTAGTTGTGGAAATATTAAAGAATGACTGTGTCACTTCTATTATTATATTATTTCTTGCCAATACGGCCATTTCACTCGCTTAATATGTATTGACTATTGGCTGCCCAAATGTTTCAATAAAATGAGTAATATATATATATATATTTTTCAAATTATGCTTTTCTGCCTTACAACCACCTTATAACACCTTAAACCATTATTTTGACGTTCTTTTAATCAAAATTCTAAAACTACTTGAAAGAAAAATTCGAACTGGAGAATTCGCATAAAGCACCTAATAAATATAAATATATCTAAAAAAAAATTGTTGTTTGCAATCAATATTAATTTCATAATTCATATTATAAATTTTTTAAAGTTACAAATTCAACGCATTTTGGTATGGGTTTAGGTTTTTTTATTATTATAACCACAAAAAATTATGACATTAGGATTATATGTAATTTCAGCAGTGATTAATAAAAATATGAAAATGTAATTTAGCATTAGAAGCTCTGCATTTTGAATATTTATAATTCAAAAACTTTTAATCCAAATGACTTGAAATTTCGTTTCTAGGCATAGTTTGAACGGAAGATTTAAAATATATTGTCAATTATGTTGACACTGAAAAAACAAAGTTTGTCTGTTTTTGATTTGTAGATGGCCCCAACCAAATTTTATATACATCATTTATAAGTAGACTTTATTTCTAATCGTTTGGTACCTGTAAATTTCTTCTACTATAACTTGTTGTAAAGTTAGTAGGGGGATGTTAATATATTTTTTGAAGACAATGCGTAAATAATGCATGACACATTTTACTTCTTTTAATTCATTTTATAAAATGGGCTAGATTCAGATAAATTTTAAGAGCAACTGCTCTTAATGCGACTAAAAATAAGTTATTTCTAAAAGATAAGTCCGGCTCAGCTGTTTATTTTAACGAATCGTATTTTTCTTTTTAGAATATCCATTTTTTTTTTAATATATTTCTTTTAATGTCATTATTTTTTTGTTTATATATACATATACTAGCCGCTTTCGCCCGCTACGCTGGTCGGTTTTTCTAAAGAAATGTTGAATGAAACAAAATATATCTGTGAATTTGATCATGCGTTTTAAAGCGATATGGATATATACCTGGTGTATCCAACCGAATTGCTGAAAGCAACATGAATGTCATTACGGTATTACATCTTTTATTGAGTCATACAAAATTTAGACTGTTAAGGACCAATTTTTTTATTTGATCTGTTAGTGTAGGATTCGGTAAAGAACAATAGAACAATATGTAATATACTAAAAGCGTTCATGAAAAATTATCAATGCAAGTCTCATCAGAATCTGTTAATTGGACTTATTGAAAAGGCTGATCGTTCATAATAATTGGGTTCGCCTGATTCTAGAACTTTCATCTATAATTCTACAATCAAGCAACCTAACAACCAAGCAACAATCAAATGATATGTGCTTTATACTAAAACATTCACTGAAAAATTAACTAACCGATCAAGTTACATCGAAATCCACTTATCAGAATCTTTTAAAACGGAAAATATACCGAAACCTTCCCTAAAAATGATCTAATTAACAGTTTAAATCCCATAAAAATTCATTCAGTGAACCTTTAAAAGAAGCAAATCTTTCAAAATTGGGTTCATCTGATTTAGAACTTTCCCCATAATTATTTAACTAAGCAACGTAGAACGTTATGTTTTATACTAACATTTTTTCTGAAAAATTATCTAACAATGTAAATCCCGTCAAAATTTATTCAGCAGAACTCAAGATATAAGCGGCCGGAATGAAATTTCTCTTTATATTATATATATATATTGAGATAGTTAAATATAACTTTCATAATTGCGTTAACCTGATTATAGAACTCTCTGGGAGGTAGGGGTAGGTATATACTGCATCACTTATGAATTTTTTAATGAACTCAGCTCAACTTCCATAACTATAGCATATATACTCTCTAGTATACCCTATCTCTCTAGCGTATAGCTTCAAATTTTCTTTCCTGTAAAACTGAGAAATTTTTCCGCATAGCTCCGTAACTAAACAACACAGAATGATATGATAAATATTGAAAAATCCCTGAAATATTATCCAACTTACTGTGCATTTAATTAGTTGACTTGAAATCTTTAATAATCGAGTTCACCTAATTTTAGAACTCCCGTAGCAACTTAGAATGATGGTTTGTACATTAAACCATTTATAAACCAAATTTACTATTTAACAGTGTAAGTTCTACAAAATTCTGTTCAGTAGAATCTGAGTTATAGTCATATTTACAATATTTATTGCTTATTAAACCTTTTTTCATTACATTTGAAATAAAATCAGTAACTGTTTTGGTATTTCCCTGTTATGCCAACACAATTGTTAGCAAGCGTAATAGTTGGCACAAAAATGAAATGATACATTTGAAAAAAAAAATATTGATAAAAAAAATGAGCATTTAAAAAATATAACTTTTGAAAATTACAGTCTTTGACCTACCATTTTTTTAAATCAATAAAAATAATGGTACTACTTGGTTATCCCGCCGACCAAAAATCTATTGCCAAACTATAAGATTAAAGGTCAGTAATGGTTGATCGTAAATGTCACATTCACTTGACTTTAAGCAAGTTACACGTATTTACGTCATCGGGTGATTTTTATTTCGACTTTTTAAATGTATTTTTATTAATGTTATACTAATTTATTTGTTCTTTCGTTATTTAAAATAAAAATTATGTCAATTTGTATAATTTGGCGAGTGGTTTGGCGATTTATATAATTTGGCGAAATTGGTCGACGGGTACCAGAATAAATACTTAAAATATAAGAATAAATAAATATTTTGCAAGTAATAAAATATAGCCAATTTAAACTGCAGTCTTGTAATTGTAAATGTCTTTTACTACTGAAGCATGGCGTACGTAATACGTATGTCTCACATTTCAGTAAACATTTCATTCTTTCAATGAAGACATTCATGGTTTTTTGAACAAAACATTTTTATATGTATAATTCCTAACTTCTGAAATAATTTTATTGTAGCTTCCTCATCATCAGATAACTGCGAAATGGTAAAATCTATATCAGTATCAGTAATAAATATTTTCTATAAAAAAAAAAAACAAATTAAAAAGTTTTGCGAGATTATGATGGAATAAAATGAATTCCATCATTAAAAATTCTTGCATAAAAATATTCACGTTCAATAATTAGTAAATGTTAATGTGTGGCACGGTTTGCAATAAAAATCGTTTGCACGATTAGGGTTGAAATAAATGGCGCGATACCATACATTTTGGCATGGTATCGCGACGAGAATTAGAACGAAAAAGTCCACAGAGTTTTTTTTTAATTTATTTAGTTTTAGTTTTTGAGGCGTTTGTAATATTTTTCCTAACTGACATAGTTGTTTTAATTATTTAACTAAAAGATTGGTTAAAAATTATTAAATTTGAATTTCTTCCCTTGCTACAGAATGAAGAGAATGAGGTTTTAGAAATTATTACTTGAAAAATTCAGGTTTTGGCGCCAAAGATAATGCCAAATTAGAAAATATGAAATATCTCTCGAACTATTGGGTTTAAAAGAATTTAGTTAGTACCATTCAATTCAGCATACAAAAATACACCAAAATATGTTATCAGTTAAAAAATAACTATAAAATCAGATTTTTAAGGAATTTTTTTAAAGTTCGTTCTCTTTTTTACCCCCCTTAGGAGTGGAATTTTAGAAAATCCTTTCTTAGCGGCACTCAATGCCATAAGAACTATTTTTACCCCGATTTTCAAAATTTTAGGTTCAGTAGTTTTGGCTGCGCGTTGATTAATACGAAATTCAGACTTTCTTTTATATATATAGATTTAGTTTAAATGTAAACTTAAAAAGACATATTCTTTAAAATGTTACGCATATTTATTTTTATGGGCTATTGAATTTTTATAAAATATGAAGTAATAAAAAATATGAAATACCGTGTATGTTTTGGGAAAAATTTATAAATAGAAGGCTTAGAAAAACGTTCTCCCATCACATTTTTTTTTTTTTTTTCAAAGAACAAATATTCGGATGAAAATTTCCAGATGGCTTAGTGGCGTTCCTAAAATAGAGAGCAATCAATCAATTATTTATAAATAAGAATAATATTTCTTTCAATAGCGGTTATAGGATTACTTTGATAGCGTTCAATAAGGGGGAAGTCTTTGATTTTTTCATATTTTTTCAATTCGCAAAAATAAAAATTTAATAAAAAAAACATTTGTAGGAAACGACATTAAGTAAAAAACAAGGAGTCTCATATATTGAATTTCTATTAACACTATACAGGCAGATGACGCATTTATGCGTCATTTATAAAAATACCGTTAAGAAATTCTGAATTCTCCCAAGAAAGTTTAAATAGTTATTTTTAGTTATAGTGATAATGCTCAACACAGGGATGCCACAGGTGATTATTTTTATATTCTATTCGCACCACAATATTAAGAAAATAAAGTTTGTAGCATATTTCTCTTGCAAATATTGTCTGTTACGTTGTAGTATCTTTTCCAATAAAAATATTTTTTTTATTCATTTTGAAATATTTAAATCAAATCATTAAACTTTTTTCAATTTTGAAATTTAAAATTCTCCGTTTAAATATTCATTATTTTTCATAAAGTTCGTTATTAGTTAATTTTTACTGAAAAACAATTTTAATGTATTCCCCAGAAAAGGTTTTAAAAATAATCAATAATGAAATAAAACTCTTAATTTTAATAATTTCAGCCAAAATAGAATATTTCTTATCCTAATTTTTATAAATAAAATTCAAATTATCTTCTAAAGATCTTTTATTCAAACTTTAATCACTCCTTGTGGCATCGATCGGAAACAGCCAATCAGCGACCTTGCCGCGTATCCGTTTCAACCTGACGCTAGAAAATCTTAGCATCATTTCTCGCTCTGGACGTTAACATGCCAGGAAGGGTTTGTTGACGCTCCGAAAATTTATTTTTAACCGGTGGATTAATCAAATCCTTCGGTCAATCTTTTTTCAACTATTCTTATTTCAAATAAAAATTTTAATCAAATATATATTATGAAGTTCATCGGTGATAAATTAATAGCTTTTTAACGATAATTTCAGAAGAACGCTGAACATGTTCGGTTTTTTTACCGTTATCGTAAAGTCAATATTGCTCCTTTCGAGTCCGTGGAATTCATTTGAATGAAGATGTCGGAAATATAACCGAACCATAAACCGAAGTATAATTATTTCAAGTGATTGGCGAATTTTCATCTTCGAAAAGTGTTTTTAGTGGTGCCTCATCATTTCGGAGATCGAATTTTTCATATTTCTGAATACATTTTTTCTTCATTAGGGTAGACCGGGGCTAGTTGGCCATAGGGGCATGTTGGCCCAGTCGCAATATTTTTTTAAACTTTGCGTTAGATAACATTGTCAGTCCAGCCAAGTATACGTTTCTTCGCTTTCCTCCTCCAACATAAGCACCATTGAAGTCGGATTGTCCGTTAAAGAATTATTGAGAATTTTCAAAATTTTGCAAAGGTGAGTAAATTTCCTCTCTTATAAATAACCGTTTTTTATTTGTTTGTAAATTACATTTTAGATTTTGATATATAATAATTCAGAAAAATAATTGTTCGTAGTTATTGTAGGGCATGTTTTTTTTATTGAAATACTTTCAGAATAATTCGTTACAGTCATGAAAAACAAAAATGGCGATACGGGGTTAGTTGGCCCATTTGGCACGGGGCATGTTGGCCCGCAACGGATTAAGGGAAATGTGATTTTTTTTCTTATACAACCTCCCTGCCCCCCCCCCCCCCACACTTTTTTTTTTAATTATTTCTTTTTGCTGTAAGAATTGCTACTATCAAAAGCTCGTCAATAAAAATTGTGAATAATATTAAGAGGATTTATGATAAACTTAAGTGAATTTGATATCTTTCTTTCTTTCTAACCGATGACCAGGCCCCTACCTGCCGGGATGCCCCAGCTTAACGGGTTTAGTACCTGGCATCGGGGCGAAAGACCGCCTAACCGCCGCGAAGCGCCAATAAACCTGGCAGAATATCTTGATATCTTGTGAATTTGATATCTTGTGAATTGACAAAATTTTTTATTTTAATTTAGGAGGCTATATTGTGTTTTCGTTCGAAAGAAATAAAAATTAAGAATTGGTAAAATTTTGATAATTTCTTAAACTTTTACACTATCAGAACATTAAAAAGTGACGTGGGCCAACTTACCCCGCAATCGGGGCAGGTTGGCCCAAGCGACTTGGTGTCAATTTGAGCTTCTAAACTAATACTTATAGTTAATATTTTCAAACTTTACTATTGTTACTTCTTCCTGAAAGTACACTGATAGTGGTAACATAAAAAGAAATTTAAAATGTTGAATTGTAATTTTTTTTTAAATTATTAGAAGAAAAAGCGGGCCAACTAGCCCCGGTCTACCCTATACATAATGTTCGCATCGCAATGGTAAGATACTTTTCCTTGTTCACTTTCAATAAAATCAGCATGATATCAAAGGACTAGCAATTCAAACAGCTAGATAAGAGACTTTCTTGCAAGAACTCTTTTTCTGAATGAACAATGATAAATACTCTGAGCCAAACTAGTTGCCTGGCCCAATACTTCAAAAATTAAGTTATGAATGTTTTGTAGAAGATGATATAAAATTACACTGCTCAACAAATTTGAACTTTTGCTTTGTCCTAAAACAGAAATTAGTTGTTTTTTATGCGTTTTTTTTCTTGTGTTGATTCCGAATCTAGTTTTAGATTTACTCCAGCACATCAAGTTTGAGAGATATATGCATATTTCAATTTATGCAAATTCAGTAAATTTTATACTATTTGCAAATTTAAGGTATAAAGCAATATCAGACAAGGTTTCTTGTTTTATGTTATGATTACTACCTAATTTACTTCACAAAAACGATGTTTCTGAGATTATACTGACATGTGACTGTGAAATATTGTACCTAATTTGCATATTGTTCATGTTTTTCTAGTAATGTTTCTTGACGTTCAAATATTTCTGCCGCACGAGTACGCTAATATGTTTCTAAACCAGTTTTTTTGTGCTGATTTTGAATCTTGTATCTGTTTTCTTCTATCACGCCTAGTTTTTGAAAAAAAGTGAAATTTTATTTTTTGGTCAAAAAAGACAGAAATTGCTTTTTATGATACTTTGTATGATAAACTTCAACAAGTTAGGATAGATTCGAGTACTTATTTTTTTTTTTCGATTATATAAATTTTTGTTTATGTCTCTGATATGAATCTGACACTGTTCACCTTTTTGACAATTAATTACACAACCCTAAAAAGCATCTTATATCAAACCTGTGTTAATGCCGTGCAAAAGTAGAAATTCATCTTACTCAAAAACTAGACTTTACATAAGAAAACAGACTGCAGATTTGAAATTAGCATAAAAGTCTAGTCTAGAAAAACATTACCTCAATTCTGTGGGAACTATTTTAAAGTTGATAGTGATGTAAACATTACACCATTGAAAAATATGCAAATTAGGCTTAATAAGTGATAAATAAATGTTAAGAATATGCTGACATTTATCTGAAGCAAATAGTCAAGTAGTCATTATCTAGACAACGTAATTCGATGTGACATATATTGTATCTAAAATTTGCATAAAATAGCACAAAAAAGCTTAAATTTGCATAAATTTAAATATGCAAATTTCTCAAAACCTGGACCACCTAGAGATAAACGAAAAGCATATTCGGAATCAGCGTCAAAAACTGATCTAGAATCAACTAATTTTAGTTCTAGGACAAAACCAATGTTATTCAGTGTTATTATCTTTGAATATTCTAATCTTTGCCAACAAAAAGAAACCTTTGGAATACATGTAATAATTAATTTAATAATATCTGTATCTAAATTAGTGCAGTAATTCAATCCCCACCTTCCTTCCATATTAATTAATATAATATTTAAATAAAAAGAATTTATTCTGTCAATTATGTCTCTTGTTATTCTTTATGTATATTTTGTATATTTCATAAATCCAAAAAAACATATAAATATTAATATTTATAACAAGTTAAATTTAATCTCAATAATATAAGATTTATACCAATACCATAATGCATATAAGAAATATAATTTATTTTCATAAATATTAATTTTAATATCAAATAAATATATACAAACGAAAGTTTTTTTAATACATGGATACTCAGTTCTTGAGTTCAGTTAAGTGACCTTTTGTTGTTAATTAATTTTGCCATGAAGAGGTTATTCTTATTTTTGCTTTCATAATATTTATTTATTTCTCCCGTTATACGAATTTTCAGGCCATTACAAATAAAGCAAATCATTTTCTCTTTCCTAATATATAAAAAAATTCATAATTTTAATATTCAATTTTAATCCACCCCATTTTTGCAATTTAAATTTCAATTAAATTTTAAACACTTATTTCTATTTTAATTTTTTTCATTACATTGTCAAAGTGTATATGGAATTTTTTTGTTTTTAAAAAACTGTGTGCGATAGAATAAAAAAAATAGTCGTCTGGTGGCAGATCTGTAAGCAGTGCTTAATAGTTGAACACTTTGAAGGGCTTCCGAGTTGTCTTCAACTTTACGTCAGTTTATGGTTGATTGTCTCATAATAAATCAGCCATTGGGAATAATGAGTCTAGCTGTAGAATAAGAACTGCGTAGAGATTTTATTTGAAATAAAAAATAAGATAGAAAAAAGGTGGTATTAAAATTAAATTAAGAGAATAATTAAGATTTACAAGTTTTATAAACAAATGAATGGATAGAGAATAGTAAGGTTAAAAATTTTGTAATGTTAAATAGTTTGAAATATATAAGCACAGTTAAGAAAAAGAACAATTCGGTCAAAGCTGGTAAGGGCAGACTGGTCAAGGAGTGACAGAAGTTAGGCCACAGTTCTAAAAAAAGTCACGCGCTTTTCAGGGACATTATATATATATATATATATATATATATATATATATATTGTTACAGAGTAACGGTAAAATCGTAAGTTGTTACCAAGTAACAGGTATTTATTTTTATTTTTATTTATTTATTTATTTATTTATATTTCGTGAATAAAATAAATCAAAATTAGTATTAAACATTTTCTTTTTGAACTTGAAATTTCTGAATAAAAAAACCCACCCGATTTGGCAACACTGTTTACGACGTGTATAGTGTTAAAAAAATGTATGATAAAAATTTCTTCTTTTAAGTGATTTTATAAAATAAGATATTTTAAGTGCTATGAATTTTTAATGAGACTAAAATAATTTTCTCTAAAAATGATAATCAGACTAAATAAAATCTTAAGACGAAATGCATTTAAATTTTTGTCGATACACAGCGCTGTAACGCTTAAATTTTAATGAGAATATCACAACAGATTATGATTAAGCCAAAATTACATACCCAACATCTAAATAATATTCATCCACTATCAGAGAATACACAGAGATTATGTGTAAAAGAAATCAAGTCTGCAACGACGCCCTATCATACAGCATCTTCAATATATGGTTAAATATTGTGAAAATAAACTCTGAAAACTTGAGCAAAGTGACGTATTAAAATGAAAGTTATGGCGATTAAATATTTTCTTCAACGGAAGTTTAATCCGAAAAACTGCTACTTCTACTACTGTCCAGTCACGTATTTAAAATGAAAGTGGCGTATGTGAACTAAGTGATGTATTAGGTTGAGCAAAATGTTCTGGGAAATTTTTAATCTAATAGTTACCAGAATCTGTGTCGTATATAATGGTCGTGCCAACAATGCCCACCTCTATTGCCAGCAGTTGGATCGCGTCTACGACAAATTGGTGCAGAAATATCCAAGATTGGTTCGCCGAAAGCGCGCTTTGTTTCAGCAGGACAATGCCGAACCGCACGTGGCCCAGAGGACCACAGACAAGTTTGCACAGTTGGACGGCGTCGAAATTCTTCCACACCCCGCCTACAGTCCAGACGTGGCTGAATGCGATTATGGCCTCTTTCAATCAATGCAACACTTATTTAAGAGCCGTCGATTTAAATCCTTCAATGAAGTTGAAGAAGCATGTCAAGAGTTTTTCTATTCCAGGGAACCACTATGGTACTTCCAGCAAATCCGGAATCTGGCAGAACGATGGCAGAAAGTGATGGACTATGATGGCCCAGTCCTGGACGACCCAGTGATGGAATAGTCCTTGTTGCTTTTGTTGTTAATTTGCGTATAACCACGCAACTTTTACAAATTTTCCAAAACTTTTTGCTCAACCTGGTATTAAAATAAATGGAACGGCAGTTAAATGTATTTTTCTATACATAAGTTCAATCTACGGCACTGCTACATTCAGCTACCTTAATAATTATCGACTCGCCCATTTCAAACGAAGCCACGTATTTGTACGAATGGAACAGCAATTAATAATAAAAATATTCTTTGACGCTGGTCGTAGGAATTGCAGGCCGAAAGTACTAAGAAATTTTAAATAAAATATACATTTTATAACTTTTAATATATATATTATTATTGTTTTTGTTGTCGCCATTTAACTAAAACAGTGAGCTTTTTAAAATTCACATTGTGTATTTTGTGATAATCAGACTTTAGCTCTTAACTTGTTTTTATTATTCTTTTTCGATTGTTCATTTTCCGTAGCACATTTCTTTAAGGCCTTTATTTTAGATAGATTTCGCAAGAAGTACCACATATTACATTCTCGCCTATGTTGCAATTTATGAAAAAGTTTTGCAGATCTACGTCGATCATGACTCCCAGAATCCAAAACCACCCTCAGTTCAAAACTATACAGTGTGATTCATAAATATCGAAACAATAGGATATCTCTTTAAGTATTGCCCCTAGGCACACACTTCCAATTACAAAGTTTCATAAAAATGGTGCAAAATTTGATGAGATAAGTTTTAACTCCATGGGGGGTCTATATGAGAAAATACAAAAATTAAATTTTTATACGGCCCCCATGGAGTAAAATTCCCAATTAGGAAATTTTTCCTAATCCATTCCTGAATTAAACACAAAAACGTTCATCTCGATATCTTCAAAATTCGCAGAGATATCAAAATCAAATATTCATGACTTACACCATTTATCCATGCCTCTGAGCGACGAGTTTTTGACTAATTTTGAATGCAAGATAGGGATCATCCACAAATTGTACATTATTAAAAGTCGATGTAAGACAGTGCATCTCCTTTGGACATAAAATAGGCAGCGTATAGTTTTTACGTTAAACTTGTTTTCAAAGCATGCTGGTGGTCTGCACAAGAGGTCTGCACAGGTCAAAATATCTAGGTCCGGTCCCGAACCGACCCTTAGGAAAAAAAGTCCGGCCCTGCCTGGAAAAAGTTCAAATCGTAGCCTGGTCCGGCCTGACGGAATTTCTAAGTAGATTTTAGATCGATATGGTTAAAAGTTGTTTCGTATGGAGGAGTTCTGACGAAAAATGCTTATTATATCTTTTCTTTTTTCATGTTTATAATTATTATTTTTAAAGAAGCGCCAGAAGCTGTGATTATTTGTTTGATTAATGAATCTCTATTTATATGTAAATGATTTACTTCTCCTTTAATATCGTTAATCCATATTCCATGTGATGGAGACAATGAAAAATGCTATAAAGTAAAATCTTTTAAGACGGAATGACATAGGAAAGAAAAAAAGCGTTATAGACAAGTTCCCTTCTTTGGAGTTGTAATCTATTTTTTCTCAGGTATTATTATATTCATTTTCCATGAATCAACAGATATTTCCGTTTAAGAAAGGATTCCGTCATAGGCAGATTTTTTTTGACTAGCTTTACTGTATTTTAATATTTTTGCCTTAAAATATACTATCCTTTAAAAATATGAATTTAAAAGTTTTATTGTAAAATAATGGCCATTTAAAAATATATGCATTTGTTGTAAAAGTTTTTGGGCTGAGCCAAATTTTAGTTATTTTTGAACGGATTAGGTCAGTCAGAGATAATGATTTTAATACGGGTTGTCTCGAGACCGGGACTGATCATATCGACCAGGGGAGATCTAGGAATAAGAAAGCCATTCCCGGTTTGGTATAACCAGTGGCCGAGAGGTTCTGCTCTCAAAGCTGTTAGACGGAAGGTGCTGGGTTCGAACCCAATCGTGCCCTTCGGCCTAATCTTTCGGAGTTTTCAGTGGTTTTCTTGGAATCTTGGATATCCTTGCGTAAATACGGGTAAGGTTCCCTTAGAAAGACCTCCAGAGAAGGCAACCCCTCCCCCTTCGGACCCATATCCCTCGTCAGATAATATCACACCAACACCCGGTTCGTTATGAAAAAATACGTTTGGCCCGGCCTCGCCGAGTCTTCAGAAAAAAGTCGCTAATCCCATGTCTGACCGGGCCGGCCCCAGAATACAGACTTCTTTAACGGCGTCGCCGGGACGATAAAAAACCTGAATTTGTGAGGGCTAAAATTATGAAGCTGTATGAACAACTCTTAATCGGCATGTTAGAAAAAGCATTTTTTCAAGTTACACATTAAACATTTACTTATGGACATTTAAAATAGTACAAAAAGGAGGTGGAAACGGCAAAGGTTAAACAGAATCGGAAGTTTAAGCTACAGAAAGAAGTTACTTTTCACGTGCAATTTTTAAAAATGCATTTAAACATTTTATTAGGAGCCAATCAATGTTTAAAACTTTAAATGCGTTTTTCTGCATGATTTTTTTTCCTTTCCTTTCTTTTTACCATTTCGCGTCTTTAAATCATTATAAGTCGAAAATCGTAAATAAAAAAGTTGCAAACTTGGAACATGTATGTTTTGATTTTTTACATTAATTTTGTTTCGGCAAATTTGAAAAAAAAATTTACTTTTGAAAGTATGATTTTTTAAAAAATAAGTTACATAATTTTTTTATAAATATTTTTAATATTTTTAAAATTAATATTTAAAAAAATCCTGAAACAAAACTAATATTATACTTACCTCTTTAATTAAATGAAAAAAAAAATTGAAATCCGATGAATAATGTTTCGAGTTATAAAGATTTTTAATTAAATCCGCTTAAAAAAATACTAATAATTTAAATTTTTTAAAAACTTTATGAGAAATATTAGGATGTGATTTTTTTTGTAAATTATATGGTTAACGATCACAAAAAAGAAAAAAGATCCAAATTCTATCTCAACAAATATATTTTTTACATGTTTTCTAGAACTCTTAATAACATTGTTTCTTGGATTGCACGCATTTCAATTTGTGTATAATCCCTTAAACCCTGATGCATTATTTAAACGGCCTTAACTCTGCGAGTCTTTCAGATATGAAGATGCAGTTTTTTGTATTTATTTCAGGAATGGATAAGAAAAGTTTTCCCGATTGGAATTTTTACACTACGGGGGCCGTATATAAATTTAATTTTCGTATTTTTTCAAGTAGAGCCCCCATGGAGTTAAATTTTGCATTAAATTTTGTCATTAAATTTTGCACCTTTTTTATGAAACTTTGCAATTGGAAGTATGGGTCTAGGGGCAATAGATAAGGAAATAGCCTACTGTTTCGATATTTATGAATCACCCTGTTTATATATATATATATATATATATATATATATATATCACTTTTTTATGAACACGATAAGTTCCATAATTCTGCACAAATCTCTTCCAAACTGATACATAAAATCAAGGAGCAGAAAATTTCGGTCAAGTTCGTTAATATGCAATATCGGACAAAGGGGATGGAAATAAGGAAGGTTTTTGTGAAAACCAAAAAAAAAAAAAAAAAAAAAAAAAAAAAAAAAAAAAAAAAAACCATAACTTCTTAATTATTGTGCATATCAAATCAGTTTAAAGTTATTATTAATTGCAGGTGTTATAGCAGGAATGACGCGTTTATAGTACCTTTGCGCAGATTAATTAAATATAATCATAATTAGGATTGTGGGTACATTAACTTTTATTTCTTCTCCATTCTTTTCATATTCTTTTTAATTCTTTTCGTATTTAATTTATAGTAATATTATTTTATGAGAGATAAATCTAAGAAAGTTTGCTTTCATTTTAAATTTGGGGTCTAGTCCCCCCCCCCCCCACCCCTTGATGGCACATAGCAAGATTTTATAGGTCTGTTTTCTATGCTACGTGGGAATGCAGGTAGGTGCAAGATATCTAAGTAAAGAAAGAAGTAAGGGCCCACACAAATTGTATTTTTCGCCCACGATCTGGTAAACGTTTAAGAGTTTACAATAGTGTTTACAACTTTAAGACGTCCTAAAATTGGCTGGGAAATGTTGCAGTTGTATGTACACAAAATCTCTCTCATCCTTGGGCAAGCCACAGTGGGCAATAAATTCTGGCACTGTCTATTTACGTTAAGTGAAAATTGGTCACACCGACTGCGTAATTGGAGTCATAAACATTCCCGTGTTGCGTTGATGATTTTATCATTCTCGTAAATACAGCTGGATTCAGATGCCACGTGATGTGGAGCCGTGCTGTCTAATGTAGTCGGGGTGAAAGTGCTCCTATGCAGGTTGTTAGACCAATAAAGAAGGAGGTTGTAATATTTTGTAATGGGCTTGATAGGGTCGGATGTACGGAAGGTCGTAATTGGTCAAAAGGTGTCAGTGGATGAGTTTTGTTTATGGGGTGGCGGTGTTTTGAGTGGTCATAGGAATGACGTCGGATTATAGAAAAAAGAAAATTAAAGATAGTGACTTCACTCTCTCTCTTCCTCTCGCTATGTAGAAATCAGTTAAAAAAGAGGGAAGAAAAAAAAATCGTTCGCCGCACATTATACCGTACGAGAGGTCCCGAAAATTTGAGGACATGTATCGGAGAAGATTTTCGTGACCAGCTAAATGACTATGGGCGTCCAGCGAATAATCCTGGCCGGCTGTGCCACGATAAAGGGGTTCTTTTCTTGGATAACTTACCCCGTTTCGATACTTGGATCCTAAAAGGAAGGGTGCCGAGGCTTACGGTGTTGAAGGGCTTTCTGGAGGACGTGGATCCTTATCCTGACGACGAAGCATGCAGAAAAGGGACCGGAGGCTTGATGTGTATCATGTAAAGTAACACGATCTCGTTATTCTACGTAAAATGTCCAGGTGACGAAAAGGTGAACGCGTTTTGGATAAGCTACCCGCGGGTGGCGAGTGAATTGTGCGAAGCGGACTGGAGGTTTGATCCCAAGTTTGGCTGTGTTAATAAAAGGAACCTAGGTATCTTCCGGTGTTGGACGAAGGTGCACTACATGAACTAGATAGTGAATGTTAATTACCATAACGGAATACACCAACCACGATAAAAAAGGAACTGGTGCAGTTGTTTGAACTATAAGGCATTTTAAGTGTTTATTACTACATAAATGAAAGCTTTCAATTGGCAATATAAATTTGAAATGAAGATAGGATTAGATGAAAATGTTGGAGGTCCGTTATACAAATTTATATTTACATTCTGGTGAATTTACAGAAAAGTTATCAGTTGTTTTTCTTTGCATAAATATAAATGTTATTTAAAATACTATCGGCGAGATTCTGAGAGGAAATTTCGATATCTAATGAAAATCTTTTCTTTTGTCAATGTCATATGTACTTAAATTTGTGTTAATATTTAACTTTCCTAATTTAATAAACATGTTAGTTAAAATTTATTATTTCATTTATCTTATTAAAACGTCAAGATGAAGGCACAAAAAAAAAATGTCATTTAGCACTTTGCTGATTAGTCAGTCTAAGGAACGAATATTCTGTTCTGTTACATAAATTCAATTAACCCTTAAGTTTCTTAATAGATGGTAAGTTCATATTAATTAAGTTTAAATTCTTATACACAACGCGAGTTTTCTTATGAAAAGAGTGTATTATTATTATAAATCTATACGATCTACTTGGTTGCTACAAAGGGGATTTTGACATCCATGTTTATCAATTTGCTGTTTCGACTCCTTGTAGCTCAAAATTTATTGAAGAACTGTGAAGAAGGAGGTCAGGATCTCATTGAAGTATAGGGAGTTCCTCCTGTAACTTCATTACAATTTCCTAATTATTATTTTATCTTGAAACGTATATACGATTATTTAATATACATCGGTTAGCCTCATATTTACTAGTGGTTGATGATTTCATTAATGGGAATTCTGTTTTTGGCACCTTTTGGTAATTTGTGTAATCATAAGTATATTATTTTAAAAAGGATACATTGTTCATTTAAATACAGGAGTAACTCGCAACACAGGAAAAGGATAAAATATTTATGTATCGCAGATTTTTGTAAAATTAAAAATGGGCTCAAGCAGCGTAAAAAATAGGGTTTTAGGGAGAAAAAATTCATAATTTCGTGAATTCACAAGTTATCAAATCCGCTTAAACGTATTGTAAATCTTCTTAATATAACCTACAACTTTTATATTGACAAGCTTTTGATAAGACAAAGTTTTACAGCAAAAAAAAGGGGGGGGGGGAAGCAAAAAATCATAACTTCGTTAATTCACAAGATATTAAATCTGCTTAAACACACTGTAAATCTTCTTAATATTGTGCACAACTTTTACATTGACGAGATATTGATAGGTCCAACTCTTACCGCAAAAGAAAAATAAATAAATAAAAACGACACAAGATAGGGAATCCGCTTAGATTTATTATAAGTTTTTGATAGTTCCAACTCTTACAGCAAAAGCAAATTAAACGAAAGTAGGGGTTGAAAAAAATATAATTGTATTGACATCTTTCTGATAAATTCGATCTCACAGAAAAATGAAATGAAAAACTCGTCAAAAACTGCTAGATAAAATTGTTAAACTAGATTTATCTCTAATCTTGATTTATTTTTTGTTGGTGAAATTAGTACTTAACTGCGAAATCTACATCCGCCTGTAGATCGAGTCAGCACGAATTTTTTTGTTTATGTAAACATATATTTTCTTTCAAAATAGGTTTAAAAAGACATTTAAAAATATCACGCGCATTTAGATTTATGAGTTATTGATTTTTTATAAAATATCATGTCATAGAAGAATATGAAGTACTGTGTAAGCTTTGGTAAAATTTTTGTAACAATGTTTTTCCAGCATATTTCTTACATTGAAGAAACATTCATATAGAAATTTCCAGATGATTTAAAGGTGCTTCTGAAATAAAGCTGTCAATCAGTCCATTGTAAATAAAAAACAACATTTCTTTTGATAACAGGGTTTTATGAAAAGTTTGTTGGCTTAAGATGAGTAGAAAACCTTTGATTTTTACACATTATTTAAACTTCGTAAACAGAAATATTTAAAAAAAATGTTGTAAATTATACTGTATATTTCTTCTTTTAAGTGATTTCATAAAATGGGGGATTTTAAGAGCAATTATTTTTTTAAAGAGACAAAAATAATTTTCCCTAAAAATGATAATTAAACTTTTGCTTTCTAATTTGTTCTCTAATTCTGTTTAGATTGTTCATTTATCGAAGTACATTTCTTTAAGGCCTTCAGGACTTTATTTTTTGTTTATGCATACACACATTTTCTTTCAAAATAGGTTTAAAGAGACATTTTAAAATATCACGCGCATTTAGTTTTATGAGTTATTGAGTTTTTATAAAATATCATGTCATAAAAGAACATGAAGTACAGTGTAAGCTTTGGTAAAATTTTTGTAACAAATGTTTTTCCAGAACATTTCTTTCATTGAAAAAAAATTCATATAGAAATTTCCTGATGATTTAAAGGTGCTGCTGAAATAAAGCTATCAATCAGTCCATTGTAAATAAAAATAACATTTCTTTCGATAGCAGGGTTTTATAAAGTGTTTGCCGGTTTTGGATGAATGTAAAACCTTTGAATTTACACATTCTTTAAACTTCGTAAACAGAAATATTAAAAAAAATTGCTGTAAACGATACTGTATATTCTTTCAACAAAAAGAAATGTTTGTAAAATGATGAGCGAAAAACTCAGTCAAATGCATTTAACCGAGAACTAGTGTTGATTTACAGAAAGTTCCTTGTTTATTTTCTGTGTTTCTTCGGAAATTTTTAGCAGTGTGTGTAAATAACATAACTAACAGTTTCAGATTCGATTACCCTGATTAGTGAAGGTGAATTCAGCAGCACACAGATTGCGCAATCTATACTAATATTATAAAGAGGTAACGTTTGTGAAATCTCTGGAACTACTGAGGCGATTCTTAAAATAATGTTTACAAAATGTTTTTTACCCTCTCTGTTGCAACACAGGCCATATTTTATGTTGTTACAACAATTCGCAATGAGGTGCAGGAGTAAAAAAACGTTCTAAAATTGCGATTTCTGTAAAATTATTAGGGGTAAAAACTTGAATTGGTGTGGTGGTTATGTTTAAGGTGTAAATACACGCTTTGAACGTTTTAAAAAAGTTCGCAATTTAAAATGGTGAGATGAGCGGAAGACGCTCTAAAAATGTTCTGAATTACAATTTATTCCGAACTTTTAGGGTGAGAAACTTGAAATTTGTCATGACCGTTACTCTCAAAACATAAATTCTCGCACAGACTAGGTTTTTCTTATTATTCGAAATTTAAAAAGTTGGATGAGAAAAAAGTCGGAAATTGTAAGTCAAACGTGGTAAATGAGGTGCGTTCGTGCTATAAATATTTTTTATAAATTTTCAGATGTTGGTGCAATAGCTGTTGCACTTTTACGGACACATTCATGAATACAAAACTTATTGCAAATATATAAACTAAATTCAGTAATACGGAAATAATATGATCCCATCTAAAATAGAGCATAATCACCATGCCAACCTAGAATCATTACCTATCATAGGATATTATTGAGTTAATTACGTATGGTAGGATTTAATAGGTAGAAGAAAACATTTATTAATATTTTTTAAGTTTTTATTCGATTTTCATAAAATTTGAAATGACTCGACAAAATTTTGCAACGATTATATATATTAATTTGCAAACCATTCGGTTGGGTAGTTTTAGCGCTATTATGTGCCAACAGACAGACAGACGGATGGACTAGACGACGTCTACTGGTGCTACGTATTTATATAATTATGTTCGCACCTAAAACAGTTCTAAAATTGCGATATCTGTGCTATTGTTAGGGATAAAAACTTGAAATTTGGCATGGTGTCAAATTATAAGATTTAAAGTCTCGAAGAACGGTTTCTAAAAATTCCAAATTTTACGGTGTGAATATAATATTAAAAAAATTACGATTTATTGTTAGGGTTAGAAAATAGATTTCTTTCCTTTTCCCAAACAATCGAAAGATATCATGTAATTTTAATGCAATACAACGGGTGGCTACACAGCTAATTAATTAGAAACAACCAATACTGAATATTATACAACTCATATAGCGTTTTTATATTTTTTAATAAGACACATACGAATGGACGTTTTGGTTCAGCAGTATACGTAATAAATATCATTATAGACTGATGACGAAAATGGCAAGCTTTATGTTTATCAAAGATTTTTGGAAGCAAGCAAACGAGAAGTGAGATAATTTCACTTCAGTTCATTTCAGAGTTTAATTCTTGAAGACATGAAACATGGGGCTAAATGCAGGAAACATCGTATCTAACAACTTCTAACAAACAAAATCATTTTTTAGCTTGTTCATTTTTTCTGACATACTTAAGAGCAGAACAATTAATTAAAGATCAATATTTTCGTTTATATAGATGATTCGTTTGAAAATAATTTAAACGACTTTTTAAAAAGATAAGCGCATTTATTGTCATGGGTTATTGAATTTTTATCAAAAATGATGCCATAAAGAGTACGAATTGTGTAATTCTAGAAAAAATATTTTATAACATGAAAGTTCAAAATAAATGTTCTTCCAACACATTTTTTCAAAGAACAAATATTCGCAGGAGAATTTCCAGATGGCTTAGTTGCGTTGCTAAAAGCGACAACCGGCAATTTATAAATAAAAAAAAGCACTCCTTTATATAATTGGTCTTTGTAAGTACTTTGCTAACGTTGGGTAAGTGGAATGCATTTGATTTATACAGGGTGATTCTAAATTTCTTTTACAAAATAAGAGGGGTGATAGTACCTATCCAGACGAGTAATAATCACCATAGAACATGGGATTTACTGAGTCACAAATATAGAGTGTTTCACCCTAACTGAAGTCGGCTTGTTGGTAATAATTTTGCGAAAAGTAAAAATGTTGCAATAAAAATGTAACGATATGTACCTTATTTTGTATGAAATATCATAACATCACAAAAAGTTCTGGAAAAACAGGGTACTCACACAATCGATGATACCGTATGAACTGATAATCCCAGTCCAAAATGTGGAACGTCAAATGCATATTGCTAGCGCGTATAATGGAAACTTCTACCACTTTTTTGTGTGTTTTCATATTTATAACAAAAGTGAGCATGTCAATTAAAAGTTTGATTACAATATATTTCAGTTTGCTGAAAATTATTATCCTCAACCAATGTTCGATTAGGGTAGAACACCCTGTATTTGTAACTAAATAAGTGGATGTTCCATGGTAATTATTGCTCATCTGGATGGGTACTATCACCCCTCTAATTAACCGACTGCCAAGAAGGGTTATGTGTTTCACGCGTATCTGGGTATGTGGATTTCTTTATACCCAGGAAACAACCCAACGGCTGGACGGCTTTTAATGAATGAGGTCTCTATCGATTCGTCTTAACCATCCGATGGTTATAGGCTAGGTTTTGTTTTTATAAATTCAAAATGGCGGCCGTAAAATAAAAAATGGCGCTAGAGACGAAATTTTTTTTACGCACCCTATTGAGTGGCATATCATTGGATAGATCTTTCAAAATGAAGACGATGTTTCATTGGCTATTTTACGGTCAGAAGCTCCGTTTAAATATTACTCAACCTGGAAGTTGTGTAGGTAGGATCTCTAGCTTTACTGCAGCTCTAACCATCATAGAGATCTATAGGCCTCATCAGAACAGTGTTTATAGATAGGAACTAACAAATAAACACAACTTAAAAGTCATCAATACAAGTAAATAAAAAAAATAGCTAAGTAATATAAAAAATAGTTTCACATTCATGAAAAAAATTTAGTTCGCTTTTTACGCAGTCGGTTTTTTTGATTTTTTAAATTTATTATTATTTTTGTAAAATTAATTTTTGTAAAAACAATTTAGGATCATCTTGTATATATTATTTGAACTTTATAAATAGGAAAATATAAGTACAAAAGATTTGCTGGAATTAACATTACGTAAGATATAAACAGTCTCATATGATGATTGCATTTAAATAATACATGGAAAATATTTTTTATAAAATCAGGAAAAATCAAATAGGAGCAATTTCATAATTTTCGCAAAATATAAAATGTATGTGATCAGATTGAAATATGAGGCATAAATTAAAAACTGATTCAGATATTAAACATTATCAAATAAGTTTTGAGGAACTATTATTTTCTAAAACATAATACTATGACTACATAATACTAGTCAAAAATATTTCATAACATGGAAGTTTAAAATAAATGTTCTTCCAACACATTTTTCAAGAACAAGTATTCGCATGAGAATTTCCAGATGGCTTAGTTGCGTTGCTAAGGGCAAACCACTAACAATTTATAAATAAAAAATAACATTCCTTTATATAATTGGTCTTCATGACTACTTTCATAACATTGGGTAAGTGGAATCTCTTTAACTATACATTTCTTGAACTTCATAAATAGGAAACTTTAAGTAAAAAATATTTGCTGAAAATGACATTACGTAAGATGTAAGCAGTCTCATATAATGATTGTATTTAAATAATTCATGAAAAATATTTTTTATAAAATAAGGAAAATTCAAATAGAAGCAGTTTCATAATCTATAATCTTATATATTACGCTACCGTACGTGGCACAGAAATCGCGATTATTTGTTATTTGTTTAATGGCAACGACCGTATGAAACGCATATCATTGGTTATTGAACAGCATTTAATGCATCTGTATACATATAAGGGGGGTTACCAAAGGAGGGACTCTGTTATGTCTCCAAATGTCGGCAAGTTGGCGACAAACTTGGTGATATGTCACCAAATTTGGTGACCCTCAAATTAGTCGCCAAAAGGGACTCTAACTTGGCGATATCTCTAATATTTCGCCAAATTCCCATAGACTTCCATTGTAAATCAATAGGGTTTACTTGCTTACAGAAAATCAAAAAATTGAAATATTTTAATGCAACAAAGCTTAAGACATTATATTAATTATATTTAAGCGAGTCCAAGTAAATTACAATATGAATAAAAGTAACATGATACAACAACATGATAAAAAGTAACATGATATAAAAGTAAAATGATATGCTTAGCATACATTTCCAAACATAAATTTTAAGGGAGACCAAACTGGTCGTAAAGGGCGGCTTTTTTTCATAAAATGTATAATGTATGTGGTCATTTTGAAACATGGAACATAAATTAAAAACTGATCCAGATATTAAACATTATCAAGTAAATTTTGAGGAACTATAATTTTCTAAAACATAATAATATAAAAGTTTTAATTAATATAAACACAGAAGTAAAATCTTGCATCAAATATATCTTATTAAGCACTTTCGAAAGCATTTAGAATCTATAATAATAAAAGAAAGTTTTCCTCTGTCTGTATGTACGTGTGTCTGTGTGCAATGGCTAGCGAAATCTATCGCACGTACAAAGTTGACAACTTTTATGAAGGTAGCCCAAACTCTCTCTTTATGCACCTGAGACTCAAAAATTTTAAGTACTAATAATTAGTTGAGTTATTAATTAAAAATCGCAATTCACTCTCATCAAAAGTACGCTTTTTTCCCTCAACTTGCTTTCGGGTGGTTGGTTAATAAAGCTTCGCACGTCGAAAATACGCTTTTATTTTCTGCTTGTTTTTGGTTGGTTGGTTGTATACAGCTTTCGCAGAAATAATTAAATAAACCAATTTGATTGTTGGATGTTTCAAGAGTGGCAGTTTTTTCAAATAAATATTAAATTTTAGCACAGAGGTTAAACACATGCTTTGGAAGCATATTTATTACTTATGAAAATTTAAAATAATACATAGTTTCAACTGGAGTCACACCATAGAAACCAACTCGACAACTTAGCGCAAATTTTGTTTGCCCATCGGTTTTCCGGTTTTTCACTACATTGATTGGTTACTGGATCTTGGCCTTACTGGATCTTTTACCACTAAAAATTAGAAATTGACAATAGTCAGTCCTTGTATTGCAATGCTTTCTGATGCGGTAGCGAGTAGCAACATTTTAAATAGAAATTAAATTATCTTTTTTGATACTATTAATGATAATTTTTTAGAGGTGTATTTGTTTATTTTTAATAACATTTTTAAACTTTTCATTTTTTAAATTCCTGTTTTTTTTTAATTTAAATACAGAATGATGTTTTGAATTTATCACTCGATTGCTATACGGTGGCGCAAGTACTGGGGACCTGTGTCGAATTTTCGTACAGAACATATTGCGCCCTTAATTTATGAGTAGGGTTTATCATTATTTCCGAATAGTAACTGCAGCAAATTTCTTAAATTTTTACTTCAGTCCTCCACACCATCGACTAACATAGCTACGAATAGGTTGAATAAAGGAGTTCCGTTGGATATAGGTTTGTTTAAAAAAGAGTGTGTGCACTGGCGTTGTAAAGTGGAAGTAACATATTTTACAGAGCGTGCGCAGCTCGTGTCATACGGTACCGCAGGCAGCAGTGACCAGTGTCGGAGGTTCCTATAAATCATATTGGGTGCTTAATTGAGCTGTGGTTACCATTATTTCCCATTAGTCACTTCAACAAAATTCTTAAATTCTTATTTGAGTTTCCACGTCATCGAGTAATATATCTGCGGATAGGTTAGAAATCGGAATTTCATGCGGATATAGGTTTATTTATAAAAGAGTGCTCATCCTGGCGTTGGAAAGTGGAACTAAAAGATTTTGCAGAGAGTTCGCAGCACGCCCGCTATACGTGCGGTTGCAAACAGTAGTGACCCGTGTTGGATATTCGTATAAAAAATATTGGGCCCCCTGTCGTGGAAACAGGAACTAAATTACTTTGAAGCGCGTTCACGGTTAGGATACAGTTAGGTTACTGTTAGGGTTAAGTTACAGTTAGAATAGGGTTAGGTTATAGTTAGGTTATGGTTAGATTATGGTTACTTCGCAGTTAGGTTACAGTTAGGTCACTGTTAGGGTTAAGTTACAGTTAGGTTACATTTAGGTTATATTTACGTTGCGATTAGGTTACAGTTAAGTTGCAGTTAGGTTTCAGTTAGGTTACAATTAGGTTACAGTTGCGGCACAATTAGGTTACAGTTAGGATTTTTGCTACAGGGTGAACATTACGCAGGTTTTGATTAAAAAAATATACTTAACTTTCTACAATAACTCTAAAATTTTAATACTGTATACTAACGTTTTAACTAATGATCGAATATCGATTTGATTCACGTATAGCCGTATTTAAGGTTGGTGTAATTAGTTTTAAAATCAGAATTTTCACTCATAACTTAAATTAAAAGAATAAATAGTTACGTGGATAGTAGTGATTTTGACAGTTAAATACCCATATTTTAGCGCGAAAATTACACAGTCGTCGGAAACATATCGCCCACTCTCCCCTTTTGTTTCCCGTTGCAGTAATTTTGAGCCTTTTTACCTCTAAATATCAGGTTTTCTTAAACCGATTTTTCAAACGGTTCGCGGGAAGGTATTGCAGCGAAAATCGAGTTAAAATATAAATTCATACAAATTTCAGGTTTATTTAAGAATACATATTTTCAAGTGTCCGGGCAGGTGAGCTAGTACTGTAATAAAAAATCCCCGTTTAATAAGGTGAAATATGATATTTAAGCAAGCCATTTAAAAAATGCATAATGCATTTGAAAACCCAATTTTAGCAATTATATGTTGGATTACGGTTACTGTGCAATTAGGTTACAGTTACGCTACGGTTAGATTACAGTTAGGTTACTGTTAGGGTTAAGTTACAGTTAGGTTAGGGTTAGGTTACATTTAGATTATATTTACGTTACGATTAGGTTACAGCTAAGTTGCTGTTAGGTTTCAGTTAGGTTACATTTACGGCATAATTAGGTTACAGTTACGGCACAATTAGGTTACAGTTAGGTTTTTTGCTACAGTGTGAACATTACGCATGTTTTGATTAGAAAAATATACTTAATTTTCTACAATAACTCTAAAATTTTAATACTGTATACTAACGTTTTAACTAATGATCGAGTTTCGATTTGATTCACGTATAGCCGTATTTAATGTTGGTGTGATTAGTTTTGAAAATCAAAATTTTCACTCAGAACTTAAATTAAAAGAATAAATAGTTACGTGGATAACAGGGATTTTTACAGTTAAATATCCATATTTTATCTCTAGCCTTTTAACCTCGAAATATCAGGGTTTTTTTAAACCAATTTTTCAAACGGTCAGCGGGAATGTATTGCAACGAAAATCGAGTTAAAATATAAAATCATACAAATTTCAGGTTTATTTAAGAATATTTTCACGTGCCCGGGCAGGTGAGCTAATACTGTAATAAAAAGTTCCCGTTTAATAAGGTGAAATATGATATTTAAGTAAGCCATTTAAAAAATCCATAATGCATTTGAAAACCCAATTTTAGCAATTATATGTTAGATTACGGTTACTGTGCAGTTAGGTTACAGTTAGGCTACGGTTACATTGCAGTTAGGTTACGGTTAGGTTACAGTTACAGTTAGGTTAGGGTTAGGTTACATTTAGATTATATTTACGTTACGATTAGGTTACAGCTAAGTTGCAGTTAGGTTTCAGTTAGGTTACATTTACGGCACATTAGGTTACAGTTACGGCACAATTAGGTTACAGTTAGGTTTTTTGCTACAGGGTGAACATTACGCATGTTTTGATTAGAAAAATATACTTAATTTTCTACAATAACTCTAAAATTTTAATACTGTATACAAACGTTTTAACTAATGATCGAGTATTGATTTGATTCACGTATAGCCGTATTTAAGGTTGGTGTGATTAGTTTGAAAATCAAAATTTTCACTCAGAACTTAAATTAAAAGAATAAATAGATACGTGGATAACGGGGATTTTTACAGTTAAATATCAATATTTCACCTCTAGCCTTTTTACCTCTAAATATCAGGTTTTTTTAAACCGATTTTTCAAACAGTCAGCGGGAAGGTATTGCAGCGAAAATTGAGTTAAAATATAAAATCATACAAATTTCAGGTTTATTGAAGAATATTTTCACGTGCCCGGGCGGGTGTACTGTACTGTACGGGCAGCTAGTACTGCAATAAAAAGTCCCCGTTTAATAAGGTGAAATATGACATTTAAGTAAGTAATTAAAAAAATCCATAATGCATTTGAAAACTCAATTTTAGGAATTATATATACATCGAAAACGTATCGAAGTTCTTTAGTGAAGTCCTGTATGTGATTTATAGATTTGTATACATACTACTTAGTATGCCAAAATTTAATTGAATTAGGAAATCATAAGAACCCCCAATGAAACTTACTATTACTTGTAATGATGAAACTCCGAAACAGCGATAATATTTTAACACAATTTAATTATATTGTTTTATCGCATTGTAACACACAAACATATGTAGGTTTATCGTTAGCTCCATCTATTTTTAAAACCTTGGGAACGAGCGACCTGTATACGTGCCGCGTAAAGTGCTCAGAATCCGTGATTATTCTCACCAGTAAATATTTATTGTAAATTTTACCTTATTTTATCCGAGCATTTTTCCGATTCAATTAGGCAAAATTTTCTGTTTTCAGAAACCCGTAATAAAAGAATAAAAATTCTGCAAAAGACGCTCGTCCCGAAGCGGTTAAGTAAAACAATAAATCTAAAAATTCTTAATATATCATAGGCATCAGCAATTAATGTCACATTGATCCAGCATTCTTTATCAATGTAAGGTAATTTTAGATTATCTACAGATATCACATTTTATTACAAGACATCCTATAGTAAAATTATATTGTAGATAAATAGACGAAATTTTATGTCATATAGAAGTGCCAAAAATGTGTTTGCTATGTGCCTAGCTACATTCTATCTAGCCTACATTCTATCTTACCATAAATAAAATATTATTGCTCGTGTTCAAAGGATGATGATCCGATGAAAGATTATAGATCATATACAAATATCAAGTTTTTTTTATAAGACTTCCTATAGTAAAATTATATAATAGCTAAATAGACGAAATTGTATATCACATAGAAGAGCAGAAAATAGTACACTTGTGTCCGGAATTTTCTTTTTATGAATCGAAGCCATACCAAAGAAACCAGAGCGTATCTATGAGACATCAGTTGACTCCGAGGAGGACCTCATTATAAGACTTTCAGTTGCTGCTGAAAATGTTCTTGAAGCACTTGAAATCTGAGAAAAGGTGCGTCAATCACTTGCTATACGCTACCAGTGGCACAGTTGAGCACTTACTGTAATTGTTATGCCAATAAAACGATCGTTTTCATTTTCTCCGCATTTCTCGTTTTTCGACAAAAGTTTTCATTTCTGACCCCACATTGCTACCTCAAAATTACTTCTTTATGTGTACTTCACCTTCCCTTACAGTTTAGACCATGAATTCGGGGTCATCCTGTGTAGAAGAGTAGAAAATAGTACACTTATGTCTGGAATTTTCTTTTTATCAATCGAAATCATAAAAAAAAGACTAATTTTACCAAAGAATTGTTTGCTATGTGCCTAACTACATAATTCAGCATTCATATCTTGCCATAAATAAAATATTCTTGCTGGTGTACAAAAGACGATGATAGCTCTATTAAACTAATACAAACCATGCAATACTGTTGAATATTACGTAGTTTAAAAGCATTAAACCGTCGAAAGAACAATTTCGTAAATTTCTATGCTTTTTCTCATAAACAAGTTTTGTTTTGCTTCTTCTTCCATTGAAAGGAAATGTTTTTTGAAGTGATGAGTTGCATTATTATCAAATGTGAAAGAGTTGAGATATTAGAATGCAGCACATAAACCCCTTGAGAGTCAGTTATCTCTGTATATTCCATAAATTGTTTCAGCCAGCGTTTATTTCATGAAAAAAGTAAGCTTGGGTTGCTGTGATATAGAAAGAGAAGTTATAAAGTATTTTGCATAAACTCAAGATTTATTCCTATGGAATAAAATAATGTTAGTTCTAGATCTTTAGGGCTTTTTCTGAAAATATTTTTCTGAAATGAATTTGAGAGAATAATAAAAATACTTCCTATTGTGAAAATATATTGTAGCTAAATTAGACAAAATTATTTATTATATAGAAGAGCAGAAAATAGTATATTTATGTCAGAATTTTTCTTTCTGTAAATCGAAGTCATATAAAAAACAGTCTAAATTTAACAAAGAATTGTTTGCTATCTGCCTAACTACTCAATTCTACATTCCATCTTACCATAAATAAAATATTATTGCTCGTGGTCAAAAGATGATGGTAGCTTTATTAAACTAAAACAAACCATGCAATAATGTTGAATATATCGTAGTTTAAAGGCATCGTCGAAAGAACAATTTCGTAAGTTTCTATGCTTTTTCTCAAAAACAACTTTTGTTTTGCTTCTTCTTACACTGAAAAGAAAATGTTTTGTGAAGTGATGAGTTGCATTATTATCAAGTGCGAAAGAGTTGAGATATTAGAATGCAGCACATAAACCCCTTGAGGGTCAGCTATCTCTCTACAATCCATAAATTGTATCATCCAGCGTTTATTTCATGAAAAAGGTAAGCTTGGGTTGGTGTGATATAGAAAGAGAAGTCATAAAGTATTTTGCATACACTCAAGATTTATTCCTATAGAATAAAATAATGTTAGTTCTAGATCTTTAAGGCTTTTTCTGAAAATATTTTTCTGAAATGAATTTGAGAGAATAATAAAAATACTTCCTATTGTGAAAATATATTGTAGCTAAATTAGACAAAATTACTTATTATATAAAAGAGCAGAAAATAGTATATTTATGTCAGAATTTTTCTTTCTATAAATCGAAGTCATATAAAAAACAGTCTAAATTTAACAAAGAATTGTTTGCTATGTGCCTAACAACTCATTTCTACATTCCATCTTACCATAAATAAAATATTATTGGTCGTGGTCAAAAGATGATGGTAGCTTTATTAAACTAAAACAAACCATGCAATAATGTTGAATATATCGTAGTTTAAAGGCATCGTCGAAAGAACAATTTCGTAAGTTTCTATGCTTTTTCTCAAAAACAACTTTTGTTTTGCTTCTTCTTGCACTGAAAAGAAAATGTTTTGTGAAGTGATGAGTTGCATTATTATCAAGTGCGAAAGAGTTGAGATATTAGAATCCAGCACATAAACCCCTTGAGAGTCAGCTATCTCTCTACAATCCATAAATTGTATCATCCAGCGTTTATTTCATGAAAAAGGTAAGCTTGGGTTGGTGTGATATAGAAAGAGAAGTCATAAAGTATTTTGCATACACTCAAGATTTATTCCTATAGAATAAAATAATGTTAGTTCTAGATCTTTAAGGCTTTTTCTGAAAATATTTTTCTGAAATGAATTTGAGAGAATAATAAAAATACTTCCTATTGTGAAAATATATTGTAGCTAAATTAGACAAAATTACTTATTATATAAAAGAGCAGAAAATAGTATATTTATGTCAGAATTTTTCTTTCTATAAATCGAAGTCATATAAAAAACAGTCTAAATTTAACAAAGAATTGTTTGCTATGTGCCTAACAACTCATTTCTACATTCCATCTTACCATAAATAAAATATTATTGGTCGTGGTCAAAAGATGATGGTAGCTTTATTAAACTAAAACAAACCATGCAATAATGTTGAATATATCGTAGTTTAAAGGCATCGTCGAAAGAACAATTTCGTAAGTTTCTATGCTTTTTCTCAAAAACAACTTTTGTTTTGCTTCTTCTTGCACTGAAAAGAAAATGTTTTGTGAAGTGATGAGTTGCATTATTATCAAGTGCGAAAGAGTTGAGATATTAGAATCCAGCACATAAACCCCTTGAGAGTCAGCTATCTCTCTACAATCCATAAATTGTATCATCCAGCGTTTATTTCATGAAAAAAGTAAGCTTGGGTTGGTGTGATATAGAAAGAGAAGTCATAAAGTATTTTGCATACACTCAAGATTTATTCCTATAGAATAAAATAATGTTAGTTCTAGATCTTTAGGGATTTTTCTGAAAATATTTTTCTGAAATGAATTTAAGAGAATAATAAAAATACTTCCTATTTTAAAAATATATTGTTGCTAAATAGAGGAAATTATATATTATATAGAAGAGCAGAAAATAGTATATTTATGTCTGTAATTTTTTTTCCATAACTCAAAGTCATATAAAAAACCGACTAAATTTAACAAGAAATGTTTGCTATGTGCCTAACTACTCAATTCTATATTCCATCTTACCATAAATAATATATTATTTCTTGTGTTCAAAAGACGATGGCAGCTCTATTAAACTAAAACATACCATGCAATAATGTTGAATATCTCGCAGTTTATAGGTATTAAACCGTCGAAAGAACAATTTCGTAAATTTCTATGTTTTCTCAAAAACAACTTTTGTTTTGCTTCTTCTTACACTGAAAAGAAAATGTTTTGTGAAGTGATGAGTTGCATTATTATCTAGGGGGAAAGAGTTGCGATATTAGAATCCAGCACATAAATCCCTCGAAAGTCAGCTATCTTTCTATATTCCATAAATTGTTTCATCCAGCGTTTTTTTTTTTTTTTTTAAAGTAAGTTTGGGCTGGTGTGATATAGAGAGAGAAATCATAAAATATTTTGCATAAACTCAAGATTTATTTCTATAGAATAAAATAATGTGAATATTAGATCTTTACGACTTTTTCTGAAGATCTTTTTCTGAAATGTTTCATGGAATAATAAAAAAATTACATAGCCAAAAGTTACCAGCTCTTTTCATTATACGCATTTTGTCGACTGTATGACGAAATACATGTCAGATTAATATTGAAGTTCAGGAATACAAATATCAGGTTTGGAATGTCAGTTTTCAGTGAAAATTTCGTCGAGTATGAAATGAAAAGACCAAAAACAAGCCATAGTCTGCGAATTTTGTTATCACGATGGGGCCAAGACAGTTCTATTATTAGGGAGGGGGAAGTAGTAGGAGAAATTACACATATTGTGTTTAAATTATTTTACATTTTGATAACTGTTCAATAATTAAATTATTAAGTAATTTATAATTATTTGCATTTTTATTTACTTTAACAATTGCATTAATAATTTAATTTAACAATACATTATTAAAAAGGTGATATAAAATAATTGCACCTTAATTGCAAATTGAACCCTGACTAACTTGCCGTGTACTACTTGCTTTCATCGCCTACGAGGGATGGCTCAGACAAGGAAATCAAGTCTGTAGAGCATTGTATCCCTGCTGGTCTCCTTTATTGAGGTCTTAAAAAAACAGTATTCAGCCAGCCAGGGCTGAAGCCGCCAGAAAACGTAACAGTGGGGAGTATTTCCAAAAATGTTCCTGAGAAAATTTCCGGATCTACGGCTGGCCCTTCCCGCGATATCCCGTATACTAGCGTTTTACAGTTACAGAAACAATTCGATAATTAAAAAGTGACAGAAGTAGTCTTAATGAAATAAATCAGTGCAACTGCAAAAGCTATGTTAAATGTGCAACGCATGACTAAAGCTTCACTACGAAATTTTCCCGTTTTACGCATACGGCACATAACGGTAACCGAATTTGTTTGGATATTATCTATGAATTAGGGATTATTTTTTATTTTCAATTGCGGATTATTACCTTTATAATTTTGGGATTATAACCCCTTTCACTTGTGGATTATTATCTCTTTTTCATTTGGGGAATATTACCCTTTTCCATTTGAGTATTGCAATCACCGACATTGATAAAGGGTAATTATTAAATCTGAAATAATATAAAGGTATTTGATAAGTGTCTATGTTTAGTCTTTAAATTTCTGAATGTTGGTGGATGACAGTGCTAATCCCACTTGTTCCAGTAGAAATGGATCAAGTACACAAATTCATCAATTTTCATGAAGACGAAAATCATACAAGTGACTGTCAACTACACCTTCTAAAGATAAACCGTTGTAGAAGGTGTTGAGAAGAAAACATAGTGGTGTTGCATTCGAGCTATTAGAAATCGTACTCCTCGATATCTTCTAATGACGATATCTAACTTCTCCTCATACTCAAAGGACATTCTTTTAATATGTAATGAGGTGAAATAAGCATCCTGCCACTTGTGAAACGGGAGAATGCTGTTGGTTGGAATCTATTTCTTATTTTTTTTTTTTTTTAAGCAAAAGGTTATTTTCTAAAATACCAGGGGTGAGAAAATGAATGAAGCCAGACCAAATTATTCTAGATTCTTCCATTGGAGAATAATTCCTTAAATGTCAAAGAGTCATCAGGATCTACAATATTAGCAGATGCGTTTTGGGCCAGATCATCAGTATTTTCATTTCCAGCCAAAGGAACACAGCAAGACACCCGTTGCAGATGAATGTTGTGTCGAGTTAAAATTAAACTTAGAAGATCAAAAATTGCCATCACAGCTTTATAGCCAATAGAGGGACTATTCATCACATGTTGAATAGGGGCACGCCTGTTAGTTACAATACATACCTGTGAAAATCCTTGATAATCCGCACGCATTATTAATGAAAGACATGCCATTCTAAAAATAGAGCAAAAGTTAACATTGTTGTTTGGGAGCTGGAGTGATGTATGGGAAGGTCTTGATATACATTTCATTAACGGAAGCTTTATACATAGACTCCTGTTTTCATCCTTATGTATGTGTTTTCAAGAGGTCGGATTGCTTCTAAGAGCCAACTTCCTCAAAAATTCAGAATGCTTTATTTTTTGTGCTTATACATGTCAAAAGCTCGCTGTGAACAAAAATCTTCTGAAGACTGCGGACATGATTTGTGGAGATGAGAAATTATGTGCTTTGTATCTGTTAAATTATTTTTTGAAAAGTCGCGTGAGAAAAAGAATTACTTATTTGTAATCTAGTTACTGTTCCAGTTCTTTACATAGGAAGAAAGATCTGTGCTATTCTCCATACCATAAACTTAAAGGCTATTGATCACAGTTATACTGAGCAATGTTATTAAAGTAGCTGTTTCGCAGACCTACGATAATTCTGGCTGTACTAAGTTAGAACCTTTCCATCACAAAAGTAGATATTGCATTCATGTTACAATATAGACCGGTTTACTGATATATATGTTTCTCTGAGATTTTATGTTGCAACACCATAAACCTTAAGAGTAATTTAAGAACTCATTCATCCTTAATTAGGTGATTTATTACAAACACCAGATGATCAATAAATTGTATCAAAGCCTCTTTACGTCTGTTAAGTGCAATAATTCTCTTCTTTTGTTTATTGTGTTTTTTTTTCTAATGCATATCATTCCTTTCATATTTCTGTCAGTAAAATGTAATATTGCTTCATGATGCTTTGGGTAATGCCAGCTTTTTTAAATAATGATCACTTTATGTTTATGTAAAACGTTAATTTCTGGATAATCAAGTATAAAAAAAATAGTCTGTTTATCATGAAATATATATATAATTGTTTACATTCATGATTTATTATTGATATAATGAGATATCGATAATCTAATAAGTTATATATAGCAATATGATTTATATAATTATGTTGGATGATATCATTTTTATATTTTGTGTTTGAACTGCTGATCTCTATGAAAAGTTCAGTGAGTTGAGTTTTGTTCTGTCTGCAGAAGGGACAACAGTTCTCTTACAGGAAAAGATAGTGTTTTGATAATTAAAATGCTGTTTTCCTTAAACTCTTCTTTTAATGGATTATGAAGACACAAAGGATTATTTAGTATAACGAATAACTACCCAGGTAATAGGTTTTCACTTCATAAAATGGGATATTATTAAAGCATTATATGTGGCAAACTCTTCTCTCGACGGGGAACATCAAAGTCGTGTAGATTCTGATTGTTAGATTTGTTATATTTAGCGGTAGTATGTAACAGTTTAGGCATTTGCCTCCTAATCCTGCTCCGAAATGTACTTCTAAATATTAAGTTGTTTCCCTCATTTAACGACCAGATTTTTATGGTCTCATCCAATACTGGATTCAAGAAATCTCTTCATAGGTAGTTTCCTTCCTTTTTTTTTATTGTAAACTTCAAGTTCTAAATCTAACAAGATGCTGCATGATTTACATTCAGTACGTCTAGTAATCCTTTAAAGGTTTCAGTTTAGGAGTTTCAAAAATAAGAAAAATATTTCTTTTTTTGAAAATAAAATAATAATAATAATAATAATAATAATAATAATAATAATAAACAGATTAAATTAAAAAAGAGCATTTATTCTTCACGTCATTAAAAGAAAATTAAGGCAATCCCGTGTATCTTTTAAATTGCTTTATGATTAACAATACTAGATTTAAGTAACCAGAGACGTCGCCATGGGTGTTATGGGGGGGGGGGGGGTAGTCTCCCACTCCAATATTTGTGAACTTGGGAAATTTGAGCTTAGAGTTGGTAAATTCTGGATTTTTGAAAGACTTTTCTTTAAAAAGTATAATAGCAAAATAAATATGAATTTTGTATTGTTTTGATAACTTGTTTTCTGAGAGCTGTAACTGTAAACAAGTTAAATAATCAAAAGAAATACAAAAAGAAAGAAGCCAGACTCTACTCTGTCATTGTTTCTATGTTCTATAAATATATCATGAATCCACCAGACCTTATTTTCTATACTCCTGTCCATGAATAGCTGATTCTGATCCATATCCTTTATTTTCTCCAAAACTTTGTTCCTTACTCAACAATTTCAAAATGATGTCATTGAGTCTTACGCATTATTTTCACATGAAAAGCGATAATAATTCGTTCACAATAGAAAACAAAGAATGCATAAACCATAAACTAATGCTAGTTGACAAAAATAAATAGGTCATTTCACGTTAGATTTAAAAAATGAAAATCAAATAAACGTTCCGATAAAAAAAATATCCCGCTGTCACAAGCGAAAATCGGACAACAAATTATTCATGTGTCTTTCGATTGGCGCTATAGCAATAGGTCGTTGTCAGAGTGGTTATTCTACGTCCTTAGTCGTTGCCATCAATGCCAGACATAAATCTGCAAATATCACAAATTTTCTTTAAAAATATCATTCTATTCTAATACTAGAAAAGAAAATCACAACGTCTCGTACCCTTTCATTTTGATCTCAAATAGCACTAAAGTAAGTTGAAATGGAATAACTAATTTTTAAGAAATAAGAAACAAAAAGATTTTTTTTCTTTTTGTTCATGAATAAACAAATTTTGGAGTTTCAAAAAGAGTGATCCCAAACTTCCTTAACCATTCATTTTCCAAATGTTTATATTATCATTGGATCTTTATTTTCATGCCGAATTTTCCCAAGATAGGGAAATAGAAATTAGTCTAGTTTTGATTAGAATTACTAAGTGATAGAGGTGTATTTAAACTTTTAATAAACGAAGAAATAATTAGACTTTTTATACTTTTAGTTTCAATATTTTTCTTTGCAAAAGAATTTTTTATGCATAACTACCATTATCATACATACATTGCACATATCATTTGAGTTGGAAATTAGAGTAGTTTGCTTCAATTTGGGAAATTTTTCAATACCCAAACCCCTAATAAATATTTGCTGATACGCCCTTCTAAGTAACGCTCTTTATAAGTTTTCTCCCTTTCTTTTTCCTTTTTGTTTTTTGTAAACATCAAGTTCTTATTAACTCTATAAAAACGTTCCATGATTTACTTTCTTTACGTCTCCTAATTCTTTAGAATTTTCAATTTATGAGTTTAAAAAAATCTAAAATGATAAAACATCAACAATAACAATAATAATAATAATTAATAAAAACAGATCAGACTAATAAAATATCCTTTATTCCTCACGTCAGTAAAAAAAATCTTAAAGCAAATCACTTTATCTCTTAAGACGACTGAATGTGATTTAATTCATAAAATGTATCTGTTTAGTTTCTTTAAGCAACAACTGAAGTTATAATGGGATCATAAATTTTCTTAAATATTAAAAATCCTATTCTGTAAAACTTCTAAATTGCTTCATGATTAACAATACTGGATTCAAGTAATCCTTTTCATAAATTTTCCCCATTTCTTCTTAATTGTAAACATCAAGTTCTAATTAATTTTAACAAAGTGTTGCAAGTTTTCCTTCATTACATCTCTTAATTCTTAAGCCGTTATAAGCATTATCAGATAATCTGCACACATTTATTTCAGGCAGACATGAACTGGTTATAAAAACACATTTTCTATTCCATTAGATCATTTGACTGGAATGTGCGTCTTTATAATGCCAAAAATGTAAAATAGTAGTAAACCTTTAAATATATGAAGTAGTTCGTTGAGAAATTCATTCACGTACAAAAAATTAAAAAATAGTATTTTCATTCTTTTTATTGTTATAATGTTCACATTTATTTAATCAGATTATTCCGTAAAATTTAAAATTTTTCTTCGTGACTTAAAACTCCTATGAAAGAAAACATTACAAGTATTTAATTGTGTATAAAAGCTACGGGAATATAATTGTCTTTCAAGGAGTTTTCAGAACATATAAGGTATGAATATTACAAAGTATGGTAGTTGTGTTGAAAAACATTGCAGAGGATTTGTCCTAACCGACAGTGATAGTAGAGTTAGGGTAAAGTGCCCTAATTTCGTCCCCTTTACTTCTCTGGTTCTGCGAAAGAGGCGCCACTAATCGCGCAAGGCATAGGGAACAGAAGGTAAAAGGGGCCAGTAGTGAAAATTTCGTTCGCCAAGACGCATACATATATTAAAGTCGCCAGATTTCTTATTTTTATAAGACCTGGTTTCTTATTATGTCGTTTGTATAACGTTATTTACTGTACTGTAAGTATTTATTTCTTATTCATTGCATGTATCTTACGTAGGTAAGATGCTGACAGTAGCATACAGTGAGTTTTAGAAAGCTCAGTTCATCTTACCGGAACTGAAACTTCGCTTTAATGGGAAGTAGCGTGGTCCCAATATCGCCCCCCTTGAAGTTCTTATTTTCGTCCCGGTGACGAAATTATTGCTATTCTAAATTTTTCACTATTTTGTAAAATCTATATTTCAAAAACTAATGCACGCAATTTCATCAAACTTAATATTCTGTTACCTTTTCACAAAAATCGATCCTTATTAGACTTGTGTGTATATTGAAAAACATGTGTTGATTTTATACTCTTTGGGTTGCAAACTTTGGTTGCAGAGATCTAAGAGTGTGGGTTACGAAACTTCACGATTTCTTTGAAACAATGCTATACTTATGTCTCATTGTTAAATGTGTCCAATTCAACGAACCTATATACCTCTACAATCCTCATGATGGGCATAGATTGTCATTTAATTTTGGCTGTGTGATAGCGAATTTTGAATTATTGACATGCATGAGATAGAAGAAAGTTTTGGTACTAGCGCATCCGACTGTTATTGTTATTATTTTCTATTAATATTTTCTATTTCTTTAATTTCCGATATACGAATACATTCATCGAGAAAGACTTCAATAAGTCTGTACTTATGTAAATGTTTAGAGTGTTTTCTCAGTATAAAAGACACAGTGTGAGACAGTGTGAGTCTTTTGGCGTCTGCAACTGGGTTGTATAATATCCAGCGATATAGTGGTGAGTTGATATCAGTTTGCGCTATTGAATATCGTTTGCTATGAGCTCACATATATTTTTATCGGTAGATTTAATTAATTTATGATAGTTGTAAAATTGTTAAATTTAAATTAAGAATTCATATTTGTAAAGCTGTTTCAAGATTGCTTTTACTTGATAATTATGTCGTCTGTGATTCATACTATAGAAGCAATCTTTTTTAGAAATTTTAGTTTTTTTTTTTTGGTTGTTGTTAGAAATAGCTGTTGAAAATAACTTTATTCAATCCAAGCAGAATTCCTGACTTGAGTTTGGAAAGAAATTATTGTAAACTATATATAAAATCCTACATATTAAAAGCTATATATCCATCAAGATCTTATGTTCCATCTGTCATCAGAGAATCAAAAGTAATCTTCTTATGCGATGAGGATATTTGCAGTGATTCAGCCTCCATGAGCTTCCTAAAATTTGGAAAGAAATGCTATACTGAATAGTGAAACAATAATATAAAATAATTCACGTTCATAAATTTCCATTTTTACTTTCTTTTACCATTACAAAAAGAAAGTATTGGATTTGTGAAAATTTTCGATTTTTGGTTTTCGAAGGATTTACGCGTTTTAGGGGTCAGAGATTCCGAAAAATATGTTTTTACAAAATGTCCGTCTGTGAGTATGTCTGTCTGTATATTACACAAATTTTGTGGGCGCTTTTTCTCAAGAACTAATGCTTGGATTTTCAACAAACTTCAGATTTAGGTATAGCTGGATATTAATTAGTGTTGTTTAGTTTTTGGTGTAAATCGCTTAACAGGTGGCGCTGCTATGCGGCATTTTTCATGTGTTCCACAATAGCTCAATCTCCAGAACTAATGCATGGATTTTCATTAAACTTCAGATTCAGTTAGTCCTTGACATGAATTGACGTTTTATAGATTTTGGTTTAACTCGCTCAACAGGTGGAGCTGCTATGCGGCATTTTTCATGTGTTCCACAATAGCTCAATCTCCAGACTAATGCATGGATTTTCATTAAACTTCAGATTCAGTTAGTCCTTGACATGAATTGACGTTTTATAGATTTTGGTTTAAATCGCTCAACAGGTGGAGCTGATACTGCATTTTTTGCAATTCCCGCAATAGTTCTATCTCAAGAACTCTTGGATTTTCAACAAACTCTCTTGGATTTTCAACAAACTTCAGATTCAGTTATACCTTGATATGAATTAGTGCGCTTCATGTTTTGGTGCAAATCGCTCAACAGGTGGCGCTGCTATGCTGCATTTTTCAGAATTTCCAAAATAGCTCTACCTCAATAACTAATGCACGAATTTTCATCAAACTTCAAATTCAGATATACTTTGATATGGATTGGTACTAAATTGATGTAATTTCTTGTACTATTTAAATGAATTAATTGACCTGATTTATATAGAAGAAAGTTTTGTGATGGCCACAGCTTACTAGTAAATATCGCAGTTAATTTCATTTTGCTTGTGTTCGCGAGATTTTTGTTTACTAGTTCTTCAATTTGAATTTTTTGCGAAAATAGTTTTTATCATTTTACTTTCTTGAGAATGTTGTCTTTGGATGTAACATGTCGAAATGTAAATATATAAAGGTATTTTTTGAATTTTTAAAAATTATTTTTTATCTCTTATAGCAATTATTGAGTACTTTATTAAATTAATGTTTCTCTTATATTGAACTGTTGTGCATTTTGATAAAAAAATGTCTACTCTCTGCGAAAAGACCTCTTTTAGATTTAAGTATCTTCACATTAAAAATTAAATAGAGATAATAAAAATCGCTTACCTGTTTTCATCATTGAATCCACCGGTAGCGAAATGACCTCTTTTTTATTTAAATACCTTCACATTAAAAAATAAATAGAGGTAAAAAAAATCGCTTACCTTTTTCATCATTTTATACACCGGTAGTCATTTGGCTTGCTTATTCCACTGATTCTAATATTTCATTAGATATGTTCGTCACACGTCACGATCTAGTTATATTTAATGAGAAAAATTGTTGATTAAATAGATTATTCTGTTGAATATTGAATGAAAGCATATCCTTTTGTAATTAAAATACTCAGTTTTTATTTGAAACTTGGATATTAAATTTTAATTCCTTATTAAGTTAAAAAATGTAAATACGAAAATTAGTCATCATAAGCGGTCGGAAGACACCTGACAGTATGACCTGACAGGTCACCTGACATGTATGTTAGACAACTACATTATTAATTAAGTACAGAAGATAGGGCATAGAGCAGCGGAAGCATCTATATTGAAACCGCATTCAAGGGAGGAATTACGAGCGTTGCAAAATGCATATATGGTATTATGATATAAGAAAGTCAAGAGAGTTTCTGAATAAAGTCATAAAGAAAAGTTTTTCTTAATGTTGTATCAGATTTTATTCTGTGTGACACATTTGACTGTGGTACGTGAAACATTAATGGCCCAGTGGAGTCATTCGTCATTACAGTCGTTGAATTAATATGGAATGAAATATGAATGTCAACTTCTCCGTATTTATTATAGTTCTTTAAAGCACAATTTATCTAAATATTTTTTTAAAATTTAGTTTTATTATACTATTAAAAACTTAAATTTTCACAAACTACACAAACTTTCACATTTACACACGTACACACACACACACATATATATATACGGGGCATTCTCACAATCTTTTGACTTTCAGGAATAAATATCTGATGAAATTTAACTTGCTAAATAACATTTTAATCTGATAGACGACGGCCTTAATGATTCAAAATAAAAAAAAATGGTCAAAAGCGATTTTTTTTTTTTTTTTTTTTTTTTTTTAAACTGAGGTTTAAGTTAAATTTGCGTGTTTAATTTTCATTACAATTATACCACTAAAACTTTTTATTTTCTTCTAAATTTTTACTTATAATGAATTTGCATAGTACCCACATGGCATTAAAATAAGAAATAAAAACAATGTAGAATTTTTATTACAAAATTTTGGTATAACATTGTCTTAAAGGGGTGTTAAAGAAAGAACGGTAAGGTAAAAAAAGAGGAAGGTATAGGAAAAAAGGGAAGATAAGGGGAAAAAAGGGATGGTAAGGATGAGGCGGTAATGAAAATTACCAAATATTTTTAAGCAAATCATATTAAGGCTAAGTGACAGCCGCAATGTTCATTGACTTTTACAAACAGTTATTTACATTGGATTAAATTAATAAAAATAATAATTTACCTCCAAAAGAGCAGGAATAAACCTTGGGGACGGTTAGACTACCAATAAAGCCACGATGCTTGAAATTGGTATTTAAATGCTGATTTAAATTCAGCAATAAATTTCATGTCAATGAATTTTAGACAGTTTTTCTCTAGCATACTTCTGCATGAGAAAAAACTTGAAAAAAATTCCGTGGCTGCATCTGAAGTGATTTTCTGTATAATTTTAGAAGAGGAACGGTAAGAAATCTAAAACCCAGGGACAGAGTTTAAAAAATAATAAAACCGTAAAAATGCGTGCAGGTTAATTTTTTGATACATATTTTTATAAAACAATAGTCCCAGTTTCGTTAAAAAATTATATCTAATAACATTTATTGAAAAAATTTTATACAGACAGCTCCAAACTTAAAAATCAGCATCAGGGACACGGGGCGGTATAGGCGTTTCCTGGATACTTGGACCTCCAACATCGTCCAAAACTTATTTATCTCGTTAATATTGTTATGCAGTCATGCAATGGGATGTTCCCCAGTATATGAGAAAAAACCCATAAGAACATGTACTAAAATAGAAATTATTATTCAGGGACTTAAAAGTGAAAAGAATGTGAGAATGCCCCATATACATGTAACATATATGTATGCATAGATAGGTATAAAAATAGATATATACCTACGGCTATAGATTTATATGTTGCTAATAAAGTCTTTACGGTTAATAGACATTTGCTTTTGCATTTGATTGAGGAAAAACACATTTTTTGTATTTGAAATAGTTTAAAACTTTTTACAAAACGTAATAGTCACCCACATTTTGACGTCTTGCATATTCCATGTCTTTTGTGATGCCATATATTCCCATGACATTTGAAAAACTTGCATGATTTATTTAATAATTAGCCCTTTTAAACTCCATTATTTAATATATGTGTGTATAAACATAACATTTAATGTAACGTTAAACGTATGTATACGTGTATGTATGCAAACGTGTATGGGCCATTCTCACAATCTTTTGACTTTTAAGTCCCTGAATAATAATTTCTATTTTAGTACATATTCTTGTGGGTTTTTTCATATACTGGGGAACATCGCATTGCATGACTGCACAACAATAGTATTAACGAGATAAATAAGTTTTGGACGATGTTGGGGGTACAAACACCTGGAAAACTCCTATACCGCCACGTGTCCCTGATGCTGATTTTTAAGTTTAGAGCTGTCTGGATGAAATTGTTTCAATAAAAATAATTCAATATAATTTTTTTCTGAAACTAGAACTATTGTTTTATATAAATATGTAGCTAACAATTAACCTGCATACATTTTTAGGGTTGTTATTATTTTTTAAACTCTGTCCCTGAGTTTTAGATTCCTTACCATTCACTCCTCTTCTAAAATTAAACAGAATTTTTTTTCAGATGCAGCAACAGAATTTTTTTCAAGTTTTTTTCTCATGCAGAAGTATGCTAGAGAAATAATGTCTAAAATTCTTTGGGAGGAAATTTACTGTAGAATCTAAATAAGCATGTAAATATCAATTTCAAGCATCGTGGCTTTATTGGTAGTCTTACCGTACCCAAGGTTTATTCCTGCATTTTTTGAGGTAAATTAAAAAAAAAAAAATAATTTAATCCAATGTTAACAAGTGTTTCTAAAAATCAATGAACATTGTGACTATCACTTAGTCTTAACATGATTTTCCTAAAAATAGGTGGTAATTTTCCTTACCATTCATCCTTACCGACCCTTTTTTTACTATTTCGTCCCTTTTTTTACCTTACCGTCCCTTCTTTAACACCCCTTTAAGACAATGTTATACAAAAATTCTGTATTAAAAGTACTACATTGTTATTATTCCTTATTTGAATGTCCTGTGGATGCTATGCAAATTCATTATAAATAAAAATTTAGAAGAAAATAAAAAGTTATAGGGGTAAAATGGTAAGGAAAATTAAACTTGCAAATTTAACTTAAACCTCAGTTAAATAAAAAGTTTTTCGCTGCTGACCATTTTTTCTTTATTCTGAATCATTAAGGCATTCGTCTATCAGATTAAAATGTTATTTTAGCACGTTTAATTTTGTCAGATAATTTTCCCAAAAGTAAAAAGATTGTGAGAATGCCCCGTATCTGTAAATATAACGTTTAACTTATGTAACATAAAGTATGTAAGTATGGACAGATTTTTAACATCTGGGCACACGTGCATACGCATACATATAACTTCATAGAAAGATGCATCCGTTTTAACTTGCCGCAGTCATGATATCATAAAACAAATTCTAAAACGAACATCGACTTTCGAAGACATAAGGATACGATGTATAGTTGGTTTCGCATAAGAGGTTTATAATCTTTAAAATCTGATCAACTATACACAAAATATGAAAAGTATTTAATTTCCTTTATTTTCATCATAAGGTAAACAAAAGGTGAAATTGTAATGTTTTACCAGATCGAGTTGCAACATGATGTGTTGCATTTGAATTGCATGAGATGTTTCAAACTTTGCGGACAGATATAAATCTAATTCCATTCTACATTTAGAAAATATTTGTTATATAAATTTTATTAAATTTCTTATAATAAGCAAATAATCAATTTCACCATGTTTACTGAAAATTGCGAAAATTACATTTTGAAAATTTCGTGATTTTTATGCAATTATAGTATAGTAGCCTATATAGCGTGTTCCAAAATTCGACTGTCAAATTCAGAGGGGTGTTAGTAGCAATTAAGAGGATAAAAAATTGCCATAAAACATGGTGTCGCAAACGACTTATTTAGTCACAAATACAGGGTATTTCATCCTAACTGAAATTGGATTGACGGTAATAATTTCGAAAAAAAAATAAAAACATTGCAATGAAAATGAAACGATATGTACCTTGTTTTGTGTGAAATTTGATAACATCACGAAAAGATCTGGAAAATCATATTGCTTAAGTAATCGATGATACCGTATGAACTGATAACGCAGTCCAAAATGTGGGGCGGCAAGTGCATACCGCTGCCGCGTATAATGCAAACTTCTACCACTTTTGTTTGGTGTTATCATATTTACAACAAAGGTGAGAATGTCTGCTAAATGTTTTATTAAAATATACTTCACTATCGATATACTTCACGTATGTAAATACCAGACAAAGTACACTGGTGTCCAAAATTAAGGACAAATCACAAAATGCTAATTTTCAAATACGCGAACACTAAAAAGGAAATAATATAATTCGAATGATTACTATCTCTACAGCACAGCTAGTCCATATAACATCTCATTCATGTCACACATGGTCATAAGTGTCAGAGTCACTACGGTAGAGCAAAAAAATAGGAAATTCCACACATCTCATTATGAGTCTCAAATGATCCCTATATGTGACTCCACTGAGACGTCACTGTGACTGCTGCTTTGTGACGAGTCAGCATATGACTTTACTATGTAGTTACATTGTGACTCTCATGTGACTGTCATCTGCAGACTAAATTTCAAAGTCATCTGAACGCTGCATAGTGATAAGTTACCAAATAATGTCACATTAAAGTCACATGGTGACTTTCAGGTGACAGAGAGACTACTGTGAAGTCACCATTATGCTCTTTTGTGAAAAGTCACCATTTGTCTATAATGTGATATTATTTGGTGACTTATCATAATGCAACGTTCATGATAACATTGAAATTGAGTCTAAAAATGACAGTCACATGATAGTCACAATGTAACTATATTGTAAAGTCACCTGGTGACTCGTCCCAAAGCAGCAGTTACATTGACGTCTTAGTGGAGTCACATATAGTGATCATTTAAGACTGATAATGAGACGTGTAGAATATCCTTTTTTTTGTTTCATTGTAGTGACTGTGACACTTGTGACCACGTGCGACATTAATGAGATGTTATATGGATTAGCTGTGCTGTAGAGATAGTAATTATTCTAATTATATTATTTCCTTTTGAGTATTCGCTTACTTAAAAATTAGCATTTTGTGAGTGGTCCTTAATTTTGGACACCAGTGAAGGTTTGCTTCATTCAATTTCAAAATACAAACCGCCTTCATGAGCTGTTGTTTGAGAACGAGTTACTTCATCCATCACACACCTGCCTGAAGTGTTCTGAAAGTTATTACCGTCAACCAAAATTGAGTTAGGTTGAAACCCCCTGCATGTTTGATTAAATACATGGTTTGCGACCCCATTTTTTATTATAATTTTTCGTCCTCTTGGTGTCTACGAGGGCAACCCTGAATTTGTGGGTAGAAGTTTCTAACACCTTGCAAAAGAGACTGTCGACATGGGGGCCATAACTTTTGTCTGGTTGAAAGGATTTTGGACAAAAACTCTGCAAATTTGCAATTATTGTCAAGCTAATATTTATTTGCTTGTCTAACTCACCGAAGCGAACAGGGAACTCATCCAGATGAATATAGCCAAGATCTGCAGAGAGGATTTCTATGTTTTGGACAAAAACATCCAGTCTGTATATACGTTCTGTGCGTATCTTTGACACTCCGATCTCCGATTTAGTTTTCTAACAGTGTTAATGCATATATATTTTTAAAGAAATAAGAATATAGTATTTCATAACGGTCAATGATATGAAAATCTTTCATTTTTTAGAAAAAGAATGCAAACTATAAGTAATTAAATCAATTTAAACAAACAAAACGAAACAGAGATAATTATTCTGCAGTTTGGAAGATAAGACAATATCTCATTATTTCCTTTTTTTACAGCGGTGGTATAATTTAGTTGCCACTATTACAGAAATTTAATTAAAAATTAACATATCTCGAAGCGTAATTTAAATTTCGAAAATTATGATAGCATTGGCATAATTGTTTTTTATTACTTATTACTACAAATATACGCTAATACACAAAACAAATATATGAGAGATTAGCAGAAATTTACCACAATGACTTGTGTCTCTAAACAGCGGTGAACGAAAAAAAAAAAAATATCTTCCAGTGGCAGCCCGGTTATTACGATTTTCTTGGATCCTTACGTATAACTGGTCTAATTTTACACACGTAATTCAATCTATTCTGGGCGGAGGAGTTGTTAAATATAAACGCAGTGTCATATTTTTAAATAACAGATGCAGAATATTTTTAGATCACTATTTGTAAGAAACTGAAGAAGTTTAGATAAATGATATCAATAAATCCATTTTATCTTCTATACGTAATTTAATTTCTAATCTTGTGAATTTTCGTTAAATTTAACAGAACTCAAGAAACCAAACATTTGAAACTCAGGCATGCTTTGCCTTTAAATTATGGAAATCATAAGAGAATTAAAAACATGGTAAACCTGTAGAAGTAAATTTGAACTTTGATTAAAATTTTTGAAAATTATATTACCTTGTTACAAAATGTTTAATTCTTAAAATAATTCATCTTAAGTCAAAAGCATATGGTTATACTCAAAACTGCAGTTGCTCACAATCATTTATAACTCACATATGAGCCCATCAAAAGTCCAAAAGAGACTTTTAAACCCGCGAATTATAAACTGCAGACTATGTAAATTTATCATTTTGCAAACATACATTTAAACAAGAATTCATCATCAAAACGCGTTCACGAACAAGTTTTAATTTAATTCTTTTTCATTTTATGAACCACGCTTATGAACTTTCAATTATAAAGAAAATATTTTTTCGTTTATTTTCTTAGAAATTAGGGTTTTTGCTAATCTTACCAATCCGTCAAATTTTGGTAAGAAGCCAAAATAAATTTTCATTTTTTTTTTGCACGAATGTGAAAGTTTTACTTCAGAGCTTGATATTTATTATCTTTTTTTTGTACAGAATGATTGTATATGTGATTTATTGATGTACACAATAAATGTTTAACACAGACATAAACACATGCATAAAAGTAGTGTTACAGCTATACCTTTCATTATCACTTAACATACTTTCAGTGTTTCAAAGCAACAAGTAACTCTATCGCTGAAATTGCTCTATTAGCAATATAAAAATATTTAACCTGCGTGCAATTTAACTTTCAGAATAATTTATAATTTTCCTATAAAGATTTACATCTGGGATAAGCTTTATAATCTCTAGATAGTAAAAGGCTTAATTTTAAATTAAATGTCTTTAATAAATTACACTCTGCATCTATGAAATTACTTCCGAAGCAAAAATGTGCAATTCCGCCTTAAGGGGCAATACACGTTCTCAACTTTCAAACAGTCTAATATTTTGACGGAAATTAAATAATTATAGTGTGGTGAATTATAGACAAAAATATTTAAAGTGATTTCTCAATTATTAAGAAAGATATGTGCAAAAATGTAAGCGTATGCGCGATCGATAAAATGTACCTCGCCGAACAATATAAAACCAGCTGTAGCGTTCAGGTAAAAACTCACAGATACATGTTTTCCTTGCTGTTCGTTACATTTGTGAGAATGTACTGAGGGATTTTAAAGATTCTACTCCCTTATTTAACGCTAACGAAAGTTTCATTGCTGAAATTTAGAAAATTTGTCCAAAAGCCACACCCACAAATCGCTCTAATGTTCAAATTTACCCGATATTGTTTCTGTCATGAATTCGCTCTATTGTCCAAATTTTCCCGATATTGTTTCTGCCACATGTAATGATGGTGCAGAAATTTACATGCAGATACTAGAAGAAATGGGATGCAAATGAGGAGGCCAATCGTCTTCGACATGCTAAAATTAAAGCGTCACAAACGACAAAAGAGGCTTGTACTGCTCGCAGGTGTAACAAAAACTTTTTAAATGAACAGATTAAGACACAGGAGAGTCCACAGTATGGCGCAGGAACAGCAAATTAAGTGTAAGTTGAAAATATATAACAGAATATTTTTTTTTTCTAGAACTTTAAACGTAATTTTCGGGAAACAACAATTTTCAACATTGGCAGCATTATAACTTGAACATTTTAAAACATTTTTGGATAAAATTTGCATAATTAAATTATCTAATGGCCAACGAGCCATTTTTCGAAAATTTTAATTTTTATATTTTCCAATAAGATTAAAAGTCAAAATTTTAGACAATTTTTTTTTCTCAAAATAACGCAATTTTCTTATTTTTAAAGCTTGTAGTCCGAGCCGGCAGGGAATTTTGATACCGTAATTGAATTTTTAGGATCAACGCAAAGGAGAATGTATACTTGATATACTTTCTTTCAATTTTTTCAAGAATTATAAATGATTACCTCTATTAATATTGTTAATGGAATGCAGAAAAATCTACTAAAATGGACTTTCGTTTCATACTACATAGATGACGTTCTACAACTTTAGAATTGACGTTACCTATCATAATATAATAAATATTTTCTATGTATTATATCCCAACACCTAGGACATGCACGTTTTACTGAATTTAGACCGCTGCAAGAATCGAATTATAAAAAGGTTTTAGGCGATGCAATTCTTTTGTCCGCCACTATATATTTATGTGTCTAATTGCTGTGGGTAATTACTTTCAAGCCTGTACTTCGCAAGCTATCACTCTATTCCCAACGCTCTACCGATGTAGCTACGCAGACATCAACCAGGAGAAAAATGTCACTCAAAGAACCTTTTGGCAAAAAATTGTCCATCATCTTTTTGGAGATTCTTTACCTTCGGTTTATTCTGTTCAGCTCTTTCTTTCTATTAAGAGACCAGATGCTATTGCCACATGGTTGTTTGAGTGGATTGTGTCATCTGAGTAACATCCAAACAGTTCAATTGGTAGAGCATTGCCACTGTATGCCAGAAGTTCTGAGTTCGACTCCTTCCTCGACACATTTTTACTCGCATGAAAATTTACAACTCGCATGATTATTAAAAGTATATATATTAAGATAGACTTGAACACAATTAATACAATAACCCAACAGGAGTGAAAAATTAGCCGGGACTGCTCGAACCTGGGTTTACAGCTTACCGTGCTGTTGCTTTAACCACTAAGCTACCCCGGCCGATATCCTAGCATCGGTAATTTCTCACTGATAAACCATATGGGGAACGTCAACAATCAACAGTTGCACAGCACGTGGTGACGGAATATACGATGAATAAATTAATATTCCATCGATCCACAATATATATTAAAGCACAAGTAAAATCGTCTGAATTTATTTTTATTAAAGGAACATATATTAAGACAGCCTATGCACTACAGTTTGCTTGTGTTAAAATAATAAAGTATTATGTTCTTGTATATGCGGGATAAATTTCTTTCAAATCTTACTTGGAAATATTTTGGATAAGCGATATTCTTTTTTTTTTTTTTTTTTTTTTTTTTTTTTTTTTTTTTGTTCCTTTTACATTCGAATTGATTTATTTGTACAGGTATTACGATGGATAGGAAAGCGAATTAAAGCATTTTTTTAAATATTTCACAACGTATATCTTTAAATTTAATCGTCTCATAAAATTGAATAAAAAATTATCAATCAATATTACATGAAATCGGAAAACGCTTCAGTATCGAAATTAAAATTAAATTGATTGAAGGAAATAAATTGGCATTATCCATGTTGTGCATTAGACAGACTTGAAATTAGATAATTAACTAATTTATTATAACGTAATTAGAAAGTATCTGAATATTGATTTTCTTCAAATACGAGTATAAAGGAATGCAATGCTTAGATAATTAGCATTAGATAAAAAAAAAAAAAAAAAAAAAAAATGAAGCATATTTTTCATTAACTAACAACAAATATAATTATTTGATGCTTATTACTCGAATCCAATAATTAATGATAATGAGTTAGTATATTATTTTATTTAAAATATTAGTATTGTTTGTAACCGAAATATTAATATAAATGACACACATACACACTCACGCATAAATATGCAATGGCGGACAGAAAATTTTCATAACCTAGAAAAATACATTTTTTGCGATTTTAACGCACTATTTTGTTTGTTTAAAGTTAATTTAGGTGCTTCAAAGCAACGTATAGCATCATTGCACGCCACTGCTGTAACATATCACAATTACGAAACAATGCATCAACGAGTTTTCATAAATAGTGTGCAAAAATGAGAGGTTCGCCCTTTTTCATAATTTTTTATGCTGTGAAAACATCGTTCATACTTTCAATTGACACTACGGAAAAAAAGTGTGACAGTTGCTTTAAGTAAAAAAGTTTTTTTTTTTTTCGGCAAGTGTTATCACTAAATTAATAGGATGCCCGTAGTCTACATTTGATAGATAAATTGAAGCTTGAAGCTGGTAATATCTTGATAAGAGCCTGATCAGGCCGAAAGATGGTATCTAGAACACCTGAAAATCTATTAGGTTTGTAAGAAAGTCTTGTAACACCTGTTTTTAGTTAAAATATTTTTTTTTTAATGACGAAGCTCGAGGACATTCGACAGTAGTAAATGCAAGGCTAGTCTACAACCTTCCATGCCGCACGGTATAAAAGCGATTCAGTTGTTCCGTGCAGACAATATGAGCAACGATGGATCAAAGGGCACTTAAAGCGATTACTTATTACGAGTTCTTGCAAGGGCATTATGCAAGAGCTTCAGCAGGTAATATGTACAGTGCATTCAAGACTAACGTAGTTCATAATTCAACGGTATCCCGTTGGTATCGCAGCATTTTCGTTCTGGTGATATATCTTTTGGAGTCCAAACTAGGGACGGCAGGAAATCAAGTGTAGGCGATGAAGATATGCGCCATAGATGTTATAGAGTTATAGATGCAGAGGGAACCTGCATTACTGTATAACCTTTGTTGTTAAAATAAAATATTTTTCTTCCTTATATGCGCTGTGCGTTGCGAGGTTTTCTTACCAACCCAATATATTTAAATCAGATGTGTGTCTGTGACAGTTATACAAGTACACTTGATTCAGAAGTTTATTTTTAAAACGCTTGTAGTGTTACTATAAGTACATGAATTGTCCAACAACGGCTTACGTAATGTGGTCTGCATGCTTATCGTACACCAAATAGCCTTTACTTACCAAAACTCTATGCAGAAGCGACGTTCTTAAATGCAAAAACATGTTTCATGGGCAAGCGCATAGTAGAACTCAGTAATTGTTTCCGAAGAATCTAAACTAAACCTTCATGTATCGGACAGCAAGTGATATGTTAGGAGATGAAAAAGTGAAATATTTCATCAAGATTGCATTTCGCTGAATGTGAAATTCCTAGTAAGCCAAAAGTTCTGGAAAAACATATCCAGCAAATTAATGGCACGATTTAAATTATTAACATTAATTTTCATGACTAACATTAATTTTCACTGGCATATTAGAGGAGTGTTTAAAACCAGTTATTCAAAATAATTTTGAAGTGCAGAAAATGCATTTTTTAAAAGACTATGTACTTTTTAATACAGAGTAATTGGTAAGTGTAATATAAGTTATTCAAAAATGGTTTTCTTGTGTCATTTGCAAGTTTTCATCTCCGAAACATAACATAAGTAATTTTCCAACTATTTCCCCACTTTAGGTGCAATCCTATCTGAAAAAATCTGATATGAAAGCTATGGACTGGCCGGAAAATAGACTTTATCTTAATCCCATTCAAACTTTTTGGCTTGTAATGTGTGCTAAAATTGCTAAAAAGAAACAGGCTACCAAGAGGCAACTAAAGGAAAGCATTATTAGCATTTGAAACCATGAAATCGGGCATGATTAAATCTAGAATTTGATTTTTTCCGTGCCGGACAGCTGCAAGGCTGTCATCGCCACTCGCGCAAAATTTAAAAGTATTAAAACGATCGATCCTTTTGCATATAGCCACATCAACATGCATGTAACATTACTCAGTTAAGTAAGGTTTATTAATAACTACTGAGTTCCGTTCCATGTGCCCCACCAGTGGCTGAGAGGTTCTGCTCTCGAAGCTGGTAGACGGGAGGTGCTGGGTTCGAACCCAATCGCGCCCGTCGGCCTAATCGTTCGGAGTTTTCGTGGTTTTCTTCGAACCGTGGATTTCCATGCGTTAATACGGATTAGGTTCCCTTAGAAAGACCTCCACGGAAGGCACTTCCCCTATGGCCTATATACCTCGTGTAGATAATTGGCCGTCAACAATCAACCCAACCCAACCCGTTCCATGTTTTGATAAAATAGGGCATTTTTGCCTTTTAGAACTTATTCAGCATAATTATACGTTTCAGGAAACTGCACTGTAAACTGAAATGTCTGAAATTTAGACACTTAAGAGTCTGAAACGTAGTGTTCAATTTTCAGACGTTTTAAAATGTCTGAAAATTTTCAGACACTTCTTACGTCTAAATTTCAGACATTTAAGTGTCTGAAACAGCAGTGTTCGATTTTCAGACGTTTTAAAATGTCTGAAAATTTTTAGACACTTCTTGCGTCTGAATTTCAGACATTTCAAATATCTTAATTTCGGCCATCTTTGAGCCGTTTTTTTTTTTTTTTTTCACCAATATGCAGCCATCTTTGACCACTTTTTTTTCTAAGCCATTTTTGACCACATTGAATCATTTTTTATAAATGGGAATAATTTGTTACCATAAAGCAGAGCTGATTGCAGCGTGGGAAAACTGGGATGTTTCTCTGCCCCCTAATTTTAGGGTACCTCAAATTGGGTACCAAATTTTCATAAAGCTGATATTTTAAATCAGTTTTGACCTTATTATGATTGCAATTAGTATTTTGTAGTTTTAGAATAGGATAATTACTATATATATATTTGCCTAAATAATATATATGTGAATCATATATGCACTACGGCATCAAAAATATTTATTGCTTTTAGTGAGAATTTAAAATTAATTCTAGTCCAAAGACTAGTATTAATACCCCCCCCCCCCTTCATATACTGTTACTAAAAAAATTAAGTTTTTTTAATGCCATAAAATACATATATGGATAAATATATCGTTTTCTTTAACCTAATCATATTCTAAAAGTACAAAATATTTATTAAAATAAGTATAAGATCAAAGCAAATAAAATATCAGCTTTGTGAAAATTTCATACCAAATTTGTGGGCCTGTAAAGCTAAAGGCCCATAGAAACAGCCCAGTTTGTCCGTGCTGCAATCAGCTCTGCTTTATGATAACAAATTATTCGCATTTATAAAAAACGATTCACTCCTTCAGAAAGAATCCCATCCCTGCTTTGTTGTACATTTTTTTTTCAATTTAAATTAGATTTTCCCAGTAAATTCGTTTAAGCATTTTTGCATTTTCATTTCTGTGTTTTTGAGTATGAAACTCTTACCTTTTTTTCTTTAAATTAACCTCCGTTTTTATTATTATACACTATTTATCATACCAAGTAATATTGAAACATTTGACAACCGCACACCGGCGGCTAAGAGGAACAGTAGTTATAGGATTCTGGACGGACAGCATGTCTATTTGACACTTTTTAAACGATAAATAATATTGTAAATATCACTGTAAACAGAAATCCTTCATTATGAATATCCCTCATTTTTGCTCCCCATGGTGTTTGCAATCAAGCAAGCAGTGGAAGTCGCAAAAGCCATTTCTTATCCATATGATTGGTACATTGTTAACTACATTGAGAAATAAACCAAATTAAAATTGATATAAAATAAATATCTTGTACTATTCTGTTCATTTTCTTAGTAGAAAATACAAGTTTCTTTCCTTGAAGTGTGCTTTGAAATATTTTAACGTTTCAATAAATAATTCCATAATAATAGTAATAATAATAATAAAGATTTTTCTTTCTCAAAATGTTTTAAATGTCATAAAAAAAAAAAAAAAAAAAAAAAAAAAAAAAAAAACAGGCTGGTGTTATGAACTCCTTCACAGAACCAGTTAATTCTAAAATTTTATTACAAAAAGGAAAATTTCTTTCAAAAGATTATTTGGTTTTGTCATGTGTCATTGTTCTTATCAGGGTTGAGAGCGCTCCGACCCAAATGAACGATTACTACCACTAAATTTTAATAGTATTTCTCGTATTATTTAATGACCGAAGTTTTGAGATTTAAGAAAGCAAAGTATACTATTAAAATTTAGTGGTAGTTATCGGTCATTTGGATCGGAGCGCTCTCATCCCTGTCTTATCTCCCCATCTCCCCACTCTTATTTCCTTTTTATATTATATATATATATATATATATATATTACTTAGGATGTTATTCAACTTGATTTCTTTTTTATAGTTTTTCAGCTGATATAAGATTAAGTACCGTATTTTATGGAAGAAACGCCGCACCCGTCGTAAACGCCGCACTCCTTAAATTGGCCTGAATAAGCTTAAAAATATCGTAATCGCCGCACCCGTTGTAAACGCCGCATCCATCGGAACGCTACTTTTGCCGACAGTGTCACATTGACTTAACTTTAATCAAAGTTTTCTGAGCAATATAGGATGCCTCGTTTTTAATATCTTAAGATGTCTGAAGTTTTATTTAAAATATTTAAATCCGATTTTAAATATTTTTATGAATTTTTAAATTAAGGAAACTCAGTTGGAATTTTAAAAAAATCGTAAACGCTGCACATGGCGTAAACGCCGCACTTGGAACAAAATTAACTTTTAAACTCGTAAACGCCGCGGCGCTTCTTCCATAAAATACGGTATACTGATGTTGATTGTTATTTTGTAGTATATTTTCAAAATGTCTCTGAATCTTAAAATTCAAGTATGTTATTGGGATGGAAGACATTAAGAGCATCTAAATGCAGTTTTTGTATTCGGAATAAGTTTTCATAATGTAATAATAAAAAAACAAATCGCTGTGCAATTGAATACTAGAGTAATTTTGATTTTTCTTTTTTAGAGGATAAGAAATAGATAGAATTGAAAATTTATTTATAAAATATTCAGAATTTCACGATAGCTTCATTCTAATATTTTATGATTTGTTTTCATGTTGACACAGACACACATACATATATATAAATATACAGTAAATTCTGTCTAAAGCGGAATCAATAGGGGCCAAGAAAATTTTCCGTAGTAGACAACATTACGCCTTAGACAAATTTTACCCTATGTCTATGTATTCGCAGGGACTAGAAAATCTTTCCGAATTAGACACTTTTCCGTCATACACAGAGTTTACCATACCTATATATTCATAGTTTTCATCATGATTATCATACTTTTCAGATAAAAACTACATAACATATATATTATAAGATATAGGAAAAATCACTTCTAGTTTTAAAACTTATTTTACCTAAATATATATATATATATGTGTGTGTCTTTTTTATTTAAATGAGTTTTGGGAAAAACCGCAATTTTGTGTGCAAAATGTGTTATGGATGTAAATGTGTAAAATTCTAGCTTTTTTCAAATTTCTTTTTAAAATTTGTAATCACCTTTTTACTTAAAAAACAAAAATAAAATTAGTTTTCAATTTCTCATTTTTTTTTTTTTGAAAATCCAAAACTTAAATTTTGAACAATAAATCAAAGTAGATAATGATTTATTTCTTTATTCATTCATTCATTCATCTTTTGGAGGAAATCAAATAACAATTTTAAATAAAATATTTTTTACATATTTAACTAAAAAAAAAAAAAAAAAAAAAAAAAAAAAAATTGAAAACTAATTTTATGTATAATAATCACAAAATTACAGTATTTTTGTTTTTCTTTTAACTGTCATTTATATAGCTTAGAGAACATAAGTAGGATGTGCAATATAATTAAAATTTGCTTTCAAACGAAATAATATCATGTGGAACTGAATATATATATTTTTTTTAAGCTGATATTTTTAAATGTTAAAAAAATTTTGCCAAATCAGATTGCAAACCTAAAATCAATTTTGCCAAAAACAGATTTTTGGCAAAAAAGTCTTTCCCGAAAATTATACATCTCTAATTATAAAATATAAAAAATAAATCACAACAGGTTTTTATCCAATATTAAAAATTGGGTGAATTGCATATCCTTCATAGCGAACAAACAATTAAATTAAAAGTAAGTTCAAAATAATATGTAATTTTAACCGCGAAAGAAAATGTTACAAGGAATTCAACATGTTGATCAAAACTCTAAATTCATTAGCACACCGAAGATTTTTAAAAGGATGCTTTAAACCTAAACAAAGTATTTATTCTCCAACAAAAGTTTAGAAAATTTTACATTATTGCTTGTATTTTTATAGATATTTTAAACTAAGCAAATTTTATGAAATATTACTGATATTTTTATAACCAAATTAGCTTACACTCATACAAAAAATATAATATATAATTCTGGAAATGTTTTTTGAAAAAATATAAGGAAAAATACTCACGTATTTTTGCGTGAATACATAAATAATGAATTATGTATTGAATAAATACATAATAAATCATAACATAAATTTATATACTTTTTTATTGCTTATTTATTGAAGCAATAGTCATATTCTTTAGCATAAAAAATCATTCATTTATAAAGAGAGAGTTTTAAAAATTATTAATCAAGCTATCTTGTAAATAATATAAATTTAGTGGAAAATCACAAAACAATACGCAAATCTTGTAACATTAAAAAATATTTATTGGATATAAAACGGTACAGTTATGATAAAGACACATTATTCTTATAAAATTAATTTAAATAATAAAATAATATTACATAAGTAATAAATAATATTCAAGTTGAATTTGAAAACGAAAATTATTTTATTGTAAATATAAAATATGCGCAAATACTAACCTTTCATATAAAGTATTCTTTGAGGTAAATCCATATTGAAAATAACTGTGCAAACTTTCTTTATCTAAAATTATCTATTTAAGATTTCAGCTGAATATTGATAATCTGAAAATTTTATAATATTAATACTATAATGCATATTTCATCCTGATATTATTATTGAAATATGATTCGTATAATTCCAGAAGTTTAATGAAAATGCCCTTATCTCATATTCCACAAAAACAGAATAAACACACTTCTATAATGCATAAATCACCAACACGAACGCATGTAGAGCTAGCTTATCTAAACACAATAATATAATTGATTAATTAAAAAAAAAAAAGAACTTGGTCGGTTTCTTCGAGAAAAACGCGGAAAAAGTTTGAATGTACCAACCAACGGACATCACATAAATGACTCTGGACAAAGGAAAAAGAGCAAGTCAGCGCTTTCATTTCCGAATGCCCTGAAGCTGTGAACGGACCATCCTTCTAACTGTTATCAGTGTCGAAGTCGTTTCTTGTGGCCACGCGGTGTTTTGGATTTTTAATGACTTTAAAAGGAAAGGGACTGATGTCCTGCAAAAGAGGAGCCTTTCTTTCAAGTAGGGTTGAGCTCCTTATCTCCTGACCCATTGTTGATTCCCCTCATTCTTTTGTGAATAATCTGCAAAGGGGTCCAGAATAAAAGATTTCCTGAAAAACAGGAGAAGGCTGGCAAAACAATCGTTCGTATACAGCCTGAGTTAGTGCGCTACTACGATTTACAGTAGATACGAGCTCACGGAGCATTAAAAATTTTATCAGCGGGACATAGAACATTGTATAAGAATAAATGAAAAACATTTTATTTTCTTTATTTGGCGCGTTTTGTAATGCGTTAAATTTATTAATTATCTTAATTATTATAGTTTTTATACTTTCTGACAACGGGAAAATATAATTTATATAAAGATTTTGTCGCAACACTTGCAATTGATACATCGTATTTTGAAGAACCATAATCACACATAATTTCCCCTCTCTGGCTTTTGAAATTAAATTAATTAAATTTTCTTTATATTTAAAAAAAGAAAAAAATATTCTTCTAAATGATTATATATTATTAAATGCTTACAAAAAAGAAACTGAGAATTTTTCGTCAGAGTAGCCCTCCTCTTTAAATCCCTCGTAGAAGTAAGTTTTTTTTGGCTTTTGATGTTCATGTATTTAAAAATTCTTTTAAAATCGACATAAATATATCAACAAAAATTTGATTCTGCTAATATATTTATTAATTTATCTGTTCAATTATTTTCTTGAAGAACTCTTACGATATTGTCCCAAATTTCCTATTATGTTCTTTAATATTTAATGTTTTTTATTAATACTTATGCTTAATCTCGTATAGTATTCCATTTATTATTTTGATATTTAGATATTCATTATTTAGCTACTTATAGTATATTGCTTTTTAGATGTTTGAGGGGGGGGAGGGGGGAGCGGCGGCTTCAGAAGACCAAAACGCTCTAAAAGAAAAATAAATTCAATTCTGCATTTTGAAATTTTGTTTTATTAAATATTCAAAAATGAGTTTATATTTCTTAATAACTAAAATTCTGTATTTTTTTACGGGAAAATTCTCTTGCACGAAGCATTCTAAAAAAAGGTTCTTAATTTGGCTCATTTCACGGTTAAATTCTATGTCTTAGTAAAGCGACCTAGGCTGTGAACTCCAGGCATATCTGTTCAAGCATTCCATACACTTTTTTTCTACCAGCACTCGTATTTCTTAGTATTTAGGACAGCTGCCCTTTTTTGACGCCGCCTATCCCCCCCCCCCCCCCCCACTTACGTGCGGCCGAATGAAAGTAATTTTTGAAGAACTTTTTATTTTGTGAAAAGCAATTCGTTAATTACTTTTTGTACCAAAACTAACTTAGTTAAAAAACTGAGTAAACGGACTTTTACAATTTTGACAGACGTCCTATAGTCTAATTATGTTGCTTGTTTTGTAAAGTAATACTAAATTTATTGGATGAAAAATTATTTTAAACATCTTTCCTCCATTTGAAAACTTATGATTATGTTGGCAAATATATTGCAATGCAATTGTGTATACAATCATCATAAATATGATATAATTATACTACTTTCAGACACTTAAGTGTCTGAATTTCTAAATGTCTTAATTTCAGACGTTTCATCATTTTTCAGACATTATTCTCAGTTCATTTTAACATGATCATAGTGAGACACTTATGTGTCTTAAATTCAGACATCACAGATGTCTGAAATTTCATATTTAGACACTTAAGTGTCTGAATTACTTTTTCAGTCACATATATGTCTGAATTTAAGACGCCTCTATTTGCAGTGTGTTTATGGAATATTAATATTGCAGGTTTATTTTACTGTAACATTATCATCATTACATGAAACGTAAACATAAAACGCATTTTTTGCACACTTTGCCCTTCTTTCTCAGGTGATGCAATTTTTTTGCTCCTAGTAGTCGCATGCCAGGAATTAATTAGACGAAAAAATCGCCACAGATTTCGCTACTAACAGCTGCCTTTTTTATTCTAATAATTTCAGGTGTTTACGCCCGTAGTTAGATTACATGTCTGTTAGATTTATATTTTATTGATGAAGTTTTAATTTCATTATTTAATATTAACCGGAAACAAATCGCTGAACTATTTGTATTGTCGTAAGGAAAAAAGAGTTAATCTTTTATAGTTGGGCTGTTCGCAATAGATAAATTTAAAAAAATTATGCTTGAAAGTTATTTTTAAAAACATAAAAAATCAATAAATTGAAGTACAATTTTCAAACAAATTGCATTTAAAAGAATATTTCTTCTCTATTCGACGTCATAATTAAAATTGTGCAATGTTTAGAAGTTAAAAAAGTTGCGTTAAGGGGAAAAATGGTAGGGTTTCGCCGCCATCAAAAGGATACCAGTGTTACTCATGGACATATTTGTTATTTATAATATACTATTTATTAAAATAAATCTCATTTAAAACAAGAAACACATCATGTTATTAGTCGTTAACAAGTATAAAAACCTTATTATTTTTTTCATTCTCTAGAATAAACATACTTTATGAGCATGTCATTTATTACTGATACATTCACTTACAATAGAGTTCACCATTTTCTGCACTCATAAGTCAATGGGCGTTTTATAAAATATTTTTAATGCTGAAGCAGGAAATGTAAGCAAAAATACTTTATCACGTAACGTTTTCCAGTTGTATAAATTCAAGATAAAATTATGAAATTAAAAATTCCCAAAATAAATGACAGTATATTTTGTATTACTCAAAATAAATTTAACTTTGGAGTTCCAAACTTTATAATTCTTAAGTTAATGATTTTGAATAATTCCTAAATTGCATAATGTCTTTCTTTTTGTTTAATATTTGAAGGTAAAATTTACCGAATTTTCTAAATATGATGTCAAAATTGGGTCTTCATATTGAAATTTTGAAGAAGTTTGTTACAATTTCAATATGAGACTGCCTCCTGAGCTTAAGATTGTATAACTATAATCTAATGCATAATTGGTAAAAAACTGAATTTATATTCAAATTCAACGTCAATAAAAGCATATAATTCAAGTATTGAAATTTCAATTCCGAAATTTACATTTCCGTTAATAGACTATGTTATTTATTTAGACCAAATAAAAATGTACACGTTAATATTTTACGTAAACACAATTTTTCCCATTCTCTTATTGATAAAAAATTATTGTTCTAGATAAACGAAAAGTAAAGTAATCAATTACATGCAAAACTCACTATAACATGTGCATTAAAGTCTATGGAAATAATCATTTTTCCACTTAATGTATTTCGTTATTAAAAAAAGTCATCGAAATTATATCATTTTAAATCGTTTCAATAAGGGTTTTTTTTTTTTTTTTTTTTTTTTTTTTTTATTATAAGAGAAGCTAAAATTCTTACAAATAGCATAAACGTTGAGGCGTTCTGCATATGGTACCAATCTGATTGATTGCAAAAACATTAGGGAATCGAAAGACCATCTGAGTCCATTTTGAAATTTTCAGTTGGAAAGAAAATAGAAAACTTACTCTATTATACTTGCATTAAAAGTCTATTAAAAACAATTTTCTATTTAACCCTTTATGTCCCGAATTATAAATCAGAAATTGGCTCGTTTTCAATAACTATCTTCATTAATGTCTGCAGATCTCCAAAAAAAACTTATATGCTAACAATTTGATTTCTAGATAGATTTTTTAAATAAAACTGATTGTATAAATTGGTAGTTAGAGCTTTTTTGTGAAATATTTACAAGAATAATTAATTAACAAAAAATACTGGTGTGGAAAGCCCACTATTCTTACAAGAGCAATGTAAATAAATATATTGTGATCCTATCTGTAACTGAGAAGTGTTTTGTAGTTGCAACATTTTTTAATCATGGAACTATTAATAAAAAGGAAATGACATATCCTTAAAATAGTGAAGCTTCAACTGTAACCGCTTTCGCAGGGGTTGATTATCGTCTGGGGAAACTTCCACCAGTAAATTTAAATAGAAATATTCTTCTTATTTCAAAACCTTATTATTGCAGAATTTCAGTCATAAGTAATGTCAGAAACAGATATTCATTTTTACTGGTGGAAGCTTATTTTGGCGGTTGCCAGGCTCTGCATTTCCGCCATATTGTGACAACCTAGACAACCTCCTGTCTGTGTCAGTGAAAAATATTATAATACCTGGTCAAACTGAGATCAGTAAAAAACAAGTAAGAAAAGTCATGCGTCAAGCATAGATTATGAAACACTTTCCAACACATTCAGAATAATGTAACAAAACTGCACCGTTAAAAAAATTAAAGTATTACGTCCAATTCAACCATATGGAAAAGAATAATGCATTTCAAAACGCATTTAAGCTGGTCCCATCCACAACCGGAGAATTATGCGAATTTTTCCAGCAGATGATATGATATATGATATATAGATATGATATGATATATATATGATATATCTATATGATATATAGATTTGAATCTATTAACTACATGCATGTCAAAATTTAGTTCACTTAAGAAATACATATACCTCAGTTGAAAATTCCCCTTCAGCAACTTCCTCTAATGAGGAGAATGGTACGTGAATACTTTTGTGCAGCCCTGTATATGAGGTATAGAATTTATAAATAACGAGTAAGATACAAAAAATCAATTAAATTTAAAAGCGCAAATCGAATTTTAAACCGTACACTCCAGCAATTATTAGTCAAAGATAGTACTGTACTGTAACTGCTTCTTTTTGAGTGTCACTGTAAATGAATAAAAAATGCTATGAATGCCCTGTTATAACATAATCGTTGTGAAATTCGGTGATTTATATCAGTTTCCATACGTTTGAAATAGCGTAATGTCATTAAAATACTCTGCAAACGATTTTTCCCCATATACCATAATGTATTGGAACACTTTTGAGTGCCCTTGTAAATGAACGATTAATCCTACATACTTCATATACAATACCAAACATGCTTTGATGACCCTAAATAACTTTTATCAATTTCATGAAAATCCGAGTACATTTACGGGAGTTAGAGCGTGGACAGACGGCCAGACGGACAGACAAACCGAATGCATAAACACTTTTCAACTTTGTTGGAATGTGTTAAAAATAGAAATGTTTACTATGTTTATGACAAAATATTTCCATGAATAAGGCGCTTAAAGAAGACAAAAATTTCTATTCAATTTCAGTTGTGGGAAGCTTGTGCGAAACTGCTGATACGATTTATAAAGGCTTGTGACAACCTTGTGACAACCCCATCTTGTGACAACCACCTCAGTTACTTCACTCGCAACTGGTAGGAAATACACTATATGTCTTTTCCACTTTATTCCTAACTCCATTTTTTGTAATAGGACAGAAGCTAAATCCATGTAAATGGTTGAGAAAATAACCACATTAAAAAATATTTAGCTTCGACTGTTTCGCTGTGCTTTCTGAATGCGATCCAGCAAAGTATTTTGTATGAAAAGTATGATATACTTTTATTAGCAGACGAATTAAATAAATTTTATTAATCATTTGAAAAAATAGTTATTGTCCTCTGTCAGGGTAGGAAATCAAAAACATATCTAAAGCGTTTTATTGGTTGAATCCGCATTTTATTCGTTTTCTAATTGGTCTATACAGCAATCTGTATTTTCCCTTTACTTTCAACAGAGATGGATACTTCTGTTGCCACTATGACAAAAAAGTAACAAAAACTAGAAAAAAAAATTAATAACTCAGAAACAAATTGAGATACAGCTTTAAAACAAATTGCATTTAAAAGTACATTTTTTTCTCAATACGACGGCATAAAAAGTAATATTGTGGGATGTTTAGAAGTTTAAGAATGAAATTTCATTTAAATTGGTCGAGGAATATTAATGTTTAATCCATGGCGTACGTAATGAATGACCAGCTCCGTAGAAGTTTAAAAATTTACAGTACCGAAAAATGTAATCCATGGCGTACGTAATGTATGATCAACTCCGTGCGATATTTTATGTCTTAAATTTTAGTCTTTGAAAAAATCATTTTCCAAATGGTCGTTGTAATTTGTTAAATTGCATTTTTTTATTGCGTTTTCTTTAATGGGACTTAAAAGTCCCGTTGGGCATAAAAGATTAAAACTTTTTCCCGTTATAATTTCATTGCAAACTAAAGCTATTCCGATTTTTTTTTTTTATTATTATTCTCTTCAGTAAATATTTTTTCTTTTAACAGATACTAAAATCCACACAAATCACATGTATATGCTAGTAATTATAAAACACAACTATATCTTTCGTATTCATTAGACGAACAGTTCATTATTCCCTAAAAAAATAATAAAATGTATTTCTTAAGAGAAGTCTTATTGGTAAAAATTTTTATACGAGCTGAAACAGATAATTTTAATTTAAATTTCTTGCTCGTAAACATACTTTGATGATGAATTCTTGTTTAAACTTTCTTTGACAAAATGATAAATTAATGTAGCCGATATTTTATAATGCGCAGCTTTAAAAGATTCTTTAAAACTTCAGAGCGGCTTTACATATGCAGGATATAAATGACTAGGAGCAACTAAGGTTTTGTTTATAGTATAACCCTACGCTTTCGACTTATGCTAACTTATTAGAATTAAACATAGTGTAACAAGGTAACATAATTTTCGAAAGCTTAATATGTTAAATTTAAAATTTAGTTGTACAGGTTTCCATACTTTTAATTACCTTGTAATTTTCATGATTCATAAGTAAAGCATGCCTCAATTTCTCAAGTTTGGTTTTAAGGGAATATTGTCAAATTAATTAAGCAAATTTTTACGAGTTATTTGTGAATTTGATTACAAATATTCTAAATAAATAATCAAATGAAAGTTTGGATCTATTGCATCATAAGGTTTTCAGTTTATTAAGTTGGCGATTGAAAAAGAAAGTTGAAAAATTCGACCTTTTTAAAAAAAATTAGAATTCTTCTGAAAAACAACTATTTGTTATTAATTCCTTTATTTTACTTATTACTGCAGAAGGGATCCTTGCATTTATATCTGATTTCTTCATTTTTACAAAAAATACCGGAAAATCCATGTTTACCACGGTTGCAAAAAAGGCTAATTTTGACCCTGAAACACATAATTTACATCTACCAATATACAGAAGTGGACATACACGATTAAATACGTGGGGAAAATTTGAATAATCAAGGCAGAACTACGCTTTTCACGGTTTTTAAGAAAGTTTTAAAAACTTCCTACATTTGCCCTTGCGATTGAGTGTATAAATATTTGTAAGTATGAAAGTTGTAGAAAATTTTATCCTCTTTAATATTGTAATTGACAAATAATATGCTACGGCAACGGGTCTCGAGATATTTCAAGAAAGTCAAAAATAGTCCAAAATTGTTCTTGATTTTTGGCCACAGAAAATTTAGCCTTAAGAAATTTTGTTAGAAAACTTGATTTTTCCATGTTGGTATCATTATAAAGAAGTCAGAAAAAAAATCTTCTACCCGACCTTTTGCAAGGTAACCCCCTTTTTTGGTACATTTCCCCTGGACTATGAATGATTTAAAAGAAAATTTAAGTCAAGTCTTTTAATCTGGATTTAATATTAGCATCCACAAATTTAGACCCCAAAGGTATAAGGTTTAAGAAAAATGCATAAGCTGTACACGGGCTGATTTGATCCAACGAATTCACATAATATCGAAAATTGAAAGTTGAAATGCTGGCTGATATTTTTTCATTCTTTAGTACATCCCCTTTTATGTAAAATAATAATAATAATTTATATTGTTCCGAGACATTATTCTGAATCTAAGACTACTGCTTTAGTTACAATTTTATTGCAAACAACTTGCGAATAGGTAAATCATTTTTTATAAAATGGATTGTACTGCGCTCTAACTGATATATTAGCCTTTCGATGTCTGGTAATTTTTACACACATTTTATTTTGTTGGCACCACTTTTTTAAATAACTTATCTTTATTACACAATTTCGAAAATGCTGTAGTTAAATAAATCAAATTTTCTTTTCTTTTATTATTTGAGCGAAAAGCAAAATTTGCAAGAAAAAATTATCCCGAGTCAGACTCTGGCTTGGACGCAAAGTGTTAAAGAAGGTTATAAATTAATAATACAATAATCTAATAAAGATTAATTTTGCAAAAATATTTCAAAAAATAGTGATTTAAACAAATATAAATGAATTATTATTTAGTCTTAAGACACCTTTTAAAGGCGAATAAATTCTAGTAGCTTTATATAAATTTAAATAATTTTAATGTGCCCCTTTGTTCGTATACTAAGTCACGAAAAGCAGTTTTAAATTTTACTGAATTATCAGATTAAATAAATAAGAACAAGTAACGATAAAGAGTGAAGATATTATTTTCAAGCTTCGCTTTTTGTATGTGCATTAATTTCTTTTAATGCTTCTTCATGCGTTTTTAAAGTTTAAGTAGTAGTCAATATATTAAACTGTTTAAAGCCGCACGCACTCAAGTTTAACGACCAAATAACATAGAAAATGTGTTTTTGTAGTCATTTCAAGGCTGTATTACACAAATGTTTCTAGATTATTTGATTATGCTTTAAACCCTTAGAGGAATTACGAGATGTAATGAAGGAGAAACATGCAACATTATTTTAGAGTTAATTAGAACTTGGACTTTACGTTCAAAAAGTAAGGAAGAAAACCTATGAAGAGGATTACTGAATCCAGTATTGTTAATCATGTAGCAATTTAGAAGTTTTACGGGATCAAATTTTGTACAATCAGGAAAAATTGTAATGTCATTACGACTTAAGTTGTTGCTGAAGCTATCTAAAAAGATATATTTTATGAATTAAAGCGCATTTAGTTGTCTTAAAGAGTAAAGTAGCTCCCCTAAAGATTTTTTTTTTGTGAAATAAAGTATATATATATATATATATATATAGTTTAAAGAATAAATACTGTTATTCCTTTTGTTCTAACCATTTCTTATTTAATTAAACAATTGTTCATAGATTTTTATGGTTTTCTAACATCATAAACATATTTTTCTAAGTTTGTTGTATTCTTACAATAATAATGCATTTTATTTTTACGTAACTTCTGACAACCGGATAGAGGTGTTTCACTGTTTGTCACATTTGTATGCATATATGCCCAGATATTATGTTTTACACTCGCAGAAATACTTCCTTCAGTACACTGAAGTTTTCTTGGCAGCAGTGCTGCCAGAATGTTTCTGTTATTATACGAATATCAGTTTTTTTCTCCGTTACAGGAGGTAAAATATACATCAATTGAAGAAAATGAGGATAAAATAAAAGTTGCTCTCCTTTGGATCGAACCAGCTATCTTAGTGTTACGAGATCAACCAATCGGCTATCTCTGATGGGTATGCCTTCATTAGTTTCTTTAAAAAGCTTTGAATTTATCAGTGAATTTGGGGAAGATTTCGTTTTTAATGAGATTGTGACTGGGGTTTTAATACTTTAATATTAGAATAGGATAAAAAAAATGAATTATAAATATTTTTATGTAGCTTGCTAGATGCAAATTATGAATATTATATTTTTTATACGAGAATGTTCTTTTGTGTAAAATCGATTTTTTTCATTCATTATTTTAATTAAAATATCTATTTTAAACTTGCTCATTAAAAATATATTTTAAATGCGAATATTTTTTATAACTTTAAAAAATAAGTTGTGAATACTTTTAAATGAATGAGCAAATTAATTGTTATTTATTTTTAAATTCGAAAACGTTTCTTTTATTTGTTGTTGGTTTAGTTTTATTATTATTATTATTATTATTAAATTAGAAATCTTAACTTAAAGAATTTTTGGTTTTTCGTTTATGAAATGAATTCGGATTTTAATATTAATAAAGCTAATAAGCATGTGTGCAAGAATGAACGGAATTTCTCCCTATTTTTCAGATTTTCGGGAAGAATTTACAAATGAAACATGATTTCTAGGAGTACGGAAATTATTCGTTAAAAAATGAGGAATAATTTAGTGTACACAGACGAGATTTTCTGACAGTGTAATGATAGAATGAATCATTCAATTTCAATATTTGAACGGTATTCGAATCTGATGAATCTTCGTGGTACCATAAAATGGGCGAGGTCACAGCAAATTTAACAGCTTAAGTTTGCGTCGATACGAATGCGATTGGATATATTACCTTTCCCCCCCAAAATCAGCTTTATTCATGTGTTTTTCTCATGTGCGTGAGCTTTAATATAATTCTCATCTCCAATAATATTTAAAATGTACAAAAAAATTTTATGCAATTAATAAGCCCAAAACTTGACAGAAATATTAAATTATCTATATAAAATTGGCTTTAGTCATTAAAAGCTTAATCATATGAACGAGATTGTTAAGTGGTAAATAAGGAGGATCACAAGCACCGAAATGCCAGTCTAAAAACAATTTTTCCCCTTCAAATACTTTTAACTAGGGAAGTGCAAATTGTATTACCCGCCGATTTTGACGAAAGTTTTATCGTTGGAAAGATCTCATCGTGGGGAGTAAAAAACTCATTGGAACCACAGTTCGTAAGCCAGCCGTTTTCGAGATATCTGACAATTTATGTCGCGCAATTTGTTCATTTATTATAATGCATTTATACTGTAACATTTGTTATGTCATTGAATTATAATAACATCATAAAAAGAAAGTATAAGGTAAAGTGCCCTATTATCGTCCCCCAGTCACTTTTAGGCCCTGGGAAGTTGTAATTTTCAGTGAAAATCTGCCAAAGAAGCTTAACTTATAACTAAATCAAAATTTATTTCTAAATGAGTAAGTAATTTAATTTACATTAAAGTAAGGCACAAAGAAATGTACTAATTATCAGTGGAAGAATAACATAACGAAACATTAGCCATCCAAACATAAGGTAAAAATTGAAAAAACTGTCGTGAAAAAGCATTCCTAATTTCGTCCCCGGGACGGAAATAAGAACTGCAAGGGGGACGATATTGGGACCACGCTACTTCCCAATATGAGGGAGCTTCAGTTTCTGTAAGATGAACTGAGCGTCCTAAAACTCACTGTATGCTACTGATAGCATCTTACCAACGTAAAATACTGTTAGACTCCGATATCTTGGCATTTCAAGCGCGGATAGACTCGGACGATTCTATTCTGGCTAATCGGTAAAAGTTTGTAACGTATAAGGGAGAATGGCATCCATAATTGGCACGTTAGCCTACTAGTCCAAGAGCTGTTAAACATTTTAGGGAAGGTATTTGAGGCACCCTGAAAATTTGTGCAACACTTCTTTTGTAATGCCTGAATACAAAATCGAATGTCTGGCTGAAGGATCGTGGCCCAAAACCTGTGCCAGACAAAAAATGGCACTTGATACGTGTCTGGCACAGTTTTTGTGCCGACTAAAGTGTCTGTCATTTTCAAAATATTTTTTTCTAAGCATAAATATTATTGTGCCTCAATCTCAGCGTGCCTCAAATACCATTTTGGGTAGTCAAAAAATGGCACTTGACACGTGTCTGGCACAGTTTTTGGGCCAACTAAAGTGTCTGTCATTTTCAAAATATTTTTTTTCTAAGTATAAATATTATTCTGTTTCAATCTCAGCGTACCTCAAATACTTTTTTTGGGTAGTGTCAAAAATAGCACTTGACACGTGTCTGGCACAGGTTTTGGGCCACGATCCTTCAACCAGACATTCGATTTTGCATTCAGGCATTACAAAAGAAGTGCTGCACAAATTTTCAGGGTGCCTCAAATACCTACTCAAAAATGTTCAACAGCTCTCCTACTATACATAGTGACAATCATAAGCAGAAATGTATTTTGTAAAAAAATATTATTTATAAATGAATCGTTTAGCTGTGGTCGTTCCTAACAGCAATACTTTTATTAATAATTATGGTATTTAAAAACTTAAGCGAAGATTCTGATAATAAAAATGATGATACTAGTGATCGGAATGAACTGTAAAAGCAGTAGCACATAGCCAATAGTCATATTTTGAGCAATGGCAATTCTTTATATATAAAAATTAATGCAGACAATTTCATAATATTTTAATGTGAATTTACTACTAATTTTATAATTAAAAAGGTGTGTTTGAATTTTTAAAAATGCCTAGATTATGTTCGGATGTATTCGTTGTGTATATATATAATATATATCTCTCTTTTGTTTTCTAAATACATTTAAACTATTAGACCTTTATATAAATTAATAGCTATTACACGTGACTTTAAAGAAGAATAAACACATTAATTAAGTACAAAGTTTCACTCATGATAATTAAAAACATATACAATTAACCAAACATATGCAATTAACTCTTTATCCCATTTTATAGTAAATGAAATTTCTGATGATCCAGTTTGCATATTTTTGTTTTTATATATAGGATTATATAAAGGCCATTCAAGAGCTCGAAATTTCATACACTTTCCCTAAGATTAACTGGAGGATGAATTTATTTCCTTCTAATTCTATTTTGTTGTCTCTATTTATTGTATTTTACATTTATTCCGTTCATGCATGTTGTGATATTTTTAAGTACATATTTCAATATTTTAAAGAATTATATAAGTATCAGAAACGGATAACTGATTACTTCAGGTACCTTTTATGAACTTTTCCGTAGTACCTTTGAAAAATAGGGGAGGGGTGGATTTTATGATTCACATTACGATGTCATAAGCAAACCTTAGTCTCCAATAAAGGTTACATGCTAACAATTTTCACATTGACTTTTAAATTTTATTGGAATCAGTATTCTGTATGATCGTACGGTAAAAGGATATTAAACTGAAAATTTACGTGAAAGAGACATATACGCGTAAAATTTGAAGGAATTACTATTGAAACACTATGACTTCAAATAGCATTTTTACATTCTTATAAAAGAATTAAATTTTAAGTTATAATTATTTAAATAACGTAAAAAACGTAAATTTCGTCAAAAAAACGAAAAAAAGTGATTTGTCAATTCATGTCAATGCGGACTAATATGGTATTAATGAAAATAGCTATTTTGCTGGATTACAGAAGAAAAAATTACAGATTTATCTAAAAAAAATAAGGAAAAACACTTTTTCATTTAATTTTTGGACTATTTTGGGAGGGGGGGTCTGTAACCCCATCGGCCTCCTTTCTCTTCTTTGGTGACAATGTGGACTAATATGGGACTAATGAGAATGGCTAGTCCGCTGTATGATTGAAAAAAGGAAATTTTTTTCCAAAAAAGAAAGAAAAAAAATTCAGCATTTTTTCATATCACTTTCGAAAATCTCGCTCCTTGGAATGAATAATTTTCCTTTTCTCCTCCATTTTGTCAAGACGAAAATCGATAATAATAATAATAATAATAATAATAATAATAATAATAATAATAATAATCTAAGAGGATAGATCAGCTTCATATGGAAGCATACGCTATGACCTGAAATACTAAACTCAGACGTAACAGGTAAGAGTAAACCTGTACTTAACTAGTACTGCAGATGCAAATCCCTATTTCCGAGAATTGGCGGACTGTCCGCTCGCCAATTACGCACTTGTACGTGGCAACATTTGACCCTGACACTCCTGGTCAGAAATAGATTCTTCCAAGGTCAACTGCCAAGATACCAGAGCTTAACAGTAAGTGCAATGAATAAGAAATAAATACTTACAGTACAGTACATAATGTTCTACAAACGAAATAATAAGAACTCAGGTCTTCTAAAAATAGGAAATTCGCCGTCTTTAATTTATGTATGCGTCTTAGCGAATAAAACTTTCAAAACTCACCCCTTTTACCCCTTTTACCCCCAGTCCCATATGCCTTGCGTCATAAATGGCGCCACTTTCGCAGAAGCGGACAAGTTAAGGGGGACGAAATTAGCAGAGGGGACGAAATATGGGCACTTTACCGTACGTGCATCCCCCCAAAAAAATAAAACTTCCAAATGAAAAAATACTCCCAAAAAGGCACGTGTCTGAAGATTTTTCAATATTTCTCTTTTATCTGAAACAATGGAAGTAATCCAATTGCCACCATTTTGAAGAAATTTCATAAAAAACTTAAAATTAATAAAAACTTAATATTAAAACTTAAAAAAATTAAAATATAAAGATGGAATATTTTTAAAAATAGCTAGTGAAGGCACAACTACGAATGAACAGATTTCATAACATATATATATATATATAATCAATAAAATCGGTTCGGTAGAAAGCTCAGGGCAGATGAGTAAAAAACAGAAAAGCCTTAACTAAAGCCTTGTTTTTTAAATATATAGATGGCGCGATTCGACCCGGATTGGTTACCTACACTTTCCTAACTTGGATTTTATATAAGTAGATTGTATCCTATAAACATTTTAACGGAAAGCGATTTCTAGCAGCTTGAAATACGCAAATCCAAACTTGCAGCTATTTCCGGAGAGCAATTTGTGAGCTGAGGTTAAGGAAAATACTCAAATTATAGTTATTTACTTTTTTTAAACGGATTTTAATTTTAGAGGTCTAAACTTTATAATTTTTAACTTAATAATTTTGCATACTTCCTAAACTACCGATTGACTTTTCGTTTGGTATCCGACGGTAAAATTTACCTAAGAATCCAAATACGTCAAAATGAGGTATTTATGTTGAGAACTGATTGGATGACAAGACGACTGTTGGCGGAGTTTGTGGCTGTCGCTCACGCCGTTACGTAATAACCTGAACTGACGAGACACCTATGTTTTTTAATATGGAATAAATATATCTCGAATATGGAGCTTTTTTGATGTGCTATCCTGGAATTTTTAATAAAATTAAGTTTGGTCTTATTGAATTGTTAAATGTTTAATTGTTGTATTTAAGTTTTTATTAATAAATAAAAAAGAAAAGGCATTCAAGACTTATAGCCTGAATGTAACCACAACATGGCACCAGAACTTTTGAAATTATATCTAGTTTCGTTTTTAAGTACTTATATTCATTTTAACTTATATTGAAAATTTCCAAGTTTGATACAATTTCAATATGGAGTTCAAGCTTTTATAACAATTTGATGCGTCATGAAGGGAAGCTGACTTCATATTCAGATTTACCGTCGACGTAAGCATAGACTATAAATGTTTCGGTTTCAGTTCCGTAAATTACTTTTAAATTTGTAGGCTAGTGTTACATTATTAGACGGGGAAAAATGTAAATTTTAATACTTTATGTAAACTCTAAAATTTTTTCGCTTTATCTTATTGACATAAGATTTGCTGTTCAACTTAGAAAAATTAAAGGAAAAATACATAACTCAAGTACATTAAAAAACACATTAACTCTCATTAAAAGTCTATGAAAAAAATTCTTTTCCATTTAATGATTTTTGGCAATAAAAATTCTCGCAAAATTAAATTTATTTTAAAGAATTACGAGGCAAAGACCGTCGAAATCAACGAATTAAAATGTTTGAATTTATAAAAAAATAATAAAATAATTAATCAATATTATATTGGCTAACCTAACTCTTAAAACAAATATTATTTTTATCTAAAGTTTAATTTCAAATTTTCCAATTATTAAAAAATTAGCTTTTTCACCGTCGCAAATTTTTCATATATACATTTCATATACATATTTACTATTTTAAAAATATTTAAACATGCACTAGATTATTAATAAATATATTCACAAACTTGATGTTTTTTGCCAACTACAATTTTGCATTTAAACTTTTGCACTCTGTATTTGAGGCCGTAATCTGAGTGCCGAAGAAATACAGAAATTTACTTTTACATGCATTCGTGGTAAAATATTAAGTTTTATCAACGAAAATACTCATTTAATTTTTTCCTATGACATCATTTTCACCCACTGAAGCCCCCTGCGTTGAGTCTCAATCTCAGTATCAGAATAATGAAAAAAAACTGTCAAATGTAACAGTTTTATGAGTAAAACGCGTTATTTTAATTTGTGACGTCATTTTCTCACCAAAAGTTTTAGAAAAGTAATTTTTAACCCTTTGAATGGCGGCGGTCATACGGCATGACTACCTAATTTTAATTCAAAACTGACAAACGGCACCAAGATTATTTTAACAAAATTTTGATTTTATAATGAAAGTTTAGAAAAACAAGTTTTTATTTTCTAAGAAATTTGTTTGTAAATTCCGGTATCAATCAATCATTTCATCATTTTACGAACGGAATTTTTTGCACCTGAAAGGGTTAATTGTAATACGAAAATGACATATGGTAATTTTTCTTTTTTCTCTTCTCACTTCAACAATGGAAGTAACCCGATTGCCACCAATGTGAAAAAATTTAATAAAGGAGCTTTACATTTCAAATTAAAATATAACAAGAAAGAAAAATCATGTGTTAAGCATAGATTATGAAATACTTTCCAACACTTCCTGAATGCTTTAATAAAACTTCGTTATTTAGGGAGGTAAGGTAAATAAGATAACTAAGTAAACATTTTAGAAATCGCATAAAACCTTTAAAAAAACTTATTTCAGCAGCTATCGTCCATATACAAATATGCATTCCAATTCTTTTGAACAGCCCTGTATTTCATCTTTAAGTGGATATATATAAACTATGTAATGGGAAAATTTAGTTTAGCAAGAAAACGCATAACGGGTTGAAATTTCTCTTTCAGCAATTTATACTAATAGAGTGAAACATACTTGAATACTTTTGTACAGCCCTGTAGTCTACATAATACTTTTATTACACGCCACTAAATAGCTAAAATTTAATTCAAACTAAATCACTCTTAAAACTACAGAAATCACGTTTTCAGAAATCACCATCCATGGATGGCCATGTATCCAATTCTTTGCGTGGCCCTGTATATCATTTTATCTATATTCTACAAACATTTCTTAGTAAACTAAATGCTGTTCAGCGTACAAATGCATAACTCATTTAAAAGCCAACTTTAGGCAATTTAAGGTCATACTCATTAACCCTTAGGAATTCGTTTGTGTATTCCTGTATATGAACTATTGCATTTGTACACACTATATAGTATGGATAAATATAGTGAAATTTAAAAGCGCATATCATAATTAAAAATGCATTTCCAGCAATCAATGCTAATACACAGTACTTCGGATACAATATAGTATCTGAAATCTTTTGTGTGTCCTTGTAAATTCTATGCACTTCGATTATATATCAAATAACTTATAGTAAATCTCTGCGACGTATATAAATTTCATTATATATGAAATAGTTTAGGATGGTTGAAATACGCCGAAAACACTACCCCCCCCCCCCATACACCATTATGTATCAGAACTCTTTTGTTTGGCCCTGTAAATAAATAATAACTATTCTTTGTACCGCATATTCTTCAGAATGCATATTTTAGTGCATTTCTTAAATGCATATCAATTTTATTATATTTGCAAGGGTGTAACACCATTAAAAATCATTTGAAACGATTTTTTCCCATTGGCCGTAATATAACGGAATACTTTTGACTGTCCCTGTAAATGAACTAAAAATGCTACAAACATTCTTTGAAATAGGGATCGTGCTATAGTAGAGATCACTAACATCCAAAAATTTCAGAACAATTGGAGTATATTTACGAGGGTTAGAGCGCGGACAGACGGACAGACGGACAGACAAACCGGAGTCATAAACACTTTTCAACTTTGTTGGAAAGTGTTAAAAATGGGATTATTTAAAAAATATATATCACAGTGGAGACCGAGGCTAGTAGGCGCAGTTTTTAGTTATTGATTTTCATTAATTTTTTGTTTAAGTTTCTTAGGAAACTTTTACTGTACTTTTAAAGAACAGGCACTGGACTATAAATACCCGGAGTTTTGAGTTTGTAGCTTTTGTAGTTTATGTTTAGCAGAAGCCTGAAGTAAAAGGAAAATTGTGCGCCAACCTACCCCGTCACAAAACAAGTTGCCTATACCTATGGGGTAAGTTGGCACACTCTTTATAAAAATTTAAATGATACTCAAATAAGACAAGCAGTGAAGAGAAATCAATTTCATTATTACCAGTAAGTTTAAAGAAATGCGTTATCGCCCTACAATGTAAATTCTAAATTATACAGATATAAAAATAATGAATAAAATATCAACATGGAGTAACTTCTATCCTACTCGATATCATCATCAGAGTTACAGTTGTCACAAATAAAAAATCGAGTGTCTCCGTTTGGGCAAGCCTCGTGAGACCAAAATATTGCATTGCAACTACTTTTCTCGGTGTTTGCTGTTTTTCAAGCTACCAGCACACACCAGACACCGAGCCAACTTGCCCCGTGTTCAATGCGCCTACTAGCCCCGTAATAAATTTCTGCACAAAAGGGACAAGCAACCATCTAAGCATAAATAATCCAAGTAAATCACATATGGGGTAGGTACAGTTTATCATACACTAAGAAAAAGTGCACAAGTTAAATCGTAATTATTAAGATAAGTATTAGAAATTAGAAAAATAATGAAGCAAAAAAAAAATTACTTATCAGTTGAAAAAACAGAAAAATCGTAATAAACGTCCACTGCACATAGGTAACGCTGCAAAACTACAATGAGGATTGTAAAAAATTAGAAGAAAGGTACTCTGTGACTGGTTGACTATCTAACCACAAACTGGCGATTTATGAGAACTGCGCCAATTTACCCCTGTAGCCAACTAGTCCCGGTCTCTCCTATCTACAAATAAAATGCTTTTATTAAAAAAAATAATTCTCAAAATAGGTTCAGTTGAAAGCTTAGGCCAGATGACTAAAAATTTTGCATTGTCTTTTAAATATATAGACTTTAAATTCACTTCAATAACTGTTTTTGTTTTAACATATGTTCAAATTTTTATAAATAGCATAAAATGGAGACGGACTGCATGCGGTACCAACCAAACCAACTGATTGACTGTTCCAAACTTTAAGGGGAAAAAACACATTAGTCTAATTTCAAAATTTTAGCTGGAATGAAAATAAAAATCTTACTATAATATATTCGTTAAAAGTCTACGGAAAACAATTCTTTCCGTTTGAATCTTTGTGGCATTAAAATTTCATTGAAAATTAAATCTTTTTCAAAAAGTTCTTCTAAATTCTCTTCAGTAAATGGTTCTTAACAAATGTTAAAATTCACAGAAATCACGTTTATATGTGTAGAGGCAGACTGCATATGGTACCTATCTGATTGATTGATTCGATCTTTGTGAAATCGAAAGACCATCTGGGTCTACTTTAAAAATTCCAGCTGAATAGAATATAAAATATAGGAATCAGATTGTAACACTCGCTTAAAGGTTCATAGATTAAATCTTTTACATTCAATGTTTTTAGTCTTTAAAATCCATTGAAATTTAATTTTAATTAAAAATTCTGTTAAATTCTGTTCAATAAGTGGTCTAGTTTTAATAGAAATTAAAATTCACATAAATAGCACGTGCAATTATCCAAAAAAAAAACATCCCCTGCATTTCAATCTCCAAATTGTCACAAAAAGAAAAAAAAATTACCATTCGACAGGAAATTATGTCTTATTTCAAACTATGTAAAATAATTAAGCTTAGCAGGTTTTCTTCATAATGAGACTATAAAGGAAAGTGTCCCAAAATGGCATAATATATTAGGTAAAAGGACATACCTTATGTTTCTAATGTTGTTGCTAGAGGCCAGGACTTAACGATACTCAGTTATGTTGTGTAATCGAGCAGTAACGAAGAGCATTTAATGGCGAAAGTTTCAAGTTTGTGTTTTTCATTGTTTATAAAGAAACTTTTTGCAGTTTCGTCAGAAATTTCTTTGGACTATTTTTTGGTGTTAATTCACGCCTATTTCATTTCAGTGATTAAATAGCTGAAGTATAAGGTCAGTATTTATTCTTTTTAGTAAAAATGTCTTTGTACACGCGTGATTGCGACTGAAGAATCAGTGCGGGAGATTGAGGAAATGGTTAGAGCTTACATGCGAACAACAATAGACAGCACACCACCATTTCATGAAACTTCCGCACTGATTCTTCTGTCTCAATCTCAACTGGACGACCACTTCGCTCTTCGTCAACAACTTTTGAACGAGCCTGCTCATCTTGTACAACTCCTGTCTCATAAATTCAAATTAACATCTTATAGTTGGATTGTGCTGCCACCTATTGGCATATTAGGAAACAATTTACTACTAATTTCCGACCTCTCATATCAGACTTCTCGCGTAAATTGCATGCATTCCGGCATAAAATCGTATGAAAAATACACTTACCACTCTAAGGAAATCTTCTGACGCTTTATAAGAAGAATTGAAAATGATGTATTTTATAAATCTGAATTTAGCTGCAACTATTCAAAAGATTTATACCGCTTATTTAAGTAGGGACATTAATCCCATTCGAAATTTACAAAATAGCTCTCCCTATGCAGAAATATCTCCTAAAAAGCCATATATTTATATCGAAAATTGTATATTTGACTTGAATCATATGCATATAATGTATATTAATAGCTTTTTATGCAATATATCTAAACTTATATGAAAATTAATTTCTAAAATTCCTAGGTATAAATCAGTCCAAGAATGATAGACTATTCTAAATGCAATACAGTTTTCTGATGCTTTATATGAAGAATCTAAAATGATGGATTTTATAAATGTAAATTCTGATGAAGCTATCCAAAAAAGTTATATCGCTTATTTAAGCAGGAACATTAATACCACTGCGAAGGTACGCAAAAATCTTTCTATGGAAAAAATTCTAATACGAAAGTATTGATACCAAAGCTTTCCAGAAAAGCTTAAGCGCGAAATCTTCAAACCTTTCCATGCAGATTCTAGTCAATCACCTTAAGCTGTAAATGCTTGAATGTAAAAAAGATCTTGAAATTTATCTTGTTATAAAATTGAAATTGATCACATCGTTTTCTTTCAGCATTTGGTATGCAGTTAAAAAAGATAAATAAGAAAATTTAATATTCAGCATCATGTGAAAAAGTACTTTTTTCATCATTTGTTTAAATATAGAATTTTCTTGCCTGAATCTCACAGAATATCTCCTAATTGCGAAAAAAAATCGTAATCCATATATTAACTTTGCATATTTAGAATAGATGTGGGAATAAAAATGTATAGTTAAATTTATTCTCTTAAACTTAATGGTCCTTTATGACAAAAATAAATTGTAATTTTACATGTTTTCTTCTTTTATACTCTTTTTTTTTAATCCATTTTATTCGCTTTGCAGGAATTTTATCAGTAATAATTGTTATATAGATATCTTTAAATACGAGTGTCAGTTTAATTATTCAATTTCGCGGGGTTTTTAACCCATTTTTTCCACTTGGCAAGACTTCCACACAGTTTGTACCACTATTTTAGAAAGATAATACTTGCTTATTTAACCTTGGAATGAAAAAATCAACCATTCATCTTTATTGGAAGGTTAGGAGTCATTTTGACTCCTCCTTAAGGGGACGGGGGACTTTAAAAAAGCTTAAAAATCAATTCTTTATTTTTTTTAAATTTCACTTTAAATATTATTCAAGGGTACATTATATGCATTATGGTATGCATTTATCACAATAAATAAATAAATAAATAAATAAATAAAAACTCTTTTTGAGAAAAAAAAAGTGGCATTTTACGCGTCGTCTTAGAAATCATCGACATGCCCAATGCGCGTTCCATATCAATGAAAATCCCCAATAAACTGTTCCTCGAATTTTATATATTTGAATATAAAGGTAAAAAAATAAATAAATAATAAATTTTTAAATTTTTACGAAAAAATTTCAAAAAAATTCGATTTTTTTTTCATATCTTTATATTCAAATATATAAAATTCGATGCACAGTTTTATTTATGTATATAAACAAAACTTTTATAAAAAATATTGGGGATTTTCATTGATATAGAATGCTCAGGGGGCATTTCGAAAATTTCTACGACAACGCGTAAAATGCCCTTTTTTTTTCCCCAAAAATAATTTTTTTTAAATTTTTTTTTGTGATAAATGCATGCCCTAATGCATATAATGTACCCTTGAGTAATAATTAAATTAAAATTTACAAATAAAAGAAAATATGTAAAAAAAATTGAAATTTTGAAAGTTTTTCGAAAAATTTCATTTTTTTTTTTTTTTTTTTTTTTTTTTACCTTTATACTCAAATATATAAAATTCGATGCACAGTTTTATTTGTATATCTAAACCAAACTTTTATAAAAAATATTGGGGATTTGCATCGATATGGGATGCGCAGGGGGCATTTCGAAGATTTCTACGACGACACGTAATGCCATTTTTTTCTCAAAAATAAATTTTTTTAAAGTTTTTTTGTCATAAATCCATGTCATAATGCATATAATGTACCCTTGAGTAATATTTAAAGTGAAATTTACACAAAAAAAGAAAATAATTTAAGAAGTTTGAAATATTGAAATTTTTTCGAAAAATTTAAAAAAATTTCCATTTTTTTTTTTTTTTTTTTTTTTTTTTTACCTTTATATTCAAATATATAAAATTTGATGCACACTTTTATTTATATATATTACCAAACTTTATAAAAAATATTGGTGATTTTCATTGATATGGAACGCGCATGGGGCATTTCGGAGATTTCTAAAACGACGCGTAAAATTCCAGTTTTTTCTCAAAAATAACATAATTTTTTTTTTGTAATAAATGCATGCCATAATGCTTATAAGGTACCTTTGAGTAATATTTAAAGAGAAATTTACAAAAAATAAAAAAATTATTTTTAAGGTCCCTCGTCCCCTTAAAAATGGCAGTTTACAACATACTGTGCTTTTTTTATAGATGCAATTAAAAATGCTCTATCAAATTCCAGATAATTTCAAGCAAAGAATTCACCACTTCAGGTTAATTTTACCCTTAATTTCGTCGCAGTGTGTATACCTAAAAGGATTTACCTATTAGTAAAAAAGCATAAGTGGTAGGGGAACCCGTGGCAGAACGGGGTACCAAATTGAAATAATGTTTTAAAAATACAAAAGGGTTAATTAAGATAGCTGCAAAATTGTCTATGAACTCATTATATTGTAATAATCACAAAAACTTAATAATATTGTACGAAAAAAAGAGAACAATTTTTTTTTTTTTTTTTTTTTTTTTTCAGAAACAGAACATTATGTCATTTGCCCCGTTAGAACGGGGTGGAAAGGACAAGAAATTATAAAAACATATAAAACTAGTGGAAATGCGAAAAAAAAATGTTTTCTATTTATTTTTTTAGTTTGACTATGAAGATTTAACTACAGTTTTTATTGTTTGTGTCCTTTTCTTAAGCCCATTGACAAAATTCATACACTAATACAGTCTCATCATCTTCACTATCAATTGCCACACAGGAATTGTGTGGCCATTTTTCACTTGCAACAAGCGACCCAACTTTCAACTGACTTTGAGTAAAATTCACCACAATGATCCGGTGAATTTTAATTCACCGGAATTCATCCGATTTCACAATCAGATTAAGACAGTTAAAAACATTTCGGAGCAGAATGGGGTACTTCCCATTCCGCCCTACACTTTCCGCCTCAAGGACACAATTTAGGTTACGGAGGTAAGGTCACTCGAGAAAGATACGTAAACAAACGTTTAACTGCACGGAATTATAGACAAATAAACGTATTTCAAGCATGAACTAACTATAGTTGCAATGTAAACAAGTATGTATGCCTTACCTTGGTTACAAAATCATCAGAAATTAAAATACTGAAGCAAAAAAATCACACAACAAAATATTCACAAACCAACGCTCGAGTAAACTGGCCAAACATAGCTTCCAGAGTTGAACGGCAAGAGGTTTTTTTACTTCTGCTTATTGCCGCTAGCTGTTAGCACCACCTTGACACCAAAAATGTCAATCTTCATTCCGCACCGGTATCCCGTTGTGCTCCCGGTTCCTCTAGAAGATGTTCTTTCTACATCTTGATGCACTCTACCCATTTTAGCCCGATAAAGGAGCACTCTAAGAAATATTTTCTCCAATTCACGGAAATATTCCTGGCAACACTGCTACCGGTATATATCCGAGTATTGAAGAAATGTATGTTCTAGTACAGAAAATTTCCATAATCTGAAAAAAAGGAGTTTTAAAAAAAAAATACGTTTTTCGTTCTTTCGTGGATTCACTCGATTTTAAGCATGGAACCGCGCGTTCAGAATTGGGCATCTTAACCACTCGGCCAGAAAGCACTTGGTAGAGGGCGAGTTTAACATGAAGATACCGTTTTCCTTCCAATGGGGGATTGGTAAGGCTTGTTAAAATTCTCGTTTAAAAAGCTCGGATATTTAAACTTAATTGCAGGGACATTTCGTCATTATGAAATAATGGTTCGTGTTTTAACACTCAGAGAATAATAGACGATAAAAATTATTACACATTAGACATATTTTTAGTAAGACACAGTTTGATTGTTAGATGTAAAATATGAATTAAATATTATATTTTTAATTAAATTCAAGATAAAAAATGCTTTTTTGAATAAATTCTTTTTTTATCACTTGAGTGAACTCATACATGTTTTTTATATGTGTTCGTTTAGAATATATTTTACATACGAATATTTTTTTAATACTCTAAAAAATAAATTGGGAATAAGTTTAAATGAAGGAGACAATTGTTACTTTATTAAATTCGAAAACATTATTATTATTTTTTAAAAATAAATTAGAAGTTTTAATTTATTGAATTTTCGGTTTTTGCTTTTAGAAATAAATTCAAATTTTGGTATTAATACAGCCAATACGCATGCGTGCGAGAAATAAACGGAATACTTCCCTTTTTATATTTACCTCTGACTTCCGGGAAGAATTAACGGATAAAGCATGTTTTTTATGAGTACGGAAATTATTTGTTTAAAATTGACAAAAAAGTTTGTGTATAAAGACGAACATTTCTGACAGTGAGTCCAAATGACTCATTCTTCCATATCAAGGCTAATGAAAAAAAAAAAAAAAACTGCGATAAAAAAAAGGCGAAGATTATTTTTTGGATATAATGATTCTCAAAATTTAAAACTTGTATGAGTTCTGTTATTTGCACTAATATCAAATAGAATGTAAAGACATGAGCAACTCATTTTGCTACTTATTTCTAACTATCCAATGTTACAGAAGGTTTTTACTTTCTACGTAAAGTCAAATTATTCAATTTGGGTGTTGATTCATGAATTCTATTTCGTTTTACTGTGCGATGAAAAAAAAAATGCGAAGATTACTTTTTGAAAATAATGATTCTCAAAATTTAAAACTTGTATGAATTCTATTATTTGCACTAATATCAAATAGAATGTAAAGGCACAAGCAATTGATTTTGCAACTTATTTGTGACTATCCTCTGTTACAGAATGGTTTTATTTTCTACATAAAGTCAAATTATTCAATTTGAGTGTTGATTCATGAATTCTATTTCGTTTTACTTTGCGATGAAAAAAAGACGAAGATTACTTTAGGAAAATTATGATTCTCAAAATTTAAAACTTGTATGAATTCTGCTAGTTGCACTAATATAAAATAGAATGTAAACGCACAAGCAATTGATTTTGCAACTTATTTGTGACTATCCACTGTTACAGAAAGTTTTTATTTTCTACATAAAGTTAATTATTCAATTTGAGTGTTGATTTATGAATTCTATTTCGTCTGTGCGATGAAAAAAAGCGAAGATTACTTTTTGAAGATAATAATTCCTCAAAATTTAAAACTTGTACGAATTCTATTATTTGCACTAATATAAAATAGAATGTAAACGCACGATCAATTGATTTTGCAACTTATTTGTGACTATCCTCTGTTGCAGAATGTTTTTATTTTCTACATAAAGTCAAATTATTCAATTTGAGTGTTGATTCATGAATTCTATTTCGTTTTATTTTGCGATCAAAAAATGGCGAAGATTACTTTTAGAAAATAATGATTCTCAAATTTTAAAACTTGTATGAATTCTGTTATTTGCACTAATATCAAATAGAATGTAAAGGCATGAGCAACTCATTTTGTTACTTATTTCTAACTATCCAATGTTACAGAAAGTTTTTATTTTCTACGTAAAGTCAAATTATTCAATTTGGGAATGTATAGAATGTAAAGCCGTAAGCAGTAAATTTTGAACTTATTTGTGATTATGCACTGTTAAAGAAAGTTTTTATTTTCTACATAAAGTTATATTATTCATGGATTTATTTTTATACTGAATTGTTTCGCACTGACAAAATGTTCCTACCAGGTAAATAACAAACAGTGATTCAACAATAAATGCCAAATATGATATTCGGCATTAATAATAAATGACAAATGAAAGAATTATAGTGAATTTTAAATACAAAGATTCAAGACAAGAACAAGAGAAGATAAACAAGAACAAGGACAAAAAAATCATGCATCCAGTTCAGAATAAGAAACAATTTCCAACATATTCAGAAACCTTTAATAAAAATTTACAGTTTATTAAGATGAATGATGACATCAAAATTCTCAGATTGGAAAACTCATAAGACTTTTGAAAACCCAAATTCTGCAATTACCATCAATAGGCGGATAAATAGATGGAAGCATCAATAGATGGAATGTTTCTGCGCAGCTCTGAATATGGTCTGTAGATTTGTATGCATACTACATAGTGCACTAAACTTCAGTTTAGTTAAAGACGTGGCACAGTTGAAAATTTCCATTCAGCAATTTCCTTCAATAAACGGAACTGTACTTGGAAAACTTTTGCGCAGTCTTGTATATGATCTATAGAGTTTAACACACCAACTATGTAAAAAAATAGCTAATATTAAAAGCGCGTACCACAACTGAAAACGCACTTCCAGCAATTATTGTTCATAGGCTACAATATTTTAATTATTGTTCATATTATTCTGTAACAAAATTAATTTTTGCGTCCCTCAGAATAAACAAAAAATTCTATGCACATCATATTCTACACTTTTAATGACCCGGCAAGACCACTACCTCAGTCATATTCTGATATAAAGAAAAAAAAAAACACCTTTATTTAAACAAATCGGGCAGGGAATTGATAGGGTTTCTTCCTCAAATTTAGCCTATGACTGTTTAATGAATAGGCGAGATCATGCACAGATTTACTAATTTAGAAATATGAAGCCTTTAATTTACATAAGCCTCTTCAATAGTTCCGCGATGGCAAGACGCTAAAATGACACCTGGAACCGCAACCGAAATACAACTTTAAATCTTCTCTACGATCTAGATGAAAACCCGAGGGTATCAAACAGAATTTTTATTTATTCAAACTATTAATCGAAACTTCTTATCAAAGGAGACGTTCCAAAAACAATCCACGCGGCGGGAAACTGTTTGAATACTACTGTCTAATATACTTTCAGAGGCAGGACTGAACACGACGCCAAGTCTTGGTAACTCAAAGGGCGTAATACGACCCAAATCCGAAGACACATACATTCACGTCTACTTATATACTACATACTTTACAGATTGAGCTACGAGCCTTATTTGCATAAAATAACAGAGAAAACACGTAACCGTAGATTCAAACATGCCTTGGAAAATTAAAATAGGATAGACATCTCTCTAAGAACTAAAAGATTTTCTTAAAACGCCATAAAATTTTTTTAAATGCGCCAGGCCTTTCGAAAGATCCTAGTCTTTCTTCGTCAGGCGCAAAGAAGACGTTCTTCTACTATGAAAGCAGCAACAAGACTGAAATGAGAGATAAGGGAAGGGAAACAGGCTGAAGAAACAGCCAACAGGAAATTAGAAATCAGCAACCAATAGAAAGCAGAAGACAGCAGCCAATCACAGACGAGTATAATCAAAACAGAAGAATACAGAAGAGTATAATCAAAACAAAAGAACACAGATTAATAGGGGGATAAGGAAGCAAATTGGGAGAAAAAATTCTAATAAAATGAAAACACACACACATATTAAAATATTGGAACACATGAAATTAAAAAATAAATAAATGCATAAAATATTAAAACAGAGCAATATTAATTAATACAAAAAATAAATTATATGGTAGTACTGAAAAGGTTTTTTCAAGCTGCAGAGAACATAGTGGGATTAGATTTATCATTAACAATAACATCACGATTAAGATAAATAGATAAATTTTCAAGAAAGTCCAATTCAGAGATACTATTAGCATTAAAGATAATTTTAGCATTTTGAAAGTTAAAACTATGGCCGGAATCCCAAGAGTGCTTGGCAATAGAGGATTTAGAAACTTCTTGATTAATTACATAACAAGAGTGTTCTTTTAAACGGATTTCAAGATTTCTTTTAGTTTGACCAATATAAAATAAATCACAGCCGTTACAAGAAACATTATAAATTCCCCATTTACGAAGATCAGGAACAGGAGATTTAGTGGAGGGGGATTTGAATTTGACAGGTTTAAAGATAATGTTAAAATTGAAACGTAGTAAAACTTTAGCTGATTTGACACATAAAGGTGGATAAAAGGGAAGGACAACCAAACTATCAGGTTTGCTTAATTTGGAAATGTCTCTGTTACGCCACACTGGTTAAAAGTCTGATGTCATGCTCACACTCAAAGTACTAGAGACCCTTTATAAGCGAGTCGCTAGTCCATTAAATAGTAAGTGCCTTGTAGCATAACTAAATAATACATATAAATTTCAGTATTTTTAAATTAGTATAATGCCATTAAAATATAGCGCAAAGATTTTTCCCACCACAGAATTTAATGTAAAGGAATTCGTTTAAGCACCCATGTAAACGAATCATAAATACTACGCACTTCATTTTTAATATAGAACAGGCCATAATAAACCCCAATCACATAGACAAATTTTATGGAAATCTGACTATATTTACGCCAATTAGAGCACGGACAGACAGGCATGCAAGCAGACAAAGAGACAGACAAACCGAATTCTTAAAAATTTTTCAATTATGTTGGAGAATGCTTTAAATGATAAAAATACTTTAAATGGATTAACTTCGTTTTTACAACCTTTATTTAACATAACTTGTTTCATGTATGTACAGTTGGAATTCTGCAAATAATTTTTTGCTCGCTTCCTAATTTCCTTGTATTAAAAAAAAAAATAAAAAAAAATAAAAAAAATAAATAAATTTAACAGCTACGCTTCCGATGACAAGATAACGTTTTAATATTTATAGAATTTAATGAATTTTAAGGCATTTTTACGTTGGTCGGGCGCAGGCGGTAAATCCCCAAATAGTCTTCATGGTTACAAGTGTATGCAAGTTACAACAATAATGTAGTTAATTATGCGCCCAAATCTCACTTGCTAAAATAGACCAATTACTTGTGAAACTTCAACAATGAAATACTTAAATGCTAAAAAGGAAAAAAATAATATATATTAAAGAAAGTGATATATTTTTTTAAATCAACGCTTTTATTTGAAGTGTATTTGGGTCAAATGCTTCAATCTATTTTAGATCCATGTCTGTTAAATGAATTTTCCACGGAAGTCACACGTAGGTCGATCGTGAATGACAATGACCAATTAAAAGAGGTAACTCATCAGAGACAGGCTTCGGGGACAAACATCTGTTCCTTCCACAGGTGAAAAATATTGCAGAAACAATAGTGTCTTGAAATTTCAAGTTATATTTCTTATTTCATTGTATATCTAAATGTATAATAAAGTTGAAATCACAAATATATGAACAAATGGTAAAATTCTAACAGATGAACAAAATATGAACATAGAAAACACGTATGTAAAATAAAAAAACTATGAATAACCCACAGAATCATCAGAGGTGCTTGTTGGTTAATTCATAGTCAAGATGCGTTATTTCATCCAATTTTGTCGGCATTAAGCCTAAAATGACAATATATATATATATATATACATATATATACGCGATCACTTTACGCAAATGGTGGTCATAATTAAATCAGAAGTGTTATACTAGTTCAATGTAAAAATGTCTGTGGGAAAAACAAAGCTTCGTACATATTATCCAGATCATGCTAATTTTATGCAAACAAACTAGCCCAGATCTTAATCAACAGGGGCCAAAATAGCAGTTAGGCTTAACGGGCCCTTAAAGCTGTCATGGAAACTGAAAATATGATTGTCTAACATTTCATGGGATACGTAACTCTTATAACTTGAAGTGCTACTTTTGGCTTTGGTGTCAAAAATCTAAATTATGTTTTCTTTTTAAATGTACGAGCTCATTTCGGAAAATAACCTCTACTGTGGCATGGCGCTAGTAGTAGTGGGCGGAGTGCAGTTTTTACATCAAGTCACCTGTGATTTCGTAAGCTTCCAGCTATTCTAGTGAGAGTGTCGTACAGCTGCGATTTTGCTGCTTATAACGTCACAAAATGTTACTGCCATTGGAAATTCTTCTTACCAAGTGCGAGGTACGAGAAGTGATAAAATTTCTTTGGATAAAAAAACTGCCCGAGATCGACATTCATCGTAAATAGTGTGTCGTATACGTCCCAAATTTTATGAGTGAAGTTGTAGTGTTCGGTATCTTTTGCGTCAATTCAAATGGGTGGTGTTTAATCATCCCCCTTACAGCTAAGACTTGACCCCTTCTGATTGCCATCTGTCAACTGAAATGAAGAAGTAACTTGGGCACAGCACTTCGCTGACTGTGAGGAACTTGAAACCGCTATGTAAAATTGGTTGAATTTGCAGGCGGTTGAGTTTTATGAAGAAGGGTTTGGTAAGTTGGTAAATCGCTATGACAAGTGCTTGAATGTAATTTTACATGGTCACTATTGTTGGAAAATAGAGAACAGCTGTACCTTTCAGAAGTAAATAAAAAAAATGTTAAATGTATGCGGGATTTTTATTTACAGCGAAACGCAGGTTAGCCTCCAAATTGCCTTCGTATTTCCTATGATTTAAATAGTATTTTGCTGTGTTTGGCCCATTGATTTTTTTAAATAATTGAACAGACACTAAAAACTTCTATTTAATTATTACGATATGTGTATGTGCATAACTAATAATAAAATATTTTTCCTTTTTTATTTCTTCGTGGCTTACATGGCCTGATGATGGCATTACATGTCTTATATGAATGTAAATATATTCAATGACATTTGAATTATATGATTACTTGCTCTTTAACCCTTTCAGGAAAGGAGTAGCTCTGTTTATAAACTTATGAAATAATGGAAGAATTTATAAACGAATTTATTATAAAATACGAACTTACTTATTTTCACGTACATTATAAATAGAAAATTTTAATTAAATATTCTTGGTGCCGTTTGTCAGTTTTGGAATTAAAATTAGTTATTACCACCCTCGAAGGGGTTAATGTCTTGTTAACTAAGTTAAGACCTTAAAGATACATTACAATAGTTAGAAAAGTTACACAAAGATAAATTCACATTGCAAAAGTTACAAATCATTCATGAAACAAATTGATGATTTACAAGCGAAAATATATTTCATTATACATTGATGACCTAACATATCAAAGAGGAGATTTTATTTTGATGCTACATTTATCGCGATTGCTTTGTTTATTTGGCTTGAACAAAACAACTCTCATTTTTTGTACAGAAACGACTTTATGATGCATATCTAGAAAAATTAGGTTTGAATTTATTTTTCTACACAGAAAGAAAAAAAAAAATGTTGATTTTACTGTATAATACTAGCAGCTAGAGCGCCAGTATTATATTTAAAATTAACAATAACAAACCGTAAAATATAGAGTAATTTTTTTGTTAAGTAGTAATATATGATTTATTACTGCATTTTCCTTAATTAGACTTGTATTACTAATGTTTATTTACGGTTTATTATTGATAATTTTACAGTATAATATTGGCGTAACAGGCCAGTATTATACTGTAAAATCAAAGTTTTTTTACAATGTAACAAATTAGTTTGTGCAGCTATACAGGTTGTTTCACTACGATACTGACAAACTTGCAGGATGTGTAGGGGGCCCAGAGACGACTCCGAATCACATAGCGATGCAGGGTCGGAAATATAATTCTAACGAGATAAATGGGTTGTTAGGGTCTGAATTATGGGATCCAAAATTGCAATTTAAAGACCGTAAGCTTAAAATATGTCATGACTTTCTCATAATGAAGTTGCTCGAAGTTTCGTAACGTGGGCATCGGATTGAATCTCGGATGTTTTAAAATACGCCGTGCATTCGTCGGACGTTCGCAGTAGCAACAAAGATAAGTTATTCCAAAACGCTCTTACTACCTCTGATAATCTGGAGGATAAACAAAGGTGCAGGAATTAAAATCCTTCGATGAACTTTGGGGTACTTCATTATCAGAAAAATCATGACCTATTTTAAGATTATGGTCTTAAAATAATATCAATTTGCTATAACGTTGATTCACCCCCTAACAACCCTCTATCTCTATGGATTGCATTTTCAACCCTGCATTTCTATGTGATTACAAGTCGTCTCTGTGCTCCCCACACCTTCTGCAAGTTTGTTGGTCTGGTAGTAAAACATCCTGCACTGTAAAAAACGACTAGTTTTTCTGCAGGAATCGGAAAAATAGTTGCCGTTATCGTACCGGAAAAATTTCCGACCCAGCTGGGAATAAAATCCATAAAATATCGTTTTATTGACTATTTCCCTTTTTTTTATGGATTTTATTCCGAGCTGGTCGGAAAATTTTCCGGTACGATAAGGGCTACTATTTTTCCGATTCCTACAGGAAAACTGGTCGGATTATTTTTTTTTTTTTTTTTTTGCAGTGTGAATTTCAATGCATAAAAACATGCATAACTAATAACTTATATAAAGCAAATGCATCAATATATTTAGATACATTTTTTACCATTTAGTAAAATTAGTTTTTCAGGATAATTTCTGTTTCATCATTTATTTAGCTAATTTTTATCGCAATTATTTCATTGGTTATAAGTTTTCATGAATATTTCAAGATAATTCGAAGTTAAAATAAATATGTACTGTGGTGCAATTAGTGGATATTACGGATTTTTAAAAATATCACAGTTATTTGTATTTTAGTCAATAGACACATGCTATCCCTAATTTTATAGCAATCACTTATTGGAATAAGAAATAAAAAATAAATAATGCTACATTCTTTTACACTAATTATACAAGGTGTGCTGTAACGCAGAGGCGGCTTTAAAAATTAAAACCAAGCAAACGATGACTAGGTATTTAAGTTATTCTTGAAAAATATTATAAAGTTCGAGGCGAGCGTCACGTATTTGTGATGCATAATGTACTCAGGTTCCTTGATTATCCCTACAAGTGATTTTGAATGAAAAATTTGCCTTATTTTATCAAAGTATATCTGCTATTTAATTAGGCAAAAAAATCTATTTTGAAAAACAAGGAATAAGATTAACAAGTCGAAAATTGTACATAAAAGTGGCAAATAAGATGCGTTCGTGCTATAACTAGTTTTAAAAATATTGAGATGATGGTGCAATAGTTGTTTCGCTCTTATGTAAAAATGCATGAATGCAAAATTTATTACGATTATATATATTAAATTCATTAATACGGAAATAATATGACTATCTTAAATATGGCGTAATCACCATGACAACCTAGAATCATTACCTATTATGGGAATTAATAGAATTAATTACGTATGATAGGAATTAATAGAATGAAGAAAACGTTTATTAATATCTTTATAAGTTTTGATTCGATTTTATGTAAAATTTGAAAGGACTCGACAAAATGCTGCAACGATTATATATTTTAACTTCCAAACATTTCGGTTTGGTAGTTTTTGCGCTGTTTGTTGAAATAAATAAAAGGCAGACATAAAGGCGTGGATCGAATTGAGTATATTTGATATTAGCAATAACAATTACACAAACATACTGAAAGAAAACAGAAAATTTACAGGTATTTTTAGATTTTGCAAGGCCCATGTCGGGGAATTGGCGGCCGTGAAAAAAAGCTACATTAGACAACCAATCACAATAAACATAGTTGTACAAAAAGAAATTAATAAGAATTTAATGTAATGCTATGATTATTTTCAACACCCGCCCATAATCTAGCATTACATCAGAAAACAAAGAAATTTCTTGAAATCAATCATTAATAATAATATGACACAATTTAAACATTACTTGTACAAACAACAAAGAAATAATAGTTCATAAAATTTAACTTTAGGTAATGCCTTTGTAAATAAATCGGCAATTTGCATAATCGTAGGAACATATTCAATTTTGATGTTATTTTCTTTTATAATATTGCGAACAAATTTCAATTTGATATCGATGTGTTTCATTCTACCATAATTACTCTCATTACTGATACATTTTGTACATGATTGATTATCCTAAAAAATTATTAAATCCTTAATATTTACAATTTCACTAGCAATATTTTTAAACCGTAACAAGTCTTGCAAACTTTTAGTTAAAGCAATGACTTCAGCTTCAGTTGACGATAAAGCAACTGATTTTTGTTTATTACAACACCACAGAACAGACATGTTACAAAACATTAAAATATAACCTGTTACTGATTTGCGGTCATTTGTTTTAGCCCCCAATCAGCATCAACATACATGGATAATTTAGGATCAGAATTTTGCTTTTTATACACAAGTTTTAAAGACAATGTTTCTTTTAAATATCTTAAGATTTTCTTAAGTGCTTTCCATGCAATTTCAGTAGGATTTTCTTGCAATTGACTTAAACAGTTAATAGCATACAAAATATCAGGTCGAGAAATATAAGCTAAATATAATAAACAACCTACAAATTCACGATATGGGCCATTAAAAGGTTTACCATTTTTGAAATCAGATGGGGTGGACTTAGGAGAAATAGGAATGTCACTGGGTTTACAATCTAGCATATTAAACTTACTTAACAATTTAATTATGTAAGACTCTTGATCCATTATTAAACTATCAGAATTGAATTTCATTTGAATACCTAAAAATTCTGAAATACTTTCCGATTTTGACATATGAAACTCTTTATATAATAGGGAAATAACTACATTAGTTTCATTTACATCTGAACCTGCAATTAACATATCATCTACATACAAAGCAATAATTATTTTATGATAATTATTATACCGAATAAAAATACAAGGTTCATTATCACAAGATTTAAAATTTAACTTTGAAATAAATTCATGAAACCTTTCAAACCATTGTCGTGGGGCTTGTTTTAGACCATATAAACTTCTTTTAAGTTTACACTTTCGCCCACTTTTATCATCATAGCCTTGCGGCTAATCCATAAAAACAAGTTCATTTAACTTACCATTCAGGAACGCTGTTTTAACATCTAACACAAATGCATATAAGTCTTCATTTAAAATCAAAATAAGAACCAAACGTAAAGCTGGCATACTTATTACAGGGGAAAAGGTTTCACTATAGTCTAGCCCTTCTTTTTGCATAAATTCACGAGCTACGAGTCTCGCCTTATGTCGACCATCTCTTTTGATGTTAAATACCCATTTGCAGGAAATAGGTCGTTTGTCAGGTGGTAATATTTCAAGATCCCAGACATCGTTGATTTTCATACTTTCAATCTCCGCGTCCATAGCTTCTTTCCACAAGCGTTGTTCATCACTAGGGAGGGATTTGATATCATTAAACGTTAATGTTACTTGTTGGCAAAGTAATGCTTCGTAAACTTCAGGATCTGGATACCGTACAGGTAGCTTTTTAAATCTTTCAGATTTTCTTGTTTTGTCTTCTTTCTCTTCAGGATCATCTAATTCATCACTCGTATTTTCTAGAACATCTGGATCAATTTCTTTATCGACTGGTTCTGAATTTTCTATTATGTATTGTTTCGACTGAACATTTTCCTTTTTCTCTTCATCGAATTTTACATTATTGATACAGTTATGCGTTTCGTTTCAGGATCTAGTAATCTATATCCCATTGAAGAATAACCAATGAAGATCATTTGTTTAGACCTATCGTCAAGCTTCTTTCGATGAACGGAAGGAATTAACATATAAGCACTGCATCCAAAAACACGTATGTGCTTGAAATCGGCTTCTTCTCCATATTTCAGGAAGTACGGAGTTTTGTTCTCAATAGTACTGCTTGGCATTCGGTTTTTCAAGTATGCTGCTGAAAGGATAGCTTGACCCCAAAAAGTCTTTGGTAAATTTGATTCAGCAATCAAAGCACGTCCTATATTCAGAAGCGACCTATTGCAGCGTTCAGCTACTCCATTCAAAGATTGCGTGTATGGAGGAGCGGGGTCGATCACTATACCAAGATCTCTAGTAAAATTCACTAAATCATTAGAAAAATATTCCTTCCCGTTATTACATCTAATTTTCTTCACTGTAGGGTTGGATTTTAAGAACATTTTTAATTCTTCTGAGACTTCACTTTTATGTTTCAGTAAACGTACTTCAGTAAAACGAGAAAAATCATCGATAAGAGTCATAAAATAACACTCACCAGAAAAAATTTGTCGGAAAAATAGGTCCACAAATGTCACTATGAATCAAAGTCATTTGCTTGGTTTCTCTTTTTCTTGGTCCTCTTCCCATTGGTGTTGCACTCTGTTTTGCCCGAGCACAAATATCACAAAAAGAATCAGGTCCCGGAAGCTTCATATCTTTCAATACTTTGTCACTCGGATGACCAAGTCTGCGATGCCAGATATCACAATGATTTTCCTTTGAAATAAGAACGGATTCGTAAACAGGGACAAAGTCACTTACGTATTGTCCATTCACATCACGTTCACCAAAGTAAAAACGGTTTCTCCCTTTTTCGATAAATACTTTTTGATTCTTGAAAATAACTGTATAATTTGCACTTTCAATTTTCCTAACGGAAATGAGTTGCCCGTTTAAGTCTGGAACATAAAGCACATCCTTTAAAGTAATTTCCATTCCATTTGACAGTTTTTCATTAATATTTCCAATACCTTTGATTTCAAGATTCCTTGTTATCGATGCGCATTTAATAGTTCCTGAAGAAGGTACTGAGGATGCGAAATAATTCTCATTAGAACACATATGGGAAGTTGCTCCGGAATCTACTATAAACTCATTCTTTTTAATGCTTCCAGCAACGAAAGAAATAGCTGATGAGGCAAATTTTTCTTCATTTGAATTTTTAACAGCTTTACAGTTACGTTTTATGTGTCCGGATTTTCCACAAGAATGACAAGTAATTTTCTTTGTACAATATTTCGCTGTATGCCCTTTAGAGTTGCAAATTTTGCAAAAGAATTCTTTGCGAGTCGACATAAATGCAGTATTATCATGAGCAGCCTACTTTTTCTTTCTTTGAATCCAAAAGAAGTGCTTCAGCATCTAATAATCTTTGTGTCACGAAATCTAATGTCAAAACAGAATTCGGTTGGTTTTCTAAAGCAATCTTAACATTTTCAAATTCCTGAGGCAATGACATCAAAATATAAACAATAGTATCCGTTTCATTAACTTCTGTCCCAGACAGCTTAAGATCCGAAATTAATTTATTTATTTCATCAATGTGATTTCTCGTAGAAACTGTACGATCTTTCTTCATCGTTGCCAATCTCTTCCGAATTGAAATTTGATTCACTGCACGCTTTGTATCATAAGTGCGTTCTAATTTATTCCAAATTTTATGAGCTGTATTTTCATCTTGAAGTGACGCAAAAACATTATCACTTAATAATGATAATAATAAAGCGTAAGCCTTTTTTGCTTTCACGACATCGGCGGCATTGTCTGGAACCGCTTGATTTTCCAGGAATTTTTCCAATTCCTTAGCAGCAAAAATTTCCGTTACTCTTCGTTTCCATACCGAAAAAACTTTTCCATCACCTTCAAAAAGAGGGATGCCGTAAACATCTTTTGAAGAATCCATTCTGCTCGATAAAATATATAAAAAGAAAGATAAAATCTTTTTCACTCAAAATCCCAGCAGAAATGAAAAACAGAAAGATAACGGCGTCAGTATGTCTCGCAGCTCATTTCAACACTTGCTAGAACCACGCTCTGCTGTTGAAATAAATAAAAGGCAAACATAAAGGCGTGGATCGAATTGAGTATATTTGATATTAACAAGAACAATTACACAAACATACTGAAATAAAACAGAAAATTTACAGGTATTTATAGATTTTGCAAGGCCCAATTCGGGGAATTGGCAACCGTGAAAGAAAGCTACATTAAACAACCAATCACAATAAACATAGTTGTACAAAAAGAAATGAATAAGAATTTAATGTAATGGTTTGATTATTTTCAACACTGTTATATGCTGACAGCCGGACGGGCCAGACTACGAATGTCGGTGCTACTTATTTATCTAGTTACGAACTCATCTGAAAATCCTTTTAGGACCCTCGTCGCTAAGGGGTTAATGTGTAAAATCAGAAATTTCCATAGTAAAATTCTTTGTTTTAGATGGTAGTTGTTAAAGTTATTCTTGCATAAGATTATTCCGTTCGCAACGAGCGGCACGTATACGTGATGCATAAAGCACTCAGCATCCTTGATTGCTCCTTCGAAGATAAGAAGCTTGTAACTTCTAATATGCATCATTAGTTAATCAGTACCTCCGAAATTGCGCTCCAGGGGAAACAATGTGATATAAGGAAAAAAAGAGAGCTGTGATAAAGGCCATTACACTGGACAATAGTGGTTTTGTCCAAGAACTAAAAGCCTAAATTGCATATTTTTCAATGGTGTAATGTTTACATCACTATCAACTTTAAAATAGTTGCCACGGAATTGACGTAATGTTTTTCTAGACTAGATTTTTATGCTGATTTCAAATCTGCAGTCTGTTTTCTTATGTCATGTCTAGTTTTTGAGTAAGAGGAATTTATACTTTTGCACGGCATTAACACAGGTTTGATATAAGATGCTTTTTAGGTGTGTGTAATTCATTGACAAGAAGGTGAACAGGGTCAGATTGATATCAGAGACATAAACAAAAATCTATATAATCGAAAAAAATAAGTAGTAGAATCTATCCTAACTTGTTGAAGTTTATCATACAAAGTATCATAAAAAGCTATTTCTGGCTTTTTTGACCAAAAACTAAAATTTCACTTTCTGCAAAATCTAGACGTGATATTTGAAAACAGATACAAGATTTGAAATCAGCTCAAAAAACTGGTATAGAAACATACTGGCGTACTCGTGCGGCAGAAATATTTGAACGTCAAGAAACATTATTAGAAAAACATGAAAAATATGCAAATTAGGTACAATATTTCACAGTCACATGACAGTATAATCTCAGAAACAACGTTTTTGTGAAGTAAATTAGGTAGTAACATAAAAAAATCCCTACAGGCGGAGGTAGATTTCGAAGTTAAGTATACTAATTTCACAAACAAAAACCAAATCATGATTAGAGATAAACCCACTTTAACAATTTTATCTGGCCGCTTTTGACGAGTTTTTATTTCATTTTTATATAATAACTGGTTTTATCAGAATTATGTTAGGGCGGTATTCAAAAAAATACTTTTCCATGCTCAACAACTCGAAATTTTCTGGCATAACTCCAGATTCATTTTTAATAGGAAAAACTTGAAACTTGTTGACGTGATTTTTGAAGAGATTTATAAGCAACCTGTGTTTTTAATTTCCGTTTAATTAATTAAAACTTGATACATAAACAATTGTTTTATCAGTAAGACAATATTTTTCGTTTCTAACACAATTGCTTCGGGAAATTCCGTTCAAAATGCCCACTTTGACATCATTTTTTGAAATATATTCTGCCTCTGTCAAAAAATCGATCTTTACGGTACATTATATAGTTTCTGAATAAGCGAATATACCAATTGGATGCGTTTGAGAGCAAAAATGAATTTAAAAATGAGTCAGAAAATAAGCAGTTTGGATTTGAATACTTCCTTTTCCAAAACAATCCGCTTCGGGAAATTCGGTTCAAAAGGCCCACTTTGACAGCATGTTCTAAAATATATTCTGCCTCTATCAAGAAATTGACCATTACGGTACATTATATAGTTTCTGAGTAAGAAAAGGTACCAATTGGAAGCCTTTGAGAGTAAAAGTGAATTGTAAAATGAGTCAGAAAATAAGCAGTTTGGATTTGAATACACCCTTACTAAGATGATTTTTTTCTTCAACCGCTATGTACTTTTAATTTGTTTTTGCTGTAAGAATTGGTCCTATCCAAAACTTGTCTATATAGATGTTGTAGACAATATTAAGAAGATATATGATAAATTCATGGGGATTTTATATCTTTTGAATTGACGGAGTTATGGATTTTTTTCTTCTTCAAACGCCCTTTTTGTTGTCGTTTTTAATTTTTTTTTTTTTTTTTGCGGTACGAATTGGTCCTATCAAAAACTTATGTCTGTAAAAGTTGTAGATAATGTTAAGGAGATTCATGATAAAATTAATTGGATTTGACATCTTGAGAATTGACGAAGCTATGAATTTTTTTCTCCCAAAAACCCTATTTTTGCGCCTCTTGAGCCCATTTTTAACTTTATCAAAAATCTGTGATACATAAATTTTTGGCCATATTTTTAGAAGTAATAAAAACTTTAAACTGATTCGATATGTACAAAATTTAAGAAGTTATAGGGGTTTTTCGGTTTTCACAAAACCCCTCCCTATTTCCATCCCCTTGGTCCGATTTTGCCCATTAACGAACTCGACCGAGATTTTATACCCCTTGATTTTATGTATCAGTTTGGAAGAGATTGGTGTAGAATTGTGGAAGTTATCGTGTCCAGAAGAAAGTGATATATATAGATAGATACATAGATAGATAGATAGATAGACAGATATATAAAGTTTTTTACTGAGGGTGGTTTTGGGCTCTAGGGGTCTTGACCGGTGTAGATCTGCAAAAATTTTTCAGAAATTCCAACATAGGAACGACGACAATAGGTAGTATTTCATATGAAATCTACCTAACAAAAAACCCTGTCTGATATTGCTTTATACCTTAAATTTGCAAATAATTGTATAAAATTTACAAAATTTGCATAAATTGAAATATCCAAATATCTCTCAAACTTGACGTGCTGGAGTAAATCTAAAACCAGATTCGGAATCAACACAAAAAACCGAATAAAACAACTAATTTCTGTTTTACGATAGAGTAAAATTTCAAATTTGTTGACCAGTGTTATTGAACTTTTTCTTTCAAAGGGATAACAACGATGTTTTATGACGTAATAAGACATTTAAGACGTAAAAGTACGATCTTATAGATTATATTTTCCCTTTTTTAACCATACTAAATGATTTGATCGATGATGGTTAAAAAGAACGACGATATACGCCAAAAAATACCTGCGTTCAGGTCTTAATTTTTTCCCGCTGTGTAAATACAATTCTGGGCATACGTGCGCGTTTTTTTCCTTCTCAAAATGAAACAGATGAATTGCCGATGAGAGTTTGTTGTGATTTTTAATTAATATCTTGGCTAATTATCAAAAATTTAAAAATATCATCCTCAGGGGCATCAACAATTGCTTTGGACTGTCCTTGAAGAAATATTCAGACTTCTAGGTGCGGTAGATTTCGCTAGCCATTGCAGATAGACAAACAGATCAAAACTTTCTTCTATTCATATAGATAGCTGGGTCAATCCACCATTCTTTGAATTAAAGAAAAGCTGGGTACTTTTTTGGAATATATAAACAATCACTTCATAATGTTGTTAAATTAGTTTACTCGATTAATAATTGAAGTCTCGTAACATATTTTTTTTTCGGTTTGACGATTCCCAGATTTAACAACCACGCTGCAAGGAAGAGGACAAAAATAACGCCAAAATTTGCTTTAAATTTATGCGGGTGAACATCACAAAAGGCAAGATTTGGAAAACAGTTTTGAATATTTAAATTGTTTCAAAGCTTCTGATTGGATAATGATCGTCAGGATAATGGCAATTTCATTCTAAAACATTTTTCGCATTCTTGCTTTTTTATTTTTAGATCTAAGATTTTAATTTTGTTTAAAGGAACATGTTTCGTCTATAGTACCTCAAATTCAGTGTAATGTTGAGTTTTATTTGTAATTTATAAAAGCCAGAAAAATGACATAATAAAAGTCTACTCAATTTTTACAAAGCCATTAAAAACATTATTTTCAAAGAAATGTTTAAAAGATCTTGCTGGTAGCAATGATTTTACAATTTCTGACTTGAACTATGTCAATAACAAGAAGAATTACTCTGTAGCGCCATCTTTATACCTCATAAAGAACTAAAATGAGCAGGCCAGGACAATGATATTCATTTTCAGTGGCAATCATATTTTAATTATTGAAAATTATTTGTAAAAAACAGAGCTTGTTACCTTTCACATATATGTGTTATATAAGATATAATTATTAACTAGAAATAAAAAACAACTAGAAAAAGATATTTGTACAAGATAGCATACTGCATTTTACTTTGCACACAATAACGTGTGACAGGCCAGGAAAATGACAATCTGAAATTTAAGTCTTTTAATTGCTTTATTTTTTGTTATTATGAATATAATATCTCTTGAATATATTCTAAGAATATTTTTTATTAGACTGTAAAAAAGAATATTGCATTACATAACATCAAACAGAAATTTTATTGTGCGGACTGCAATTTCCGTATTTTGTGATATTGACCCATGCACGCATATTTCGGAAATTTTTTCTAATAAATTTAGTATGATTATAGTCATTTTTGAAGTAAAAGTAGGATGTATGAATCCCTTTTATACAAAAAATATTATTTGTGGCATTTTTGTTCTCAATTTACAGCAAACTATGCTCCTGTAATTGTTACCGTACTGATTTGCTGTGTAGATAGTTTTAATTCACATAATTTTTAGAGTATTGAAAACAACAGCATTCAGGTTTGAAAAATTATACATTTTACTATTATATTTTGCAGAATATTTAGTACATTACGGATTAAATAAAAAGTTTCAAAGCAGTCCTCAGAAAGATAAAAAAATATATATAATATTTCTATTCTTCAAGTAAATGTTTACAAAAATACAATTCTTCATTCGATCTAATCGATAATCTCAAAAATAGATATAAGAAGAAAAATAAATAAATGGAAAAGTTCGATATCAAAGGAGATTTTTTTTTTTAGAAAAAAACAATACATGGAATAAAAAGTTTAAGAAATATTTTCTCTCCATTTATTTGCGAATTTTCTAGAATCTTATAAACTTCCATTCTTTTCTGTTTTTTTTTTCTCTCTTTATTTCTGGAATCTGGTTTTTGAACTACAGCTTTAATACCTCTAGTTCAATAAATTCTTTTGTGTGGCTTAGTGCTCGATTTTGTACTCCTTCTTTCTTTACTGAGTGATAACACTTTAATGTTTTGTTCTTCTTTTTCGGATCTAATGGATTTAGTAAAGTTATTTCAAAAATCAGACGCATCCAAATATTTTTGATCTTGTTCAGTTAAAAGAAATTTTAATGCTCACTCACATATTTGATATTTTTCTTGTGGTCTTAGCTGATTTGCTAAATGAAACGTATTTATTATGTTTGAAGTAAATGCTTTTGAAATTACTTTCGGCATTGAGATTATTATCAATGTACACTGATGCCCAAAAGCATAGCATATTTCAATAAATTATTATTTATCAAACGTTTTCTGTTGGAAATTCATACACATAATAAAAAAATGGTATGCAAACTAGTGGTAGTTATGATTTGTTTTAAATAAATCAAATTAGCCATTTCAGAGGATTGGACGATGATTTCAATTTGAAATACCAGTAGAAGTTCTGAAAAAGGACGTCCGAGTATAAAAACAACATCCGATGAATGATTAATGGCATTAATTTTTACAGGTGTAAGGCACTTCTGTTAGTAAAATAGTGAAATGAATGAGTGACACTGGAATTTGCAAACAAATTTATTTGAAAGTAAGTAAAAGATTTTCTTCACGTACTTAATAAAACGAAAATTTTCAAACCAAAATTCTAGTGTCATTGTCCCATTTAGGAATTAAAATTAGGTGGTCCAAAAATGAACCACCACCCTTGAAGAGGTTAATGGCCTACGCAATGAAATAGGGCCAGAAATTAAGGAGCCAGAGTTAAAGGGCCAGAGTTAAATTTCGAAGGAAGGTCGCTAGTTTCGGGACAAACTCTATACTGGCAACATAGTCAACATATTTCAAATGAAAATCAAATTTTCAAATTATTTTTGCTTAAAAGGCGCAAAGGCCAACCTAGTGAAAAAGATTCCATGCCGGAACTCGAACCCGGGCCATCAGTATAGCGCACTGACGTTCTATCGACTAAACCACATGGAACGATACCCAGCCTGGAACTTCTCACTATTTCAGGTTGGCAAGGCTACAAAACGCAGCACAAGATGGAATATTTTTCCGTGAGCCACCAACATGGGGCAAACACAGACACTTAATTAAAACCAGCATCGATTGAATCTATATTAATATTTGGAAATTTTTTCAGATATAAACATTCGCCTTGCATACAATATTTCAAATGAAAATCAAATTTTCAAATTATTTTTGCTTAAAAGGCGCAAAGGCCAACCTAGTGAAAAAGATTCCATGCCGGGACTCGAACCCGGGCCATCAGTATAGCTAGCGCACTGACGTTCTACCGACTAAACCACATGGAACGATACCCAGCCTGGAACTTCGTATATTTCATCGTATATTTCTTCGTATATATATCGTCAGCCTGGAATATTGTATGCAAGGCGAATGTTTATCTCTGGAAAAATGTCCAAATATTAATATAGTCAACATAGTCTTTATGCCAGCCTTCGGAAAATTTGTTTCTTACCTACCTCTCGTCACAAGCGTGATCGGTATCAATGGTGCAGCGAGCACGTAGTATGGACCGTAAAAAAGTGGAGCAATGTAATATTCTCTGACAAATTTAGTTTTCTTTTACAAAGTGATAGTCAGATAGTTTTCATATGGAGAGAGCTTGGCTAGCGATATAACACAAAATTTATACGTGAATTGCACCATCACAGGCAAGGTGGCATGCACGTATGGGACAACATTATGATCGATGTCCTCTGCATCAATGATGCCGATCATGGCTGTGACGAGAGATAAGTGGGACACATATGGTCTAAAGACGTTGTTTACTAAGTCGCCTGCTTACAGTTTGTCGTGAAACCAGCAGCGGCGCATCAGCGTTAACTAACTCTGCTGCTATCGTGGCATTAATCAGTTGCGCCGGCACGTTAATACCACAAATTGGTGATCTGATGGGGTTTAGGTAGATTTAGTAAGAAAAACTACCTATTACATTCTCCCCTATGTTGGAAACTCCGAAAAATGTTTACAGATCTATGCCGATCATGACCCCTAGAACCCAAAACCATCCCCAGTTCACAATTTTACTTATCTATCTATATATGTATATAACTTTATTATGGACTCGATACCTTTCATAATTTTGCACAAACCTCTTCCAAATAGATACGGAAAATCAAGAAGCAGAACATTTCGGTAAAGCTCGTTAATGGGCAAAATCGGACGAAGTGGATGGAAATGAGTAGGGGTTTTGTGAAAACAGGAAACACTCATAACTTCTTAATTATGACACGTATCGAATCAGTTTAAATGTATTAGTATTTCTAGGAAAAGAGCCAAAATTTTATCTATGACAGATTTTTGATATCATTAAAAATGGCCTCAAGGAGTGTTAAAAATATGGTTTTAAGAAGAAAAATATTAATAACTTCGTCAATTCACAAGATATCAAATCCGCTTTAGATTTATTATAAATATTCTCAATATTATCTAAAACTTTTATATTGACAAATTTTTATAGGACACTCTTACAGCAATAAATAAATAAAAACAAAAAAGTGTGTGTGGGGGGTGGGGGGAGTGTTGTAGATGAAAAAAATCACATATTATTTAATCCGCCACTAACGCAATATAAAAAGTATGATTGGCGTGATGAAAATATTTGACAACCATCATAGATGCTGTATATAGAGTTACAATATAAAAGGCGGTCGTGTCTCAATAAAAAGAATGCCAGAATTTAAAATATAGTGCATGGTTCATTTAATGAAACAATCGTCACAAGCTTTAAATTTATTATATAAATCCTCTTAATATTATCTATAACTTTTGTAGCAATTTTTGTAATACTTTTTGAGATGGATGATATTTCTAAAAATATTCTCGGTGAAAAAGAAATAGGGGTTGAAGAAGAAATTATCGTATTAGCATCATTCTGATAAAACCAACACCTACAGAAAAATTAAATTGAAAACAGAAGTGGCCAGATAAAACTGTTAAACCGAATACTCTACGCTTGATTTAGTTTTTGTTAGTGAAATTAGTATTTAAATTCGAAATCTACCTGTTCCTGTAGGCCGAATCAGCAGGGATTATTTCATACAGGGACAACATTTGACAAGACTTCTAGTAACATTTCTGGTTAAATGTATTGTTGCCACAGTCTCAAAACTTTAGATTGATCGAAACCAACAGCTTCGGCACCATCGGCCAGACTCCATCATTCCGACAACACGACAAGGTGTCAATTCATCTATATGGTACGTAATCTATATCTATATCTATATATAAAAGGCAAGTGTGTGTACGTAAAGACACACTTTTCTCCATGACCACCTACTGCCATTTACACGCGGTTGTAGTGGTAGATCCATAGACTTCTCATATAACTGGACTCAGAAATAGCAACCCTTTCTTGACGCCGGGATCACTACCCATCGTCACGTGATGGTGCGCAGAGAAAACGCGCCAAACCGGTTTTTCTCCTCTGGTTCCCGCTGAAACTTTCTTGCGTCGGGCGTTTCTCTCGCATAAATCAAATCCGACAGTTGCTAGTAAGGTGATCACCGCCAAAAAAGACAACCTTTCGGCGATGAAAGCGGAAACATGTGTGCCTCAAGTTCTGACCGAAATAACAATGGGATTCTGCCTCTACTTCTTATCTTTACTCTGAGGGTAGATCGCACTTGGTCTCCTGCTGTTAGTAAGGCAGTTTGGTCACGATGAGCGGAAGTGGGGGATTACAAGGACACTCAAAAAATTCCATTACATTACGCCGTATAGGGAAAAAATGTTTAAGATAGATTTTAACAATGTTACAGCCTTGCATAATGAAATTGAAATGCTTTTATGAAGTGTTTTTAAATATGCATTCTGTGGCATATGCGGTGCAAAGATTATTTATTATTCATTCACAGGGCAATACAAAAGAATTCCGTACATAATGATATAAAGCGAAACATTGTTTGCGACGTATTTTAATTATGTTAAATATCTCACATATAACTAATTATAGTACGAAACCACCTCATTTGCTACGTTTGGCGTACAATTTCCAATTTGTTGAATTTTAGCGACTTTTATTGCGATTTTCACTCGGATTTTTAGCATTTTTTCCAGTTCCACGGCAATTTTTTGACTTTGGTAAAAGAAATTATCATAAGAAAATCCATTGAAATAATTGCCGCGATAGAAATGTAATAAAGCATATGTAATAAAGATACAGCTTGTAACGATGCACGTTAATACGGTATCCATGGAGTATGGAGATATTTTCTGCATAATAGATGAAAGCTCGTTTTGTTGAAAATTTGAATAAATTTATCTGGCATCACATCTAACGTACAGCATTTAAATTTAAATTACAATGTTTTTCTTCCAGACAATTCGTGAATAAGCGCAAAATAAATAATAAAAAACATTGAAATCTTACTGATGACGGTCTTGTAATGGTTGAAAACGTTCTAGCTTTTTCTGATGTATTTTTAGATATTTTAAATTGTATTTTAAATATCTTTATATTATATGTATGCACCTGGAAGTAACTTTTGTAGAATTATTTGTGGTTTATATGTATTTTAATTATTAAACTCAAGGTGAATATAGCGCTACAATTTTAACTTTCATTTATTAGTAAAAGGAATTCAGTTTCAAACATGTAGCGTAATAAATTTTGTCCTCTACGATTTTTGAATTTTAGCTTTTATGAAAAATATATTATTTATTGAAATGCATCTTTTAAGGAATCTTTAACGTGCCTTTTAGAGATTTTTAAGAAATTTTTGACGGACCGGTGCAACGCCGCCGGAGAGATCAGCTAGTTTACTTAAAAAATATGCTTGAAATCAGCACTAGAAACAATAACAAATTAAACGAATCATCTATTATCACAATCTAACTATTTTGCATTTCCCGCTTTTGTCGCCCAGTCTTCTGAAACGGCTGATTTGATTGGTTTAAAAATCAGAATTACATCTAGTTTGCATATTGTTTTCTTATAATGTGTATGCATTTTCAACGTTTTCCAACAAAAATGTTTTGAGCAAACAATAATTTATTTAAATATGTAATATTTTTTACATGAGTATAAAAGATTTATTAAAGAAATACACTGTAAAAAAAATTCATGACTTTCCGTTTTGGAAAAGGCAACTAGTTGCCTTTTCATCACGCCATCTTTCATTACCAAAAAGATTACTTTCATTGCAGATGTGAAACTAATCGTGTTGTAAATTTAAACTTTTCATGCTCAAAATAATCTATTCGTTTCAGAAAAGGCAACTAGTTGCCTTTTCCAAAACGGAAAGCTCATGGATTTTTTTTTACAGTGTACTTACATTTTGTACCTTAAAAAAGAAAACGAATGTTTCTTAATCTATGAAAAAATAATACAGGGTGTCCAGGATAAAAGTATCCAAAAGTTATGGCTTATTTTTACGGAACTACCCATTAAAAGTTTAAAAAAAAAATTATTTAAATAGAAAGAACATCTCTCCAAGTTTTAATATCAATAGATTTCTATGTGTGCACCTTTTATAGAATAACAAACGTCTAAACAGTATTCTAGTTCTCTCCAAGTGTTTCGTAGCAAATCAGGAGTTATTAGACGAACTGCTTGAATGATACCCTTCTTCAACTCATCCACACACTATAAAAAAAATCCGACCAGTATTCCTATAGGAATCGGAAAAATAGTTGCCCTTATCGTCCCGGAAATTTTTCCGACCCAGCTCGGAATAAAATCTGTAAAAAAAAAAGGAAATAGTCAATAAAACGGTATTTTACGGATTTTATTCCAATTTTACGGATTTTATTCCGAGCTGGGTCGGAAATTTTTCAGGTACGATAAGGGCAACTATTTTTCCGATTCCTACAGGAAAACGGGTCGTATTTATTTTACAGTGCAGTACTTTTTTGTTTATGCGCAACGGATTTAATGAACACCCTAGTAAAAAAGTCTAATGAAGTCAAAACCACAGACTTTGGCGGCCAGGCAATTGGGCCCCGTCTTCCAATCCAACTTCCAGGAAATGTCATACTCAAAAACATGGTAACATCTCTGTGACAGTACACTGTAAAAGAAATACTGCCAGTTTTCCGGTAGGAATCGGAAAAATAGTTGCCCTGATCGTACCGAAATAATTTCCGACCCAAATCGGAATAAAATCTGTAAAAATAGGGAAATAGTCAGTAAAACGGTATTTTGCGGATTTTATTCCGAGCTGGGTTGGAAATTATTCCGGTACGATAAGGGCAACTATTTTTCCGACTCCTACCGGAAAACTGGCTTCATTTTGTTTTACAGTGTATGGTGGAGTCCCAAAAAATGTCGGAAGGATTTCCAATTCACAAAGAATTAGTCTATTATATTTTAATAGATAGTTCTGCAATAATAAGCCATAACTTTTGGATACTTTTAGCTCGGTCACCCTGTATAATCATGAGAAAATATAAGAAAACTTCTTCCGAGTAACCGCGCTTCTAAAACGCGTTCCTCCGTCTGTAAAATCCCGGTACAGCAATACATTTTTTAGATTTAAAGAGGCATTTATAAAAAGAGTTTCTTTTACTGTCCGTATTTTTCTGAAACATTTAAGAGTAGTTTTTATAGTGTATAGACTAGTTTTCTTAAACTAGAATATAGGTCTATAAAACGCTATCTTTTCGAGAATAAACATTTTCATGTTTAACAGACAAATCACAACGTAACAGCAATAGAAAAATAATATTAATTCCAATCAATTATTGTTATTTTAGAAGATTAATTTTAACACAATTATTCTAATTCGTAAATAATTCATATAAATTGTAATTTTCCAACTGGGCAAAAAATGTCCTGTCCAGGATCCGAACCAGGAATGTCTTGGCTGAAGCTGCCAATGCTCTGCCAACTGATATATCCCAGAAAAGTCTGGATGACCAATCTGGATGAGAATCTGGTACTCCATGTTCCCAGCTCAATTGGAGGAGCATTGGCAGCTTCAGCCAAGACATCGCTGGTTCGAATTCTGGACAGGACAATTTTCACCCAGTTACAATTACAATTTAAATTTTTTTTTTTTTTGTTACTCTTGCTTGTATAAACTCATTTAGGCAGCTGAAGATGTTTACTTGAAAATTGATGGCATCCAAAAATCCTGCATTGCGGGTTAAGGAAACTGATTAATACTCTATAAAAACTACCCTAATAAAATACGAAAGTCAGTGGCAGCAAAACAAGCTTCTTAATAACACTTTCGGTCCTGTTTTTTTTTTTCAGTATGGGGTAAGAATCCCTTTTACGGTAATAAAATTAAAAGTAACTAACCAAATCACAGAGGTTACGTTTAACTGAAATATAACGAATATATTAGTTTCTAAAACCTAATGAATGTAGTTATTTCGCGTTCTTTCCATATGATAATAGTCGAAGGAAGAATTTTTGAACACGTATGGAAAATGTCGTATTACAACAGGATTTAACAGACATAAAAACATACTAGAATTTTTTATTGTTTATCACAAATTATTCATTCGGAAAAGTAGTCCCTAAGTTAAACCCTTTCGGCCCTGACTTTTTTCTTTAAGTCCAAAAAAAAAATAAAACTTATGTCAACTTTCTTTTTTTTTTTTTTTTAATATTTAAAAGCAAGATGGCGCTACTTGTCCACCAAAAAGTCAAAATATAGAATGCACATATGTAATTATGTTTTTACGTATCTGCAAGGCGTTATTTATAATTTAAAGCATTTTAAAATTAAAGAACACATATGTGACCGCCAGGGCCGAAAGGGTTAAATTCTTCTTAACATCTTTAAAATAACTTCTTTTGTGAGGTTTCTAAAAGTAAAAAGTGCTTTTCTGAATCGTGGCTAACACAGAAAAGCTTATTGTATATTTTCGCTGGTAGTTATCTTATATTTTTTTGCTGTGTGCAGTTGGGTATATCAAGTATTAATTTCAACAAAGACGATATTTTTGTTTCTTTTGAAAATGTATAAGTGCAGTCAAACTCGGTTTATACGAGCACGGCTAATACGTGATCACGGTTAAAACGAGCAATTTGTACAGTAAGAAATGTTCATCATTTAAATTACAGAGTATCCCAAAAAGATCTGTACAGCTTCAAAATTTTACTTAAAAAATTAATAGGCCTACAGCAAAACTAATTACAAAAATAGATAGAATAATTCAAAAAGTTTTTCCTGCAGTATGTTCCTTGTGTTAGATGGTACAGCACAACACATAACCAATTATTAAAGATTTCAGTTATTCAAAAACTGCGGATCCTCTGAAGAAAGCTCAATGTGTCGATTGGTTTATTGAAACAAAATCCAATACTCAAACTCAAAGAAATTATCGAACGATTTATGTCGATCGAAATTGAACGCTAAAACGTTCGTGGATTTAATTTGAATATCGTCTTGATATTCTTTGTGCTACGAAAAGACCTCATCTTGAAGTTTACTAAAGCAGTAGAAAAAAAAAACATATTCTATCTATTGTTGTAACTAGTTTTGCTGTAGGCCTATTCTTATTTTTAAAGAATTTTTTGAAGTTGGACAAATATTTTTGGGACACCCTGCATATTAAAATTTTTCCTCTTATTACGAGCTAAAATTGTATGTACATGGCTAAAACGAGCAAAACATTTGTTCATTTCAATGTGAATTTCGTAGACTACTGGGGAAGAATTAATTAAGGAATCCAACCACGTGGCTGTAGGATCCACAGTATGCAAAACTGTTCACCGAATTTTCATTTCACAACTCGACATTTTTGATTTTTTATCGCGAGATCAAAAATAGATAGATTCCAAGCAAGCAATTATCACCAGAAAAGATATCATTTTATGTAATGATATTGACGTCACTCTATTCCCTTCTGAAGAATGGAATCCGACTACTACATTTACGATTGCTTCTTTGTTGTTGCATTACTGTATGTCATTCATATACTACCAGATGTGAGTAGCTGGGAAGCTCGGCTCTCAAGCACAGCTAACGGTAATGATTCGCCTCTGTACACGTTTTAATAGTTTATTTAAAACCTTTTACTCTCCAACTGGACTTTTAAGTCTCATTAAAGAAAACTCAATGTAAAATTTATTTAATTCGTCTACTAATAAAAGTATATAGTACTTTTCATAAAAAGTACCATGCTGGATCACATTCAGTAAGCACAGCGAAACAGTCGAAGCTATTTTCTCGACCATTTACTTGCATTTAGCTTTTCTCCTATTAAAAAATGTTTTACGAAAAATTTGCAACTACAAAACACGTCTCAGTTACAGATAGGATCACTTACATTGTTCTTGTAAAAATTGTGAGGTTTCTATAACAGCATTCTTTGTTAATTAAGCATTAATAACAAAAATTCTAATTAACGGTTTATTAAATCAGTTTTATTTTTAAATCTATCCAAAAATCAAATTGTTATTATATAAGTTGTTTTGGATATCTTCAGACATTAACGTAGATAATTATTGAAGATAAGCAAATTTCTGATTTATAATTTGAGACATAAGGGGTTAATATATTTTATTGGCACAAAACACGATATTTTGTTTTTGGGCGCGACGCATTGGCAAAACCTCTCCGATGTTTCATTCTTATTTGTTGATCACGATCCAAGTATCCTTCTACTAACATCTAATATTATTAATAATATCTAATGAATTTTAGCATTAAAATAATTAGAGTCATTATTAATTTTTATTAATTTAATTACATGTGTTTTTGTACAATTTTTAATATTTTCCCGGCTATTACATTTATGGTTAATACTTTAATACAGTGGCCTGCAAATGTTCAGGAACAGGGACTGGATGCTTTTGATTGTACACGGTTTGTAAATTATCTACGAATTGTTGTTGAACTTCTGGGATGTAAACAACATGTTTTATTTCATATTTCTGGGTGAAGATTTAGTAGGGAGGATAATTAGTGGAGTTAGTAATAAATTTAATAATAAAATAATATTTGCGATCACCTATGTAACAGAAAATGCTGAAAAGGGTTTGTCACTGTGTTAAATGACTATTTGGGTCTTGTTCAACGTTTGTGTGCATTTGTGTAACCATAGCACTCATATTCCCGGAAGATGTTATTATGTCTGTGAAAAATTCAAAAGTTTTTTGTTTATAGCATACAGAATTTTCAACTAAATTTAAAACAACTTTCCGAAAACTAGACAAAGAACAGTACGGACAGTATTTTGCAATTAAAACATGAATACATTAAATATTTGATGAGATATGGGCATTTGTATGAAATAATTTTTAACTGTGCATGCGTGGAAGATTCTAAAATTTTTATTTTATAATTCGCCGTCAGCTATTTAGGGCAACGTGTATAAAGGTGTATAAAAAGTTCAGTCAAATATCACGAAAATTCACGAAGATAGGGGCGATATAGCGAGTTGCTTTCTCAAAATAGCTTTATTATAAGGGATTTTCCACAAATTTTCAATCAGCTCACTATATCTTTCTGCGTTTTCACAATATTTGAATAGACTTTTTACAGAAGTTGTCCAAAATAGCTGACGACCAAATTATGAAATAAAATTTTTGAAATCTTCCTCGCATGCACAGTTAAAAATTATTTCATACGAATGTCCATATCTCATCAAATATTAAATATATTTATGTTTTAATTGCAGTATACTGTTGCTATTGTTTGTCAGGTTTTCGGAAAAATGTGTTAAATTGGTTGAAAACTCCGTATGCTATAAACAAAAAACTTTTGAATTTTTCACAGACATCATAACATCTTCAAGTATTTGAGTGCTATGCTTATACAGATGTACACAAGCGTTAAACATGACCAAAATAGTCATTTAACATAGTGGCAAACCTTTATCAGCATTTTCTGTTACATAGGTGATCGCAAATATTATTTTATTATTAAATTTATTTCTACTCTCTTAATTGACCTCCCTAATAACTTTTGAAGGCCTGTGTAATTCCCTTGATTCTTGTATTAACTGAGGTCGACTATAGTTAATTTCACAATGTTATTTCACTTATTTACTTGATTATTAAATGAAGTCATGTGACATATTGTTCTTGTAATTTGGTTGTTCTCAGTTCTGATAAAAAGGTACTTTTTGTTCTTTTTTTTATTTTTAATTTTCAAGACTACAGCATTCTAATATTAACAATGCTAAAATTTGGCTAAAAGAATTAATTTTACTGTTATGTTATAGTAAATTTTTAGCAACTTTATGATTAAATAGAACTTTGTACGGCATTCTCCGATGAAAAACGATAATATTTATAATCTTTTTATTGTTCAAGTAAGTGTTTTCGAAAATACACCTCATCATTCGATCAAATCGGCAATCTCAAAAATAGAAGTAAGAACAACAACAAAGTAAATCGATAAGTTCGATACCACAAAAGTTTTTCTAAGAAAAAAGAAAATTCTATGAAATATTTTCCCTCATTGTTTTTACAAATTTTGAAGATTCTTATAAACTTTCTACTTACTATAAACTTGCAATTTTTCTACTCTTTTTTTCTGTTTATTTCTGGAATCTGCTTTTGTGAACTACAGCTTTAATACCTCTAGCTCAATAAATTCCTTTGTGTGGCTTAGTACTCAATTTTGCTCTCCTTTTTTTTCTCTACTGGGTGATAACACTTTAATGTTTTTGTTCTTCCTTTTCTGATCTAATGTATTTAGTAAAGTAAAAAGAAAAAAAAGACGCATCCATTTGTTTTTGATCTTGTTCAGTATAAAAGAAATTTTAATGCTCATTCACATATTTGATCTTTTTCTTGTGGGATTAGCAGATTTGCTAAATTAAACGTACTTGGCCTGTGCGAAATTACCGGACATTTGGTCGAAAAAAATATATACGTTATCTGGCGGGATTGTGACGCTAATCCCTTTCAAAGTAGGCCCCTTGCGCCTCCACACAGTTAGGCCTCTTTTCCTTACACTACCGAAAACACTTCTGGAATGATTCTTTTGGAATGGTATGTAACTCGCCGTCGCGTACTTCATATCTCATCTCTACTTTCAAAACGGGATACTTTCAATAGCGCCTTCAATTTCGGAAATAACCAGAATTTGTAAGAAGCCATGTCTGGAGACAAGGGAAGTTGGCGAACGAATGGAAACAAATGTTTCGCCAAGAAAGTCTGTATCTGATGCTATAAATGAGCTGGAGCATTGGTGAATCTTAAGAATTCTAATTATATATATGAATAAACATATATCGTTGGAAATGTCACATTCACCTTGAAAAATAGCAAAATAAAATCAAAGAAAAATTTGCTTAAAAGGTGCATTTTATATAAAAGATCTCAAAATATAAAAGATGTTATTACATATTATACTTTTTTAAAACTTAAAAAGAGTTCACAATATTCGGCCGAGCGCTTTCAATCAAAATCTTGATCATCTTCAGGGCAGCTTTGCGTAAACTGACACGCCTTAATCGTACTTTCATCCTCGGCTGGACAGCTAGGCTAGTCTATTTTACAGTGGAGGGGAGGGGAGACAGTAAAACAGTCCAAATTACAGTGGAGGGGAGGGAACGGAAGAGGTACAAAACTGTACAATGCTAACCAATCCTATAAATACAACATCTATTTAAAAAAATTTAACCATATATTCGGAATGTTATATGATATATTATCATTAACAGCCTTATTATTCTTTATTAAGATTTCAACTAATTTTTTTATTGTTGCAGTGAATTTTTTCGCTTTGACAATCACCAAGCTTTGACAAAATTTGATGCCAAAAACATTTGCTCAACTCGTTCAGTCATCTTGAGAGAAGTCAAAATCCGACGAACACGTATAACAGCACCTTACTCGGTGGCCAGAAGGCAACGAATGCCCACGGGGACTAGGGGAAATTTTCAAGCATGTGCATTAAGTTGTCTCGTTCTATTGTGCACAGTGGCGCCGCCTTAGAATCACTAATGTGCACAGCAAATATGTGTGGTGGGATAGTTATCAGACAGACCTCACATTTATTATATCTGAAGTAAATTATTTTGAAATTTGTGTCAGCAGTGCGATTAATATCAATGTAAAATAAGTTAATTAAAAATGCTAATAAGCTGTACTGTAACAAGTAATATAAAAATTTTGTTTTTAAAGTCAATTCCTACTTAGGCCATCAAAGAAAAATTTAATATAATCCCTTAAGCTAATATTAGTTTTTGTTGCATTACAATATCTCAATTTGTTGATTTTCTATAAGCAAGTACGTTTACAATGGAATTCCATGGGAATTTGGCGAAATATTAGAAATATCGCCAAGTTGGCGTCACTTTTGGCGACTCATTTTGGCCGCCAAATTTGGCGATATATCGCCAAGTTGGCGACAAACTTGGCGGTATTTGGCGACAGAACAGGATCCCCCCTATGGTAACCCCTTATTGAAAATACTTTCATTGAAATTCAATAACCAATGGCGGCCATTTTGTTTCCCTTGCAAAACTAAAATTAATTAATTAAAATTTAATTAATTAATTAATATTTGAAAAAACTTTATTAACATCAATTGTCATCCAGTACAAGTTTAAAAAAATTTATTTCAACCTGATAGGATGAATAATGAGTATTTTATGAACGATTGAAAATTTGTACAAGATAAATATATAAATATATAAATAAATATAGGGAGAGTGTGAGCTAATAGTAGAAATTGAAAAAAGACAAATGTTTCGTAATCTACGAAAATATGAAGTAGACAAGACTGAAAATATAATATAACATCTTGTGAGTGACGCACGTTTCAAAAAAGCATTCTTTTATCTCCAAAATACTCGGAATCCAATAGGTTTTTAAGATTTAAAAATAAAACCTTACGCATATATATATACACCAAGTGTTTCAAAAATCTGGTGCGAATGTAAAATGCAATAAAAAAGAGAGCTTTGCGTCGGAGAGACATGCCGTTTGCAGATAAATATTTTGCGCGTTATGAGATTTTGTATGACAGCAACAAAAAATTAGTTCAAAATTTCGGCAATAAAGGGCGCTACTCTACTGCAGATATTTCCATGGAATAATTCCATATTGCCCCCACAACGCAAGATTTGGATGCAAAATTGTATATGCAATATTCTCTAATGTTTCTGTATCCAAATCTTGCGTTGTGTGAGCGATATGAAATTATTCAATAAAATTTTAGGCAGTGGCGTCCTCTACTGTCGAGAATTTGAACCAATTTTTTTGTTGGTTTCATACAAAATCGCGTACCAAGCTGAATATTTATCTGCAACTGCATGTGTGTTTGACCCATAACTCTTATTTTATCACGTTTTACTTTCACACCGACATTTTGAAACGCTCGCTATATATATGAATGTATATTTTGCTGTCTTGAATTTCCAGAAATGTTTCCGTGTACCTTTTATAGTGTATTAACCAGTTTTATCAAGCAGGAATATAGGTTTTAGAATGCTATCAAGAGTTAATGCTCGAGTTAACGTTTTTATGTTCAAAAACCATGGCTGACAGACAAACATACCAAAATAGCAGTATTATCATTACCATAAAATTAAAATGATTCTTTAACTCTTGTTTGTATGTTTTCAACTAAGCAGCTGAAAATGTTTACTTGAGAATTGACAACATGCAATAAAGTTATATTTCAAGTTAACCCCTTGAAGGGCACCGGTATATATTATATACCACCTACGATTAATGAAGTTTTACACCAGAAAAAATTTATTAAATTTTACTTTTCTAATTTTGGTGGAAAAAAGCCGTAAAATTGCTTTTACTTATTTTGAAATAGAAATTTTCAAAGATTCCGGTGGGAATTCAGCATTTCACAGCATTTCTTGCCCCTCAAGGGGTGAAGAAAGCTGATAAATACTCTATAAAAATTGCCCAGAAATGTTTCCGAAAATCAGTGGCAGAAAAAAAAAAGACTCCCTTTCCATATGTGTTTCTGGAAATCTTTAAAAAATATTGGTTTCAGAAATTTTTAAAAATAAAAGGAGGTTTTTGGAATCCTTTGTTATTCGGAAGAGGTTGTTCGTAGCTATGTTTTCCTAGATTAAGAAATATTAGTCTTTTTTTTACAGTGTGATGTTTGGACACTCAGCTGTTATTTCACCAAAGACGAGCTGGGTATTTCCTTTTTTTGAAAACGTATAAATAATAAATCAAAATATTATGTGTCGTGTTTAATTCAATGTTAAAAGAAGTCATGTAACATATTTTTCTTCTAATTTGACTGTTCTCATTTATAGTAACCAGGTACTTTTTGATCACATTAAAATTCATGCTTTGAAAACAACAATATTCTAATACTAACAAGTATTAGAATGTTTTATTAAAATGTGTGGATTTTTATTAGAATGTTATTAAGGGGTCTTGTACTTTTTAAACGCGACGAAATTTGACGAAAAATTCCAAAGTTTAAATTAGTCTATCTTCAAAACCTTTTTATGTATGAACATGAAATATTGGATATTGATTAAACAGAGTGTGCTTTGCAATATGCTGTCATTAGAAATTTATTAGCCTTTTACAGAATTTGTGTATTGTTGAAATCAAAATAGCTCTTTTTTTTACTCCAGAAATCATTGCACGCATGATATCTTGAGAAAGTATGTATGAATTGTCATGAAATTTGGTAAAGATACTAAACATATATGTGTATTTAAAAGGAACTACTCTTACGTCAAAATTATTTCATTAACTACATAAAAAAATATTTTTGTAAAAGAAAAAAATTATATTTTTAATGAATAAAAATAATGATAACTAAAAATATTACCATTGTAAATACTTAAAAGTAGTTTATTTTAAACACACATATTTGTTTAATATCTTTACCAAATTTCATGGCAACCCATACATACTATCTCAAGATATCATGCGCGCAATGACTTCTGGAATAAAAAAAGAGCTATTTTGATTTCAACAATACACAAATTTTGTAAAAGGCTAATAAATTTCTAATGGTAGCATATTACAAATCATAATCTGTTCAATCAATATCCAAAATTTCATGTTTATACATAAAATGGTTTTGAAGATAGACTATTTCAAACTTTGAAGTTTTTCGTCAAATTTCGTCGCGTTTGAAAGGTACAAGACCCCTTAAATGTTTATTAAGGTTTTAAAGATAACAGTAAATTAGAATGTTTTTAAATATTTATTAAGGTTTTTAAAAGTAAAAGGAGGTTTTTGGAGTTGTTTGTTACTCGGAAGAGGTTACTGTATATTTTCGTTCGTAGTTATAATATATTTTTCTAGATTAAGAAATATTTGTGTGTGTGTGTGTTTTTTTTTTTACACTGAGATTTTTGGTCAGTCAATTGTTATTTGCGCCAAAGACGATCTAGGTATTTTCTTTTTTTTTAGAATCTATAAATAATAATTCAAATCATTATGTGACTTTTTAATTAGTGGTTAAAGAAGTCATGTAACATATTTTTCTTCTAAATTGACGTTTCTCAGTTATAATAACCAGGTACTTTTTGATCACATTAAAATTTGTGTTTTGAAAACATCAACGTTCTAATACTAAAAAGTATGTTGTGGTTACCACAGAAGTATCTCCTATATCATTATAATAAATTAATTTAAATAGCATATTCAGATAGCAACAATTATGGGTATGAAGTATGCGTTCCTTTTGAAATTAGCATAGAATTACAGTGATCTGTGAATAATAGAAAAAATCCCTGCGGGCGCGGTCTACAGGGGGAGGAGATTTCGAAGTTAATTACTAATTTCACAAAAAAACTAAATCAAGATTGGATATAAACCCAGTTTAACAATTTTATCTGGCCACTTTTGACAAGTTTTTAATTTTATTTTTCTTTAAGAGCGGGTTTTATCAGAATCATGTTAATACGATGATTATTTTTATATCCCCAATTTTTGTTTAATTTTTGTTTAATTTCTTTTTGCAATAAAAGTTGGTTCTATGAAAAACTTCTCAATATAAAAGTGTTAGAAAATATTACGAAGATTTATAATAAAGCTAAGCGGATTTGATATATTTTAAACTGATGTAGTTATGAATTTAATTTTTTTCTCCAACACCCCTTTTTTTAATTTTATCTTTTTTCAGTAAGAGTTGGTCCTATCAAACATTTGTCAATATAAAAGTTGAACACAGTATTAAGAAGATTTATAATAAGTTTAAGTGAATTTAATATCTTGAGAATTGATGAATTTATGAATTTTTTTCACCCAAAAACCCTATTTTTTTCGCCCTTTGAGCCCGTTTTAAAATTTATCAAAAATCGGTGATACATAATTTCTTACCATTTTCCTAGAAGTAGTAATAACTTTAAATTAATTCGTTATGTATTATATTAAAATTTATGGGGTTTTTCACTTATCACAAAACTTTTCCCTAATTCCACCCCCTTTGTCCGATTTCGCCCATTAGCAAACTTGACCGAGATTTTCTGCACGCTGATTTTATGTATCAGTTTGGAAGAGATTTCTGCAGAATTAATGAAGTTATGTATATGTATATATATATAGATAGATAGATAGATAGATAGACAGATAACATTTTTAATCGGGGATGGTTTTGTGTTCTAGGGATCGTGATCGGTGCAGATCTGCCAAATTGTTTCAGAAATTCCAAAATAGGGGAGAATGTGAAAGGTATTATTTCTAGCGAAATCTACCTAAATATCATACTCGCTAAATTTCTTCAATGATTTTGGACAATATTACAAACCTGTCTCCAAGCTTATGATACAAGCGTTTCAGTGTTTCTTGATGATTGATCAAAGTAAAAACTGAATCGACATCTATTTATGACAAGGTCTAAAAGAATGTAAGATTTGATGGAATTCGTAGTATTAGTTTTCGGGGCATATCAATCACAGAAATCGCGTGAATAACACTGAATAGCAGCGTCACCTGTTGAGTGGCATACGCCCTAAGATTTGTAGCATCTATTTTTGTTAAGGTGCAACATAATAGAAAGTTTTCTGCAATCCCGTGCGTTAGTTCTTGAGACTTAGCTGTTTTACAAATCATGAAAAGTGCAGCATAGTCGCACCATCTATTTAGCGATATGCACCAAAGCGTAATAAGAACCAAACTATGTAAAAATCTAAATAAATATGAAGTTTTATTAAATTCCGTGTAGTAGATCGCTAGTTAGAGCGCCCACAAACTTTGTGTTGCAGACGGACACATCGAAAAATTCAAGGTCAACAATTTCTAGGAGCGGTCATATCGTTTTCAGGACCTTCTAAAACGTATATATCCGTCAAAAATAGTCCAATATTTTGATAAATCCAATGCTTTTTTATGCACAAATGAAAGTAAATATGATAAATTTTGGCTGAAAGAAATAATTGTACTATTATATTTTGAAGAATTTTTGGCACTTTAAGGATTCAATAAAAATTTCTATAGCATTGTCCAAGAAAACCAAAAATGTATATAATATTTTTATTCTTCAATTAAATGTTTTTAAAAATACACCTCATTAATAGATGCTATCGGTAATCTCACATATAGAAGTAAGAACATAGACAAAAAAACAAATAAATCGAAAAGTTTGAAATCAAAAACTTCTTTCTGAGAAAAAACAAAACTTTGAACAAAAAGTCAAAGAAATATTTTCTCTCCATTTATTTGCGCATTTTCTAGAATCTTATAAACTTCCAATCTTATAAAAAATAAGATTTTTCTCTTTATTTCTCTAATCTGGTTTTACAACTACATCTTTAATACCTCCAGTTAAATACATTTTTTGTGTGGCTTAGTGCTCGATTTTATTCTCCTGTTTTTCTCTACTGTGTGATAACACATTGTGTTATTTTTCTAAATTTTTCCTGATTTAATGGATTCAGTAAAGTTGTTTAAAAATCACACATTGTTGTAAAATTATTTCAGAAATTCAAATATTTTCATCCGGTTCAGTTTAAAAGATGTTGCAATGTCACCTCGCATATTTGATTCATTTCTTGTGTTTTTAACAATTTGCTAAATGAAAATGCTGGAAGTAAACTTTTGAAAATTCTTTTGAAAAGGTGACAACAAGGAGAAAAATTCGTTTTAAAATAAAATGCTTATACAGGGTGCGTCATAAGTTCATGCAAACTTAAAAAATGCATAATAAAAGATGTAATGCTCGGGAAAAAATTAGGTTTGCTAACCATCTTTCATTCCAGGCCCTTTCTTTTTTGAAGAGCCTTTCCTTGAATTTGGCTGGAAAACCTGTATAGTCACTACAGAATGGTATGTTAGGCTTTTGCGTGACCACGTTGTGCCTGCATTGCAGGAAAGACATGCGTCACCTGTCGTCACCTTCATGCAGGATGGTTCCCCGCCCCACTTCGCACATAAAGTCAAGAAGTTCCTGATAGACATTTTCATTGAAGTCCAAGTGATAAGTCGAGGTTGTAAGTTTGAGTGTGCCTCACGATCTCCAGACCTGACCTCGGCAGATTTTTAGTTGTGGGGATACTTAAAGTCTCGTGTGTACCGGGGCTCCCCAGCCACTTTCGTGGAACTGAAAGATGCCATTTGATGGACCGTCGGTGGCATCGATGCCAACATGCTGCAGTCAGCTGTAGTAGGCGCATTGTCGCAATTCACTTGCTAAATATCTGGAAGTGGTAGCCATATTGAGCATCTTTTACTTTAAAATAAATGCACAGTGTCATTTTATTGTGCGTTGATTCATTGTCGGTTTGTGTTTGCCTGATTTCCATAAAACATCTCAGTTTGAAGCTTGCTCGCCCTCTTTCGGTTACTTTTGGAATCTTTTTTTATGCCTGGAAAAAACTCCAATGTCCCTCTTATGATATTTCCGCAAACCGAGTTTTTTTCCGAGAATTACTTCTTTTATTATAATTTTTTTTAAGTTTGCACGAACTTATGACGTATACTGCATATGGCAGCTATAAAAATGTGAGCCGAAAGGCTTTAACTAAAGTAAAAAAATGCAGTAGACATTTTACACGATTTTATTTAACCCGTAACCTGCATCATGAATTTTTTCTCCATTGTAAAGCATAAAAACAATAGCAACGGACGGGGACTACGGGTTATATTGGTTCGTTTATGTCAAGTTGAAATTTATTATCGATTTTTCACTCACTTTCTGGTGTGCTAGTTTTAAAAACCATGTGCAGTTGCCTGTACCCGATGACAGTTCAATATTTTTATATTAATAGAACTTAATTACTAATTAATTACATTTAATTACATTTAATAAATTAAATTATATTCTGATTATCCGATGAGAAAACACTTTCAGTGTCAGACACAATTTGCAAAGATGATGGAGCTTTAGAATCCCCGAAATAGCCATATGCACCTTTTATATGCTTACATTAGGGCTTTTTAAAAGTTTTTCCATTCTTTCTTACTAAAAAAAGTTAAGTGTAATGTTTTTACTCCACTAAAAAAGATACAATAGATATTTTACGCGTTTTTATTTAACCCGTAAGTTGCATCACGAATTGGGAACTATTGACAGAGAATAAGGGTCAACATGGTTCGTGTATGTAAAGTTGAAATTTATTATCGATATTTTACTCTCTTTTTGATATGATAGTTTTAAAAACTACCTGCAGTTGCGTGTTTCCAATGGTAGCTCAATATTTTTATATTGTGAGAACTTTATGATGAATTAATTTTAATTAAATTTCGATTATCCGTTGAGAATAAAATATTGCATTTAGACATGATTTTTTTTTAAATATATTGTGACTTGACTCAACAGTAAATGTTTGTTTGTTCCCGTAATGTAAAGCAACATTTTCAGTAGGATAAAAATGCTTCTCTTTTCGTTAATCCTGTTGATAAAAAATTATAATATTTTGACGAAATCGAGTTATAAAATGATTTATTCGAATTTCAGTTGAGCTCGTTTAATGTAATACTAGCTAAAGAAATTTTCCAATTAATATAATAAATCGGATATCCCAGACGATTTTAACTGAATAGCGTTAAAATATCCGTCTAGCAGAACCTAACCCCTTGACCGCCGAGCAAAAGGGCAAAATTATAATGTTTTTTTCTATGTAATTTTTTAAAAACTAGCAGAACTACCCGGCTTCGCCCGTGTCGATTATAAGGAGCCTTCCAGGTAAAATAAATTAAAACGAAATAACACGGCAATCACAATAACTGAAACTTGTGCATTCCCATCCACAAATCATTAAAAAAGGCAATCAGAAAACATGACGTTATTGTCTCGCAACCACAGTAAAATCCCTGAGCTTTAATAACAGAATGCGCGTTATGTAAGAGAAAAATATGTGATTTTCCTCACAATACGAAAAAAAAATCACCAAATCGCGCAGCATTTAGTGGAATTCTCGTTTGTATGGTACATATATAAAGTACAAACACTATGTCAGTGCTCATAAATTGTTACCCATAAATTGTACCTTAACTGCAATTTTTCTAACTTCTAAACATCACACATTTCAATTTTTACAATGTCGAATAGAAAAAAGTTCTTTCAAATGAATTTTTTTATAAAAATTGTATCTCAATTTTCTGATTTTAATGGATTTTACAATAATTTTCAAGCATGGATATTTTTAAAGGTGCTTGCAACCCGATTACGAAAAATGAACCCGTTTGCTCTTAATGCAATTGTATAAAGAAAAGACATGTCTATGAGTAACGCTGGTATCATATTTTCGGTGGCAACAACCTAATACAACAATTAATTTCCCTTTTACTGCAATTTAATTTCTAAACCTCGCACATTCGATTGTTTCAACGTCTTATAGAAAACAAAGTACTTCAGGTAAGATTTGTTTGTAATGTTTATCTCAGTTTACAGATTTTTTTTATGGAATTTTCAAGCATGCATATTTTTTAAATATGCTTGCAACCCAATTACAAAATATTAACTCAATTGCTCAAAGACATTGTAAATAATTTAGGATTTGCTTGTTTTCGTGTAATATTCGTCGATAACTAAATTGGCAAACGGAATTAAAACGCCAAAAATAAAATAAAATAAAATAAAACACGAACTTAACAGATTATAGCTGTAGTGAGTTTGACTACACGTTGAAAACATTTGATAGAATGTGATGTCATATATAGCATTTTTTCCCCCTTGTTCCTAAATTGTTTTCATGAAATTTGACTGTTTGTATTAAAGTAGATATTTTAATTAAAAGACAAACATTCAAATTAAGGTGCTACGTCATTTTACCGCTCTTATGTATAAAATTTATTTTATATATAAAAAAATGTGACTTTTCTGTTTAAAATGACGTCAATTTCAAAAATGCAAAAATATAGCAACGCGCTATCGTTATTTTTTTAATATTATTGTGTCATTTTTTAAGGTTTGGCAACAGGAAAGAAACGATTTAATTAGAAAATTTAAAAAGATATATTTCTATAATGTTAAATTATGGAAGACTGTAGAAAAAAGGGATAAATAGTGTTCTGTAACCCACTTTAAGAAAATCTTCAAGGTAAGTTTCAAAGACCTTCATTCGTTCGTTCACAGAAAAGTAGCAATCAAAAGATTTAATTGATGCTTATAAAATGATACAATAAAAATATGCTCTAGTATCAAGTCAGTATTGCTTATATCGTGTCCTTATATTAGGACAATATTGCATTCCCTAGTATGCAATGTCGCCAAAATAATAGGATGATGACATTTGACTCTACGTTGGAAATATTACCAATAAAACGAAAAGGATCAGGGTCCATAACCGGTGTTTTGCCCCAAAAGAATTTGATGCTTATATTTATGCGTGTGGTAGGGTAGGTGATATAAATTATAAATATAGGATAGACGAGTTGAAAAGTTTAATAACAACATGATATTACATGACATAAAGCAGACATGGCATTCAATATTTTAAGACATTAGAATATCAATTAAACATTACGGTGGGAACAAAACACGTAAAATATAATTTAAACTAATTATTCGGACTCTTCTGTGACAGATTGCTCACTTTCTAACCAATGGGACGTAGCAGCATCCAGAACATAATCCTTGTAGTCAGCAGTGTGAGGCTTTTTTTCTGCCACATGCCTTTCTTATCCGAAATGATACAAATTGGTCTGAAATATGTGCACAACAACCCACTACAACGGCTCCTACTTTACACTGACAATACGAAGAATTAATCTGCGTCGAATAACAGTGTTTGCACTGAATACATGCGTTATATATCTTTGAAGACATATGTCTCAATTTCAGCTGAATACGGATAACATCATTACGTTTTTTATTTAGAAATAACTCCAAAAATCTGGAATCACGGAGTTGTTCCTCAGCATAAGATTTTCCTTGTTATATTTGATACACTCCAAGTGTTAAATTACGCAGTTCATTCATCGTCTATCTAGGAAAATCCTTTAATATTTGTGCTTCCATTCCCTGCGCCAAACTACTCGTCGCTTCATTCCGTTTCAGACTATACTAACGTTTTTAATTGATTGGGTTCATTTACTACGTTCATCATTCTTTCAGAAACAATCTCATCATCATTATTTTGCTTGATTCTGGGTGGTCGAAAAGCATTAAAAATAGCACATAGAAAGTCACCTGTCAATGGCATTTGCGAATTGAGCATTACTTGGTCTAAAGCTTTCCATCTTTTTATTAAACCATTTATGCCTTCAGTGACCCACATAACAGATATTATTAATCTCGATTGATTCGTCTTTTTACAAGTATGTGGATTTTTATTTTGCAAAAATAATGTGACATGTGATTAAAACGTCATTAGATTTAAGACAGTTAATAAAACTGGAAGATTTAGAAGACATATCCTAATTCAGTATGAACGCTTCATAATCTCTTTGATAATTGGGAGCCAAACAATGAAAGTTGACTCTTAGAGACACTGATATATAAATGGTGCTAAGCGGGCTGTTGCCATTATAATATTTAAGTACACAGTCGCGACTTGATATTAACACTATTTCGTTTGGAGTCCTTCTCTATTCTATCTTCATATTTATTAGCAATAGTTGCGTTCATTTTAACACGTTTAAAAACGCCGCTATAACCTAAATTATTTTACTATGAACGCAGCTCTGCAACACTTTTATTTTGGAGCAAGACAAAATAATTTCAGTCTACATGCAACCCGACCCGAACCTGAAAGTTCCAATTGAAAAAACCCGAAATCTGACCCGAACCAAATTTGATAACCGACAAAAATATTCTAAAGCACCATAACCCGAACCGAGCAAGACAAAATAATTTCCGTGCACACGCAAACCGATCCGAACCTAAAATATTTGTTTGAAAATTCCGAAATATGACCCGAACCAAATATGATAACCGACAAAAATACTCTAAAGGACCACATAACCCGATCCGAGTAAGACAAAATAATTTCCTTGGACACGCAACCCGAACCGAACCTAAAAAGTCCATTTGAAAAAAACCTGAAATTTGACATGAACCAAATCTGAACCCGACAAAAATATTCCGAAGAACCATAACCTGATCCGAGCAAGACAAAATAATTTCCGTGAATACGCAGCCAGACGCGAACCTAAAAATTCTATTAAAAAAAACCCCGAAATCTGACGTGGGCCAAATCTGAAACTGACAAAAATATTCCAAAGAAACATAACCCGATCCGAGCAAGACAAAATAGTTTCTGTGGACACGGAGCCCGATCAGAACCTAAAAATTTAGTTTGAAAAAAAAAAAAACGAAATATGACCCGTACCAAATAAGATAACCGACAAAAATATTCTAAATAACCATAAACCGATCTGAGCAAGACAAAATAATTTTCCTTGGACACGCATCCCGAACTGAATCTAAAAATTTCATTTGAAAAAAACCTGAAATCTGACCCAAGATCTGACCCGAAATCTGATCTCAACCAAATCCAAATCCGATAAAAATATACCCAAGAACCATAACCCGATACGAGCAAGACAAAATAATTTTCGTGGACACGCAACACGATCCGAACCTAAATATTTCATTAGAAAAAACGCAAAATCTGACATGAACCGAATCTGAACCGGACAAAAATATTCTAAAGAACCATAACCCGATCCGAGCAAGACAAAATAATTTCTGTGGACATGCATCCCGATCCGAACCTAAAAATTTAGTTTGAAAAAAAACCCGAAGTATGACTCGTACCAAATATGGTAACCGACAAAAATATTCTAAAAAACCATAACTCGATGCAAGGAAGACAAAATAATTTCGTTTACACGCAACCCGACACGAACCTAAAAATTCATAAAAAAAAAAAAAAAAAACTAAAATCTGACCAAAACCAAATTTAAATCCGACAAAAATTTTCCAAAGATCCATAACCGGATCTGAGCAAGGCAAAATAATTTCTATCGACGTGCAACCCGATCCGAACCTGAACGTTCTACTTTAATTTAACCCGAACAATATCCGAAATAATAATACATCAGGCCGTTCCCGATACGAGCAAGGCAAATTAATTGCCGTTTACACGCAATACGACCAGAATCTGAAAATTACATTTGAAGTCAACCTGAAACCCGACCAGAACCCGATCTGAAAATTACAAAATTATTTTAAAGAACCGTAACCCGATCCGAGCAAGACAAAGTTATTTCCGTAGATACGCAATCGGATCCGAACATAAAGGTTCCATTTAAGTCAACCCGAAAACCGACCACAACCAGAGTTTTGGTTCAGGTTTTGGATTGAGTTCAATTAGAACTTTCAGGTTCGGATCGGGTTGCCGGTCGACGGAAATTATTTTTTCATGCTCGCATCGGGTTATAGTTCTTTGGAATATTTTTGTAGGGTTAAGATTTGGTTCGGGTCGGGTTTCAGCTTGACTTCAAATGAAATTTTTAGGTTCTGGTCGCGTTGCGTGCCCACAAAAATACCGTATATACTCGCGTATAAGTCGACCCCCTAACTTTCGAATGCAAATTCTGGAAAAAAATCAAAAACTCGCGTATAAGTCGACCCCCTAACTTTTTGCTTCAATTTTGCACAAAATCAAACCAAAGATTTCACTTGCCAATGCAAAAAGGTAGTACGTTAACAAAAACAAATCATTTAAATTCTTTTAAATGATAAATTATTATTATTTGTATATTTTATATATTATTTTTCTATTCATACACATAAAATGCCATATTTTTGCAGTATTCGAAGTTTTTGTTTTTGCTTTTTTAACTGACTCGCGTATAAGTCGACTCCCCCAAATTTGCTTACCGAAAATTGTCAGAAATTCCTCGACTTATACGCGAGTATATACGGTAATTTGTCTTGTTCGGATCCGATATGGATCTTTGGAATATTTTGTCGGGCTCAGATTTGGTTCAGGTCAGATTTCAGGTTTTTTTCAAATGAAATTTTTAGGTTTGGTTCAGGTTGCGTGTCCGAGGAAATTATTTTATGTTGCTCGGATCGGTTTATGATTCTTTAGAATATTTTTGTCGGTTATCATATTTGATTCGGGTCATATTTCGGATTTTTTTCAAACAAAATTTTTAGGTTCGGATTGGGTTGCGTGTCCACGGAAATTATTTTATCTTGCTCGGATAGGGTTATGTTCCTTTGGAATATTTTTGTCGGGTTCAGATTTGGCTCATGTCAGATTTCAGGTATATTTCAAATGAAATTTTTAGGTTCGGTTAGGGTTGCGTGTCCAAGGAAATTATTTTATGTTGCTCGGATTGGGTTATGATTCTTTAGAATATTTTTGTCAGTTATCATATTTGGTTCGGGTCATATTTCGGATTATTTTCAAACACAATTTTTAGGCTCGGATCGGGCTATGTGTCCATGGAAATTATTTCGTCTTGCTCGTATCGGGATATATTTCTTTGGAATATTTTTGTTGGGCTCAGATTCGGTTCATGTCAGATTTTGGGTTTTTTCTAATAGAATTTTTAGGTTCGGGTCTGGTAGCATGTTCACGGAAATTATTTTGTCTTGCTCGGATCGGGCTATGGTGCTTCGGAATATTTTTGTCGGGTTCAGATTAGGTTCATGTCAGATTTCAGGTATTTTTCAGATGAAATTTTTAGGTTCGGTTCGGGTTCAGTGTCGATGGAAATTATTTTGTCTTTCACGGATCGGGTTATGGTGCTTTAGAATATTTTTGTCGGTTATCAGATTTGGTTCGGGTCAGATTTCGGGTTTTTTCAAATGAAACTTTCGGGTTCGGGTCGGGTTGCATGCAGGCTGAAATTATTTTGTCTTGCTTGGATCGGAGTACGGTCTGTTATAATTTATTTTTCGGGTTCTGGTCGGGTTATGCGTTAATAAGCCTAAAAAAATCACCCTGATTGGATAATAAGTGGTCATTTTTCAATTAGCCTAACGCTTTCTAAGCTCTTTACAATAAGCCTGAAAAATATCAGGCTAATTGGAAAAAGGGAGATGATTCTCCAATTAGCCCGGCTCTTTGCAAAGAGCCTACGCTGTTTGCAAAAAGCCTGATTTCTCAATTAGCCTACGACATATATATATCAAGAAGAAAGATTGCACGATTGCGCTCATATAAATAATTGACGTGAAATTAGAAGAAATTGCGTATTTTAAAACAAAACTACAAGTAATACCAACTTTAAGCTTGTGTAAGTCACATAAATACGAACAAAATTAAAAAACTACTGTTAAAACCGCACAAGGTAAACTTTCTAATATTAAATAGTGAAATTTTTAAGTCAGCATAATAGATTAGAATTTTAGTCTATTTCATGGACCAAAAACACGGTTTCCTTTTGTGCTTTAATTGGCTTTATTGGGATTTTATTAGCTGAATAATACTTGGTAACATTCATGTATTCTTTGCTAAATGTCAACATGCCATATATGAGTAATATTTCAAGTCAGTGAATGAATATTTAAGCAATATAGGTTTACTACTATAAGATGGAATTAAAAATTGCGATGCAAGAAACAACACTAAGATATCAACAAGAATTAACTAATTTTGATATTTTTTTTTCCTCAAAAGTTTTAATATTTAAATATCCAAACGAAAGTCCAATGTGTTGTGTACGACGACTTTGTAAAATTGACTCGTTTCAGAGTAAGAGCTGCAAGAGCTGGATAACTGGAGCATACACTGTTAAAAATTTTGCAGCAATCTGGCACGTCATTCGACCGTTTTTTGAAAAAACGGTTTCATAACCATAATTTAACTATATTCTGACCATAAAATGACCAATAATATGGTCAGAATAGTGTTAAATTACGGTTGTGTAACCGTTTTCGGAAAAAAACGGTCAAATGACCTGCCAGAATGCTGCAAATTTTTAACAGTGTAGGATTTATAATATTAAGATGGTGAGTTTCATTATAGCTCTGATCAAATTCTACCAGTGCTGCAGATAAACTATACCATTTAAAATTTCTTGTGGGTTCGAAATCCCCCCTGAGTTACAGAAGTTCCTAGCCGAGAGGAAGACTCGAATTAAACCCAAGGTCCTCGTTCTCATTTTCGAAGCCTGGTATTTCGCATTTTGCATCATTCGTTTTATGAGCGGCCACATTTGAGCCATTAATAGTTAGAAATAAAAAAAAAAAACAGTCGCAATCGACAACTTGAATCGGTGTGAAATTCTATTCGTTCTTACAAACCACACAGTAACATCCGAATTTCTGATTAATTTTATATTACCGGTAAAATTAATTGAAACAAATAAATAGTTTAATGTTAGTTTATTTATTTTGCATCAAGAATAAGAATATCATTTACAAAAATATTTTTAAAACGATATCTTTTGACACTTTTCTACCCCTAAAACCACAAATGTCCTCTGGATATTCTAGTGATCCTACGTATCCTGTAGTGGCCGAATTTTGAGAGAACTCTCTCAGGACTTTTTATTGGATATTAAAAAGGGAATATCCCATTATATATTCAATAGAAATGCCTGTACACTATTTTGCCTAATGCGCATCTGTCTAGATATAAGTCATCCTATTGCTGCCCAATAATGTCAAAAACTGTCATCCATAGGATATCTAGACGTCTGACATTTTGATACCCATGGGATAGTCTATTCCTGTTTTCCACATGGAATTTTCAACCATCCAGACGACACACAATGGAGTATTTGAAGCAAAATCCTGGACAAAATTATTTTTCATGTATTTTACAGTTAAAATCATTGTTAACTTATTATTAGCAAATGCACTTAATCAATGTTACATACACATACACATGCATTTTGTCAAAAAATATTAAATACAAAGTTTACATAACTTGTTACTATTTATAAGAAGCAAGTAATATGTCAAAGAGTTGCTTTACTTACACGTAATGTTTAATTAAATGTGGTTCATTATACGGTATGTAAACTTTTAATTATATATATAAACGAATGTATTAATATATGTATTATTTGTATTTTATTTAGCAAAGTTGAGTCTCTGATTTGAGTTATAATATAGAGATTATGTTTTTTGAGAGTTATTAATAGATTATCAAAACAATTTATATTTGAAAATGGCAACTATATGCGGAAAATTTTTCTTTTAAATTGGCTTTCAAAACTATAAGCAGTACGACTATACATCGAAATTGCCCGGTAAACACCGACACATCTTTAAAAAGCTATATATTAAAATCAATATACCTAAATTAACGCTAACAAGTTGAAAATTGTACGTCAAACGTGGCAAATAAAGTGCATTCGTACTATGTTTTATAAATATTTTTTGCACCACATATTGTACTGAATATATATTTTAGTGCTCTTCATAAGTGCATATCAATTTCATTCTGTTCGAAAGACTGTAACATCAATAAAATGTACTTCGAATATTTTTCCCTATTGGACGTAATGTAACGTAAAACTTTTGATTGTCCCTGTAACTAAATTATACATCTGATTTTTATAAAATGTGAAAGGACATGACAAAATTTTGAAACAATTATACATTTAGAATTTCAGACCATTCGGTTGGGTAGCTTTTGCTCTGTTATATGCGGATGGACGGACAGACAGATAGAAAGACGGACCGAACGACGACAATTTGTGCTACGTATTTATATAATTACGAACGCACCTTAAAAGGCTTAAAAAGTACATATTTTTAATTAATTTTTTTTTATTATATTAAAAATAAAGCTATTGAGTTCAACAATTCATGAAGCTAGAAAAGATATACATTTAAACATAATTAAACATAATAGCAAATTTGAAACGTAACAATAAAGCACTTTTTCTTACAAAGAATCCTCCTCTTCAACTGAGTCTAGGAAAGGACCTATCTGACTCGTGCTCCTGTATAGACATAGAACGATGTACCAGTTAATCAGCTATTATAAAATATTCGTCTTACAGTTGTTCAGCAAATTTTAATTTTTGCGTTTTTGGCCAGGTTTTGCATCAAATACTCCGTTGTGCGACGCCAGATATATTGAATACGCTGCCCATTAGATGTGTTTAGGATGTCAGTGTATTATCGAGATAAAATTTAAAAAGCGTAAAAGCTTTCAAAAATTTTTTTAAATTATTGTATTTGCTATTTATCTATACACTAAACTAAAAACATGTGTATAGCTAAAACTAAAGCCAAAAATTCGGGGAGCAACTATTTGCGCTATCGCTTTAGCTTTTATCACACATTTATTCCGCTTTATAAGTCTCATAATTTCAATTGCTATCCCATTTCAAAGGTTGGTTGTATTTGGTTGGTTGTATTTATATCGGCCAATTATCAGCACGTGGGATATAGGCCCTAAGGGGGAGAGTGCCTTCCGTGGAGGTCTTTCTAAGGGATCCTAACCCGTATTAACGCTTGGAGAACCAAAGTTCGAAGAAAACCACGAAAACTCCGAACGATTAGGCCGACGGGCGCGATTGGGATCGAACCCAGCACCTCCCGTCTACCAGCTTCGAGAGTAGAACCTCTTGGCCACTGGTGGGGCCCCCATTTCAAAGGAACTAGTGCACTTTGAATTAAAATTTGTTTGAAAACTCTAACTTAATAAATTGACATTTAAAATTATTTCCAAGTATAAATTGTTTTAAATATATCTCAACAGTGTAATGAAAGTTTGTTTGTTGTAGTAATGTTAAATAACATTTACAGTATGTAATAAATATACAAAAATTAGTAGAATGTGTGAGCTTTATCGCATTTAGCAATGGATTGAAAAAAGTTTGATGAGGGCTGCTTCTTCAACTTTCGTTGCACAATCACCAAATTTTTGTCTTTCGTAAAAGTGAAAAATAAATGAAATAACTGCTTTGAAATTTTGCAAACATTGCAGGAATGCATCACTGCTACTGTGAAAGATTTTGACAGAAGCATACTATTGAACGTATGGACGGAACTGGATTACTGTTGGGATGTGCGCCAAATGACTAAGAGCACACAAGTTGAACATACCAGAAACTCGATGAGCGTGTTGCATCTTTTCATGTATCATCCGTCTTTGTACGTCGTATACTTGCAAATAAACAGTTGTTCGAAACCCGATGAATCATAGGCTAACAATGTGCATTGATTACCTTACATATTCTGATGGAGATTTTCTTTGATGCCATTTTTATTGCGATGGCATTTTCCTGGTTTATTTTTCTTGAAATTAAAAAAAAAAAAAAAAACTAATTTTGTTTACAATAACAATTTGATGATGCTTGTCTAAAAATATTAGCTTTAAATTTGTTTTTCTGACATACTCAAATGGATTAATAAATATATAACTGATAGTTTATATATGTAGCTTGTAGCATACTTTGATAAAAATTAGAACAGTGGAAGAGCAACATACTTAGATACGTTGTTTGTTATTCATCAAAAATGCTTTTTTCAGGTCAATTTATTTTATATATGTTTATTCAATTTTTGTAGCGATTTTTTCGTTGGCTATAAGTTTTTAAAGAGTATTTCTATAGATAATTTCAAGTTAAGTATTTGGTGTGACAGAATTAGAGTATATTTACTGATTTGTATGAAAATTGTTTTTTAGTCATTGGATTCGTTACCCCCTAAGTTTATAACAATAAATTACTGCTAATGCTACACACTCTCATATTAATTACACAGTGTATACTATAATGGAGTGACGGTTTTAAAAATTGAATAGTAAGCAATTGATTGAAGCTATTAAAGTTATTCTTGAAGATTAACCCATTTGGGACAAGTGACCTGTTTACATAACGCCTAAAGTGCTCGGGATCCTTGATTATTCCCACCAGTGATTTTGAATTAAAAAGTTTGGCTTATAAAAACATGTATAATAATCACTTATAAACAAATTAAGTTAAAATAATGCTATAAAAAGTGATAGAATATCTTTATTAAGACTTACGAAATGTCGCCGATTGTGCGATGAAACGATCGGAAGTCTTAATAAAGATATTCTATCACTTTTTATAGCATTATTTTAACTTAAGTTTGGCTTATTTAATCAAAACATTTCTGCGATTAAATTAACCAAAAATTTCTTTTTTCGAAACAGGTAATAAAAGCTTAAAAAATCTGGAAAAGATTCTCCCCGCAATGGGTCGATATATTTGAAATTAGGAATTCTAACGCAAAACTTCTTTTTTTTTTTTTTTTTTTTTTTTTTTTTTTTTTTTTCTCGCGTTTCAGTTGCTAAACAGAAAACATTGTAAAAACTTAGAGAACTTTGATCATCATTATACTGAGCACTTTTACAGTGTAAGACAGAGCAACGCAAATCGTCAGCGAAAGTTGGTAGTAAAATAAGGAAGCATTTTGAAGAAATGATCGAGTTCATTTGCATAAATCTTCTTCAAACATTTTTTAAAAAGCTATAATCGTTATTGGATTTTTAAAACCGCCAGTTCATTTTAGAGCGCAAAATATATGAACCACAATTGAGGAAAATTAATTCAAACGTTATTAACGTTATTACTTCTTTACTTAACCTCCGTCCAAACCCATCGGTCTCTAAAGTACGCTAATTTGCTCTGCACTATCAGAAAAACTCGTCTATATACACTGAATTATTGCTCATTTTTTAACAAATATTTTCTGTACTCCTACGAAACATGTTTTATCCGTGAATTTATCTTGAAAGTCTCCCTCAGTTCAAAAACGAAAAAAAAAAAACAAAAATTCTATAAATTTCGGTTTCTAATTTAATAAAAATAAATAAATAAATAACCTGAACCAACAACAAAGAAAAGAAACGTTTTCGAATTAAAAAATAAATAATTAATTTTCTCATTCATTTGAAAGTATTCACATTTTAGTTTTTAAAGTCACGAAAAACAATTCGCATTTAAAATATATTTTAAATGAACAAATTTAAAATTGGTATTTTAATTAAAATATTAAATGAAGAAAAAAATCGATTTTACTCAAAAAAAAAAATTCTCACATAAAATATAATATTCATATTTTACATCTAGCAATCTACATAAAAATATTTATAATTCATGTTTTCATATTATTTTAATACTAACTTTTAACTACTACTGATTTAAAACAGTCATTTTTAACCAATGCAAAACTTTATTATGTTTTTAATACACAAGGGATATCTTTTAGATAAAATCGCTTTTTGATGTGGTTGTTGTATAACCTAAAAGAATGCTTTAAATATAAACAAAATATTAAAGTATTAAATAAAAAAGTAATTTTCGCCTATGTTCTGTAAACTGATAGTATATGTTCTGTAACCCATTTTGGATCCTCTGTTTTTCATTAAAACAAAAGTAGATACAGTTTAAATCAATAATAAGTCATGTTTCCTATCTCTTTTCTCAAAAACAAGAAGATCTTCAGTATAACTTGGTATGAACGTGCAACCAGAGTAAGGTTTTCGAGATACTCTTTAATTCATAGAGTACCATTTGCCACACTGGTTGGTACACAGGTGTCACCTAGGTAGCCTATATAAGGGTTTAACTGAAGATAATCAACCTCATACATACTCTCAGAAATACTTTCTTCAATTCACGAAAATATTCCTAGCAGCAGTGCTACTGGTATGTACTCGAGAATAGAAGAAATTTCCGTTCTTTTTCTTCCGTTCTATGACAGAATATTTCCGTAATCTGAAAAAAGAAGATGTTTAGAAAATTCATCCCTCGTTCTTTCGTGGATCACTTGTTTTTGAACATGGAACAACGCGTCTCGAATCGAGTATCATAACCACTCGGGCAACGAGTACTTAGCAGACGACAAGTTCAATAATTAACGGCGAGTTTAGAAAGTTTATATGTGTTTTCGTAACGAAGATATGTTATTTCTTTAAATGGACGATTGGTAAGGCTTGTTAAATTTCTTATTCAGAATGCTCGGAAATTAAAACTTAATTGCATAAACATTGCATCGTTATGAAATCATAGTTTGTGTTTTAACACTTATATAATAATAAAGGGTAAAAGTTATTAAATATTAGACATATTTTTAATAAGACATAATTGGAGTGTTTGACTTAAAATATGAATATTATATTTTTAATTAAATTCGAGATGAAATCTTTGCTTTTTTGAGTGAAATCGATTTCTTTATTTGATTGAACTACTATATATTTTTTAAATGCGTTCGTTTAGAATATATTTTACATCCGAATATTTTTTAATACTCTAAAAAATAAGTTGCGAATAAGTTTAAATGAATGAGGAAATTGCTCTTTATTAAATTCGGATGCATTACTTTTGTTTGCTCGTTTTTAAATAAATTAGAAGTTTTAATTTATTGAATTTATCGGTTTTTCATTAAAAAATTGAATTCGAACTTTTGTATTAATACAGCCAATACGCATGCATGCATGGAATACAGATACTTTTTACATCTTTTTCAGACTTCCGGGAAGAATTAATTAAACAAGTCGGAAATTGCTCGTCAAACCTGGCAAATGAGGTGCGTTCGTACTATAACTAGATTTATAATTATTTTTTGTACCCCATATTGTACTCAATATATATATTTTTTAATTTCATAAGTGCATAGTCTATAACATCATTAAAATGCACTTGCAATAATTTTTTTTCCATTCCCCGTAATGTAACGGAAAACTTTTGACTGTCCCTGTAATTAAACTATACATCCGATTTTCATAAAATTTGAAATGGCTCGACAAAATTTTGCAACAATTATATATTTAAATTTTTAGAGCATTCGGAAGGCTGTGACATCATTAAAACGCACTTGCAATATTTTTTTCCCATTCCCCGTAATGTAACGGAAAACTTTTGACTGTCCCTGTCATTAAACTATACATCCGATTTTCTTAAAATTTCAAATGGCTCGACAAAATTTTGAAGCACTTATATATTTAAAATTTCAGACCATTCGGAAGGCTGTAACATCATTAAAATGCATTTGCAATAATTTTTCCCATTGGCCGTAATATAAAGAAAAACTTTTGACTGTCCCTGTAATTAAACTATGCATCCGATTTTCATAAAATTTGAAATGGCTCGACAAAATTTTGCAACAATCATACATTAAAAATTTCAGACCATCCTGTTGGGTAGTTTTTGCTCTGTTATATGCGGACAGACAGACAGACGGACGGACTGAACGACGACTATAGGTGCTGCGTATTTATATAATTACGAACGCACCTAAAAAGTATGTTTTGTAGGAGTGCGGAAATTATTTGTTAAAAAATGCTGCATAATTTAGTGCATAAAAACGAATTTTCTGACAGTGCACTGTTATAAATTTGTAGCAAACTGTTCAGTTATTATAACGTTATTATATAAACGGTTACATAACTGGTATTTAACTCTATTTTGACCATGACAGGTCAATACTATGTTCAGAAACGCTTCATAACATAGTCAAGCAATCGTTTTCATTATAACCGTCTGAATGACTGGACAGTTTGAGGCAGGTTTTTAACAGTCCACCATTGATGCCAAAACCGCACGAGTTTTTAACGATTTGGAAAAACGGTTATTGTCCTCTGTCAGGGTAGAAAATCAAAAGCATATCTGAAGCTTTTTATTGGTTTAACCTGCATTTTATTCGTTTTCTGATTGGTCTATACAGTAATCCGTATTTCCCTTTACTTTCAACAGAGATGCATACTTCTGTTGCCACTATGAAAAAAAATAATAAAAACTACAAAAAAAAATTAATAACTCCGAAACAAATTGAGATAGAGCTTTCAAACAAATTGCATTTAAAAGTACATTTTTTCTGTATATGACGGTGTAAAAAGTAATAGTGTGGGATGTTTAGAAGTTTAAGAATGAAATTTCATTTAAAATGGGTCGTCAGATTTCTTGGACGATGGAAAAGCCATTTCTCGAACAGCCAATGAAATGCTTGGCTAATACGTAAGTTTCAGGTGGATAATACGTAAGTTTTAAGAAATCTGACGGGTCTCAGGCGATTTTTGTCGCTTGCAATTTTTATGTGTAGTAACACTATTAACGTTTAATTCATGGCGTACTTAATGTATGATCAACTCCGTGCTATTTTTTATGTCTTAAATTTAAGTCTTCGAAAAATCATTTTCCAAATGGTCGTTGTAAATTGTTAAATTGCTTTTTTTTTTTTTTTTTTTTTTCTTTTGATAAACAGTGACTTTTTTAAAAAACATATTTTATTTCACGCATTAAGGATTTTATTGCATACTAGAATAAATTATGTTATGTTAGATTACTATGCACAAAAAAGTAAAATCTATTTTATAAAGCGAAAGCATGTCCATGATAAACGCTGACGCCATATTGACAGTGGCAAAGACCTAATCAAAAAACTTACATCCCACAATTTCCATTTTTTAATTGTCGAATATAACTAGAAAATTGCAGATTCAAATAGAATTTGAACAACTGTTTTTCCATTTACGGATTTTTTATCCATTTTAAATTAATTTTCAAGCTTGAATATTTTTAGATCTGCGTTCAAACCAATTACGAAAGATTAACCAGTTTGTATGCAAAACAATGTAAATAATTAAGCATTTATTTGCTTCTGTGCAATATTTATAAACAAATTCACAAACGAAATTAAAACCACAAATAAATAAATGAAACTGAATGTACACATACGTAATCAAACTACGTTCTTAAACTCTAAAATAGTTAGAATCACAAAGATTGCTAGTAATTATTAAACACAACTACAAGTTTAGTATTCATTTAAAAAATTATTTTGGCTGCTTACCAAGTTTAAAAGATTTGAAAAGACGAACAGCTCATTATTCTCTAAAAAACTAATAAATTGTATTTCTTAAAAGAAGGCTTATTATTAAAAGTTTTTTATACAAGCTGGAACAAATAATTTAAATTAAAATTTCTTGCTCCTAAACATACTTTGATGATGAATTCTTGTTTAAACTTTCTTTAACAAAATGATAAATTTATGCAGCCGGTATTTTATAATGCACAGGTTTAAAATTTCTTTAAAACTTCAGGAGGGCTTTACATATTCAGGATATAAAGGATTATGAGCAACTACAGTTTTGCTTGAAGTAAAACCATATGCTTTCGATTGACGATAACTTATTATAAGAATTAAACACAGTGTAACAAGATAATATAATTTTCAAAAGCTTATAATGTCAAAGTTTAAATTTAGTTGTACAGGTTTCCATATTTTTAATTAACTTGTTATTTCCGTGATTCATAAGCAAAGCAAGCCTGAATTTTACAAATTTGGTTTTAAGGAAATATTGTCAAATTAATTAAACTAAATTTTACACTGTATATGTGAACTGGATTTTAAACATACACATATATATATAGTGAAAAGAATATTTGGATGTACGTATCATAATGTTTTCAGCTTATTGGAAGTTGACGCATTAAAAACAAATTTGTAAAGTTATGCAAGCTCACCTCCAACGTTTATATTACGTCTTTACAAGAAGAAAGTATTGGATTCATTAAAATTTTCTACATGCGGTTTTCAACGGATCTACACGTTTTAGTGGTCAGAGATCCCGAAGAATACATTTTTACAAGATGTCTGTCTGTGAATTTGTGACTCTGTCTGTCTGTATGTGACACAAATTTTGTGGGCGCTCTATCTCAAGAACTAATTCTAGGAATTTAATCCAAATTTACATTCAGTTCTTCCCTGATATAATTTGGTGCTGATAAGTTTTCGGTGTAAATCGACCAACAGGTGGAGCTGCTATGCTGTATTTTTCACGATTTCTGCAATAGCTTTATCTCAAGAGCTAACGCACAGATTTTCGTCAAGACTTCAGATTCATGTATACCTTGATAAATATTGGTGCTGATTATGTTTTGGTGTAGATCGTCCAACAGGTGGCGCTGCTATGGTACATTTTTCCCGATTTCCGCAATTAGCTCGACCTCAAGAAATAATGCCCAGATTTTCGTCAAACTTCAGATTCAGTTACACGTTGACATAAGTTGTTGCTGATTAGGTTTTAATGCAAAGTACCCAACAGGCGGCTCTGGTATGTTGCCTTTTGCAGGATGTGTACGATTTTAGCCATAGTCATATCTCAAGAACTAATGCTCGGAATTTAATATCTTTAGAATCCTCATGATGGTCATAGATTGCCATTTATTTTTGGCACTGTGATAGCAAATTTTCAAGTATTAGCATGTAATGAGATAGAAGGAAAGATTTAGGATTGGCACATTCGACTAGTCGACTAGTTTTTAAAATTAGATTTCCACTGGAAATAACTATTTGTTATTAAACTAGTCTGGTAAATTTTCCTCTTTGTTGCAGATAAAATCCTCGCGTTTATATCTAATTTCCTTTTTACGAAAAATACCATTAGTGTGATTGATATAAAATGAATGGCTTTTTTTTTTTTTTTTGAGGGGCGGTGGGGCATTTTACACAACTGCGTCAAACCCAAAAATGTCATTGACTGTGTATGTATGTTAGTGTGCATATCAATCCATTTCATAAATAATGATGTATCTACATTTATTCGCTGATCGCTTATAATAAAACCACAATAAATGCACCACAAGGCTCAGAATAATGTTTTTTTTGTGAATATCACTTGAAATTTTTAAACAGAGGTTGTCTACAAGTTAAAAATTTAACAAACTTCAATTTTTCAAATGGCAGCACCCATTATTGATACGTTATTTGATTCATTGATAAAAACAGCCTAGGGAAGTATATAAAAAATATATAAATTATGTACTTATTTTTAACACTTTAAGACCTATACAATTGTGTAGGTGATTCTAAGGAAAATGAAAAAACATTTTCCTCTTTTCGTGCAATTTAAAGTCGATATTAAATAGAGTGCAATTTAAAGTTGTACCACAGAATTGCGTGGATCCTGCCTTGGCACATCCTGACATTGGATATATAATTTTTTCAGTCAAATATGATCCTAGCAATTAGGTGAAACCATTAAAAGTTTTCATTTCTACCAAAAAGCTTCCGGTCTTAAAGCGTTAAAATCAGCATAGAGTTATAAAAGATAATGTGTTACTTTTTTTAAAAAAATAAATAATAATAATAATAATTAAAAAAAAATATATACATGAAAATTTATGGACATTTTCCGGTTACTTTCTAAGATTTTTCAATAAATTGATGCAAAAGATATAATCCAAAAATTAAAAATTCTGTTTATCTCGAAAACCGATGATAGGAATGAACTGCAAATTCACATAGCTATCTTTTTGTCAAGGGGAGTGGATTGTAAATTCACATAGCTATCTTTTTGACAAAGGGGATTCTTTTTATGCAAAAATTAATTTAGGTGATAATTAAATTTCTTTTAATTATTAATTAATAATTTTCATAATTAATAATATGTTTTGGAATTTAAAGACTATATTTAGGACCATGTTTTGTACCGCATGAAAAAAAAAAAGAATCATATTAATCGAATGATTTTAGAAGATCTAAATCAAAGTTTTTAATCTGGATTTCATATCAGCATCCACAAATTTTGACCCCATTTAACTGTTTAAAGTTTTAATAAAAATGCATAAAGCTGTATATACATTTTCAGGCTGATTTGATCTAAAGAATTCAAATAATTTCCCAAAATGAAAGCGGGAAAGCTGTCTGATTTTATTATTATTATTATTATTATGTATGTACGCAACCTTTTATGTAAAAAAAATAAATATTTATATATGTATTCGAAAAGAAGACAGTTCTCCAAATCTAATACTATTTTAGTTACAATTTTCCTGTAAACATCTATGAATAAAGAAGGATATAGTATAAACTCGAAAATCCGGCATAGTCGGGTCCGAAACTAAGCCGGATTTCTGAAAGTATATCAAAAGAACTTCTGATATTTTTAATGGTGTCTTTATTCATACTTTAATTCATAGTCAAGTGACATTTATATGAGTAAAATAGAAAATAAATAATAAAAAGACTCTTCTCGTGTAATAGCAGTAACATCGATGTCAATTTTATTTGCTTCACTTTTTTCGGACGTTCCTTAACATTTTTGTATTGTATTTTACACAAGAGAAGACCATCGAATTTGGAAATACAGTCTTGTTTCTGAAAAGCAGATATTAATATTCTAGTCTTTATACATTCTTTCAGTGGCACCTTTTCTTTTGGATGATTTTCGTACTCGTTTTTCTGAGCTGCTACCAGCGTTATCGGCGGTTTTATTCAGCACAGTGTCAGCGATCTCGTTGTTCACGTATCAATAGCTTTCTCTCTCAAAGTTTTTAATTCGTAAAAATTGCTCTTTTAATTTCTCCTGCAAATTGGAAATGTAAAAAAAAGGGGTGGGGGGGGGGGGGAGGGATGACGTTGATGCCGGATTTCCGAATTCAATTGTTTAGGTATCACTCTATACCATTTTTTATGAAATGGATTGTACCGCAATCTAAGTAATATATAAATGAAGGTCATAAATTAATAACACAATAATCTAATAAATTGAACTTCCAAATATATTTTTAAAAAATAGAGTTTTAAATAAATATAGTAATACATGTGGAAATCAGAAATATTGTCATTGTAACTTTTTAAATCGATGTTAATTAAATTATTACTTAGTATAAAGACTCCTTTCAAGACTAGCTTTTAATGCCTTTTAAGGCATTTTTAATAAATTCCAGCAGTTATATGTAACCTTAAATGTTTTTAATTTGTCCCTTTATGCATACATTAAGTTAGGAAAAGCAGTTTTAGATTTTACTAAATTATCAGTTTAAGTAAATGAGAAGAAATAACAATAAAGAATGAAGATATTATTTTCATACTTCACTTTTTGTATATGCATTAATTTCTTTTAATGCTTCTTCGTGTGTTTTTATAGTTTAATAGTTAAATATATTAAACCCTTTAAAGCCAGACACTGCAGTTTAACGACTGAATAATATAGAAAAGGTGCTTTTGTAGTTATTTCATGGCTGTGTTATACAGATGTTTGTAGATTATTTGATTATGTTTTAAACCCTTAGAGGAATTACCAGATGTAATGAAGGAGAAACATGCAACATTTTGTTAAAGTTAATTAGAACTTGAAGTTTACGTTCATAAAGAAAACGAAAAAACCTATGAAGAGGATTACTTGAATCTAGTATTGTTAATCATGAAGCAATTTAGAAGTTTTATAGGATCAAATTTCTTACAATCAGGAAAAATTATAATGTCATTACGACTTTAAGTTGTTGCTCAAACTATCTAAAAAGATATCTTTTGTGAATTAGAACGCATTTACTTTTCTTAAGAAGTAAAGTAACTTGCCTAAAGAAGTTACTTTTTAATTATATAAAGAATAAATATAGTTTAAAGAATGGATTGCATCTATTTATTTTGTTATTACTGTTTCTTATTACATGAAAAAATTTTCCATATATTTAAAACATTTTAAAAATACAGTTTCTGAAATTTATTGCGTTCTTGCTATAATATGTGGTACACTTTATTTTCACGTAATTGCAAGCAGCCAAACAGAAGTTTTATCACTGCTTAAGCAGATAAGACAACGTCATTAACAACCAAACTTAAAAACTTAAATCAAATTAGTTTCGGTTGCATTTAGCATACCATTATCAATGAAATAAATGATGGAGTTTTTATTATACGTACGAGGTGTGGCTATTGAATAACAAAAATAATTATGCAAAATAATTTATTTAAAATTTATACATATTTAACTATTATCCCTTTCAATATACATCCGTCCTTTTATCACTACAATGCTCCAAGCGAATTTTTCATTGTTTGAAACACTGACGGAAGTTTTCTTCTGTGAGCTCTTTCATGACTTATGCCACTTTTTCTTTCACAGTTTCAACAGTCTGAACTCTGGTTCCTTTTAATGCAGATTTAATCTTGGGGAATAGACAGAAGTCCCATAGTGCCATATCAGGCGAATAAGGTGGATGGCTTGACACTGGGATATTATGTATACTTGGCTAGAAACAATGCAGTGTGAGTCGGTGAAGCATCCATGACTTGTTCTTACACAGTGCGAGTAATTTTTTTTTCTTATTTTTTCATGAAAGTGAGTAAAGATCTCAAGGTGGTATTGTTGGTTAGTAGATTGACCACAAGGAATCCAGTGAAGGTACACAATTCCATGAATATCGAAAATTTTCTCCGTTGTTGACGTGGAAGGGCTGCCCTGGCGAACATCATCTTCAATGTCTTTTCGGCTATCTTGTAAACGCTTAAACCGCTCAAAAAACAGTGCAAGTGGTAAACATTCATTGCCGTATACTTCTCTTAACAAATGATGTGTTTCAGTAGCGAATTTTCCAAGTTTAAAAAGAAATTTCATATTAATTCGTTGCTCTTTCAATAGAATCAACATTTTCCGGCAAAACAATAAAACGAGGTCCAGAACAAATGAAGGTCACGGCCAGTCTACTTCGAATACAGCCAATTTAGAGGCGGTAATCGATACAGGACGCTTTGCGCCACACAACTATTGGTCGTACGAATTTGACGCATGCGCAGATCTTCTGTAGAATCATTAGTCTCGTTATTAAATAGCCACATCTCGTACAACGTAAAAAAAAAAGGAACTTTACTCTATAAAATTGGTGGCAGCATGCTGCCACCAGATTTATGGAGTAACCATTTTTTTTACAGTGTATGGAAGAGAAGCTCTTTCAAGGGAAGAAAAGGGATTCTCGCTTCTCTTCCATATATATGTGACGTTTTGACGGCAAGTAGTTTGTATTGTCGAAAAAAAAAAATGAGGGTTTCCATTCCTACACAACACAGGTAGCAGCCGATTGGTTTTAAAATACTAAAGAAAAATGAAGAATTAACATGAGGCAGTCGCTTGGAACATTATTCACTTTATTTCCACACTCTCGATTAAATCTAGGGAAGATGCTCTCTCCTTCCATGGTAAAAAGAATAAAGTCTATTCTTCCTGTCACAATTAGTTTAAAATCACTCCATCTCTTGACTGCGTTCTAGTCTTTAATCCGTTAATATCTAACATCTATCACCCATTACGATACCGTTGCTTCCTCATTCTACTCACATAATAAACAGTATTCATCCAACATTGTACTACCTCCATCGAGCAATCACATTGAATATCCAGTTTGCTACGACTGCAATCCACCACGTTCACCTCTACATGCTAAAAACTAAAAAGCTTCTAAACTCACAGCTCCTCTACTATATGCTATATCCTTTATGCCATCTCTCTGGTTCCGCCATTCGTATTTATACTCTGCTGGAAAGATTGTTCTAGAAAATTCTTATATCCTAGCACCAGCTATCTAAAGCATAAACAAATGTTAAAATCTGTAGTCGAGATTATGCTAAAATAACCCCTTTTTCCCTCTTCAGACGATAAAAGAAATGAATTTATGTCTGCGAAGTTTTAATCTTTGAAATATTTTAATTACACCTGGATATTTTAAATAAAAGAATAAATTGAAATAAGTAGGTTTTTTCTTTAAGACAGAATAATATTTTAGCAGTTAAATAAAGATTTAAGGGGAATATGATATGATTTTTATTTCCGGGATTTAATAGCAGAATTTAATAGGAATTTAAATAATAAAAGTTTTATTAAAGAAATATAAATAATCGAGCCATTTTTAGATTTACGCAATTTGGAATAAATATGAATTAAGATCTTAGAGATTAATAGACTAGGGTTTTAATTTAATAAGCCGGTATAATATACGAAATATTACTGAAAAAGGAAAATTTACATAAAATACTTTAAACTTGGCGCAAAAATTTAAATTTTGTAATATATATGACCAAAATTCTACCATTCTTTGCACTGATGACGGTACGCTGAATTTTACCGAAACTGGTCCGCATTAAGTAAAAAGGTTCTATTGCTAAAAATGATATCTTATCTTTTTATAATGTATTGCACTAATTACAATTTGAATTATCACATCACAGTTTATTATATTTATATGTGTGTCAGGATATTATCCCTTACTCGACCAAATGAATCCATTAGTTATTACGCCCTAAATATCGAATAGAGCAAATATTAGGCCCTAAGGATCGTATGAAGCAATTTAGTTAATAATTGAAAGGTATTAAGAATCGCACGAATCGATGATGTACCATATAACTAGTATGTTTCGCCCGCTTTGCTCTTCATATTTTTTTTAACGAACCTAAAATAAAGCGAAATATATTGGCGAATTTGACCTTGTATTTTAAATAATATGGATCTTTATCTGGAATGTCCTTCCGCACATCTGAAAATGAAACGAATGTGATTGCACTTTTATAGTTTCTAATGTGTCAAACTAAATTTGGTGTTTTAAGTACCAACTATTTTAATTCATCGTTAGCAGTAGGATTTAGTAAAGAACGATAGAGCGATGCGCAATATACAAAAAACCCTCCCTGAAAAAATATCTAACTAACAAGGTACGTTTTAACGAAGTACAGACTGTAGATCTTTTTTAAAAGGCTAATCATTCATAATTGCATTCACCTGTTTTAAAACTTAACTCCATAATTATATAACTAACTCACCTAGAACAATATCTTATATATTAAAAACTTTCCTAAAGAATTATGTATCTTATTTAATGTTTTTAACTAATTAATTAATAAATGATAACATTACACAAAGCGATGAGGTGACACTGATCTAACCAACATAATTCAAGTTTATTACAGCACATTACCAAACGAACACCAACATACACAGATGGGCGATCAAATTCTATTTACCTAGATAAATTTATTTTCATAAATTGGGTAAAGTATTATTTAGTGTTGCCCTCTATATACTTTAAATGGAAGCACAAATATGACAACTGACAATGCAAGTCCCACCAAAATCCATTCCATAGAACTCGAGTTATAAGTACCATCAATTTTGGCTATTGTGGTCCTTTGGTCCTTTGGTACTTTGGTCCATCCCATAAAAAAAAAATATTCTTTGTATTTAACAAACTATACAAGATGATTCGGAATTTTTGCCCTTGAAAAATATTTTATACCCTACTATAGAGTATTTGAGAAGATTGGGGGTAATTTAAATTTTTTTAGTAGCAACACTGGATGTGTTTTTAAACAACTGTTTTCGTGTTTAAAATGAGTCCCGCCAGTGGCTGAGAGGTTCTGCTCTGGAAGCTGGTAGACGGGAGGTGCTGGGTTCGAACCCAATCACGCCCGTTGGCATAACCGTTTCGGAGTTTTCGTAGTTTTCTTCGAAATCTTGGATTTCCATGCGTAAATACGGGTTAGGTTCCCTTAGAAAGGCACCACGGAGGGCACTCCCTCCAGGGCCTATATCCCTCGTGTTGGTAATCGGCCGTCAAAAATCAACTCAACTTAACTCGTGTGTAAAATTCAACTCGTCAAACTTTCTATGATGAAACAATCTGGATAAGAGCTACAAATAAGGTTAGTGTCAAAATATTACCTTTAGTAACCTGTAACCCATGTGTGATCATAGTTTTTCCTTCAATATTTTATTTTCACAGGAAATGTTTACGTTTTTATAAAGTTAACATGATAACTAGTATTTTGGGGTTACTTTGTACCAGGCCTTTTTTTATCCGAAAATAGCCCTAATTACTTAGAAATGCCTTTTATACAACCAAATCTCTTAAAACATGTTTTAAGTAACATTTTTTTTTTTTTCAAATGTTTCTGTAGCAAAACGTTACATTATTTGTTTTTGTTCCAGTAGTTGAGTATAACCTGACAAGAACTGTTTACCGTTTCTTTAATATTAAAAAATTAGTTTATTGTGTTTAAATGTAAAAAAAAAACATTAGTTTATCGAGTTTGCAGTGTTAATTTATTAACAAATCCTATTGCAAGAGGGTTTCAATAAATATGTATTCCTTTACATATGAAATGCATTCGTTTTATATGAAACTAAGTGAATGGACCAAAGAAGCCCTCAGCATTGGCTACTTTGTTCCAAAACTTTAAAAATAGTTTAAAAAATAAATAAATAAAAAATTTCCTCTTTAAAACCATACAGTTTGCTTCATTGTTTCATGTTAATTGTTTACAACTCCATTTCGATGTTGAAAATCACATATAATATTTTATAATAATGAAAATATGAGTGGAATCAGGAAAAAGTAGCCCAAAGTAGCCCCGGTTGACGGTAGTCAGAAGGAAATTAAATTTAAACACATAACAGTCCCCTTCGTCAAGAATGCGGACGACTATTTTTTTTTTCCAAAATCAGTTTCACTCTTTGTTTTTTTTTTTTTTTTTATCATGCAGAAGGTTTTAGTAAAACATGTTATTTCCTAAACTTTAAAAAAAAAATTGTTATGAAAATTATAGAAAACCTAAGTTTTAAAGAAATATTCAATTATATAGTCAAAGGCAGCTTTATTCCCTAAGATCGCCTACGTACCGTATATACTCGCATATAAGCCGAAATATTTTGACTTAAAATTGTATTTTGAAAAGTAGTGGGTCAGCTTATACGCGGGTCAGATTTGGGGAGAAAAGTTCTAAGCCACTAGGTCAGTACAAAACGCGTTTCACCGTTATTTTATCTTGCTTAGTAGATGGCTCTAAATTTCCCCAGACAATATATTTTATCTACTGACCCTTTAGTTACTGACCGTACTTATATGTACTACTCACTTTAAACATTCATCCCTTAGTGAATATTAGTAATATTTTAATGGTACTTTGCGAACACACTCTTTTAACTCCACTTTTTCAGGATTCATGGCAGCACTAGTTCTAGGTTCATTATTTTAGCGAGGAAGGAGGCTATCTTTGAAACAGTCGATTTTTTTTGTACGGATTGTCAGTAGATTAAAATTGCAGTAGATAAAGGGTTAAAAGAAGAAAAAATCCATTCCACGTTAAATTTCTGACTGTAGTAATTATCCAGCCACAAAAAAATGGATAGGTGGATGAAAGAGGAACCATGGACTGGTTGGAAAATGTGTGGGGCTAAACACCCTGGGTGGTACTTCAGAAACCAGTGGTGCTTGTATGGGATACATTTAGCACTGATATGACCGACGAAGTGAAAGAAAAAGTTGAAAAACTTAATTCGTCTTTTAGGTTGTCATACCAGGTGAATACACGTCAATGTTGCAACCACTTGATGACATCAACGAAGTGCGAGGGAAAGTCAGTAAGTAGGTCACAAACCAATGTGAGAGGTCAGAAATATGTAGTAAATCGTTTCCAAATATGCCAATAAGTGGCAGCACTGTCCAACTGTAAGATATAAATTTCGGATTTATGAAACAACAGTTGTACGAGATCAGCAGGGACGTTCAAAAGTTGTTGACGAAGAACGAAGTGGTCGTCCTATTGAGATTGCGACAGAAGAAACAGTGCGAAAGGTTGAGGAAATGGTTAGAGCTGGCAGGCGAACAACAATCGACAGCATTAGCAACTGCAACAGGGTGTTTACATGGTTTAGCCTACAACCGACTGGTGCAGACGTTGAATGAATTCTAGTACACAGATGGCTGAGTGTACAGTCCAAAGACTTTTATGCAGCAGGTATTAGAAAACTCATAAAGAGATGGGACAAATGTATCAATGTGAATGACGATTATATAGAGAAATAAACATTCCTTTAAAGTATGTATCTTGGTTTCCCTATTTTTATTGGCTTTTGGGACGTACTTAGTGACTTGCCCTCGTATTTAAAGACAGATTGCGAAAAGTATGGACTGAGTGGATGTTCTCGCAAGATGTGCAGAAAACTAAAGAGGGTAATTTGAAAAATGCGGTAATCGATGTTATCGAATCTTGGGTTAACCCTTTTAGGAGCAGTGATATGTTTATGAAACCACTTAATTCCCAAGTTCCACATTGGCACCAGAATTTTGGTAAAATTTTTTTTGGATTATTATGAATTTGAAATATAGCTTTTTCTTTTTTACAAATAAATTTGTTCGTAAATTCCGGTGTCATTCATTCGTTTCAACATATTTGTTATGGAAGTGCTTTGCCCCTGAAAATGTTAAAGAGGCATGTGTGTCAATTCCAAGGGGATTGAGAAATCATTTAAAAAGTGCCGTATTAGCAATGCCATCGATTACACTGAGAACGATTTCATTCATGAAATTAATGACGAAAATTCACTATACTGAGTGCGGTTTTATGACGAGGAAGCAACGGAACGGGACTTCATTGAACTATTTCGAGATTAAGATAGTGATTCCGAAGTTAAAGCATACGTTTCACGTTTCTTAATTTTTTTATATAATTACATTTGTTTGTTTACTATTTCATTAAAAATATGAATTTTGTATAAAATTACACTGGAATTTTTTAGAGACGGCTTATACGCGGATTAAGAATTTTACCATTATTTTGTTCTTCAAAATAGGTGGGGGGGAGTCGGCTTAAAATCCAGCGTGCTTGTACGCGAGTATATACGATAATAATAAAAATGAGATTGTTAAGTGGTTAATATATGGCGGACCACAATAGTCAAAATGTCAAGCAAAAAACAATTTTCCTTCTTCGAATACTGCTAAGATGTAGTAGAAACGGTTGCGGTGATACTAAATTTAAATATTTTTAGGTATAAAGAAAAAGTAAACAGAAAAAATTAAATTGAAGATTTTCAGTTCCATATTATTAAACATTATTGTGAATCAGTTATATTTTTTTTTTTACTTTTAAGATAATCATTCATAGTTTTTACAGAAATTTAGTACAGTATCCAATTTATCCTACAGCTGTTCTTTACTCTTGAGAATTCCCCTGCGCGCCGATTAGTTCAAAATCTTTTTACCTTCTTCGCGACTATCGTCATTTATAAAATTTTTAATCTTTTAACACCTTTTTTTTTTTTTTTTCAAAGTAGAAATTTTTTATTTAATTGAATCGCAGGAAAGCTTTGATTAAATAAGGCAAAATTTCCGAGTACAATTTACTGATAGGAATAGTCAAGGATTCTGAGCGCTTTATGCATGACGTATATGCGACACTCGTGTTGATAGGAGGGTTAATATGTTGAGGTATTTGTTCATGAAAATTGAAACGTACGTACAAAGAATGCTGATTCATGTGGTTTATATACAGAATATACAAACTGCTGAACTTGAGAGTCAAATTTCTAAAGATTATATTGTGAAACTCAGGAGTGACATAAGGGTATGAATTTTGGTGTGACAGTTTATCGAGGATTGAGAAATCTGCTTGTTAAGGAATGTAATGGATGACAATCTCTGCGTCTGAAGTAACAACCAATCCGTACAATGTAAGAGAAGAACTCTTCTGCACACGAGCGTTTTTAGTGTTGGTGATTGATTTCACGTTGACATCACTGTTGGACAATATGTTATCACCTGGATATCATAAAAATTTGCACACAGTGTCGTATTTTTCAGAAATCTTGGCCAAGAGTGGAATCTTTTATCGCTTTCCTGAGTTTTCTCAAAGCACAAGATAGATTGAACAGGATCAAGAATAAGGTAATAGTTAGAACAATAATTTTCGTTACTAACTAACTGTGGTAGGGTGGTGTCTATATTTTCTGAAACACAGACTTCACATGTACCAGATACAGGATACACGCTGCCGATCGCTATTGCGCCAAATTGATCTTTCAATATTTTTTTCTTTCTTTTTGCGACATCTTTTTCAACTTATTCAACGACTGAAAGGTTGTTTTAGGTAGCTTTCTTTACAAAAAGCTACCTATTGCAGCCGTTCGGAGGAAAGCGATTTCAAAAATTTTTGGTATATTTTCATCGATCATGACCCCCAGACCCCGAAACCACCCTCCCTTCAAAATTGATATATATATATATATAAATATATATATATATATATATATATATATATATCAATATATATATATATATATATCTGACCTATGTCACACTGTAACTCTTGTATTTATGAACCGATTTGGATGTAATTCGGTGTGTACATAGTACATACCAATGTCTCGACCGAGTTCGTTGGCCAGCTTCATCCGCCATTTTGTTTCAAAATGGCGGCCATTTAAAAATTTTAAAAAAATTTAAAATTTGAAATGTGGTACCAAAAAATTGAAAATGGAAAAATATTTTTTTCTTATGTATTTGACCTTTATACAAAGACTCCGTAGCAGTTTTTGTTTCGTCTATATCTTAAAAAAAGGCTGAGTTATAGCATTTTAAATTTCTAGTGAAGCTGACATTTTGAAACGTCCTGAAATTTGTCACGCGATAAAAGGCGTATTTATGAACCGATTTGGATGTAACTTCGTTTATACATAGTACAGACCAATGTCTCGAACGAGTTCGTTGATCAGCTTCATCCGCCATCTTGTTTAAAAATGGCGGCCATTTAAAATTTTAAGAAAAATTTAAATTTGAAATGTGGTAGCAAAAAATTGAAAATTGAAAAAATATTTTCATCTTATGTGTTTGACCTTGATAAAAAAATTCGGGAGCAGTTTTTGTTTCGTCTATATCTTAAAAAATGGCTGAGTTATAGCATTTTGAATTTCTAGCGTGGCTGACATTTTGAAACGTCCTGATTTTTGCCACGTGATAACAGACGTATTTATGAACCGATTTGGATGTACCTTGGTGTGTACATAGTACACACAAGTAACTCAACCGAGTTCGTTGACCAGCTTCATTCGCCATCTTGTTTCAAAATGGTGGCCATTTAAAAAAATTAAAAAAAAATAAATTTAAAATGAGATACCAAAAAATTGGAAAATGAAAAAGATTTTTTTGTATGTGTTTGACCTTAATACAAAGATTCCGGAACAGGTTTTGTTTCGTCTACATCTAAAAAAATTGCTGAGTTATAACATTTTGAATTTCTATTGTGGCTGACATTTTAAAAGGACCTGATTTTTGTCACGCGATAACAGGCGTATTTATGAACCGATTTGAATGTAACTTGGTCTGTACATAGTACATACCAATGTCTCGACCGAGTTCGTTGGCCAGCTTCATTCGCCATCTTGTTTCAAAAGGGTTGCCATTTAAAAAAGAAATGTAATTTAAAATTTAAAATGAGGTATTAAAAAATTGGAAAATGAAAAATATTTTTTTTATGTGTTTGGCCTTGATACAAAGATTCTGGAGCAGTTTTTGTGTCTGAAAATTTGTTCTTTTGTTTTTATCTTAAAAGGGGGTTGAATTATAGCACTTTGAATTTCTATCATGGCTAACACTTTGAAACGATCTTGTATTTGTCACGCGATACCACACGTATTCGCCTATTTCGATGGAAGAAGGCATGTGGATAGTATACATCAATATCTCGACCAAGTTCGCTGGCCAGCTTCATCAGCCTTCTTGTTTCAAAATGGCGGCCATTAAATTAAAAAAAAATATATATTTAAAGTGAGGTGCAAAAAAATTAGAAATTGAAAAAGGTTTCTTTCTTAAGTATTTGACCTTGATATAAGTATTCAGGAGTCTTTTTTGTTTGTCTTTATCTTAAAAAGTGGCTCAGATATAGCGCAGTTTGAATTTCTTCATGTGGGTGACATTTTGAAAAATCTGATTTTTTGCATGCGACAGCACTCGTATATATCAACCGATTCCGATATGAGTGAGCATGTGCACAGCAATTACTAAGGTCTCGACCAAGTTCACTGGTTAGCCTCATCTACCATGTTGTCTTAAAATGGCAGGCACTTTAAGAAATCGCCGAATTTGGCAGCCAAATATAAGTGACTTTAAATAAAAGCAGCTTGGATAAAGCTGACAAATTTCGCGAAATTCTCATTCATAATGATTTAGTATTGATAAAAATTAGTATTGTATCTCCTACATTCGATTTCCACTTAATTGAGCTTCGTGTGTTTGAATAATATAAGTTGGCTTTTTAAAAATAAGGAATATGAAAGCTACCTCTTCCTCCCGGCACTGGCCGGAAGGACTTTTTATTTAACGTATTTGTATTTTAATTTTTTTTATAACACATTTATGTATTTTACACTTTTATACCAAATCAAATACCAAGTTAACCTGCGTTTTGTTCCATAATACTATTTAGAGATAAATTGAGCTAGATTTTTTTTCTCGAATTTGCAAAGCATCTCAAATAAATACATTTATTTTATTAATTTTTATAGCCGATAGTCGAACTTATATCAATAACTGATTTAAACACAATAAATAAATTGGAACACATAATAGGGAGAGGATTAAAAAACTCTTTAGAATCACTGTTTGAGGAAATGATTCTAACACTATTTGAAATTCGATATATTTACACTTTGTTGATTAGCCAAATAGTTAATGTTATTTGTTGTAGATGGGGGGGGGGGACAAATTTGAATAATTTTTTTCAAACAGGGTGAAAAGCACCTAAGTCAGAATTCGAACCTGGGACTTTCGGTATACGCACCACTGAGCTACCCGTACAATATCCAGCCGACGTATCGCACCCACATGTTGGAATAATCGGATCTGAAAATTCGGCAGTTTTTTACAGATGTAAATACGTATATATGAAACTCCATAATACTATAGATAATAATTACATATAGGAAAGAAGGATAAAGTAGCCACTCTAAGGTTTGGGGAATTTTAAGATATCTTTTCAATCAGAAAAGTTCTAGAAACAAGTACTAATAGAAACTATAATAATAATAGTTTCATTGCTATTTTACCTTTTTTTAAAATTTATTATAAAATATAAACGTTACTTTAAATGAAAAATTACAAAATGGCTACTTTGCCTACCTAGACTGACCAGCATAGGTAAATGAACAAATCCCATTGATTCAGGATGTATATTTTTTAATCACCATAAGCTAAAGAAACACACATTAGAAATAAATATTATGTTTTGAAATATTTTAAGTATTAAATCGTTACAAGATAAAATAATCAGTAATGACTAGTATCAATATGACGAAAGGAGGAATACAAGAACTCCTAGCACACATGCAGATTACAAATGTCGAGAGTAAGCCTTTCTCTGCAGAACTTATTTCCCAGACCTGTCTTGTTTCTTTCAAAGAAAATACTTTTGGATAGAATTTTGTTATGATCAATAAATAAAATATCGTTTCCAGGCATAGTAGCCATCTGGCCATTTCATACTATCTCCTTGTGGTTACTGCGCCTAGAATAACACCATTACAAAAACGGTGGTCTGGCATCTAACCTACATAACGTAGCCTTTACAAACACACATCTTTTAAAAGATTACTTCACATTGAACAAACTGAATACGAGAAAATTATTATAACACTACGTATTATTTCGCTGTAATCAAGAAATTGTACCACTTGCCTAAAACCAAAAATGCAAAGAGTTCAGAACAAGAAAAATATAGCCTTCCGCTTCAAAGTCACAGACAAAACTACCAGCTTCTGTGGCAACTGTTTCACTCAGTCCCTGCGTGACGGGGGCACTATACAGCAGAAAAAACTCAAATGGCCGCTTTACCCTGACTGGCTACTTTATGCTTCCTTGCCCTATACATGTGCAATTTCAGCTTGAAATAGTATAATTCGTAGTAGCTGGAGGTCAAAGTTGTATAAATTTGATCAACATTGAAAAGCATCTAGTACAGGATTTGATCTAGGACATTGACAAGAGTGTTGGGGCGTATATCCATGATCCGAGGTTCGATTACTGGCCTTAGAATGAATTTATGTCGCACATGTAAAAATAACTAAAGTATTAGAATTAGCAAATAAAGCCTTTGTGCAACAATATAAAAAAACAGAAAAACCAACGTTTAAAATGCACAAATAATACATGAAAAGCAGCAAACAGCTGCTTCGAATCTACTAGCGAACAGGTTTAGTGCAGGTTTTTGGAACATTTCCTACTTACATTTCCTACTTGATTGTAGGCGTAAGAAGGTTATTCCTAAATTCATTTCCATACGTTGTAATTTATTTTCTTCAAATAGGATTGACAAGGTCTTATTTCGTTCTAAATTAGCTCTTTTAAGAGCTTTGATTCAAGAGACTCGCCACAAAATTGCTCATATAGAGCGCGAGTTATATTCTTTACATATCAGCCTCGCTAATTCTATACCTGATTTTGAGTCTATCGACAGAAGGTCATAGAGCAGAGTTCTCACAGCTTCTTCTGTTCATTGTTCGGTTTTAAAGAAGAAATTTAATACACTTTGTGAAAGTTCTGCCGCTAATAATTCCAGGAATTTGCCTCTTGTTAACAAAAATGCTGTTGTCAATCTTTCTAGTGTTCCTTTAATTAACAAACAGCTCGATGCTCTCAAATTGAACAACAATTTTTCTGTCTCTGCTATTCCTTCTTTACTTAATCTTATTGCTCCTATTGAAAGAGCCTTTAAGCATAGCGCTCTATCTTCTTCTCAAAAAGAGTCCATTAGGCATCTCATTGCGAATACTGTTGATATCGATTCTAATGTTTATAAGCCCAATAAAAAACATTCTGTTAAACAATGTCTGAAAAATTTGCGTTCTGATCCAAACCTAATTATTACTATGGCCGACAAAGGTGGTCAGATTGTTCTTCTCGACAAATCTATGTATTTGGAAAAATCCCATAAATTAATTAATGATGGTCCGTATGTGGATATCCGCAAAAACCCTTCCACTAGTGAAATTAACTCTATTAAGTCTACCATCAAGTCTTCTTCCATTATTCCTGCTAACTTTAAGAAGTCTCTTATTGCGTCTATTGCGCATTATGACAGGTTTTATGCTTTACCTAAGATCCATAAACCTGACATTCCTTTTAGACCTATTGTCTCTAGTATCGGTACAGCTTCTTATAAGGTCGCCAAATACTTAGTTTCTGTTTTTCCCCACTTTTGAGCAGTAACTGTTTCACTGTTAAGAATTATTTTTATTTTGTTAAAAAACTTCATAATTTTAAGCGGCAGGGTCACATGATGGTTTCTTTTGCTGTTAAATCATTATTTACAAACGTTCCGGTTGAGGGGGCTTTAGATTGCCTCAAGAAAAGGCTTTGAGAATCCCATTTCTCTTATTTTGAAATAGAGGAGCATATCCTTCTAACTCGCGCTTGCTTGTCGCAAAATACTTTTGTTTTCAATGATAATTTCTTCCGTATGACTGGTAGTTTGGCTATGGGTAATCCTCTTATCCAATTTTATGCGATATACACTGCTCAAAACAATTAAAGGATATTTGAAGTTTTATATAAAATAAAGATATAAACGAATTTTTTTTTGCCGAAAATAGAAGAAAAGAATCACAAATGCAAATTTTTCTGGTTTTCAAACTGTGGAGTATGCAAATTTTGAGTTCGACGTCAAAAACGTCGCTTCAGCGGCAGCGAATGAAATTTGACTTTCAACTGGATAAAAGAGAATGAAGACAAGGATGATCGGCATTCAGTGATTGCTTTGTTTCGATGAGTACGATGTCTCAGCGAAGTCATTTGACAGATTCAGAAGCTTTGAGAATTGTTGGTAGGTTAGAAGGGGGCCAAACTCAAGCCGAAGTAGCGCAAGCCATTGGAGTGTTACAAAGTGTCATTTCCAGGATCTGGAACCGTTTTTTGGAGAGTGGATGTGCAGGCCGAAGACCAGGGCAAGGTCGTAGACGGGCAACAACGCCCAATGAAGATCGGTATTTAGCGTTAACAGCTCGGTGACACCGAACCATGAACGCTATTCTTCTCCAACAACACCTTCGCTCGGCTACAGGCACCACGATTTCAACTCAGACTGTCCGAAACCGGCCCCATGCTGTAGGTCTGTATGCTCGCCGACCGATGGTATGTGTTAGATTAACATCAAGGCATCGTCGCGACCGCAGGGAGGGGGCAACCGAGCATGTCAACTGGAGGAGAAATGAATGGAGCAATATTCTGTTTTCTGACGAGGGCCGTTTTTCTGCGCATCCAGATAATAGGCGTATTTTCATCTGGAGGGACCGTGGCAGTAGGAATAATCCTGCGTTCGTGCACGAAAGTGTCAGATTTGGCGGTGGAGGAGTGTTGGTGTATGGTGGCATCTCCATTGACGGGCGCACTGACCTCTACATCATTCGAGATGGAGCTCTGACTGGTCGCCGATATAGGGATGAGATCCTCAGATATATTGTAGTCCCTTACGCTGCAGCAATCGGAGATAACTTCATTCTAATGGACGATATCTGCAGGCCACATCGTGCAAACCTGGTGGAGGATTTCCTTTTCGAGGAAGGAATCGTTCGAATGGAATGGCCAGCGTGTTCTCCAGGCATGAATCCAATCGAGCACGTTTGGGACGCTCTAGGAAGACGAGTTTCTGGGCGCCAACAACACCCACAAACTCTCCAAGAACTGGAAAGAGCTCTTCTGGAAGAGTGGGGCAGAATACCCCAACTCGTCATTAATAGCCTCATTGAGTCCATGCCTCAAAGGTGTTCAACGTTGCTGGCCGCCCGTGGAAACCATACCCCCTACTGAAAATGATTTTCTTTGAAGAAAACACCTTTTCTTATTCTTTTTTTCTCATATGCACAAATTTTGTTTTTTTCCTTTAGTACACAAATGCGCAATAAAATGCATTTTTTCTGCCAAACATGTGTAATTTGTTCTCATATAACCTACTATGTCTGTCGACCATGTATCAATCAGCTAAACAGTTTACCAGATATAAAATCCACCTAAAACTGCAATATCCTTTAATTGTTTTGAGCAGTGTATATATGCACAATTTTGAGGTCAAACTTTTTGAAATTTTAAAATTTCCGTTCTATGTTCGTTATGTTGATGATGTTTATGTCCTGGTTGAAATGAATTCGGATATTAATCATATTCTCTCTATTATGAATTCCATTGATCCCTGCATTCAATTTACCTCTGAAATTGAGACCAATGACTGTCTTTCTTTCCTGGATGTCCTTGTTATTCGTTGTGAAAATGGCTTTCAGACTACCGTCTTTCGTAAACCTTTTGCTGTCAGTCTCCCACCTCACAGGTATTCTTCTCATCCCCCTAACCAGAATTTCGCTGCTGTCAGTAATTTTGTTTTTCGGGCTACCAAAATTTGTTCCACTTCTCAGTTACTTAGTACTGAACTTAATTACCTCAAAGCTATTGATGTTGATCATGGTTATTCCTCTAATATTATTGATTCTATTTATAAGAAATTGACGAAATCCGTCTATTCTGAAATGCATTCTAATTCCAACTCTAATACATCAGTTGTGTTACCATTTTTTCCTAAAATCAGTCAGCAAGTTGCTAAAATCTAAGAAGGTTTGATTTAATGTTATTTTTTCTCCTGTTAATAAAATCACTTTTTCAAATCTCAAACACCCCGTTGATCGCTTAGATAACTGGGGTATTTACCAAATCTCTTGCTACTGTTGCCTTTCTTATATTGGCCAGACTAAACGTGCTCTTAGATTTTGTTTAAAAGAGCATGAAGGTTATGTTAAAAATCAGGAGCTCAAACGTTCTTCTATTGCTCAACATTCTTGATCTTCTCAACATAGGTTCGATTTTTCCTCAGGTCTTATCCAAAATGTTCTTCCAACCTTGATCTTGATTTTTGGAAAGCTTACCACATTATTAAAAATTCTCACTCTTTAGTCAATGACTTATCTAGTACTCCTGAATTTCCAAGTATTTGGAAAGCATTAATTTAATTCACCCTTTTTTGGTTTCTTTTTCTCTCCTTCTCCGGTAGATGTAGCTACTTGTCCACCCAGTCGTTTCCACTGTTTCTCTCTCATTGGTTGTTTTTGGCGCCTTCGCTACCCGCATCGGTTATATAAGCCAGCGCGTGTCTCTCTATGATTTTGCTCAGCCTTGCTTTTTCTAGCACGCTTTTCCCTTTTCCCTGTCTTGCACTGAAGTAGAATCTCGCTAGTAGATTCGAAACAGCTGTTTGCTGCTTATCAGGTATTATTTGTGCATTTTAAACATTTGTTTTTCTGCTTTTTTATAAAGTATTAGAAGTTCTGAAATGTTAATTTTTCGATAATAACTCACCAGCTAAATCCGCCACTAATCGCTTCATTCATTTCAGAGCCTCTAAGTCATTTATTTTCACTTGTAAGACGTCATTTTATGCTAACTCGGGGATGCTCTACACTTTTGCAATAGGCATTTGCATTTTTCGGTCTCTCTTATATTTTTCGAGATATGGTTGACATTTTGAAAAATTCGTCACTAGGTGTCGCAGCAAATACTTTCATATGAAGAAATTCATTTTATATTTTTTTTCTAGAAGTCTCTGAAAGATTGTGCAGAAGGAAAAGAATAAAACAAGAAAAATATAAAATAAGAGATTCATTGTTACCTAACCTAGGGAGTCCTCGACATATGTCACTTGTCTGGGGCAAAATAATGTGCCGTCCTCTGATATATCTCTTAAGGGGGCAGATCACGTTGAGCAGCCAGAAAATGACAGTATTTAAAGCAGTACGAAAAACTCTGTAGTTTCTTAATGAATGAAACACAACATTTTTTTTCTTTACTTTCACATATTCTTCTGGTTTGATAATATATTCAAATACACATATATTTAGTAATATTAATTAATTAAATCATAGCGACAAAAGTGGCTTTTGAAAAATATGAATATTGAAATACGCATTTTGCGCGCACGGTATTACAAATTCTACTGCGAGTAAGTGTTTAATAGTAAATACAAAACTTGTGTGGAAATATAAATCACCTAAAAACAACGTTTAAACACACAATAAAATACATAAGGTTTGAACAGACGTATACGTTTCGTGAGTTCCAGGACTCACATCATCAGTGTATAAAATCTATAAAAACAATATCCCCCCCCCCCAACTACATGTACGGTGAAAACCCAAATGTCAAAACCCAATACCAAAAGACCATCAAGTCCCAACAGCCAATGAAATTAAAGCGAAAGTGAAGTACCGTGAACAACAAATCCACCCAGAAAGTTGAGATTTATGATTCACTAGACATATCATTAACCAAGAAGTTTTTAAATCTATGGATATGAACAGCTTCAAAAAAGTCTAAATCTAGAGGAATAATGCATTTTTTTTATAATGGTAGCTGAATCAAAACTGAAATAATGTCCCTCCCCCCAGCAACGAGAGGCAACAGAGGATTTTTGCAGTTCTTTTTTCTTTACATAGTTTATGTGTTCTTTGACTCTGTAATAATTTTGAGAAGGAACTTAATCCTTAAGCAGTAAAAAAGTTAATTTATTAACTGGTTTAAAAACCACGTTAAAATCATAATGTCTTAAGATATTAGCTATTTTAAAGATAATACTATTATAAAATGGTAAAATGATAAGGTTAGAAAAAGAAACCGCAGTAACTGAAGAATCAAGATTATTAACACATTTATTAAGACTATGAGAAATTAAATTATTGATATAAGATAAACTGAAACCACGATCGATAGCAACAGATCTAATTTAATTTAATTCTGTAACAAGTGAATTGTTATCTGTACAAATTAAGCGGGCTCTATTAATAAAATAAAAAAAGTCGAAGCTTTTGGGAAGAGGGGTGACATGAATTGAAATGTGGGGGGGGGGGGGGGTGACAGGAAAAGATTTACGGTAAACGCAAGTGCCAAAGGAGTTAAGCTGACGAGTAACCAACACATCAAGAAATGACAAATTATTATTTATTTCAACTTCATAATTAAATTGAATAACGGAATCTATTGAGTTCAAAATAGTTAATATATTTTCCACAGAAAAAAGAGAAAGGTCCAAGAGCGCAAAAGAATCATCTACATATCTACAATAAAATGGGAGTTGATAAGGTTTAACATTTAACCTCAAAGTAATGCATACATAAATCTGCTAGGGTTGGGTTGGGTTGATTGTTGACGGCCAATTATCTACACGAGGGATATAGGCCCGAGGGGGAGTGCCTTCCGTGGAGGTCTTTCTAAGGGAACCTAATCCGTATTAACGCATGGAAATCCACGGCTCGAAGAAAACCACGAAAACTCCGAACGATTAGGCCGACGGGCGCGATTGGGTTCGAACCCAGCACCTCCCGTCTACCAGCTTCGAGAGCAGAACCTCTCAGCCACTGGTGGGGCTAAATCTGCTAGGAAAGGACTAAGGGGATGACCCATTGCTAAATCATCTGACATAGAATAATATTGATTTGAAATTTGAAATGAATTTTGTTTTAAACAAGTACTGAACAACTCAATAATGTGATTGATTTCATAATCTGTGTAATGAAACCCTTTTAATCTAACAGTGAGGCTTTGTAGTGCACCTTGAACTGAAAAATGGGTGAACAGAGAAGTAACATCAAACGAAACAATGCGTAAAGAGGGGGTGGGGGTGAAGTTTTTAATACGATTTACAAAAGAACTAGAATTCTTAATAGTTTAAATATTGGAACTTGAAAGGAATGAAAAGCGTTTAAATAAATATTTAGCCAGAGGGTATGAGGCAGAACTGATATTGGATACGATAGGACGGAGGGAAACACCAATTTTATTAACTTTAGACTGAGCGTAAAAGTGACTACACTTAGCAATAGAAGGAATTAATGACATTTTAATATTGTCATCAATACAAGGAGAGGTTTTTATAAGTTTTCTAGAACTTGTTAGATCACTGTCGGAAGGATCGCGATTTAATTTAATATATGGGCCGGATTGTAAAAGATTCTGCACTTTATCCAAATAAACTTTTTTATCCTGTAACTATTTGACCTCGTTTATCAGATTTGGAGATAACAATTTCATCATTAGATTTCACAGAACATAAAGCTTCTAGATTCTTTGTTATGTTTGGTTTGAAATTTGTGGAATTGTGATCAACTGCGTTTTTTTAATGATAACCCTAATGGAATCTTTTTGAGAACTAGATAGTTTGCTAAATTTGAAACGTCTTTCAACTGGAGCAATAAGGTTAGGTAAGTCTGGACGTTTGATAAAAGTAAAATTATAATTAACCTTTAACTGATGTTACCGGTCACTCAGACCGCGGCTTTTTTCAATCTTTGTAGTTTAACTTGCAGTTTTCATTTTAACTACAAACACTACCGAAATTTTGCTCCGTTTGGAATTTTAGTACTATCACCAGAGACTTTTGAATAAGTTAATTTTAATTAAAAAAGTCCTGTTCAAAAAGTTTAGTACAAAAACATCATCCTATGAGTTAATGGCGTCTTTTATTCATCTTTCAATGGAGCGGTCTCACAGACCACTTCACACTAGTTATGTGACAATTTCTGTGACATCAGTTAAAGGTTAAGTTTGACAGCTTTCTCTTCTGTAGGTGACAGTTGTGAAGTTGAAAGGTTTACAATAGCATTACTATTGACTTCTGGAAGCCAAGGAGGGGGTGTAGCAGCAAGAGGGAGTAAATTTGAAAGATTTTTTACTAACGAAAGTTTATGAAAAGCAGAGAACTTGACAGGCCGGTACTATGATAACGGTTACCATGGTTATCCTTTTCTAATCTTATCATTTTACCATTTTATAGTAGTATTAGCTTTAAAATAGCTAATATTTTAAGACATTATGATTTCAACGTGGTTTTTAAACCAGTTAATAAATTAACTTTTTCACAGCTTAAGGATCAAATTCCTCCTCAGATTATTGGGGTGTTTACAACATTCAATGCCAATTTAGTTTGTCCTATATTGGTCAAACTAAACGATAACTCCGTTACAGAGTCAAAGAACACATAAACTATATAAAGAAAAAAGGTCTATCGCCTCTCATTGCTGGGGGAAGAGACATTATTTCAATTTTGACTCAACTATCATTATCAAGAAATGCATTACTCCTATAGATTTAGACTTTTTTGAAGATGTACATATCCGTAGATTTATAAACTCCTTGGTTAATGAATTGTCTAGTGTACCATGCATCTCAACTTTCTGGGTGGATTTGTTGTGTCACGGCACTTCACTTCCGCTTTAATTTCATTGGCTGTTCGAACTTGATGGTCTTTTCGTATTGGGTTTTGACATTTGGGTTTTCACCGTACATGTAGTTGAGGGCAGGGGGGTACCATTCGTGCAATGCGCCAACTCTAAAGATTTCTTAACTGCTCGCGCATTATGTCACGTGGCGGACAACTTCGCCTCGCTTCGCTCGTTTCAGTATTATTCTGTATGCTGTTCTGCGTTGGAATTTTTCTTCTGTGAAAGATTTTAATTATTCTATTATTTAAACAGACTTTTTGAATAAAATCTAATGAATGCGCTATATCAACGTGTTCTAATAACTCTCACAGAACAAGTATACAAATCTATAACAATACAGTACATAGTCTCAAATCCGAGCATCGACATCCTGGCGATTATTATTCTGGAAAATCGCAAAGAAAAACACTAAAATCGCAGAGGACAAAATTTGCTGCAATTTTAAAACCGAATTCCTTTTACGAATGTCAAAAAATTTCTGCAGAACGGGAAAATCTCTAAAAATTGCATAAGAGAATCGCGAGAAATTCCGAATAAACTTTAATGAAAGAAAAAGAAGAGGCATTTACTATATTGGACTAAACTGTTAAAGCCAGATTTCTTTCACAAATGCAGACAAATCGCCATGAAATGGGGAAAAAAAAGTTCAAAATTCAAAACTCGCAGAGGAGAAAATTCATTATTTGGCTAAAAGTTGAACAGAGTTCCTTTTACAAATCTAAAAAAAAAGAGAAATAGGCTGTTTGGATAATTGGAAGTTCGGTTTAAAAACATTTTTTTATAGAAATTGGCTGTTCGGATAATTGGAAGTTCGGTTAATTGGGGTACCAATAATCGGCTCTCTACTGTACTTCCATAAATTTTCTTTCTATTGTTACCTATTTGTATGAAGAAATGTTATATTTGATGTGTTTTATAAGATAACATGGAAATTTTAATACTGAAGTTGTTTTAAGTTTTTCAGTTTTTGCTGAAATTTTGTATACATGAAATCAGTGTTGATTTCAGGGGGTGGCCCGGGGGGAGGACATCCCTCCCCCGGAGCAATGCGATGTCCCCTCCGGAAAATTTGAGATTTTGGGTTTTCAATGGTCAAAAAGTGCAATCCCCCCCCCCCCCCCGGAGCCACAGAAATCCCTCCCGGAGAAAAGTGTCTGAATTCAACACTGTATGAAATAACGATATTGTTATTTTAATAATATAATGTAAATAATATGTATAGTACATATTTTTTTCATAATAGAATTAGTTTAATTATAGAGTAATATTTTTGTATTATTTTCATCCTGTATAAGCATAATGACATTCGAAAATTTTTGAAAACTTATATCTAGTAATTGGACAATGCATTATTGTTAAAAGTTTTGAAGTGTGAGTTTTGTTTAATTTATTCTGTTTGATAATGCTAGTCTTTTCATTACTACTCCTGTGTAATCATATTCATATAATTCATTCGTTCATTTTATTTTACAATAGTTTAAAAGTTTTCATTTGTAATTTTGCACATTAAAAAGGTAATTTTTTTCGCGAATTTACTTAAGTATTTGAATGTTAACAAACGTATCGCGATATTATTTAACCATTATGTATTTTATATTTGATTAACTCCAATCAGTATTTGTCCAAATTATTTTAAGGAAAGTAATTTTGTTCAATTTACTTTCGAAAATCTGCTTTTTAAAAAATTATTTACTTCGTATTTCGGTCTTTTTACAAGCATCTGTTTACTGTCTCACGGCTGATCGAGCTCCGATCTTGTCCGCCACGTGACGTTTCAGTCCTGCTCTACTCTGATTGGCTATCCTTCAAATGGAACAACCTTATTGTAGAAGAACCTTGGTTGAGGGGATATTATTTTTATAGATTTTATACACTGAAGATCTGAGTCCTGGAACTCACGAAACGTATAAGTCTGTTCAAACCTTATGTATTTTATTGTGTGTTTAAACGTTGTTTTTAGGTGATTTATGTGTTTAATGTTTCATATTTTGATACTTATAATACTACTAGAAAGGTAGCCCGTCAAAAATGACGGAAATTTAGATATAAAGATGTATACAACTCATGTGCAAGAATATGAGTTTTCTCGCTTGTTCCGCAGTGATAGATGAAAATAACACATTTAAAGAACGAAACTCATTTATGAAAAACTGTGTACAGTAGAAGACCACTAATCTGCACAGTTTGGTTCCAAGTGTTATGCAGATTTGAGGCTTTTTGCAGTCATGTCTATTCAATCTTTGTTTACATTTTTTTTAATTCATTTTTGGACAATTTAGATTGTTAAGCCTTAAAAAAAATAAATTTTACACTTGAAGTAAGGTAAAAACTATTAAATTATCGTATACGATTTCATGAAATGGTATTATATGGTATTATATGTGTGTGCTTCACGATCTTGGTTACGACGTTGGCGAAATTGGCTGCAACTTGTCATAATCCTAATAGTGTGGGCCGCTATAACAAAAAAGTAACCAGTTTTTAGCAAAATTTGTGATATAAAGTAGTTTTGAAAAACTTGTGTAAAATTGCAGGCCGTTCTCATGTTATGTCAGTCATAAGAATAATATTTCTAACACTGAAGATTTTCCATGTATATATGAATTTTAGAAAAGCTTCTCTAAAAGAAAGGTCCTGAAATGACATTGTAATTCCTCTAACTTCAAAGTTTAAACGGGCCCTGATGTTGTTTACTGAAATCTAATAAATACAGTTATTTTGAATATTACAACAGAATTAAACAGTTAAACTTATTTAATTTAAACCCGCTGTTACTTCCCGATGTTATTTTTTACTATTAAGTAAGAAAATTATTTAAATTTTTCAAATCATGCATTTATAATTTTTTTCCGTCTTTAATAACTAAATAATGAAAAATATGCTTTTGTTCTGAGCTCATAAATATGACAATAAAATAATCTAACTAAGAGACATAGCAAAATTAAATCTTTGTGATAATAACACACTTTGTGATTTCAAACCATAAACAAACGATACCGCCACCATTTTACCTACTATGATGTCATTAGAATATTATCTATTGATTGTTGGAGAACTTACTTTGTGAATGATTACCTCAATGATTTAAATTTTTTTTAAGTTTCACGATGAATGAATCACTTGTGTTTGTTTAGGTTTATGGAATGAGATATTAAGCTATGAACCTAATTTCAACTAAAGTTATCCAAGGATATATGTATTTTTAATTGAAATTAAAAACAATGCTTTGATCTCGAAATAAAAAGTTTTAGTTTCTATAATTGGTTATTTCTGTTAATTATTTATTTAGGTACTTTTCCATTATAGCGCATTTTTAAAAAAAGCTTGGCACAATTCGGGCATCATTAAAGTGAGATATGTTGCCAAAATGTATAAACAGCTATGAAAACAAATCTAATGAACTTTTATTTTTGTTTATACATGCACTTATATACATAAAAAAGTCGTTTCTAAATATATATAATACTTTTTTATATACAAATTGCGGCACAGTTTTCAGATATGAACCGGGATACCTAACTGGCGCCAAAATGGTGTTATTTTGCCTGCTATGGTAACCAGGCTATTGTTTTTTATTTATTAATAAATTGTTTATTTACTTTTATTTTCTGTTTATAATTATATAAACTGTTTTGTTCTATAGCTATTAATCAAACTTTTATTTATTTATAGTTATTTCCTTTTCAAAATGATAGCAAATAATTTAAAAATATATAAGTAACTGGTATTCGAAAGCGAGATTTCTGCCAAATTGGCGTCAGAGAAAAATCACGCCAACCCCGATGCGTATATGACATCTGTGCAAAAATTACGGCACAGATGTCATATTCGCTCCATATTGGCACGATTTTTTTTCTAACGCCAATGTCATATACACACCGGGTACTTAACTCTCGCCAAAGTGTCCTTATTTTGCTTGATATGGTAACCCGGATGTTGTTGCTTATGCTGTTGATGTTTTCGCCAAATTGGCGTCGGAAAACAATCACGCCAATATGGGGCGAATATGACATCTGTGCCAAAATTACTTCTGTTAAAAAAGGGGTAAAAAAAATAATTAAAAAATGGGTAAATAGCTTTTTTTTACATTAAATAAAGGTACTTGTTAATTATACCGTCGACCAAATTACTGTCGCCAAATTGTAAGATTAAATGCCAATAATGGTTGACATTAAACATGATCATGTGTTTCTTACGGCATGAAGTGATTTTTAATTCGACGTTATATTTGTATTTTTATTAATGTTTTTCTAATTTAATTGATCTTTCGTTGTTTAAAATAAAAATTATGTCAATTTGTATAATTTGGCGAGTGGTTTGGCGATTTATATAATTTGGCGAAACTGGTCGACGGGATAGCTAACAACTACCTAAATAAATTGCATACATATGGAAAAAATTGCTTGTGAGTATGAAGCAGTAAATAGGTTGTCAGAAAATACGTTAGCAAACTTCTTTCCCCCCACGCAACTTTTCTCCGAAGTTTTGTACATAAGTAATGATTGCTAGAAATGCATTTTTAATTATGATATGCACTTTTATGTTTCACTACATTTATGCATACTATACTGTGTGTATAAATGCTACAGTTCATTTGCAGGGCTACACAAAAGAATTCGTAAGGGTTACTGAGTATGAGAGTAAATTGCTTAAAGGTGGTTTTTAAAGGAGTTATGCGTTTTTACGCTGAACTACATTTAGTTTACTAAGAAATGTTTGTAGAATATAGATAAAATAATATACAGGATCACGCAAAGAATTGGATACATAACTGTCTATGGATGATAATATCTGGAAATGTGATTTCAGTAGTTTTAAGAGTAGTTTAAATTAAATTTTGGCTAAATAGTGGCATGTAATAACGATACTATTGGCTATGGACGGTAACTGCTGAAATCAATTTTTAAAATTTTTTATGCGTCTTCCAAAATGTTTACTTAGTTATCTTATTTCCCCAAATAGCGAAGTTTTGTTAAAGCATTCAGGATGTGTTGGAAAGTGTTTCATATTCTATGCTTAACGCATGATTTTTCTTTCTTCTTTAGTCTTATTTTGCATGTATTTTATTCTTAATTTTTTAGTCTTATACTGCTTTATATAAACTTTGGCACAGTTGTCATATACGCCAATTTGGCGAAAACATCAACAGCATAAACAACAACATCCGGGTTACCATATCAAGCAAAATAACGACGCTTAATAACGACGAATATAATAACGACGAAGGAAATATGTTGCCAAATTTCCTTTTTCGCCAAGGCACCTATACTGGAAAAGTATCTAAAGCACATTAAAATCGCGCAGTTAGGAGCTCACACAGTACAGCGTCTTCTATTGGCGGTTATTTTATTAGTAGCATCGGGAGGAAGATGTAAAGATGTACTTTAAATTCTCACTCATGGATTTTGAAAAATATCTTAAAAGAGCGGAGTTTAAATTAAATTTCGGTGACCTCCTTTATGAAAGATTAATGGTTTTAAATGGGAAATTCGCCAAATTAGCCAGCTATCACCAAGTTGGCTAACATTTGGCGCTACTGTGGTAACCCTGCATTAGCTTTTTTCAACAATTACTCATTTCAATGAGGCGGTCCTACCGGAATCGTGAGGGACACACAGAGACTTGGATTTTATATAAATAGATATTTTACATTGAATCTAAATTTGAAAGTTAATTCAAAAATTTTAGCATAATTAATTGTTTTTTTTTAATCATATTCACTACATTTCACCAAAAAATGTATAGGGTAAAGTGCCCTAGTTTCTACCCCATTCCTAATTTCGTCCTCCTTTACTTCTCCGGTTGTTCGAAAATGGCTCCACTTATAGCACAAGGCACAGTGAACAAAAGGTAAAAGGGGTCACTAGAGAAAATTTCGTTCGCCAAGACGCATACATATATTAAAGACGCCGGATTTTCCATTTTTAGTAGACCTGAGTTCTTATTACGTCGTTTTTAGACCGTTATTTATTGAATTGTAAGTATTTATTTCTTATTCATTACATGTATCTGACGTAGGTAAGATGCTGACAGTGGCATACCTGTGAGTTTTAGGACATTCAGTTTATTTTACGGGAGCTGAAGCTCCGCCATATTGGGAAGTAGTGTGGGCCCAATTTCGTTCCCCTTGCAGCTCTTATTTTCGTCTGGGAGACGAAATTAGGAATGCTTTTTCATGACAATATTTTCCTCATTTTTGGATGGCTAATATTTCGTTATGTTATTCTTCTGCTGATAGTTAACATATTTCTTTGTGCCTTAATTTCATGTAAAGTAAATTACTTACTCATTTAGAAATAAATTTTGATTTAGTTATAAATTAAGCCTCGGCGTATCGAATTCTTTGAGGGGGACGAAAATGGGAGAATTTTGTTTCTTTTTTTATATATAGATACTTTTGAAAAAAACAATTTTTCGCATTTTTAAAAGTTTTTTGTACGATATTTGCCTATGTTTCTATATTCGTGGGTAGTTAGTCTATGAAAAATACAAATTTGGTAGATTTTCACTGAACATGTAGTGCCTAAAAGTGACTGGAGAGAACGAAAATAGGGCACCTTACCTTACTTATTTTTCAATCCACAATTTTCTGTTACAAAAATCAGACTAAATTTAGGTTCAGCATAAACTAACGCATGTAAACTAAGAATATACATAATTTCAAAGTTTTATGATAATTAGTTTTTAAATGAGAGTTCACGCAATACCATAAAATCAATTTTTAGAAAAACCGCTTCAAAGTTGGCTTGTAACATTATGGCAAACGCTTTTATGCAGGAGGAGATTTTCAGCCATAACTTGGGTTCTAAATGGTAATTTTGTAAAATTCTTTTTGCAGTGGATTTGCAATGTTAGAAAGTATCTATTCTGAAATTCGTGAAAAATCGTTTTTTTTTTTTTTTTAAATCGCCAACGTGATCTGCCCCTTAAACGACTAAAGCTAGAATAGTCGATCAAGTGTCTACCTACAATAAAATAACTATGCACTAAGGATATAATTGCGAATTTAACTCGAAATAGATGTTTTGAGCTTCGTTTTAAGTTATACAGAAGAAGCTAAAAAGGAAACAAACAGTTTCTTGCCAATTAAGATTCTTTTTCAGCGATAGAAAGAGCAATCAAATAAAAACTGCCACTTTTGAGATATTGGCTTCGGAAAAATGGGGTTGAATTTATGAAATTTCTTTCAAGGGGCTTCAAAATTCAGTCAGGAGAGAAACAGCTTCGGCAGCTCTATGGCATTTGTATAGGTAATTAATTGGTAAAATCATAAGCTTTGAAGTAATTTGTTCAGTAGTTACAGCTTCTTAAAGTAAGTGTTAAATTTTACTTTAGACCATGCAAAGAGGAATGCATTGATTTCTGATCTTTTATATAGTAATTATGTGTTAAAGCAGAAAATTTTGTACTAGATCACAAATTTGCAATAAGTAAGGTTTCTTATATCGTGCGCAATAACAAGATAAACTTGGTGATCTGCTCGTTTTCCTGCGTCTGTGAAATAGTGAATTTTACAGAAGGACCCTTGGTGACCCATATGTAGTACTTCTGACTGTGAGAGTTTACAGGTGGTCATCTAAGACCAATCTGTATACCCTGTATCATTGACATCAAAATTGAGGGAGATTGAGCAAAATCCACAAACCCAGTTCACATAGAATGATCTCAAAAAACTGTTCAATAAAAATATGAACCGTTTTATTTACTCGGACACAAAAATGTCCGACGCTTTGAAAAGTCGTCAAGTACAAAACTGCACTACGATATGATAATTAGTTCATATTTTATGACTATTTGAAATGTTAACGTACCTATGAGACGCCCTGTATTTCTCAGACATTTCACATTATTAAAAGCAGGGCAATTCCATCGTACAGACGTAACATTTTATCATTGAATTTTGTTTTCTAATCTATGTAGAAAATTTACTAATAAAGCTAGAATTTTTTTTTTTTTCAATTTAAAATATTTCTTACTAAGGACTTAATATCCAAATAAAACAGATTATTTTAATCTCTCTTTGTGTCTCAAAAATTGCAATTCAAAATTATGTAACTGATGTAACATAAAATATACAAACATTTTTTCTGCCTTCATTGAAGTGTAAAAATTATCAAAACTATCCAGTTAAAAAAAGTGATTTAATGTTCTCAACAACACCAAGTAAGGCCAAATTATAACAGTAACTTGTTTAATTGATTTCTGAATAATAAAAAAGAAACAAATGGCATTTACACGTGTAACTGACGTAACTCTTATTGTGTAACTGACGTAAAATTATGACTTTACAAAGACAATAATGGTACTTAACCTAGTTTGTAAACAGTAATTTACAATACATTTTTATAAGGATTTTTCTATAGAATATATTATATCAAGTTTTCCAATCATACCCTTAAATTAGATATAATATAAATTTGATTCCCCACCAAAATGTGATGATTTTCTGTGGAATTGCTCAGCACCGTAAAACATCAAAATCTAAAGAAATGACATTCTTGAACTAAAATGTGAAAGCATCTTGAAGTACAGTTTAGTTAAACTCAAAATAATCTCAATAAATGAAAGTTAAAATTCTAGTGCTAAATCCGTCTTCAGTAAATAATTAAAATTCATATTTTGTAGTGATGTTCAGAAAGAATTGCTGCATAATAGATGAAAGCGTGTTTTGTTGAAAATTTGAATACCTTTATATGACATCTTATTTGCCGTACAACCTTTAAATTACAATGATATCTCCTAGACTATTCTCGAAAAAGCGCAAATATAAGTAAAAACAACATTTGGTACTACTTAGTTATCCCGCCGACCAAAAATCTATCGACAAACTATAAGATTAAATGCCAACAATAGTTGATCGTAAATGTCACATTCACTTGACTTTGAGCAAGTTACACGAGTTTACGTCATCAAGTTACTTTTATTTCGATGTTTTATTTGTAATTTTATTAATGTCATGCTAATTTATTTCTTCTTTCGTTATTTAAAATAAAAAGTACGTCAATTTGTATAATCTGGCAACAGGTTTGGCGATTTATATAATTTGACGAAATTGGTCGACGGGATAACTAAGTAGTACCCAACATTTAAATACCCACTGATGACAGTCGTGTGATGACTGAAAACGTTTTGGATATTTTATGTTTTTTAAGGTATTTTTAAGGTATCTCTAATGTATTTTAAATAATATTATATTATATGTATGCACCTGCAAGGTACATTTTTAAAATTAATTTTAGTTAAAATAAAGTTTTAAAATTAATTTTTAAAATTAATTTTAGTATATATGTGCTTTTGTATATGAATAATAATCAAAATCATCTTTTAAAAATATTTATAAGAGAAGGCGTTATCTCTCCATTTTTACAAATTTAATACCATATAAATATACGTATTGATATTGAAAAGTTCATACCTTCTCATGAGGTTTCTTTGCTTTATTCTAATATTTCAGAGGGTCTCTTCTGATATTAATACCGCTTTTATAGAACTTCCGAAAGACTGTGCTTTAAACATAAAAAAAGATATAAATTTAAAAGAAGAATGCAAAAATGTTTATGTATATAGCTTTTTCCTTCAGCCACGTTATTTCTTTAGGGATGACTGCTGCAATTTCTTTCGAAAAATGCAAAAAAGCATTATAGTGTTATGATCAAATTTTAAGAATAAATGTTGCGAAAACACTTAGAGAGAACTTCATGAAATGAGAAGTTATTTTATTATTAGGTTCTAAGTACTATATTTTAAAAATATTGAATAATATTTTTATACATATTATTTTCAAAATCAACAAAACGTCATCGGAATTGTTTTGCAATGAAAGATAGCAATAAAGTTTGGAAAATTAAGGAATTATGAATTAGAACAACAGTTAAATATATTTTAAAATAAATTACTACGCAAATAATCGAAAACTATTCCCTGTGCTGTTTTAAATGCAGCTTTATGTTATGTACCGAAAAAAATATTAAGTTACAATAAATTCAAAATAGATGTAAACTGAACAAATAAAAGAAAATACAAATGTCATAACAAGGATTGGAGGAAAAATTTACATATCTCAGATAATTCAGAGTATGATGGAATTTATTGTCAAAATAATACGCCATTGCTGGGCAGCAAAAACAAAGTGTATTTTAAAATAAATTACATACAGAAATAATTGAAAGAAATTCCAATTCATTTTAATTCTTGAATTTCCTGATGTATAAAAAATATTTAAGTTACAATAAAATTCAGAAACAGAAAGATAAAAATAGTACAAATAAATGAAGATACAACAGTAATAATAATAAATAAAGGGTGAAAAACAGATTTTTCAGAATTCAGATTATGATGGAATTTAATGCTAAAATGTTATGCCCATATTTCACTAAAAAACTAGTCGTTGGGACCCACCTTAATACTTTCCCATAATCGATATGCATAATATAAAATATGAAAATAAAACATATGTAAACCATTTATAAAATGCATTACAATTCAAAAATAAAATTTAAACGTATACCGTATATACTCGCGTATAAGTAGAGGAATTTCTTACAATTTTCGGTAAGCAAGTTTGGGGGGTCGACTTATACGCGAGTCACTTAAAAAAGAAAAACCAAAAACTTCGAATACTGCGAAATTATGGGGTTTTATGTGTATGAATAAAAAAATAATACATAAAATATACAAATAACAATAATTTATCATTTAAAAAAATTTCAATGATTTGTTTTTGTTTACTTACTACCTTTTCGCATTGGCAATTGAAATCTTTGATTTGATTATGAGTAAAATTGTACCAAAAAGTTAGGTGGTCGACTTATACGAGAGTATATACGGTATTTAAATATTTTTATTACATAGTAATGCTCTATTACTGAATTGAGGGTACTACTTGATTATCCCTTCCACCAATTTCGATAAATTATATAAATCGCCAAACTACACGCAAAATTATACAAACTAGCCGCCCTTGACGACCAGTTTGGTCTCTCGTAAAATTTATATTTGGGAAAGCATGCCAACCATTGTATCATGTTACTTTTATTCATAATTTATTTACTTGGACTCCCTTAAATATAATTCATATAATCCCTTAAGCTAATATTAGTTTTTGTTGAATTAATATACCTCAATTTGTTGATTTTCAGAAAGCAAGTAAACCCTATTGGTTTACAATGGAAGTCTATGGGAATGTGGCGAAATATTAAAGATATCGCCAAGTTGGTGACAAACTTGGCAGTATTTGGCGACAGAACAGATATATAGATTGGCATTTTAAAAAACGAAAGAACAGGTAAATTAGTAACAGGTTAATAAAAATACAAATAAAACGTCGAATTAAAAAGCACTCGATGACGCAACAAACACTGTAACGTGTTTAATGACAAGTGATTGTGATATTTATTATAGGCCATTATTGCCATTTAATCCTATAGTTTGGCGATGGTTTTTGAGTCGAAGGGATAATCGAGTAGTACCAAATTGCGTAAAAGAAACATCCTTATAACTCGAAAAATTATAATCATATTAACTGACAGTTTACTGCGTCGGATTAACATCTCATTGCCAATTAAAATATATCTTTAAATTGAAATTCGAATGAAATACAGGGTCATGAAAAATTGAAGAGTGTGAAAAATAGGATTACAAATATCTCGGCAACTAATTATCCGTTCGCCTGCATTCATTATGGAAAATTTATGATTTTTTATTGTCTTTTATATTCATTCCTTTAAATAAAAAATTTCGAAAATTTTTGTATACCTTTTATCTGATCGAATATTTCGAGAGTTCGAAAAAAAATAGTTCCGAATAATCGAGGTTATTAATAATCTTTAGGATTTTTTCCATTATTAAATGCTAAGTACACACTAAATTTCAAGTCTGTATCTCAATTTGTTCGGGAGATAGAACGTTTACAGACACACACACACATACAGACAGACGGACGGCAATTTTTTTTTCTAAAAATATGTTTTTCGGAATCTCCAGTGTCTGAAACGTGTAAATCCGTCAAAAAAAATTTTCCGATTTTTAAAACGATTACAAGACTTACTCTTATACTACGTATGATAGGTAAGAAAAAAAACATTTCAAAGTAAATTACTTGCAAAAATAATTGAAACATATTCGTAATTTTTATGTTGAATTGTGTGATGTATTGAAATATTTAAAAAAATATTTAAGTTCAAATAAATTCGAAATAGATTTAAGTAGAGTAAATAGAAGAAGATACATATCCTATGATAACGAAAAAAATGAGAAAAATAAAGATATCTCAGAGAATTATGATTATGATGGAATGTATTGCCAAAATGATATGCCAATATTTGAATTAGCATCAAGGTTTAAAATGATTTTAAGGGCCAATCATTTTTATAGACATTAAGTTAAAAAGAGTGAGAGAGAGAGAAAAAATGTAGCAGTCATTAGTTAGTCACTAATAAAGTTAAGTGCATTATAAAAATTAGAATTGTCAAACAGTTGTGAAACAAGATATCGGTTGTTAATTATAGATTAAAGAAAAGTGAAAAGATAAAACAACAACTTAGAAAAAAAGAATAACTACAAATATAAATTAATGGATAATTCTATTAACTGAAGTAGCAAAGTGCCAAGAATCTTGAATCAGATAATAGAAGTATGAACTATTTTGTTAGAAACACAACATGTTTAACTATTACGATGAGTGATTCAGATCGAAAATAACAAACCAGTCTTTCTTCAGGTCAGTTCTGATCTGACCACATAATTATATCTCAGACCAGGCTCCTTTCTGCCGGGCAGTATGCCTAGCTTAACGAGTTTTGTATATGGCCGCGAGGCGAAAAACGCCTGATCGCCTAATGCGCAGACCTACCTGAAAGCAACTTGTCTTTCGTGGCTGTATGACTATTTATTTTATCCCTTTTATTTGTGTGTTGGCCGCTATTAATTATACTGTTTGGATTTGCTTGTACGTTGCCGAAAATGCAAAAAGGAAAAGCTGGGGGTACGGGGTGCTGCTCACTCATCTACAGAACTCATACGAGCCGCCAAATAAGGGAGGCCATCACTACTCGACTTTTGATCTCGTAATTTTGAGTCTTTATCATTTGACGAGATATACACCTGAGTAGGCACCTCCAGGGGTATAATTCATAAGGAACTTGGAGGACTTTGTACCCACGAAGGATTTTGCCAGGTACCATTAGTGTACAAGGCTCAGATCAGTTAGAAGTCACTAGCAGGGACGAAACAAACATATTATATAAGAAGAGAATCTTTCTCTCCACCTTTTCCGCCTTGCTCTTATTTGTGAATTATATTTTTGTTTTCTGGCTGCAAGAGACATTTACCTAACAGCTGGAGAAGGTCCTGTTTAATTACTTTACACAAGAAACGATCCTTGTGATTTTTAAATTCATCATCTTATCTTATTCCGTGGTGCTACGGAGTTATATATCTTGTACTTCAGGTTTAAATAGTTGTATTATAAAATTAAATAAATTATAGAGAAATTAGTTGCATATCTCAATACAAACTAGAAAATACACTGCAATACTGCAAAGTGTTAAAAAATGATATTTCTACTAAATCAACATGCTAGGAAAACTCTGTGTTGCCACTAGTAAAATAAAGAAAAAGGTCTGTGTCCTCTCACATAAAGCAATAAATAAATAAATTAATTAATTAATTAATAACACATAGCGTATAAAAATGTGAAAAATAAAAATAAACAGAAAGTGGATTAATTGACAGATAAGTTAAATAACACCATACTTACCACTAAAGTAGTATGTTGGTGCGATCACAAGACTTTCTTCTAAAATATTCTAACATATTAACCCTTATCGGACCGTAACTTTAAATACATGATTTCATTTTTATATTCTATTTGCACCACTATATTTTTAAAGTAAATTTTTTAGTAAATTGCTCATGCACATGTTGTTAAAGTCTATTTTTTCTTACTCTTTTTTTCTCTCATATTGTTATACTTAAAGTACTTATGTGCTTTTTTTTACATAGTTACTCTCTTCTTAACTTTTTATAGTTATTTTCTTATTGTGGTTACCAGCCACGTCTAAACATTCTTTTTTAAAGGCTCCCTAATGCCCTTGTAACACGATCACCTCTCCACTGTATGTACAGTTGCCATGCAACTAGGCAGTCCAAAAAATAGATCATATTGTTCCATTGTTAAAGTACAAGTAAAAGTGTTTCTTAAAAAAATGTGGTATCAAGAGAAAAAATTTGGTTAAGGGTGTCAATGCCGCTTATATAGCGGCATTGCTCCGTTAAGGATTATTTTAAATAGCGGTGTTGCAGCCGAGATTATAAGATCAACCAATAATGTCGCTATCCTGATGTAAAGCTTATGTTGTTCTATGCGGATTAATTAGAACATTTGTAGAATGATAAAAGATAAAGACTTAACAAACTAGTAACAACTATCAAACAATATTCTATTTTTAGAAAAAAGTACAAGAGATATTCAATACATGCTACACACAGAGCAGCGGCAATGTGACTGCCAGACACAATTACGGCTATAAGTCAATTTGTCGGATAAAATGGAGTTGTGTGCATATTAAAAAAAGTGAGATTCTATCCTATAAAGGCAACGATATAGCTATGACATTTATACTGAAAACCCCATCTTGGAAGCGCCTGAAAGAACTGAAAGAACGTAATTTTTAATAAATGTCTTAGAAAAAAATCGTGAAATTCCATTCCAAAGATTCCAGGAAAGGGCTACTGGGCCGTGTGGGACAGTTTTTCTATATATCACTGATGTTTTAACAATGTCATTATATCTTAAAATTAAAAAAAAAACTGTGCTAAAATGAATATCTAGGTTTTTTGTTATTTTTAATGCATTGCATAGTTCATATTTTAACAACTTATAAGTTAGTAGATATAGGTATAGGTATCTATGTAAGTGCCACGTGGAAACATTTCCTTCATTTTCCATGGAATGGCTCTGAAACGGACTTAAGTTTATGTTTTAAAATATAGAAATTTTTAAACCTATTAAAAACGAACAGCTTACTTAAATCTAAGGTTTAAAATGTGGAAATTTTTAAAAATATTAATGGTTCGCTCCATATCACCTGTGAGCCAGCTTCTCTAAAAATTATTACTCTTTTACCAAGGCTATTGTGTCCACAAATAAAAATAAAACCTATACTAATATGAAAATCTAGTGGGTTTTGTTATTTTTAATGTATAGTTTATATTTTAACAACTTAGATATAAGTGTGTATGTAAATGTAACGTGCAGGATATTTTGTCCATTTTACATGGAATGGTCCTACTATGGCAATCGTAAAATAAAAACACTACGCTGCGTCACCTGTTGATCAAGATGCACCGAAATTTAAACAGTACCAATTTATGTCAAAATGTAACTAAATACTAAGTTTGAAGAAATTCTATGTCATAGATGCCAAGATATAGTGAGAAAATTCAAAATCATAGAAATCATGAATAACCCAGAACAATAGCTCCGCCTGTTAGGCTATGTATAGTTAAATCTAATTTTTACCCTTTTATGCCAATGTCTAACAGAAAATTGATGAAATTACGTTCCATAGATGTCGATATATAGATATCACGGAAATCGTGAAAAATACTGTATAGCAGCGTCATCCATTATGCGATATACCCTCAAACCTAATCAAGCATTAATTTATGTAAAGATCTAACTGAAACTGAAATTTGAATAAATCCGATGTATTAATTCTTGAGATAGAACAGCCATAAAATTTGTGTCTCACACAGACTGCAATATTACAAATATTGACCTAGGTTGATCGAGCTTCTGGTCAATGGTGTAGTCATAAAAAAGCCAGAGGATATACGCTATAGTCAGTGAGTATGCCTCAAAGATTAGACGCTATAGCTACGAACGGTATACGGAGTTATCCAGACGTTATACTGCCTATATAACCGTATGCCCTTTCTTGTACATCCCTGCTTCTGGTGCTGAAGTATTTGCAATCACAAGATTATGAAATGCCATCCCAATAATTAGAGCTATGCCTTAAAAAGTAACTCCAAATAGTGGAACGCGATTTCACATCTTACGGTCACTGCAGCCTCAAATGTTGATTCAATTTATATCAAAAGTTTAAACAGCGTAATGGAGAGACAAACTAGCAGACAGACGGAATTTTTGAAAATAGTCAAATAGTAAATAAAATAATAAGACAAAATACATTATTCCACCTTGATTCAATCACAAAATACACAATATGAACTTAATTAAGCTCACTGTTTTACTTAAAAGGCTACAAAATAATAATAATATAGATGTTATAAGTTAAAAATATACATTTTATTTAAAATTTCTTAGTACTTTCGGCAAAACGAAGTGACGTATTTTTATAAATGGAACTGCAATTATTAATAAAAATATTCTCTGGCTATGACCGCGGGAATTGCAGGCCGAAAGTACTAATAAATTTTAAATAAAATGTATATTTTTAACTTATAACATCTATATCATTATTATTTTGTCGACTTTAAGTCAAACAGTGAGCTTTGTTAAAGTTCCTACTGTGTATTTAGTCAAATAGTGTTCAGGACATTTAAAACGAGTAGTTATATTAAAAAAAAGGAGATAGGAAAAATTCCACGATTCCGATACTTACATATATACAAGGTGACCATAATTAAACTGACAGTACTCAGAGTGTTCTGTAGCGCGATATAATTGAGAGAGTGCCGCCAAATTTTGTAAGAAGACAAAATGGGGGACGTTTCCGCGAAAACAAATTAGTTCGAACGATCACCACTAGAGGAATATGTGGCGCTGTGTAACAGAAAAGAGAATTTAAAAAAATGCAGAATCAATACTAAATTGTTAAATGTGCTAAATAAAAGCTAATTTTATTTCAGTATTGATTCTGCATTTTTTAAAGCTCTCTTTTATGTTATACAGCGCCGCATATTCCCCTAGAGGTGACTTTAGGAACTAAATTTTTTTTCGTGGAATCCTTCGTCCCCCGTCTTATTCAATATTCTTACAAAATTTGGCGTCTTTCTCTCAATTAGATCGCGCTACAGAACACTCTGAGTACTATCGGTTTAATTGTGGTCACCTTGTATATAGTAGTTAAAAATCATGAAGAGCATGAAAGAAATTTCTACATTTAATACAAAAACATAGAGAAAGAGGAGTTTTTTGTAGGCTGATCCAAAAGTCTTTTATACGTTTTTTTAAAAAACTCATATTTGCAAAAATGAAACTTATTTTCCACATAAAGATTTTAGAAATGACTGTTAGAAAATTTATAAGGCAATAATAATAAAAAAAAAAGTGTGAATATATTACTGTAGAATCGAATACTCGCGTATTGATGCACAGACTTGCTGATTCATCATTTATATTTGTATAATGTTCCCTTTTACTTTGTTTATTTTCAATATTTTAAAAGAGTTTTGCATTACTCCCATGTGCAGCCACAAAAATTCCGTTGTGATACTTTATATCAATTTCATAATACTCTTACGAATATCTGAAAACTTTCAAAAACACCTGTTTAGCATTTACATTACTTTATTTCATCGAAAACTGTTTTCGTTTGTATGAAAAATATTATATGATTTAAATTTCTAAAACGAACACGAGGTGAAACTTCCTTGTAAGATCAAATAAAAACTCAATAAAAAACTTTAAAAATAAGCACAGGAAGATACCAAGCTCTCAAGAGTGCTTGATTCTAGTATTTCAGCTCTTACAACCTCTATAATAATGCAACTCACCATTTTCCCAAATAATGTTTATTTTCACTCAATGAATAAACAAAAATATGTTTTCAAGGAAAGTATGGAAATCAAGATCGGTTTTAACTTCCTATCACTCTTTCTTACGTGCTTCTCTAGTTTATTGGATCAATCGAGCCAACAGCCTTGTCGCTTAGAGGGCTCAAGTACCCCCCCCCCCTCCCTCCGCAAAAAAATACAAATAAACAAAATACGGAAATCAACTGAATTTTGCTTTTCCACAAATATTTTTAATGCCTTTAAATTGTGAAAGATTCAACAATATTTTATGGTTTTTAGTTCGTTGATGTTACAATCCTTCTTTTGGTCGCGAAATAATGATAATGTATTGTCAAGTGCTAATAAACGGAGACAGAAAAACTTTTAACTCTTTCAGGGAAAAGAAATTATGTACTATACACTCTCAGAAATACTTTCTTCAATTCTCAAAAATATTCCTGGCAGCACTGCTACCGGTATATATCCGAGAATTGAAGAAATTTCCGTTCTTTGTTTTCAGTTCTGGGACAGAAAATTTCAGTAATCTGAAAAAAAGGAGTAAAAAAAAAGTGTCTCTTTCTTCCGCTGATGCACTTGGTTTTGAACTTGGGACCGCGCGTTACGAATAGAGTATCTTAACCATTCGGCCACCAAGCACTTCGCAGTGTGCCAGTATAAGATGAAGGTACGGATTTTTCTTTAAATGGGGGATTGGTAAGTCTTGTTAAATTTCTTGCTCAGAAAGCTCAGAAATTTAAACTTAATTTCCGGAACATTTCGTCGTTATGTAATAATGGTTGGTGTTTTAACACATATAGAATAATGGAGGACAAAAATTATTACATATTAGACATATTTTTAATATTCGAGAAGAAATGTTTGACTTTTTTAATGAAATCCATTTTTACTTTATTCTATCTTCAATAGAAGAAAGTATTGTAATCGAAATTTTTTTCGACTTCCGATTTTCGACGGATTTGAATGTTTTAGGGGTCAGAGATTCCAAAAAACATGTTTATAGAAAATGTCTGTCTGTCTGTGTGTCCGTCTGTCCGTCCGTCTGTCTGTCGCCATTGTACCATCAAAAAGTGTCTGAAGTTATGTATAGAATTAAACCAAAATTTTATTATAAGTTTTTGGCTATGGCAAGCAGGTCCTCCCGGAATTTGGAAAAAATTCGACGGTAGGGGGCGCTGATATAACAATTTTTGTGCGATTTTGAATATTGTACCATCCAAAAGTGTATGGAGTTATACATAGAATTGAACCAAATTTTTATTTTAAGTTTTTGGCTATGGCAAGCAGGTCCTCCCTGAATTTGGAAAAAATTCGCCTGTAGGGGGCGCTGTAATAGCGATTTTGAATATTGTACCGTCCAAAAGTGTATGAAGTTATGCATAGAATTAAACCAAATTTTTATTTTAAGTTTTTGGATATGGCAAGCAGGTCGTCTAAGAATTTGCAAAAAATTCGCCGTTAGGGGGCGCTGATAATAGCGATTTTTGTGTGATTTTGAATATTGCACCAACGAAAAGTGTATGAAGTTATGCATAGAATTGAACCAAAAAAAATTTTAAGTTCTTGGCTATGGCAAGGAGGTCCTCCCTTAATTTGTAAAAAAATCGCTCGTAGAGGGCACTGTAATAGCGATTTTTGTACAATTTTTGTGCCATTTTGAATATTGTACCACCGAAAAGTGTATGAAGTTATGCATAGAATTGAACCAAATTTTATGTGTTTATTTTTGGTCATGTCATGAAGGTCCTCCCTGAATTTGGAAAAATCCTGCCTGAAGGGGGCACTATAATTGCGATGTCTGTACCATTTTCATTATTGTACCATCGAAAAGTGCATGAAGTTATCCATATAATTGAACCAAATTTTTTGTGCATGTTTCTGGCTATGGCAAACAAGTCCTCCCTGAACTTGAAAAAATTCCGAAAGAAGGGGGCGCAATAATTCCGATCTCTGTGCCATTTTTATTATTGTACCATCGAACAGCGTATAAAATTATGCATACAATTGAACCAAAATGTTTGTGCTTGTTTTTGGCTTTAGCCAACAGGTTCTCCTTGAATTTGGAAATATTGCGCGGTAAAGGGGCTCCGTGCTAGCGATTTTTGTATACTTTTCTTGATTTTTCGTAGTTCTATTGTGCATCGGTGGCTCATGCAGCGGCGGGAACTCGCTTCCTGCTATGCCGGCTATTCGCAAACAGCTGATAACGATAGAATAAGGAAAAATTAATAATTTTAACAAATATCATGATATAGATTAACTCGTTTTTAGTCCGTTTAATTGACTTGAGCAGAAATTTAAGATGAAATTCAAAGTTGGTATAGTATTGAACTAATAATATTGAAGTATTAACATGTGTAACTAGGTTTTGAAATATTAAGATGTATAAGATAGAAGAAAGTTTTGGGATTGGCAGATCCAACTAGTTTGAACTTGATATACATATTACTTTCTTCTATCTTCAATAGAAGAAAGTATTGTAATCGAAATTTTTTTCGACTTCCGGTTTTCGACGGATTTGCATGTTTTAGAGGTCAGAGATTCCAAAAAACATGTTTATAGAAAATGTCTGTCTGTCTGTGTGTCCGTCTGTCCGCCTGTCCGTCCGTCCGTCTGTCCGTCTGTCCGTCTGTCTGTCGCCATTGTACCATCAAAAAGTGTATGAAGTTATGTAAAGAATTAAACCAAAATTTTATTATAAGTTTTTGGCTACGGCAAGCAGGTCCTCCCGGAATTTGGAAAAAATCGACGGTAGAGGCGCTGATATGACAATTTTTGTGCGATTTTGAATATTGTACCATCCAAAAGTGTATGAAGTTATGCATAGAATTGAACCAAATTTTTATTTTAAGTTTTTGGCTATGGAAAGCTGGTCCTCCCTGAATTTTGAAAAAATTCGCCGGTAGGGGGCGTTGTAATAGCGATTTTTGTGCGATTTTGAATATTGTACCGTCCAAAAGTGTATGAAGTTATGCATAGAATTAAACCAAATTTTTATTTTAAGTTTTTGGATATGACAAGCAGGTCCTCCATGAATTTGCAAAAAATTCGCCGTTAGGGGGCGCTGTAATAGCGATTTTTGTGCGATTTTGAATATTGCACCATCGAAAAGTGTATGAAGTTATGCATAGAATTGAACCAAAAAAAAATTAAGTTCTTGGCTATGGCAAGGAGGTCCTCCCTTAATTTGTAAAAAAATCGCTCGTAGAGGGCGCTGTAATAGCGATTTTTGTACAATTTTTGTGCCATTTTGAATAATGGACCGCCGAAAAGTGTATGAAGTTATGCATAGAATTAAACCAAATTTTTATTTTAAGTTTTTGGATATGACAAGCAGGTCCTCCATGAATTTGCAAAAAATTCGCCGTTAGGGGGCGCTGTAATAGCGATTTTTGTGCGATTTTGAATATTGCACCATCGAAAAGTGTATGAAGTTATGCATAGAATTGAACCAAAAAAAAAAAATTAAGTTCTTGGCTATGGCAAGGAGGTCCTCCCTTAATTTGTAAAAAAATCGCTCGTAGAGGGCGCTGTAATAGCGATTTTTGTACAATTTTTGTGCCATTTTGAATAATGGACCGCCGAAAAGTGTATGAAGTTATGCATAGAATTGAACCAAATTTTATGTGTTTATTTTTGGTCATGTCACGAAGGTCCTCCCTGAATTTGGAAAAATTCTGCCGGAAGAGGGCACTATAATTGCGATGTCTGTACCATTTTCATTATTGTACCATCGAAAAGTGTATGAAGTTATCCATATAATTGAACCAAATTTTTTGTACATGTTTCTGGCTATGGCAAACAAGTCCTCCCTGAACTTGAAAAAATTCCGAAAGAAGGGGGCGCTATAATTCCGATCTCTGTGCCATTTTCATTATTGTACCATCGAACAGCGTATAAAATTATGCATACAATTGAACCAAAATGTTTGTGCTTGTTTTTGACTTTGGCCAACAGGTTCTCCTTGAATTTGGAAATATTGTGCGGTAAAGGGGCTCCGTGCTAGCGATTTTTGTATATTTTTCTTGATTTTTCGTAGTTCTATTGTGCATCGGCGGCTCATGCAGCGGCGGGAACTCGCTTCCTGCTATGCCGGCTATTCGCAAACAGCTGATAACGACAGAATAAGGAAAAATTAATAATTTTAAGAAATATCATGATATAGATTAACTCGTTTTTAGTCCGTTTAATTGAGCAGAAATTTAAGATTAAAATCAAAGTTGGTATAGTATTGAACTAATAATATTGAAGTATTAACATGTGTAACTAGGTTTTGAAATATTAAGATGTATAAAATAGAAGAAAATTTTGGGATTGGCACATCCAACTAGTTACTTTCTTCTATCTTCAATAGAAGAAAGTATTGTAATCGAAATTTATTTCGACTTCCGGTTTTCGACGGATTTGCATGTTTTAGGGGTCAGAGATTCCAAAAAACATGTTTATAGAAAATGTCTGTCTGTCCGTCTGTCCGTCCGTCCGTCTGTCCGTCTGTCCGTCTGTCTGTCGCCATTGTTCCATCAAAAAGTGTATGAAGTTATGTATAGAATTAAACCAAAATTTTATTATAAGTTTTTGGTTATGGCAAGCAGGACCTCCCGGAATTTGGAAAAAATTCGCCGGTAGGGGGCACTGATATAACAATTTTTGTGCGATTTTGAATATTGTACCATCCAAAAGTGTATGGAGTTATGCATAGAATTGAACCAAATTTTTAGTTTAAGTTTTTGGATATGACAAGCAGGTCCTCCCTGAATTTGGAAAAAAATCGCCGGTAGGGGGCGCTGTAAATGCGTTTTTTGTGCGATTTTGAATATTGTACCATCGAAAAGTGTATGAAGTTATGCATAGAATTGAACCAAATTTTTATTTTAAGTTTTTGGCTATGGCAAGCAGGTCCTCCCTGAATTTGGAAAAAATTCGCTGGTAGGGGGCGCTGTAATAGCGATTTTTGTGCGATTTTGAATATTGTACCGTCCAAAAGTGTATGAAGTTATGCATAGAATTAAACCAAATTTTTATTTTAAGTTTTTGGATATGGCAAGCAGGTCCTCCATGAATTTGCAAAAAATTCGCCGTTAGGGGGCGCTGTAATAGCTTTTTTTGTGCGATTTTGAATATTGCACCATCGAAAAGTGTATGAAGTTATGCATAGAATTGAACCAAAAAAAAAATTAAGTTCTTGGCTATACCATGGAGGTCCTCCCTTAATTTGTAAAAAAATCGCTCGTAGAGGGCGCTGTAATAGCGATTTTTGTACAATTTTTGTGCCATTTTGAATATTGTACCGCCGAAAAGTGTATGAAGTTATGCATAGAATTGAACCAAATTTTATGTGTTTATTTTTGGTCATGTCATGAAGGTCCTCCCTGAATTTGGAAAAATCCTGCCGGAAGGGGGCACTATAATTGCGATGTCTGTACCATTTTCATTATTGTACCATCGAAAAGTGCATGAAGTTATCCATATAATTGAACCAGATTTTTTGTGCATGTTTCTGGCTATGGCAAACAAGTCCTCCCTGAACTTGAAAAAATTCCGAAAGAAGGGGGCGCTATAATTCCGATCTCTGTGCCATTTTCATTATTGTACCATCGAACAGCGTATAAAATTATGCATACAATTGAACCAAAATGTTTGTGCTTGTTTTTGGCTTTGGCCAACGGGTTCTCCTTGAATTTGGAAATATTGCGCGGTAAAGGGGCTCCGTGCTAGCGATTTTTGTATACTTTTCTTGATTTTTCGTAGTTCTATTGTGCATCGGCGGCTCATGCAGCGGCGGGAACTCGCTTCCTGCTAAGCCAACTATTCGCAAACAGCTGATAACGACAGAATAAGGAAAAATTAATAATTTTAACAAATATCATGATATAGATTAACTCGTTTTTAGTCCGTTTAATTGACTTGAGCAGAAATTTAAGATGAAAATCAAAGTTGGTATAGTATTGAACTAATAATATTGAAGTATTAACATGTGTAACTAGGTTTTGAAATATTAAGATGTATAAGATAGAAGAAAGTTTTGGGATTGGCACATCCAACTAGTTTTTTTAAAAAATATGTTCCTTTAAAATATATTTTACATTTTAAAAATAAATTCTAACTTTGGTATTAATAAAGCCAATACGCATACCTGCTAGGTGTAAACGGAATTTTCCCCTCTTTTTCAGACTTCCGGGAAGAATTAACAGAAAAGCATGTTTTCTAGGAATACGGAAATAATTTGTTTAAAAATGACGAATAATTTAGCGTAGAAAGACAAACTTTTCTGTCAGTGTAATTTTCAAAATTCAGCAGAATTAAACAACATATATATTTAAAAATAAATTTTTTTTCTCATAAGTTAAAAGATCAAAAGTTTATTCAAACGTTTTGGTGCAAATTTTGTTTAAAATTAAGTGGTATAAAAAATATACCTTCCAGGTGTTAAAGAAGTTAAGAAAATACTAATTTCTCAAGGGGATACGGAAATAGATATTGTTAAAAAAGTTGGAAAAATACCAAATTCTCAAGAGGTTTCTGCATTTAATTCTACATTTTAACGGCTTAATCCTCTATTATAATTCAATTCACCGCTTTCTCGAACAATTTTTATTTTCGTTCAAAGAAGGGGAAACATATATTTTCAGAGCAAGTGTGGTCGGGTACTAATTAAAGCATATTGAAAAATGTGTAACCCTTTCAGGGGCAGCTATGTTGCTATAATGTTTAAAATTAACTACAATTTTCCAATATATATGTATATATATACTAGAGGCTCTGCCCCCTGCAAGCTACGCTCGCCAACCCCCATTCAGACACTGTAGAATCTAAAAGCACGCTAATCTGATCGGTTTTAAAAAGATTACAGAAGATTGAATTATACTGAAAAAACCTGTAGCGATCTCCCTGTAAACGGGTTTCCATTCATTTCCCTTTGATTGCAAAAATTTTAGGTAGAATCAGTTGCTGTTAAGACATCCAATGGTTGTTTTCGTGTTTGGTAAAAGAAGATCAGTTAAACATATGAAAAAAGCAAATTAAAATGAATTAAGTAAACAGAGTCTTTGCCTCTCGGTGTTTCTTAACAGCGTTATAAAACGATTGACATAATACAATTACTAACATTTGCTGCTTTAACCCCTTCAAAGGCGGTGGTTCATTTTTGGACCACTTAATTTTAATTCTTAAATGCCACATTAGCATCAGAATATTCGGATGAAAATTTCCCTTTTATTAAGTAAGTGAACAAAATCGGAAAGAGAAATAGTGACCTCTGTGACTGTGGTTATAAAGGGAATGTTAGACACTATTTATTTGGAAGATGCCCCAAAATGCCTTATTTTTTCTATTTTAATAACTCACTTACAGTTCGCCAAAATATATCCAGAGTTCTTTTTTGTAAAGAAAACTATAGAAAGCTCTGTGCTAACTATAACGTCCTTAATGAATTGTACTCGTTCATAAGATACAAGTTTTAAACCTAATATAGGGTGGTTCTTTGGTCCTGATGCATGGATCGTCATCAGTTACTGCTGACTTGTTTTTAATAATACTCAGAATTCTTAAATATCATATATTGTGTCTGTAGTATGCTACAACCATTGTTTAATTTATCAGAATATACTATCCTATACAATTGTCAGATAATGATTAGTATGTGGATGATGGTCTTTGAGCTGGGACTTCCTGTCTTCTACGGAAGATTGGGGTTCCATTCATTTGATGATCTGAACGTTGGTGATTGTGGAAGTGATATATGCTTTTAAAAAGGTGCGACATTGGTGCTGCAGTGTTCCAGACTTTTGGAGATGGTAGGGGGTCATTGAAGTAAACCTTTAACTTAGTTTCATTTTCGTGATGTTACATGACTATGGATATTGAAATGTAATGACTGAACTTTGAGGATCGTCTTCTCTGACTCTGTCTGTGAATGTGGTGCGTTAAGTTTGGGACTTTGTATAGACATTATGCATGAACTATTTATCAGTATAGACTTTGATACGCCACTGGTTGCATGTTACCCATAAACATGCGAATTATGTTATCTTAGTTTAATTTTGTTTTTGCCAGAGTTGCATGTAACCTCTAAACATGCGATTTTTGTTCATTCAGGTTAGTTAATCTTAGTTTTTATTTTATATTATATTTGCATGGAACCTATAAACATGCGTTTTTGTTAACTTTTGTTGGCATAGCAGGGATCTATGCTGCACAGGATTGTGCTTTTGTTTTTCTATTTTATTTGATTAAATAATTGCCGTTGGTAAGCCTGTTCCGGCGGATGAGGTGGAGCTGGATTGGTGGAGAGGGTTTTCCCGCCAGGACATGCGGTCCATTAGCCTAACGGTTGGCGTCCTGGCTGGGTGTCCAAGTAAGTGAACAAAAGCATTTTTCTATTTCGAAATTTGTTTGTAAATTCTGGTGCCATTCACTTATTTCAAGATTTTACGAATTGAAGTGCCTTGTCCGTGAAAGGGTTAAACGCATATTAATGTATTTGTTATTTTAAAGTTTCCTTTCCCTTTTAATATTCACGTGTAAATACAATTTTCAGGACATAATTTTCAATATTTTCCTGCCTTTAAAAAGTACTCATTTAATAGTAATTTTAAAGTGTTTTTTCCTGTTATTAATAGTCACGTGAAAATAAATTTTTAATCGTTAGGAAATATTATTCTTTGCGCTATTTTTAAAATTGAAAACAATCTCTATAGTAATAGTCTAAGCCATGTGGCTATCATCAACAGCTCCAGGCGGATCCCTTCGCTTTTTATATTCCAGGCGGCCATTTTGGTACTTTAATGTTAGCCAGCCACAGGTGTGATAAGTCGCCGAATATTATTCTATCCCCATTATTTCGTTTATATTAAAATAGTCCAAGTCATGTAACTGCCATAAACAACGGGCTGATTCCTTCGCTTTTGATAAGAAATGTTTCCATTTTGATTAAAGAATCAAAATTATTTTTTCGAATAAAACAACATAAAAGCAGGGGTGCAGAAAATGTTTCTACTCCCAACATTTCCCCCAATCCACATGAAAATTTCCCCAAAATTTTACGGTATGTTACAGGTAAATGCTCAATGACCGTAGGTATAGAAAATTTATTTTCCCAATATTTCTCAACTTATGCATGAGTATATATGGCAGGGGTGATTCTGAGTGAAAAAAAAATCTGAAATTCACAGCAAATCTTCTGAAAGGTTACAGCAAAGTGTGAGAAGGGGGCGGGGGAAATCCACTCCCAGTACTATGTTTTTTTGCGGCCATTTGACGAAATTCGCATTTTTCGCGATCTTTTGAAGAAATTTGCTGTTATTTCACAATCTTTTGACAAGTTTTGCGGTTATTTCGACTTCCTTTTGACGAAATTTATGGCTACTTCGCTCTCTTTTGGCGAAATTCGCGATTCTTCCGTGACCTTTTGACGAAATTTGCGAGTTTTCTGCGATATTTGGCGAAATGCGCGGTTGTTTTGCGATCTTTTGACAAAATGTGCGGTTGTTTTGCGATTTTTTGACGAAATTTGCGTTCATTTCGCGATCTTTTGACGAAATTTGCGTTCATTTCGCGATCTTTTGACGAAATTTGCGGGGTTGTTTCGCGTTTCTTTGTCGATCGAAATTCGCAGTTATTCCGCCCCCTTTTGTCGAAATTCGCAGTTGTTTTGTGATCTTTTGACAAAATTTGCGGCTATTTTGCGATCTTTTGGCAAAATTTGCGGTTCACTCTCGATCTTTTTACGAAATTTGCGGGGTTTTTTACGATCTTTTGACGAAATGTGCGCTTATTTCGCAATCTTTTTTCGAAATCTGCGGTTGTTTTGTGATCTTTTGACGAAATTTGCGGCTGTTACGTGATCTTTTGACAAAATTTGCCGTTCTCTCTCAATTTGTTTACGAAATTTACGGGTTTTTTACGATCTTTTGACGAAATGTGCTTTTATTTCGCAATCTTTTGTCGAAATACGCGGTTGTTTTGTGACCTTTTGACGAAATTTGCGGCTGTTTCGCGATCTTTTGACAAAATTTGCCGTTCCCTCTTGATTTTTTTACGAAATTTACGGGGTTTTTTGCGATCTTTTGACGAAATGTGCGTTTATTTCGCAATCGTTTGTCGAAATACCCAGTTGTTTTGTGATCTTTTGACGAAATTTACGGCTGTTTCGCGATCTTTTGACAAAATTTGTCGTTCTTTCTCGAACTTTTTCACGATCTTTTGACGATATGTGCGTTTATTTCGCAATCTTTTGACGAAATCTACGTTTATTTCGCGAACTTTTGACAAAATTTGCGTGCATTTTGAGATCTTTTCACGAAACTTGCAGTTCTTTCACGATTGTTTGAAAAAATTTGAAGTTATTTCACGATTTTGTGACAAATTTCGCATTTTATTTGCAATTTTTGGACAAAATTAACGGCAATTAATGTTCGAATTTTCAGATTGATGACAGATTTTTTTTTTCGGAAAATTCGGAACAGAATCACACCTGATATACAGTATATATTATTCTGAGAACGATTTTGTGAACGTCGCCATACGGATCTTTTTATTTGTAGTGAAATTTTTCTATCTCAGGAAATTACGGAATTCTTTGTTAAAATCGAAATTAATTGTATATATTTCTACAAAATTTCCACAGGTGGTTAAAATTTCCCTCGATCCTAGATCGCCGGATCGGACATATTCTGCACCCCTGCATAAAAGTTGCCATGATCACAAAGAATTCCTGGTACTTTTATGTTAGCCGGGTGAAAATCTCGCCAATAGCTTTTTTTTAACTCGCCAGTTAGCATTTTTTTATTTTTCGAGTGGTAAATTAAAACGGTGCTACTTGGTTATCCCATCCACCAAAAATCTGTCGCCAAACTATAAGATTAAATGCCAATAATGGTTGATCGTAAATGTCACATTCACTTGACTTTAAGGAAGTTACACATGTTCACGCCATCAAGTAATTTTTATTTCGACGTTTTATTTGTATTTTTATTAATGTTATACTAATTTATTTGTTCTTTTGTTATTTTTAAAAAAAATCATTAAAACGTTGCTTTGAAGAGGAAATTAAATCTCATGATTTGTTGCATTGTCACATACGCACCGGGTTTGGCGTGATTTTTTTTTTTTTTACGACAATTTGGCGAAACCTCGTTTTCAAATACCTGTTACATATGTATTTTTAGATTATTTTCTGTTATTTTTAAAATGAAATAACAATAAATTAAAAAAAAATTAATTAATAACTATAGAACAAAACAATTTATAACATTTTTTGTAAATAAAAAGAAAATAAATTCAAATAAACATTTATTAATAAATAAGCAACAATAGCCGGGTTACCATGTCTGGCAAAATAACGCCATTTTGCCGCCAATTAAGTACTCCGTTGCGAATATGACATCTGTGTCTAATATTTTTCTTTTCATTTCGTTTTAAAAAAAAAGAATGAAGTAAAGGCCATTTATTTTAAAGATTTCAATTTTAGATGAAAGTTTTGTATTAAATAAAATGATAATGAAATACAAATTGAATTCTGAATAAAAGTAAAATGGTGCATTTCTTAGCATACTTTTAAGGGAGGCCAAACACGTCGCCAAATTTATTTAAAATAACCTTTTCTAAAATATGAAAAAAAAAAAACATCTGTTATGATTAAAATTTAAGTTGTCCTCATTAGAAAAAAAGTATTTAAAATTAGAAAAAAATTAATATTTCGAAAACTAATTCTAATTTTAAAATTCTAATACCAGTTTTGAGATCTGTGTATCAATACGGATTTTTGGTGTTAATTTCATCGCAAAGTATTCCATATTTTAGGAGAAATCGCCGTGAAACGTAATCAGTTGTTTAATCAGTCGTTTCATAGAATCGTTACATAAATTCGTTTCAATTCGATTCATTAGGATTTTATATATATATATATATGTGTGTGTGTGTGTGTGTGTGTGTGTAAATAAATAGATGAAATTTATTTTTTTTCACGCAGGTTTAATTTAAAAATAAATAAATAAATAAATAAAAATAAAAAATATATAAAAAAAAGTTATTGAAAGTTTCTCGTTTTTTTTTTTTTTTTTTTTTTTTTTGTTAAAATTAAGTTGTTTCAATAACACAGCTCCAAATTTTGGAATGATATCTTACCGTCTTATAATTGCAGCTACTAGAGAACAAAATTTGGTTCAAATCTTCACAATTTTTTTAACAGCTCATATACTGTACCTGCCAAGATTGAAACCTGTCTAAAAGGTTAAAAAATAAATTTCAGCCCCTTGTGATCCTATCTCACTTGAAAGTCTCAGTGAAAAGTAAAATTTTTCTGTATTTTGAAAACTAATTATCGGAAACACTGATTTTTTTATCTAAAAATTCATCGAAGCGTCACAACTCATAAGTATTTTCAATGAGAATTTTTTATTAATTTTCATAATTAAAAAATATCTTTTCGAAAAAACAGATGGTTATATTATGTCTGGGTCAATTCAATGTATCTCACTAAAAAAATCAATTGGAGGATTTTTTGGAAAGTATGAATTAAAGTTCTTTACTTGGATTTAAAACTTTCAGCATTAAAATTCAATCCCTGCTAACTCCACGCAGATTTAAGAAAATGACATAAACTATTTACATTATCGGGCTGCCTTGATCTAAGGAGGTAAATAAGTGCCAAAAGTGTATGATGCCATTTTAATTAGATTGCACTTTTCATACAAAATAATTTGCTCAATCATATTTAGAAAACACAGTGAAACAGTCGAAGCTAAATATTTTTTAATGTAGTTATTTTCTCACCCATTTACCTAAGTGTAACTTTTATCATATTAAAAAATTTTATACGAAATATGTGCAACTACAAAACACTTCTCTGTTACCGATAGGATCACATTTATTTACATTGTTCTTATAAATATTGTGAGATTTCCATAACTGTATTTCTTGTTAATTAATCTAATTATTCGTGTAAATATTTTGCAAAAATAGCTCTAACTACCGATTTATTAAATCAATTTTAACCAAAATTCAGGATATAAAGGGTTAATAATAAAAATGATGCAAATATAATACAAGGTGACACTGATAAGAAAGGTGAATCCATCTCCTTTAGAAAATGTGAACTTTTGAACGCGCCGACACATGCGCATTTCGTTCTTTCCTGACATAAATAAATATTCCACATCATTTTAAAATTTCTCGGTATTTATTTTTTTATGCGGTAATTACCACGTAGCAGTTGTTAGTGCATTTAATCATGGAAAAGAGACTAAATCTGATATTTGAAATATTTGCAAATCTGTGTCCTTTCAGTGCCGATTTCAATCTGGGAAACTGGAAAAAGTCTAGCCGCGAAAACTTAGGCCGGGGGTATATGGAAGGGAAACAACTCAGTAATTTCGTGCTTGCCGAGGAATCATTTCACACACCTAACACTATAAGGCCTTACAACATCGTGCAAAAACTTGCATTATCCCGCAGAAGCGGATTTCTTCCGCACATGACGAATAATAACTTTTACCCAATTTGAAACAAACTTACATATATTCTATCTGCTCCATGACGCAACGCAATAGCAACAGTTATGGTGCAGCTACCGCATGAATAAAAATCCCTGCCGGCTTGGGCCTACAGGCGGAGATAGATTTCGAAGTTAAGTACTAAATTCACCAACAAAACTTAAATCAAGATTAGAGATAAACCCAGTTCCTTCACTAAGAACGAGCTGTAGGGTGCTAAACATTTTGTGAAAATTCTAATATACACGAATACACACACGCATGTACATGGAATAGGTTTAAAAATGGCTAAAGCAAATTCAGAGAACCTTAAAGTGTTAAAATATGTTAATATTTCCATAGTCGGTTTTTTATCATGTTTTAACACGTTTCTTCAAACTCACATGACGTTACATATTCACCTGCTGAGGTCCATTTTACTTCCAATATGATGCAATATTTTGTTTTTGTTTTTAATTCCTTAAACTATTTATTTCATTTTGAGTTTTCATGCGGAAATCTTACTCTAGAAAACTTATGACGTAATATTCAATTTGTTTTCAATTCGTAAAACTATTTATTTAACTTAATTTTTCGAGTGAAAATCTTGCAATAGAAAAGCAATTGTTGTGGTGAGAATTTTATTGATTTTTTTTTTAATTGTTGGCAACTGCTATAACGAAAAATATTTATTACTTTCTTCTATCTTGACAAGAAGAAAGTATTGGTTTCATGAAAATTTTCGAATTCCAGTTTTCGACGGATTTACACGTTTTATGGGCCAGCGATTCCAAAAAACATGTTTTTACAAAATGTCTGTCTGTGAGTCTGTCTGTCTGTCTGTCTGTCTGTCTGTCTGTCTGTCTGTCTGTCTGTCCGTCTGTATGTCCGTCTGTCTGTCTGTATGTGACACAAATTTTGTTGGCGCTCTATCTCAAGAACTAATGCACGGAATTTAATAAAAATTTATATTCAGATAGTCCCTGATATAGATTGGTGCTGATTAGTGTTTGGTGTAAATCGCCCTGCAGGTGGCGCTGCTATGTAGCATTTTGCAGGATTTCCGCAAAAGCTCTATCTCAAGAACTAATGCACGGATTTCTATAAAACTTCAGATTCCGTTAATTCCTGATATGAGTTGGTGCTGGAAACGTTTTGGTGCAAATCGCCCGAAAGATGGCGCTGCTAGGCTGCATTTTGCTGCATTTACACGATTTTCTTAATAGCTCAATCTCAAGGAATAAGGCACGGATTTTCATCAAACTTCAGATTCAGTTAGTGCTTGACATGAATTGACGTTTTGCCTCTTGTGATGTAAATCGCTCAACAGGTGGCGCTGCTATGCTACATTTTTTGAGATTTCCGCAATAGCTCTATCTCAAGAACTAATGCTTGGGATTTCAACAAACTTCAGATTCAGGTATACCTGGATATGAATTAGTGCTGTTTACGTTTTGGTGTAAATCGCTCAACAGGTGGCGCTGCTATGCAGCATTTTTCACGATTTCCACAATAGCTCAGTGTCCAGAACTAATGCACAGATTTTCAGGAAACTTCAGATTCAGTTAGTCCTTGACATGAGTTGATGTTTTGTACCTTTTCGTGTAAATCGCTCAACAGGTGGCGCTGCTGTGCTGCATTTTTTTGTGATTTCCACAATAGCTCTAGCTCCAGAACTAATGCACCAATTTTCATCAAACTTCAGATTCCGGTATACCTTAATATGAATTAGTGCTGTTTGTGTTTTGGTGCAAATCGCTCAACAGGTGGCGCTGCTATGCTGCATTTTTCAGAATTTCCCCTACAGCTCTATCTCAATAAGTAATGCAGGAATTTTCATCAATGTTCAAAATCAGTTAAACTTTGATACGAATTGGTTCTAAATTGATGTGATTTCTTTTACTATTTAAATGATTTAATTGACGTGATTTATATAGAAGAAAGTTTTGTGATGTCCACAACATACTAGTTTTTTCCTGTCATTGTTGTGTAAGAGCTGGTTTTATCAGAATCATGTTAAGACGGTATTCAAAATTTTGAACCCTCCCCATTTCTATTCCCTTGGGCCGATTTTGCCAAATTTTCAATCCCCGCCGAGATATTAGTCATCTCAAAGTTGTTGGCGAGTTTGAAGACGATTCGTGCATAATTGCGACTTTTATCGTGCGGACAAAATTTACTACATACATACATACATATATATATATATATATATAACTTTTTAGGTGGGTGTGGTTATGGGTTCCTGGGGTCCTATAATGAAAAGTTATGCAGGAATTTTTCAAAAGTCGCACCATGGTAACGACTGCAGTAGGTAGTATTTCTTACGAAATCTACTTAAAATCTACCGAGAAGTTTAAAAAATTAAGTGCAAAATTTATGCAAGACTGGATAGAACGTAATGCGCATGTGTCAGCGCGACGGGCTATTCTATTTTCGAAAGCAGGGGAATTCACTATCAGTCTCAATTTGTATGTAGAAGCTTCTAATTTAATAACTGCATTCGTTTTCAGAAAGGACACATGAATTATCGCTGTTAAAAATGTTATGCTTGGTTGAACAAACTTTTTGTGCTGCATTAGCTAAAACCATAATATGGTGAAATCTCGTTCCATCATTTGGAGGTATGGTTGACCCATAGCTCCAAATGTTCGAACGATATTTCACAATCTACTGGTGCACCAAAGTTTGCTTCAACCTATCATAAAATGTTTAACCGTGTATGGGAAGTACGGGTAATTAGGATCAGAGGTGATTGGGATCAGGGGCCCTTCAGGGGCAATCTGTAATAGATAAATAATTGATCATGTAATTATTAAGTCTGGCAAATATTCTACATGCAATTTTTTTGGAGTGAAAATGTATGTTCTTGCAGAAGTAATCGCTGTTTACCCAGAACGCAAAGAAAAAAAATTCTTTGTCAAAGTTAGAATGTTTTAGTTAAAAAGGTGCTGTATAAAAAAATTGTACGAATATTTAAATATAGCTATGAATTTAAATTTAGAAAAATATTGTTTTTAAAAGGAAATGGTTACGTTTTGCAACTTATTAACATTATGCTAGTATAATGTTAATAAGCTGCATGATTCTAATTAAACCAGAAATAGCATTTTCGGGGTAAATAGGATCATGGAGTTTTTGGGTTAAGGGTAAATTGGGATCACAAATTTTATTTTATATTTAAATCAAATTGTGGTTTAGAATGCATTTTTTATTCTTTCAGTTTTCAGATGCTGTGAAATATCCCTAGTTTGGTTTACATTACTGCACATTTTGTGCTAGCAAAACATTTATTTTAGAATTTTATTTACCATTTATTCCAAATTTTAGCCTTGACTGCATGTTTTAGGCCTAATTAGGCCTCAACACTTTCATGTGAATGAATTTTTTTTCATATCACAGTATTATATTAAAAACGGAAAATTCAAAACATATATTAAAATATTTATTTGCTTAAAAGACGTTAGTAAAAACACATTAAAAGTAAATTAAAAACCTATATTGACATATTTCAACTCCTTCATTGAATCGTCATCAAACTCTATAACAGAAATTACAAATACAATGCATATGAACAAATGGAAAAAAAATCATCGAATATAAACAAGTAAACATAAAACGCGCCCTATATTTTCACCATCGCACGTGTTCCCTTTATGTTTCGATTCCACGAGTTGTCCAACCATTCAGTCCATATACTCGGGATGCGGAAAGATAACATGTCGTTGCAAACCCCTGAACCTCTTAAATAAATTTCAGTGGAATCTCTTATAAATAATTGTAAATAAAAATTAGACCTGTAGACTTTTAATGTGTTTTTAGTAACGTCTTTTAAGCAAATAAATATTTTAATATATGTTTTGACTTTTCCCTTCGGAATATATATTGCGATATGGTTATTAGTGGACATAATTAAGGCTTATTACTCGTACTTACTTACATTTAAAAAAAAAATTCCTTCACAACTTATGAAATTTGACTGATCCTTTTCACCTCGTTGCTTGCATTTCATATTATTTTGAGAAAAAAAAATGTTTTTTGTAGTTGTTTTTTACTTTAAAAATTAGTTCTTTAGTAATACAACAAGGATCTTAGTTTCCAATAGAAAATTTTGCATTTGATTTAGTTTTGTAGGCAGAGTGTAAAATATATAAATATTGAAAATCCCTTAAAAAATGTTTTTTTTTTTTTTCAGATTACTTATCTTTCCAATTCTGTATCTCTGAGAATAATTCTAGTTGTTAAATCAAAAATATCTTGCTGTAAAACACACACCAAGATCTTTTAATCCCATTTACTCATGACTGTGTAGTGTGTAGTGTATCTGGTAAGGCATAAGAGAAAATACCACTGATCTCAATCACTTCATTTCATGGGGTAACTGGGATCAAAGAGGATTTTTTTGTAAAAGGCACGTACCAGGTAACGTGGTACATTGAAATTAACTGTTTACGCATTTGAAGAGGCACCTACCTACTGAGTAAAATTATACATAACATTAGCATGTAGTCCACTTCATTCTCTGGCAGTTAATTGTCAAAATGTGATCTTAATTACCCCTATCTCCCATGTAATAACTGTATTGTATGTTCTTCGTCAGGACCATTTGATTTTCAAAAGCAAGTTTTCTTTAAACACAAGCATGACTCTGCACTCTTATATTTATGTAAAAAAACAGACTTGTTTTATACGAAAAATTTACTAGTGTCGATGAAAAGCAGTTATCATAAACAATACAGTTGTAATATAGGGACTAATTTCTAAGGCGAAAACGATTTTTGGTCCTTTTGGTTTATCTTTGTAAGTTCCACTACTTTAACAAAACAATACATATTAGCAATCTTAAAGATCGAATGTATGCCAAAATGAAAAGAAAGATTAATCTTTGAATTGTTTAATAATTATAATATCTCTTTCCAGTTGTGTATAGAGCTATATCCAAGCAAGATCTCAGAGAAAATCTGTTAATGTTTTATAAATATAATTATTAGTGACATTTCTGATTAAAAATATCGAAAAATGTTTGAATAAACACACGTGGTCGTATGCATATATGTGTGGGTGAGTATTTGTAACAAGTAATGTTAATTTATTTAATTTATCTTCCCTTCTCTAATATTCTATCTTCATTTTCCTTGCAGCTGTCCTGATTACACGTTTAAAGAAAAAGTAATTAAATTAATGTCATTTTTTCCCCTCTTTATTCATAAAAAATTTCGCTTAGCTAATTAGGTTCGAAGTTGAAAAAAAAAAGTTCTATAATATGAAGGTAGAGATAAAAGTTTTTGAAAGATAAAATAATTAGCTTTTCTTTCATGCAAGATATATTGTAGAAAATTCTTACACTGTTTTTTTTTTTAAAGAATGACATGTCGAAATAAACCAAATTCCTTTTGGTGGTGTTAAAATAATTTTTTTTTCAGCGATACTTCAGAAATCTGTTTAATAATAGCATAAAAAAAAACACGTGCAATTTGATAAAATATTGAATTCGATTATTAGATTTCCGTATGTTCTTGAGATAAAGATAACATTATAAAGACAATTAACTGCAAAATAAAGACAAAAAAAAATTGTTATTTTAATATACTTTTTTTATGCGAGATTTTTTCGATTGACTGTTTTATAATAACATTTCAGTTTAGGAATGATAAAATAACCAATGCCTTCAGAGGAATTATTCAGTGCAGTCCAAAATTATGGCTAAAAAGGAAAAAACGTGCACATATATACACAAACTTAAAGAAATTAGACTAAAACGTTCATTATCATTATTAAAACTAGATATAATGGAATTTCCATTATATATTGTTTTTATTTGCAAAACCCCTTTCATATTTATAAAATTGCATTTCATTTAATATTTTTAAAATTCTATACTAAATTTCTGAATTCATTGCGCCTCGTTCCAAGCTCATTCAAAGCTACGCTTTTCTATTGCTAAAGATAACGCTTTTGTAAATGCCTACTCCAACATTATATTTTACTGCAGATGTATTTTTAAAGTAATGTATATATACTGGGGGGCTCTGCCCCGTGCAAGCTACGCTCGCCAAGCCCCGTTCAGACACCGCAGAATCTAAAAACACGCTAAACTGATGGGTTTTAAAAATATTAGAGAACATTGAATGATACTGAAAAAAGCTGTGCAGATCTCCCTGTAAACGGGTTTCCATTCAATTCCCTTTGATTGAAAAAATTTATGGGCGATCCAGTTGCTGTTAAGACATCCAATGGTTGTTTTTGTTTTTGATTAAAGAGGATCTGTTAAACATTTGAAAAGAAGCTAAAATAAAATAAATTAAGTATACAGAGTCTTTGTCTCCCGGTATTTTAAAACAATCTCTATAACAATAGCCAAAGTCATGTGACTATCATCAACAGTTCAGGGTGAACCACTTCGCTTTTTATACTCTAGGTGCCATTTTGGTACTTTAATGTTAGCCAGACACAGGTGATAAGTCGCTAAATATTATTCTATCCCATCATTTCATCTATAATATAATAGTTCAAGTCATCAACTGCCATAAACAAATACGGTCTGATCCCTTCGCCGTTCATATGAAACTTTGGCAATATTGGCGCGATTTTTTAACGACGCCAATTTGGGGAACGCATCAACAGCATCAACAGCAACATCCGGCTTACCATATCAAGCAAAATAACAATACTTTGGCCCCAGTTATGTGCCCGTTCCGTATATGACATTGGCGTCAGAAAAAAATCGCGCTAATATGGGATCGTAAGTTTTCCATTTTGATTAAAAAATCAAAAAAAATTTTTTTCGAATAAAACTATATAAAATTTGCCATGGTCGCAAAGCATTCTAGGTACTGCTACGCTAGCCGGATACAAATCTCTCCAATAGCTTTTTTTCAACTCGCCAGTTAGCATTTTTTTTTTTTTTTTTGAGTGGTAATATTTGGCCAGATACGCACCGCAGGTTTGGCGTGATTTCTATTTTTTTACGAAAATTTGGCGAAAACCTCCTTTTCAAATACCAGTTACATATGTATTTTTGGTATTCCTTGGATATCTAGTCGACCAGAAATCTATCGCCAAACTATAAGATTAAATGCCAATAATGGTTGATCGTAAATGTCACATTCACTTGACTTTAAGCAAGTTACACGTGTTTACGTCATCAAGTGATTTTTATTTCGACGTTTTATTCGTATATTTATTAATGTTATACTAATTTAGTTGTTCTTTCGTTATTTAAAATAAAAATTATGTCAATTTGTATAATTTGGCGAGTGTTTTGGCGATTTATATAATTTGGCAAAATTGGTCGACGGAATAACTAAGTAGTACTGTATTTCTTAATTATTTTCTATTATTTTCTAAAGGAAATATCAAAAAAATAATTAATAATCATAGAACAAAATAATTTATATAATTTGTAAAAAGAAATAAAAGTAAATAAACATTTATTATCAAATAAACAATAATAGCCGGGTTACCATGTCAACCTTTTCTCAAATATATAAAAAAAAATATCTGTTTGATTAAAATTTGAGTTTCCATCATAAGAAAAATGTATATAAAATTAGAAAAAAATTAATATTTTGAAAACTAATTCGAATTTTAAAATTCTAATACCAGTTTTGAAATCTGCGGATCAATATTGATTTTTGGTGCTAATTTCATCGCAAAATATTCCATATTTTAGGAGAAATCGTCGTGAAACAGAATCAGTTGTTTAATCAATCGATACATACTTCCGTTTCATAAATTCGTTTCATTAGGATTATATATATATATAGGGTAGATTTAAATATTAATAGTCCACTGACCTGATTGCTCCGACATACCTTCAATGAAAAAAAAAATATTCCGCGTTTTTCTCTCTCTTTAAAAAAAATAATTCTTTAATTAACCTGTTTATTAAACTTGGAACAATAACCTTCCCTTTTGTGTTTAAATATTGTGTTACTTTTTGAAATGAGTTCATAGAATTGTTTTTTGTAGTTTTATGACATAAATAATGCTCACTCGCTGTTTATATCGTTTTGTTTTTTAATCCTATTCTATTTATGATGCTTAAATTTTAACAGAAAGTTACGGGGTTTGGAAATGAAAAGCTGCCTTCCTGCGAGAGTCATCACTATACATATTAAAACTTTATTAATACGAGGTGGTACCCGTCGAATTTCGACGAAAGAAAATCTTTACAAAGGAAGTGTTGCATCAAATTTATAATACATCGACAAAAAATAATTAGAATAAAAAATCCATCTTACACTTGTTAATTTAACTCTCCAAAGACATATTTTAACCTAAGATTAACAAAATACCTTTTCATAAACTTCAACTGTTAAAATTATAAAAAAATTAAACTTTATTCATATACGTAATCAGTAACATATAATCAAGATAAGTAATATTGATTAAGTTATTAATTGATGCTTGGTTACGGAATGAAAAATCCGCATAAATGATTTCACCTTGACATAATCATAGAATTTTCTACCTTTACTTCTAAACCGAATCAAGTCATTTTCCACGTTTCACATCCATATTAACCATTTAAAAACATTTTAACGCGCAATAGGTTATTAATAAATATTTTTTCAAGCTTGAAGTCACGTTTGTCAACTATTACAACTTTCCGTGTTAAAATTCCCACTCGTGATTTGAGGTCTTAGTATAATATCTGTATCTGCGCGTAAAAATTCCAGAAATTTATAACTTTTAGACGTATTCAAGGGGAAATATCTCGTTTTATCAAATAAAATTATCGTTTCCTTTAAAATATGACATCATTTTCAGTCGCTGAAATATTTTGCCTATTGTCTCAAACTCAATATCAGCAAAATGAAAAAATAGTGAAATATAAGAGCATCATCAGGGAAATTGTCTTTTTTAAAGCATAACGTCATCTTCTGTTCAAATTTTTAAAAATGATATTTTTAATTGCAATGAGAAAATGGCATCAGTAAGAATATAATTAATAAAAATAAATAATCCACTTTTAATAGAAATGAAGTACTTCAGTTGCCACGATTAGAAAATTGGCATCAAAAACTATAAAAAAATTAATATCGCAGAATGTATGTATTCCTTTTTTTATTCTTTTTGTGGATAAGCCAGTTCAATTTTTCTAACGAAAGATGTGTTAACTTCTATTTCTCTGTTTTCTCTCACATTTTTAAAAGAATAAAATGATAAATATCTGTGATACGAGGAACTATTTTCAATATTATAAGATTCTGCCATCAAACAATTGTGTTCGTTAATATGTACGCATGATATGAGACTTTATCTGCAAACTGGTAAACATTGCCGAAATAATATTAAAAACTGCAACAAGCAAATATTTGTGTAAAAAGAATCGCGTTTTGATTACTAGACATTTTTTCTGACTCATTATTTCAAGACTTTCTATAATTTTTATGTACGTTATATACGAGGTCTGTCTGGAAAATATCCGACTTTGAATTTTTCCGCGTGACGTGGTGATTCCGAGGCGGTTCCACTGTGCACATTTTAAGGAAACAGCAAGCGCATGCTTAATTTTTTCAAAAGGTTAAAGTGAGCCAATCCTTACCTGCTGGACGCCAAGTAAGGTGCTCTCATACGCATTCGTCGGGTTTTAATTTCTCTCAAGATGACTGAATGAGTTGAGAAAAGGTGTTGTCGGTGATTCTGAAAGCGAAACAATTCGTAAGATTAATCAAGTGTTGTACGATTCGTCAATACTCCAGCTGGTTGATCGCATGTTATTCAGACTTTCTTGGCGAAACATGGAATACCAGTCATTCGCCAACCTTCTACTATACAGATATGGCTTCATTGCAACTTCTTTTTGTTTCCGAAATTGAAGCCGCTATTGAAAGTATCTCGTTTTGAGAGAAGAGGTGAGATATACAGAAAACGACGGCGGAGTTGAACACCATTCCAAAATGAAGCGTTCCAGATGTGTTTTGGCAGTAGAAGGAACGGTAGGCTAAATGCCTGGAGGCGCAAAAGGCCTACTTTGAAGGGGGTTGGGGTCCCATTCCCGTCAGGTAACATGTATTTCTTTCGGCCAAAGCTCGAATACTTTTCAGGCAGGCATCGCATGTTATATTTGTTATTTATGATTGTTGTATATGTTACATCTATTATTTATGATTGTTGTATATTTTATAACTGTCTACATTTTCTGGCTAATCAAAGAACAATCTCTTCCTACCAAACTTCCGTTATTATCAACGTTTAAGACATCCCTCCGGAAATCTAAACTATAATAGTAGCATATAAAAACATGTATAATGATCACTTATAAACAGATTAAGTAAAATAATGCTATAAAGTGATAAAATATCATTTATTAAGATTGACGATCGTTTCGTCGCACCAACGGCGACCTTTTCAAAATCATACACGATAGAAAATATTTCCACATAATTTAAAATAATAAACATAGTAAATAATGTCACGAGACATGATGCATAATGAAATATTGCAAACATAAAATAAATTAAAAGTAAATTAGTTCTTGTTATTACCATGTTCACAAACAACTAATTTACTTTTAATTTATTTTATGTTTGCAATATTTCATTATGCATCATGTCTCGTGACATTATTTACTATGTTTATTATTTTTAAATTATGTGAAAATATTTTCTATCGTGTATGATTTTGAAAATGTCGCCGTTGGTGCGACGAAACGATCGTCAATCTTAATAAATGATATTTTATCACTTTATAGTATTATTTTACTTAATCTATAATAGTAGCATACAAAATCAGAAACGGAAAATTTTGAAGCGAACAAGTTTACCCTGTGACTCTTAGGAATGCACTCATGCCTAGTATTTTTTTAGCTTGGTACTCCCCGACAATCCTCCGTAGTTGTGATACACGCAGAATCTGACCACTTTTAACCCTCCGAGCGTCTTGCAAAAGGGTAAATTTGTAATGTTGTTTTCTTTGCAATTTGTTTTAAATGCTAATAAAATATGATTCTTTCAACATTATAAAAAAAACTCAATTACAAATATGAATGTAATCCTTAAGAGTATTAATAATTCTTCAATGTATTTAAAATTTCATAAATCTATAGAATTATATTATCTTAAATGATACTTGTATTGCTGTGAAACCTGGAGCTTAGTGAACGGAATAATACGCCCCAAACACTTAGAGGGTTAATAGCCAAAAATCGTGAACGTGCAACGGATATGCCGTTAGACGTGACACTTATGCATTTTCGGAGTTAAATCCTGTTGTTTGGCGACAGTTAGTTTATACAGAAAATGGATAACAAGAAAGTATACAAGGCCTTAAATAAATATTATATCTCTCTGTTCTGAGAAAAAAGTAACAAACGCTCGTTGCCGAAAAAAAAAAAAATTATCGGAACTGGGGCTCTTTCTCGATTTATATATATAATAAAAACCTACTGTCTATAAAAATATGTCAACTGGTAGATTTTTAGAAAAATTTCTGATAAACAAGATGAATTAGAGAGTTTAAAATCGAAGAATTATTTTGAGCATTGCCTATTTAATGTTAACATTGGTCAAAATAGTTCAGTTAAAAAGGTTTACCAATTTCACCACCTTACACATACCGGACTAGATTGCAGTGTGCACTGTTCAATCATTTTTAAATTTTCTAAAAGTTTTTTACTAAATTTTTAATTCAAAATTTTGTTATCTTAATAGGGATTTATTTCACATTTTGAAAAAAAAATTAAACCGCTGTTACCAGATTTTAATACGGCGCAAAAAATAGTATTTCCAAACATTTTGCAATTGAAAAATATATTTACTCGGGAATATTACAAGGGAAAAAAAACTTTAAATAATTAAATTATTACGTACGAAATGAATTAAAAGAGAAAATTTATGTCATATTTAAATGTACAGGGTTGTTATAAACGAATATCCCAACTTTACAGGGCTATTAAAAGAGAACAAAAAAAAGTACAAACTTGTTGTTCATCGGAAATGAAAAAAATAACTGTTTAAAGTTTAAATTCAACACAGTTATAATTGTTTAATGTGTAGTCCAGGCAATAGAGACCGTATAGAGACTCTACCTAGCAAAATTAATGGTAGTACTGGAAATCGGCTTTCTAGATGTGTTTTGGTTCGCTGAATCTGAATTTGTAACTTCCCACCAAAATTTCCCCCGGCAACCACTCCAAGTTTTGGTAAAAAGCCCCACAAAAAAGGTTTTTATTAAAAAGTTCCATTATTTTATTGTTTTAGGGGAAAAGTAGCTAGAAATTCAGAAAGTAGACAAAATTTGCAACAAATTAGATATATGACATTATGACTTAGGATGAAGGGGAAGGGGGATCTGCCTCGGAACATGCGCCGCAGTGCTGCGTGGACTAAGTTTCGCAATTCCACTTAATCACTCACACGTTTACATCAGCCCTCCCATCTTCCCTCCGAACTTTCTTCATGAGGTTTACTTTAAGTTTTTTGGGTCGCTGAATCCGAATTTTTAACTTACCCCCAAAATTTTCCCCCCGAAAACCCCCACAAATAGTTGTTTTTAACTTAAATTTCTTATTGTTTTAGGGGAAAAGCATTACGAAATTCAGAAACTAGACAAAATTTGCAACAAATAGGATATATGACATTATGATGTAGGATAAACGGGGATAGAGGGGGCTGCCTCGGATCATTCCCCGCTCGCTTTTCTCAAAAACAAAATTTTTTTCAAAAAATCGATTTTTTCAGGGTTTGCCAAGTGATATTTTGGTGGGAAGTTACAAATTCGGATTCAGCGACCCAAAAAACATAAAGTGAGTCGAAATCCAGAACTAGTATTAGTTTTTCCAGGTAAAATCCCCTATTGCCTGGACTTCATAATTTAGTGCACGTAGCGCCGCAGTGCATGTTCAGAGGCAGCTCTCACCCTCCCGTTCATCCTATTTCATAATGTCATATATCCTATTTGTTGCAAATTTTGTCTAGTTTCTGAATTTCGTAATGCTTTTCCCCTAAAACAATAAGAAATTTAAGTTAAAAACAATTATTTGGGGGGGAGGGGGTTCGGGGGAGAAATTTTTGGGGGTAAGTTAAAAATTTTGATTCAGCGACCCAAAAAACTTAAAGTAAACCTTATAGAGAAAGTTCGGAGGGAAGATGGGAGGGCGAATGTATACGTGTGAGTAGTTAAGTGGAATTGCGCAACTTAGTTTACGCAGCACTGGGCGCATGTTCCGAGGCAGATCCCCCCTTCCCCTTCATCCTAAGTCATAATGTCATGTATCAAATTTGTTGGAAATTTTGTCTATTTTCTGAATTTCTAGATACATTTTCTAAAAAACAATAAAAAAATTGATTTTTTTAATAAAAACCCTTTTGGGGGGGGGGGGGCTTTTTACCAAAATTTGGAGAGGTTGCCGGGGGAATTTTTGGTGGGAAGTTACAAATTCGGATTCAGCGACCCAAAAAACATCCGGAAAGCCGATTTCTAGTACTACCATTAATTTTGCTAGGTAAAATTCCCTATTGCCTGGACTAGTGAGCCTCTTCAGAAACACGAACGATTTTTTTTTTTTTTTTTTTTTTTTTTTTGTCGGGCCTTTCAAAGGTCGGTTGTTTATTCAACCGCTACCAACTGATGTTGAAAAGTTTTGCACACATATCTGCAGCCATTCAGTCTGGATATTCTGAAAAAAGTAGTAAATTATTGTAAAAATCATGCTGAGTGAAATGTGGGACGAGTTGTCGTATCACTTCGATACCGTTTTTGTTTAGGAGGGGCTCACATTGAACACTTACTGTGTTGAATTTAATGTTTCAACTGTTATCTTCAATTCCAAATTAACAACAAGGTTTAAATTTTTTTTGTTTTCTTTTAATAGTCCCGTAAAGTTGGGATATTTATTTATAATCACCCTGTGTATATATATATATAGCATTATTCAAATTCTTAGTGTTGTTTAAATGAGTAAGATAATAGAATATTTTGTTTCCTTTTTAAAAAAAAATTATTAACAATAGTTTTTTAAAAAATATATAGTGTGGTTTATATTAGGTTTATAATTATCTATATATAAGGATTTGTTTGGTTTTGCTGTTAATCAAAAATTTTTAGATTCTTAGGATTTCAAATGTTTATCTTGTGACATTTGAATAATAAAAATACTACTAGATGGCAGCACCAAAATTTGTCTTTTGACAATAAGATATAACTTTTGTCTTTTGCAACTCTTTTTCAGTTATAAATTACTACACCAGGTGGATTTTTAAGCTAAATTTTGACGATATTGTTATATTGTTATTAATTAATTTAATAGTGCATTTTAGTTATTTTAAATAATGTAATTACTTTCTATTTATTTTATTTTATATTATATTAATTTTATTTTTCATGTGTTTTCAAAATGTATTAACTGCATCCTTTGGTCTCAATCACTTTGATTTCTTAACTGTTTTATTCACCTTAATCTTTACGATATTTTGGGAGCCATGTGCGTGTGGATATATTGAAAAATACTAAAATATTAATCGGTATGTTGTGTATTATTTCTATTTTATATCCTATAAATATTTAAACAGGTTTTATTGATTTTTCCATTTCATATTATTTGTTTTTATTCTGTTTTCATTTTTAATCTATTCACTTGATTATAATGGCTGTTTGGGCACAGGGAAAAATAGTATTAGCTTTAGCTTATTTTTCTCACAGAAAACAACCATTTTGCTTATATCATTGAATTCTGTGCCCTTGATAACATAAATCAATATATAAGCTTTTCCATTATTTGTCGGTGTCCACTTTCTTCTTTTTTCTTCCATAATAATTCTTATAATTATTTGGCACTTTTTTTTTTTTTTTTTTTTTTAATACTTACAGCTTTAATTCACAATATTACGGTTTTTGATGGTAGTAGGTTATGTTTCATTAATGGTTACATATATATATATATATATATATCCAAAACGTTCGTATTTAAAACTCTTTTTTATAGCGTCTAAAAGAAATTTTTCTTCTAGTTGTTATTAAAGGAATCTCAGAGACAGGGATATATTTTAATTAACAAATTTGTACTAGCTGATTATAAAATATCTGATAGAGTTTACTTAAGCGGTTGTGAAAACATCTGTCAGCTCTCACGACAGCAGTGGATGGGGTCTTCGAAACCGACAAATCAGCCACTCAAAGAGAAATGAATTGCAATCCTATTACGTCCCTATAATCGTATTATTGCAATGCTATCCTATCGCCACTAGTCGTGCTAATACCTTTAAATCTTCCGTTATCGGGTAATCTTTTTTAAAACAGAGCATATTATCGTATTTTGTAAGTCAGCTGTGTATGGATAGGATTGTCGAGCGCAGTCCGTATGGGACATATCCGCTTTGTATATAACAAAAAATAAATTTTTCTTAGGTTAATTTTGTCAATTATGTCGTCTTTTTAAGGACAAGAATATTTAGCTGTTTTAAAATAATGATTATCTTAAAACAATTATTGGAAGCTATTATACATTTCGAAAAAGACTACGTTATTAATTTTTTTCATGCATAATCCATTTATAAATATTAAGCTTTAAAACTTATTTCAATAAATACTATTATTTATAATGCTTCAAAGCTCAAAAGGTAATTTTTTTTTGCTTTGAAAAGACAAAGGTATTAGAAGCTATTTTAAATATTTCTTCAAAATAGGTTTAAGAATAATAAAAATACTTGCCTTTCTCATCTTCCTCGGTTTGTATATAAACATATTCTAACATTACCCAATTTTAATCTATCGATCTAGAATTCCATTTCTTTATAAAAACTTGAAAGAATTAAAAACAATTTTGAGTTCTTCATTCTTTAAAATTGGTTAGATTCTGTTGGTAAAGAAAAAATGAACAATAGGATTTATGCTTTTAATCTCTAATCCCTGGAGTGTATTATAATTCTGGTTTCTATATTCTCAGCTGTTCATTGTTTCTCTTACATAAGCCATTTTTATTTGAAGATAAAATTAATCTTTATCTTATTTTTTAGACTTTTCAATTTAGGTTCTTGTGGATATTATTTGAAAAGTTTCATAATAATGTAACTATTTTATTTAACAAAAAAAAAAAAAAAAAAAAAAAAAAAAAAAAAAACACGTGTCTTTTTATTATTGTTTGAGTATCGTATGTTCAGATTTTACCATATGAATAGAGCTGTAAATAACGTTAAACATTTTTTTTAGCGAAAAACTTTTATTCAACTTAGCAGTCTTTGAAAAATGCTCAAGATCCATTATAGGACATAGCCATAAAAGAACCAATAATGATACGTATTTTCGGTTTGCAATAAAAAGCATTGTAGGGTTTTTTTTATTGCATTGTAACGATTTTGTGAGAGCAAAAAGAGGTTATCTCTCTCTGTTCTAAAAAAATGACTAATGCTGTCACCGGCGCAGTAAATAAATTTTTTGTGACCTAGGATATTTCTTCGCTAATATTAAGAAAACTACTGCATACAAAAATATGAAAATTGACAGTATTATAGCGAGCAGTATTGGTAGTATTTATAGGATTGCGAGAGATATTGTTTACATATTTTAGAAAATGTTATTATTTTAAATTTTTGCCAATTGTAAAAACAGCGCAAAGAATAATATTTCCTTCAAATTAAAAATTTATTTACATATGACTATTATAAACAGAAAAATACTTTCAATTTATAATTAAATGATTGCGTAGTAAAAGCAGGAACATAATGAAAATTACGTCATAAAAACTATATTTACTCGTGAATATTAAAACAGAAAGAAAATTTTGAAATAATAAATTCATTAATATGCGTTAAAAGCTGTAAATGGAGGAATTTACGTCATATTTAAAATGTCCAAATAATTGTGCCAAACAGCTTAAATTAAAAAATATATCTACACGAGACATTTATTTTACATTTCTAGATGAACTTTTAAACTATTGTTGCCAATTCTAAGGCAGCGCAAATTAAAATATTTCCTTTCTAGCAATAAACGTATTTTCAAGTGAATATTAAAAAAAAGAAAGGAAACTTTAAAAGAATAACTTCATTAATATGCGTTAAAAGTAGTAAATAGGAGAAATTACGCCATATTTAAAATGGCCAAATGATAACATTGCAAAACAGATTAAATTTAAAAATATATTTAGACGAGAAATTTATTTCATATTTTCAGATGATCTTTTTAACTATTGTTGTGAATTCTAAGACAACACAAATAATATTTCCTTTCAAACAAAAAAAAAAAAGTATTTTCACGTGAATATTAAATAGATAAACAAAATTTTCGTGATATTTATATCAGATTTAAAACGATACATTTAAAATATCTTATTTAAAACAATTTTCTTGTAGCATTGTTTAAAAAATACACGGAGGCAAAGACTTTGTTTACATGGTTCATTTTATATTAGCTTTTTTTTTCAAATGTTTAACTTATCTTATTTCATCACACATGAAAACAGCCAGTATTTGTTTAACAGCAGCTGATCCAGCCTTACTATTCTACAATCAAAGGGAAGTGAATGGAAATCCATTTACAGGGAGATCGCAATGGTTTTTGTTAACTATAGTTCAAACTTCCACAATCTTTTTAGAGCCGGTTAGATTAGCGTGTTTTTAGAGTTTACGGTGTCTCAATGTGGATTAGCGAGCGTAGCTTGTAGGGAGCAGAGCCCATTAGTAATTAGAAAAAAATCACGGATAGAGGGCGTTAACGCAAATGCATTTTCCATATGAATTCGAATGAGGAAGATTATAAAAATCTGTTAATTCGATTGATTTCTTATTTGATTTAACCATCAATTTCGAATTAAGGACAAATTACTATGCTATGAATTTCGTAAACGGAGACGGTGCAATGAATGATTTTTGATAAATCCGACCAGAAAAGCATCTAACAAATGGATAAGATTGATAGAAGATCTTATAGAGAGTTTCGTTTAATATTCCTTTCAAAACAGTTTAATTTTAATTAATAAATCAAAGTCGTTGATTTATAATTATTAAATTCTTAACCTTTTTGAATAAAAACATAGAAGGCAGAACTATTAAATTTAATTTTTAAACTATTACAATTGGAAGGTATTTTTGAATCGACTTAAAAATATTCAAGAACTGCTTTTCGGACAATTGTAATTGAGTAATAGCATGTAATAAAATTGTAATAGCATATGTGTGTATATAGAAAAGCATATTTAATTACATGAAAATAAACCCTTAGAATGGCAAAAAAATTACAAAAGTTCTTTTAATTAAACCCATGGGACAGTGAGATAGGGTCAATTTAAAGTTTCGTAACTTATCAAAAAAAGTATATTTGAATTTAAAAAAATAATTGATAACATATTTTACTACAACTTTTGACCTTAAAATGACAAAAGAAATTGTAAAAATTCTGCAAAATTGAATTTAATAGATAATGAAATCTATTCTGGGGAAAAGTTTCAAACAGTGATGCCGGGCTTCGAATTGGAAGCCTTGTAAATAGCAGGTAAATGCGCTACCACGGAGCTATCTATCCTGTGCGAAAAAAGGATAAAATTTAGGTTCTGTTTTAAAATCTAAGTTGCAAAAATAGTCGGATGGCATTAAATTAATTCATTTTATTTAAATAATATAAGACTATTTCAAAATTTTATGATTTGACGTGGGATCACAGGTATTCAGCTATAAGTATGCAAAATTTGAAGTCTCTTATTTATACAGTTTCTGAGAAGGAACACTGTGACGGACAGACTGACAGGCGGAGTAGTGAGACGAGTAGGATTTTGTCAGATGAACGGAACCCTAAAGAAAATGTCGGTTAGTTTGATCACAGATCGCACAGAGGGTTTCGTTTAATATTCCTTTCAAATCACTTTATCATTTTGCAAAATCTGTTAGTTCCACATTTCGCAATCAGGAGGCGCACTTAATTCTAACCAAACCTCTATCTGAACGAAACTCCGTTTTACAACCTATCCGTAGATATATTAGTTGAGGGGATCGGGAACATAGCACCCGAGATAGTTATGCGCCCCCTAGCTGTAAAAAGTGGAACTAAAATATGTAAGGATATGGAGCATAATATGTAGGAGTGGTCAAAGAGGTATTGACAAAAGTAAGAAAAGTCTCCCCTGGATGAAAAGGGTGGAGGTTAGAAAAATTGCTTAAAATACACAAGTTAGAGACCGGAGAGGTAAATATAAGACTTTTTGAAATTTTTATGATTTTTCGTTTGATGTGAAGTGTTCATCTATAAGTATTCAAAATTTCAAGTCTTCAACTTAATTAGGGGCTCAGTTACAAAAAAAAAGCTTAAAATACACAAATTAGAGCCCAGATGGGTAAATATAAGACTTTTCAAAATTTTATGATTTGTCGATTGATGTGAGGTGTTCAGCTATAAGAATCTAAAATTTCAAGTCTCCAATATATATAGTTTCTGAGAACGGTCTCTGTGACGGATAGCAAAAGATTGAGACGAATGGGGTTTCGTAAGATGAACGAATCCCTCAAAATTGTATGCAGTAACATGTTCTAGACTTCAATTAAGGATTTAGTCGAATAAAAATCCATCCAGTTGTGATTTCTTTTATGATCAACCTCTTTTGCGTAGTCCCAAAATATGAAATCGTGATATGTCGATCGTACATGTTGTACATGTAGACTCGTGCAAAACTTTCGCACTGGAATCTTTGTTTTTTTTTAATACTTTCTTTATTAATTTATAATTATCTGCGATTCCTCTTTAATCAAGCGATTGTTTTAATGAAAAATCAGCGTACTATGGACAAATCTTGTTCAAAAACCTTTCATATAACACTCTATGCATCGCTGTGGGTTTTGTAGGTGCATAGAAAAGGGGATGTTGGCATCTGAAATAATATGAATGGTGATACTTAACCTAAAAGAGTAAAAAAAAAAAAAAAAAAAAAACAGTACACAATGTGTGTTGGCAGAAAATCCTATCCAATGACACCTCATTCATCGTAGTACGATAAATACTAGTTAAATTCAATATGAGATGTCAGATGTGGGCAAAATATCCCATCCAATGATAGGTCATTCATCGTTATACGATATATTTTAGTTGAGAAAAGGGTATGTTGACAACGAAAATAATATATATGATTATTGTCGTCAAACAGGATTGTCCCTATCTATCTATCTATATTATAAAGGACAAACATATCTGTGCGTAACGCATACGTCATTTTGCGAATGGCAACATTTTGAAATTTGAAGTGAAATTTCTGTTTTGCAAAAACATCTAAACATCGCACATTTTCAATTTTTACACCGTCGTATAGGGTAAAAAATTTACTTTTGAATGCAATGTATTTGAAAGCTCTATCTCAATTTATTTTTGAGATATTAATTTTTTTGTAGTTTTTAAAATCTTTTTTGGTAATTGTGGCAACTGAAGTACTCCAATTTTTGTTAAAAGTAAAGGGGAAATAATAAAATAATATATTACTGTATTTTTATGTTGCCATTTTCTCATAAAAACTGAAAAAAAAAAATGAAATTAAAATGTGTGCTATGTCAATAATATCGTATGTAATAAACCCGATGAATTTTGGTTTTATTTCGTTTTTGTTTATCAATTAAATGATTTTTAGTTCATTGCAAACTTACTTTACACACGATACAACACCTTTTTTTTTTTTAATTTGTGTGACTTATTTTCTCCAGTTTTATTTCATTCGTATCAAATAGATGAAAGAATGCAATTGTATTAATCCGTGTGTAATAACATTTTCCGAATTTTGAAAAAAATATAAATGAATGATTTCCGATAAAACATGGAGCTATTATAAACAAACGAATGAAGGCATAAGAATAATTAGATACACGATTTGCTTCTTGAATGACAACATTATGCTTTATGCTGGGTTTCTGTATTATTAACGATAATGACGTCATATGCATACTTTTCTATAGTTCTTATTTAAGACTGGGTCATAAAACTGGAATGCTTTAGTGGGTGCAAATGACATCATTTTATATATTAAAAAGCGTGTATTTTAATTTTTAAATCTGAAATATGTTTTGTAGAAGTGCGTCCTTTTCAAACTTTTTTTTAAATTGTATGGTTTAAATTTTGTTGTATAGGGTTTGGTGGCGCAAAATCCCATTAGTGACATACTGTGCCTAAATATTTCGATCGGAAAATGACGTACTGCTTTTGAAAACACACATTTTTCTCGTAAGTTTCCATATTTTTTTTTCGTCTGCATGTGCACTGATACTAAGTTTGAGACACTAGGAGAAATGCTTAAGTAAGTGAATATGACGTCATATTTAAAAGAAAATTATCATTTTCTTAGATAAAACTAAATATCTTAACACAAATGCGTCTAAAAAGCATAAACTACCGTAATTTTTACTCACCGGTTTTGAGATCAGAATCTGTTATGAGTGCAATTACTCACATGCAAAGATGTTGCTGACAAGCGTGACTTCAAGTTTTGAGTTAAAATGATTTTGAAATGATCAAATTAAAATACTATTTTTTAAATGGTTAATATGGATATGTGAGGTATTATATAAATTTTGAGAAGGTGAAAATGATGTCGGGGGGTAGATTTCACGGGGAAAAATTCTATGACCGCGTCATAGTGGAATACATTTTGATGTTTTTCATTCCGGAATACCAAGCAATTGATAACTTCATCATAATAACTTATCTTTATTATATTTTACTGATTACATATACAATTAAAGTTTAATTTTAATAACGTGGACACACCGGAGTTTTGTAGAAAGAATAATTAGTTAACTGTAAGCTAAAATAATATTTGTTTGAGATTTTGACTAACCAGTATAAAATGCATTTTTTATTGTAACTAATTTTGTAGGTTTATTGTAATAGAATTAAACAGTTCCTTCTTAAACATTTTCTTTCGTCGAAATTCGGCGGGTTCCACCTTTTCTATACTACTAAAAAAAAGTTTCGCTTTAATGCGTGTAATTGTGTCTGTGTGTGCGATGGCGAGGAAAACCTACGATACGCAGGAGGCTGAAAAGTTTTCTGATGGTAGTCGAAGTCTGGTGCACCTGACATTCTGACTTTTAATTTTTTTTATACACTCATTGCCATAAAAATTTGCGCACCAAGAAATAATTGTGGGATTGTAACGAAACTTGGCATGAAGGTACATATCAGACAGATATGCAAATGATTAGATGTGCAGCGTGATTGCACATTGCATAATGCCACTAGATGGCGTTGAACTTCGTTCTCCTTGGAGTATAAAACTGGTAAGCAGAACTTGTCTGAGTGTACCTTTTCTTTTGCAAAGGAAATGCTGAGGTAGACATGCCGTTACGCAGTCATCGAAGACAATATGAGCAGTTGCCAGAGTTTGAGAGGGGAAGAATCATCCGGATGATGGAAGCTGGGTGGTTGGCTCGGCGAGTAACTCGTCAAGTAGGCCGTTCTGATTTTACTATGAGAAGGTGTTGGGAGCAGTGGACTGAAGAGACGTCATTTACACGGCGAACAGGCTCAGGACGCCCCCGACAGACCAGTCGTCGAAAAGACCGTCACATCACACGAAACTCACGCGTAGAGCTAACTGCCTCATTGGCCGATATCCAGACACAGGCAGCACCTTCACTACGGACCTCTGTGACTTTCCGAAACATCGCAAGGCGCCTGGCTGAAGGACATCTGGTATGGCGGCGCCCCTTACGTGTGCTGCCAATGACATCCACCCATCGACGCCTCTCTATGGAGTGGTGTCGCGCACGACGGGATTGGACTGCAACGGAATGGGACCAGGTCATCTTCAGCGACGAGTCTAGATTCAATTTGACCAGCGATGACAATCGTGTTCGTGTGTGGAGGCCCCGTGGTGAACGCCTTAATTCTGCCTTCACTTTACAGCGACACACCTCTCCCACAGCTGGTGAGATGGTACGGGATGCCATTACTTACGATACACGGTCACCCCTAATATTGATCAGTGGCACAATGATAGCCCAGCGGTACGTCAAGGACATCCTTTAGCCACATGTGTTGCCACTTGTGGCAGGGCTCCGAGGAGCAATTTTTCAGCAAGACAATGCTCGGCCACACATAGCAAGTATGTCACAAGCCTGCCTCCACTACATTACCACCCTTCACTGGCCTGCTCCATCCCCAGATTTGTCACCAATCGAGCATATCTGGGGTAATTTGGGACGCCAAGTTGGATACCCTACGAGTTTGGTTGAACTCGAGGCGCGTTTACAGCAATTGTGGAACGAGATGCCTCGGGACATCATACGGAATTTGTATGCTTCAATGCCCGCTCGTATCGCATCGTGCATTTGCGCTATAGGGGTTCTAACAGAGTACTAAAATTTCCGTTCATTTGTACTTTTTTCTGCAATAAATGATCCCTTTTCTTTGGTTTTCTACTCACTTACTTATATCATAGTAGTACACACGCGTGTAAAATTTCGTTTCATTTGGACGTCTTTTTCTTGGTGCGCAAATTTTTATGGCAATGAGTGTAATTAGTGGAGACATTAATTAAATGTGTTTCATTGAAGGTGCGATTTTATGACTTTTCTAGGAACTGAAGAAAAATGAAAACAAAGACACGTACCCGACATCTGTTTCAATAGCTCAGAACGAAAGAGAGTTTCCAGGTTCTGTGAGGTGTTTCATGAAATCGTCTGACTTTAAAACCACAAATAATGGACAGACTGTGATATTTTAAATCATATTGAAATTTCAATGTAGAATAGTAGGATAGATTGAGTGAAGATACCGTAGTTTTTGACTTAATGGTTTTTAAAATCGCCTGTTGTTTTTATTTATTATTTATTGATTTCTTGTTAAAGTTTGCACTCTTATGTAAGATTTAAAAACTTATTTTATTTTACAGAATTTATAGAAAGCATAAAAAATTTTGTTTTTGGAAACACTTGCATTTCGGCATCTTATCCATAGGTATGGGTAAGATGGCCAACTATCTAGGGGAAAGATTTATGGAGTTTCAATGTAAACAATAATTTTTGTGTAGCAGTATAAAACATAATAGGACGAATAAAAGTAACTTTAATGTTTTAGACGTACTAAAGTTGTTAACTTACTTAATATTAGGAAATTACAAAAACATGAATGTAACAAACGTTGACAATATAATAAAAGAAAAAAAAACTAATATTTGAAAAAAAAGGTTATGTTCTACTTAACATCTAAAATAGTTATGTATCTTAAGTATACCTGTTTTTAAACATTATAACAAATTTAACAACGGTAAAGCTACTGTGATAAAGTGTTTTAGAGTCAAACTTTTTTGTTAATGTTTTTCAAGTCCCTTTGTTATTTTCAGCAATATACCAGGTCTGCCACAAACTGCACATTTGTTTATGAACTTTGAGTAGCTTTTATATAACCAACAGTTTCACTGAATGCACATGATCCCATCACATTTTCCCGAGGTTTTATTGCACTCTGCTAGAAACTAAACAATCAGTCTCATTCACTTTTAAAAACATCCTCATCTTCTGAATCTTGGGAGGGAATTTAATCATCATCCATATCATCGTCAGTTGAAGATTCTGTCGTTCTACACTTTGATTTCTTATCTAATTTTTTTTTTTAGAAAGGCTTGAGACACCTGGAAATTTGCAGTTGCTATTGTCACACCGATTTCGTTTGGCTTTTATAGGCCTTTAAAATTATTTTTATTTGAATATTAGAATGAGAAAAAAAAACTTTGGTGAAAATTACTGCAATCATAGCTCGTAAAGGACAGAAACACCTAGTAATCTAAAACTACATTATATACTACCGATATTTACATTTATTATAATTATTTATAACTGCATTTAACATACAATTTTTAACAATGATTAAAATTAATAATTATTAAACAATTACTTATAAGGCCAATAACGTTTATTTATAAAGCAAAATATATATGGAAACCTTACAAATTATGTTCATCTTAGGTTTTAATATTTCTCTATGTCATTTTAAACATTTAGAAAATTTATAATTTTAATTAATGATTTTTTAAATTAGTTGATTAAAATCACGATTCAATCACTGATTTAAATTATCTGATTAAAATTCTTGACAAGTTAGTTAATAGCCAAGAGTAATTTAAACAATGAAGAAACAACAGAAATTTGACCGCAACGAAAAATAACCGCATCTTACCCCAAGGGAAAACAACCGGCTTCTTATCACCAAATATTTTTGTCGACTCACCCCAAAGTACTGGGCAAGACGCCTATGCCCTCCACTGACGTGAAGAAGAGGGAATCGGCCACCATTTCAGCTTTGCAGATAGGCCAGGTTACAGTACTATCTAAAAACATCGGATTTATTTTTCTATTGTTTAAATTAAGACTTATATAGGCAAAAATGGAAGTCACGTAAAAGATTTTAGACACTTACTAGAAGTGTTAAGACGAAATAGTAATAAAAAAATACCACTTACAAATTTTTAAAAAGAACGCACACGGAAATTAAAGTATCACTAGGGAACCTTCTTCCTTACAACTGAGCAGCGCTTCCCTACATCGCCTCCGAATATGAAAACTATGTGATACGACATCTTCTACAACACGGCATCTCACCTCAAGTGACCCTATGACCTATCATAAATTCGAAAAATGAAGAAATTTCGTCAACAACTTCCGGAAATATCAAATAAAATCTCTTTTATAAACGCGAATTTTTTCCTTTCAAAGTGTTTGGGTTAAATTTATTTCTTTTTCAGGGATAGGCATAATCAATTAAGCTTTTTTATGTTCTATGTGAAAAAAAAAATGGTTACGCGTAATTCAGTGATTTTTACAGTTATTTATCGATATTGTAGCACGAAAAACTACGCAATCATCGGATACATATTGCCCTCCCCCCTTCGTTTTCCGTGCCATAAATTTCGAGCCTTTTTACCGCTAAATGTAAGTTTTTTTACAGATTTTTCACACAATCAGCGGGCACGTATTTCAGACAAAATCGAGTTAAAGATATAAATCATACAAATTCACTTAAAAATGCTATCACGGGTCCGGGCAACGTCGAGTGGGCCAGCTAGCTTAAACTAAACAAAATATTTCAGAATATTGCAATCTAAATTGGATTAGTGATTGACCATTCAATTTTCAGTAGATTCTACTGGAAATATATAATAAGTTTTATATCATTTGCAACCTGGCCTCATTTTTTTAAAATTCGGTCGAAATCTCAGCTCGTTTTTTTTGTTTTTTTTTTTACATCCAAGATAAGCGTTTTTTTTTTTTTTTTTTTTTTTTTTTTTTTTTTTTTTTTTCACCATTTAACTAGAAAGACCTACTAGATACCTGCACAAATAATACATAAGAGAAGATTTTATTTACGATTTTAAAGCAATTAAAAAAAATATCATGATTTTACATTTCTTGTCTAATAATTACACCAAATATTTGTGCCATTTTTTTCATGTTTATTTAAGTATTGCGCGGCAGCGCAATACTTTTTTATTTCCACTGTCACTTCTCAATGTTAATTTAACATGGAAAAGCCTATGGAGATCATAACTTTTTCATTTTTTCTTCCCACCTTTTTGTCCCTGATGCCACTCATTTTTCATTCTTTACTAATTTTAATGATATTATCAATTTAAAGTGTAAAAACGATTGCCTGACGTCAGGGTCAAAACGAATGGTAAAATGCCTTTGCATATGGGTGAATTATAACCCAGAGAGAAACATGGGCCAATTTATTTTTACATTATTCAAATATTTTTCTTAATAATTCCAATTTTCGCTTTTTTCATTGCAAATCAAAGGACATTTTTCATAGAAAATGTAACATTTTTACTTCATTGTTGGAAAAATTTCAAAAGCCGTAATAATAATTTATTTCTTTTTAGTTGAAAGATTTTCACGTGAAATATTAAATTCAGCTAAGTTTTTTTTCCAAAATTAAAAAGGTGAATATGGCGTCATAGTGGAAATAAAAAGGATATTTTCAGGATAAGTTTTTGCTTTGGTCAAGTTTATATTTTAGTAAAAAGTTTCTAATTGATAGCTATTTTTACGCAAGGTAGCGAACTTAGTGGGGAATTACATAACTTAAATTTTAAAATGTATTTTTTCCGAGATGAGAACAATTTTACCCCAAGTTAAACTTAGGTAATAATTTTCTGATGTGTGTACATCACCCCTTGAGATAGAATAGGGTTTAAAAATTTAAGTAAAACTTTTATTTTCTATTTTTTACTGTATCACAGCTATAATATTGTTAAATATTAGCAATAAGGATTCAACACAATTTACATTTACATTCATAGCGTTCCTGAGTGGGAAGTAGGGTTCTAAATTTAAATTAAGTTATTTTTTTATGTTTTGATTATAGATTTTTTACGTTCAGATTGGAAGTTTTTGTCCAAACTACCGCAACCTGCATTGCTACAGCAGTGAAACATTTTGAATAGACGCTTTCAGTGTGACCTCAGTCATGACGTTTTGGTTGGAAACTGACTCCAAACAAACGGTTGCTATGCGTCATTTCTTTTTAAATATAAATTGTAGAAAATCTTACCAGTACATATCAAGTATTAAAACACTTAGATGTGAGATATAGATATAAGGTATAGCTGCAACACACAAACAAAATAGAAAATACTACATAGCAATCGTTTGTTTGGAGTCAGTTTCCAACCAAAACGTCATGACTGACGTCACGACTGAAATCGTCTATTACACATTGGTAAACTACATCCCACATTGTGATGCAATACCGCATACATCAATGCCTGAAGATGATACTCTCCATTAATTTTGAAATGCGTTCGCCTGAGTGCAGTAGTTATTAAAAAACTTGACATATTAAACAAAAACATAATTTGAAGAACAAATTAAAAAAAACAAAATTTATTTCCTACATTGTTTAAGTCCAAGAAGGGACAGACATTAAGATATTTCATTCAATTAGTTTTACATTTAATGTTAAATTTTTGTAACAAATTAGTTAAGCCAATTGAAGATTAAAAAATAAAAATAAAATTCATACAATATGATACTTAAAACACCCTAAAAATTTAGATTCCGTTCAAATGAAATCGAAATAAATCTTAGACTTTTTTTTTAAATTTTGTATTTTGCATGCATCTTATCATTTTATGCACAATTGTGATAAACATAATGCAAAATCTGCAATACAAATATTTTCAATTAAAAATGGAAGAAGTCTAAGATTTATTTCGATTTCATTTGAACGGAATCTAAATTTTTAGGGTGTTTTAAGTATCATATTGTATGAATTTTATTTTTATTTTTTAATCTTCAATTGGGTTAACTAATTTGTTACAAAAATTTAACATTAAATGTAATACTAATTGAATGAAATATCTTAATATCTGTCCCTTCTTGGACTTAAACAATGTAGGAAATAAATTTTGTTTTTTTAATTTGTTCTTCAAATTATGTTTTTGTTTAATATGTTATGGACGCGTTTCTCAAAATTTTTTTTTCTGCGATCAAGTTCACTGTCATGCATGTCCTTCGCGACCCACTAAAAGGTTTCTACCCTCATTTTTATACAGTCTATAATATCTACAAGTTAAAAACATCTCATGGTAAAAAAAAAACGATTTAAAAGGTTCAATCTTTATTTAAATAAATACACAATAATACATACATCAATCACAATATTAAAATATTTTTTAAAAAAAATCGTTTTTTTTTCTTACAATCATCTTTATTTCTAGCGAGATGATTTCAACTGGACTCTGCAATTGTTAACATAAAAAAATGTGTACACTCTAAAAAATAAATGCTTAAAATTACACATTAAAACGGGTATACTGATAATACAAAAACAATTTTTCTACATGTGTAAAGGGGCATGTAAAGTGCCAAGAACCCGCCCTGGTGTATAAATTTCAAAGTACACAGTCTCCTGTGTATTTTAATAGCACATTAAGCGGCTTAAGTGGGCAAAATGTTAGACATTTTAAAGAGTAAATTGTACATGAGTACAAATGCATTCGTGTCATAAACAAAAACAAAGGATTTTGTCGACATAGTACATAACCTTGTGGTTTAAGGTGTACATTTTGAATTAAATATTTTTATTTTCTCGAAACAAATTTTCATGAAGAACAAACACGTGTGCTTGGTATGTTTGTTCTATTTCCAGCAATTTGTTTTTAGACCACGAAATAGTGTAACCTTAATTTACAAAGAAAACCAGAATCGTCTGAAATTATATTTACTGCATGTCATTCTCTGTTAAAGTTGTTTTGAAGCCCTAAAATAGTATAGTCATAATTTATTAATAGAATATGTATAATCTTAATAAATACACTGTAATATAATTTTTTTTAAAATACGGAAATCTTGACGCTGCCATTATTTCCGTATTTTGTATGACTTTGGTTTTCTATCAATTTTAGTCACAAGTTTCAAAAGATACATCTATATCAAGAGGAGAAATTCTTCATTTAATTCAATCTACAGTAAACAAGCAATACTTTCCGAAATAAAATGCGAACTCACGATCTACGATTTTCTCAGACATTAACTTGTCCGTTCAGCTACTATTACACAAGCCAAGTTTTCTAGTATCGCTATTTATTGTGTTCACATAAGTAAACATATTTATGTGTAATATTCTGTTGATTCACATATATCTGCGTAATACTGTTACATAAAATTTTGTGTAATATTCTGTTCTTAGATATATAGTTATGTACAATTTGTAGACATACTTCTGTGCAATATTCTGTTCTTACGGATATATTTGTTTAAAATTCTTCGACATATTTCAGTATAATATGCACAGATGTTTGTGTAATACAAAAAAAATTTCAATTACATTAACACATCAATTCAAGTAAATCCGTAACATTCTCTACCATTTACACACTTATTTGACTTTTTGAAGGGATAGCAAATTACACACTTACAGCCAATAAAAACACACAGGTAAGATTAACGACAAGAATGAAAATTTTATGGCAAAGGTGTTTTTTTACAAATTTACACATAAATGTATGTAAAAGTGACTAATTTATAAAATTATTTTTTAGGGTGTAAGCAGGCCGTTAATTAACCTTCATAATCCCTAGAAATATTTATTTAACGTTTTACTTTCACGAGAAAAGAAGAATCGAAAGAACAAAACATCACTCGCTCTGAACTTTTTTTACAGGATCCAGCATTTTGTTCAAGGACCGGTGATAGATAGCGCAAAGGCATTTCGTAATCTTGTTTTACAGTATCTTGAAATGGACAGAACGTTCTTAAAAATTCAATGACATGTAAACGGTGATATCTAACGAAGTAATTATTGCAGAATATTATTGTGTGATGTGAGGTATTTCTATAATATGCTTCCTTATTTACGTTCCAAATACCACTGATAGATTTCAAAACACTGCATTGAATTGCAAATAATGGTCAAAATAACCTTGCAATTTCAAATTGCAAACCATTTTTGGCGTTTTAACAGCTAAAGTAAATGCAAAATTTAAAGCTGAGTTTAACTTGATCCAATTTTACTTTCTTCTACATACATAAGAAGAAAGTATTGGAATCTTGGAAATTTTTGACTTCCATACTTTTATTGATTTACGATTTCTGGGATAACCTGGATAAGATTTGAATATTTTTGGAAAATATCTGTCTGTAGGTGACACAAATTTCATGGGGACTTTATGCCAGAAACTAAAGCACGGAATTTCATCAAACTTCGTATTCTGTTAGACCTTTACAAAAACTGTTTTTAATTAGGTTTGGCTGTTAGGTTGGAGCAGCTATGTTCCATTTTTCCATTTTCGTGGTAGCTATACTCTGTATCTATGGGATAGAATTTCATCAAACATCATATTCAGTTAGGGGGCACTTATAGATGCTGATAATATTTCCATGTATATAGCCCAACAAGTGGTGCTGCTATGCTCCGTTATTCACTACTTCCCTAATAAGTATTTTATATTTTATGTTAGTTATTTAAAAATTCAGTAATTAGTTAAAAATTTATAAAGTTTTTTTTTAAATTTGTATTCGAATTCCGAACAGAGGAATTGTTAAATTGCGCTAATCACTGTAACGCCGAGTTAAATTTTTAAACATGCACCATACTGTCTGAAAAGTATCCGACCTTTGGCCTAAAAATATATATAAGTTACCTGACGGGAATAGGACTCTAATCCCCTTCAAAGTAGGACCCTTGCGCCTTCACACACTTAGCCCACCATTCCTTCCATTGCCGAAAACACTTCTGGAAGGCTTCTTTGAATGATGTTCACTGTTCAACTCCACCATCACGTTCTGTATATCTCATCCCTACTCTTATAACGGTATACTTTCAACGGCACCTTCAATTTCGGAAACAACCAGAAGTCGCAAGGTGTCATGCCTGCTGAGTTCGGAGTTTGGCGAAAGACTGGAATTCCATGTTTTCCCAAGAAAATCTGAATCAGGTGCGGTGAATGAGCTAGAGCATTCATGAATCATGCGACACCTGATGAATCTAATTCGCTTTGATAATCACCAAGCTTTCACAAAATTTTTTACAGTCCCTTTGCTCAATTCATTCAGTCATCTTGAGAGAAATCTAAATCCGTCAAACAGGTATGACAGCAGCTCACTCGGCGGCCAGCAGGTAACGACTGGCTTACTAGAAACGAGGTAAAAATTAAAGCATGCGCATTAAGCTGTCTCTTTCCGATGTGACACTGCCGCCGAATTAGAATCACTACTGCGCGAGTGAAAAATAAAGCACGGATAGTTATCAGACAGACCTCGTACTTCGTAATAGGTAGCGTGTAATAGCGCTATTTGAATTATTATATTAGAATAATAAAGAAGAAATTTTGCTATGGCCCCAGCATATTAGTTATATGCTACTTTAATTATTCGAAAAGTTTTAGGCGATGCTGCGCCAGGTATCTTTAATATTTGGAACTGAAACACTGAAGAGTTTTATGAAAATTTCCGACATCTCAAATTAATTTAGCACAAGAGTAATTTTAATAGTTATCATTCTTTAGTTTATATTGAATTTTAAAAGATTCAGTCCGTTTTTCCTTACCCTGTAAATTCTTATTTCGACTAAAATAATACTAATATCTTAATGAAAAGATAACAGAAGTTCACTTTCGCACTTATTAATTAGTTATTACGTGCAGCTAATTAGCTCCAAATATTTTTTTGTTATTTGATGGAATAATCTAAAAATTATCATTTCTTAAGCTCAATAACTAGCAGAAAACCAATATTTAGATATAAGTTCTAATTGCGTTATAAATAATATGTGGATTAGTTATCTAATTTCAAATCTGTTCCGTGGGTGAAACAACTAAAGCAATTTGTTTTCCTCATATAATTTTTATTTTAATTTCGGTAATGACTTTCATAATTTATCGTGATATTTATTCATAAGATTTCATTAAATTACATTATTACAGATATAAATACGATAAAAATTAAACAAATGTACAGTCGTGGAAAAAAATAAGTAAACACCCCCTATTAATTCTGCAACAAATTGTTGTAGAAGAAAGTTACTGGTATCAAAAAATTGGAAATAAAGTCTACTTTTAATTGATGTATATCAAATTTGCTTAGGGGCCATCTACGTATCAAAACGAACCCATTTTTTTTTTTTTTTCAATAGCAATACTCAAGTTTTGACACCATAAATAAATTCTAAACCCTTCAATTAGCTTAAAGCCCCACCAGGAGCCGAGATGTTCTGCTCTCGAAGCTGGTAGACGGGAGGTGCTGGGTTCAAACCCAATCGCGGCCGTCGGACTAATCGTTCGGAGTTTTCCGTGGTTTTCTTCAAACCTTGGATTTCCTTGCGTAAATACGGGTCAGGTTCCTTTAGAAAGACCCCTCACGGAGGGCACACCTCCCCCATATCCCTCGTGTTGATAATTGACCGACATAAACACAATCAATCAATTAGCCTAAAAACAAATTTTCATGAAATTCGTACTATTAGTTTCAGAAAAATTAATTATTTCATAATGAGACTATTTTAGAGGCTATATCCAAATTGAAGTTCGATACTCGGTTGTTGAAATGCTACAAAATGTCTATGTCACTACTATTAATATATATTATTTCTTGCCAATATGGCCACTTCACTCGCTTGGTATATTTCGACTATTGCCAGCCCAAATGTTCCAATAAAGTGAGTAAAATATATTTTCTCCAACTTATGCATTTCTGCACATCATAGATGGCCCCTTAAACGACCATTTGACTTTTTTAACCATAATTCGAAAACTACTTGGAAGAAACATTGAAATTGAGAATCCGCATAAATCAGGACATAATAAATATAAACCAATCACAAAATTTTAGGTTGTAATTCATAATTTTATGGAATATTAATTTCATAATTCATATTGTAATTTTTTTAAATTAGAAATTCAGTGTATTTATGATTGGGCTTTTTAGCATTATAACCATACCAAAAATTATCACGTTAGGATTATAATTTCAGGATATATGGGGGATTATAGGGGATCTAAAAATATGAAAATGTAAATTATCATCAGAAACTCTAAATTTTCAATGTTCATAATTCAAAAACTTATCATCCAAATAACTTGAAATTTTCCACGACTGTACTATCTGTCAAAAACAAATGATTACTTTCAATCTTAGATGTTTTTTAGAAAATCTCAAGAGCTGCTTAGCGAAATGTTTTTTTTTTTTTTTTTTTTTTTTTTTTTTTTTTTTTTTAAGAAGGTTATATGAAGAATATGTTTCACCTCATTTTCCCGCTGGTGAATATCCAATCAAAAGGGCAATTAAGGGACAAGTAAATTAAATAAAAATAGTTATATTTAATATCACCCTATATCGTACAGTCGTGGAACAAAAGAAAACACCCCCTGCTTACTCTGTGACTAATTATAATGGAACAAAATTAGGGGTACCAAATGATTGGAAATAAAGTCTACTTTTAAATGACGTATATAAAATTTTCTTAGGGAGCCATCTAAAAATCGAAAGTACACCAAACTCAGGCAAAACCCAATTTTGACAATATATTTTAGATTTTTGGTTCAAACTATGCCTGGAAACAAAATTTCAATTCATTTGGATGTTAAGTTTTTGAATTATAAACATTTTAATGTTAAATTACATTTTCATATTTTTATTAATATCTCCATGAGTTATAAATCTAATGAAATAATTTTTTGTGTAGTTATAATAGTAAAAAACCCAAACTTAAATACATTGAATTTGTCATTTTAAAAATTTTATAATATGAATTATGAAATTATTATTCTAAAAAAATATGAATTGCAACCTTCATTTTTTTAATCGATTTATGTTTATTTTGTCCTGCTTTATTCGAATTCTCAATTTCAAAATTTTTGTCCAACTAGTTATCGAATTATACTTTAAAAACTTCAAAATGATTGTTTAAGGGGCTATGATATGCAGAAAAGAATAATTTGAAAAAAAAATATTTTACTAATTTTAACAAAACATTTGGGCTGGCAACATTCGAAACATATTAAGTGACTAAAACGGTCAAATTGAAAAGAAGCAATACATTAATCGAAGTGGCACGGTCGTTCTGCAGCGTTTCAACAATCGAGTACCGACCTTCAATTTGTAGACAGCCCCTAAAATACGCTCATTTTAAAATAATTAATTTATCTGAAACTAATCGTAAGAATTTCGTGATTTTTTTTTTGGCTAATTGTAGGGTGTAGAATTTATTTACGGTGTCAAACTTGGGCATTGCTATTTTTAAAAAAAAAAACGAAGTTTTACTTCATTTTGATTTGCAGATGGATACCCTAATAAAATTTTATACACGTCGTTTAAAAGTAGACTTTATTTCCAATCGTTTTGTACCAGTAACTTTCTTATACAGTAATTTGTTGCAAAGGTGTTTACTTTTTTTTTACACTACTGTACAAAGCTTGAAATGATCATCAGCTCTAAGAAATGATTAAATGGGATTTGTACAATAAACTGGTTTGCGTGAGAATAGCACGTACCAAATTCAACGCCACTTTCAGGAAATATGCTAATATTCGGTAGAAAGTTATACTTTAATTAGAAAATAAATATCTGATCAAGTGTGAGTTGTATGAAAAAGGGCTATGCATATATAGCGTTATCACTTTAGGGGTAGGAAGTAGAACATGGTATCGTAAGACATCTTTAGAGGGAAGAGGGATTTGCCTTTTGATATCGTTATCATATTTTGTCTTAAACCAAAATTTTCGCTTTTTATTTGTAACTGATCTTTTCATTAAAATAGTCTGTTATCTTTCTTTACTCAGTTATTTCTTTTTACAAAGTTATTAAAATCATAAAATTATTATAAAATTATTTCATTCTAAAATTTGGAACACTCCAACGTTTGGTTTTCATATTCTCTTATATGCGTATGCATATATATCATCTGTTCGAGAAACTACTGCCGAAGTATATTGAATTGGTACTTGTGTGTTTACTAGTAAAGATAAATTGAAAAATGTTGTGCTCCTGTTTTATTGATAAAAAGTTCTGCCTGTCCCCTACCCCCGTGCGGAGGCAAGTTCATATTGTTGCAAGAAGATATATTATTGTTGAATGCATTATGTAACAAAAAAGCTATTATTAAATACTTTTAAATAGTAGCTATTTCTTTGAAGTGTAATTTGATATAAATTTATTTCATATATAATAGTGATATTTTATTCGCTTCACTTCATTTGAATTAATAAAATATGCAAATAATAAATCTATAACCATATATGTAATATCACTGCAAACAAAAGGAAAAAATTGCAAAAATCAAAATAATTTTTAGACATTGATAACTATATCATTAGGGAGGGGGGCGGGGGTGTACGTGGGATGATAACGTACTATATCGTAAGGCAGGGGTCTAAAATTACTAAAAAGTTGACACTGTTGCATGTACAGCCCCAAATAACTCATTGTACAAGAAAGGGTTTAATTGCAAGTGCAAATGATAGCACACTTTGGTTTTCATAATTTAGTAATCGAGTATATACTACGTTGTAAAAGACAACTGTTTTTTAACATACAAAAATATAATAACCAAAACGAAAATATACAATAACCTCAACCGAGTTACTCATGATTCCGAAAAGTATTTTTTATCATTAAAAACTCAGAAAACAATATATTACCGAGATTTAAAAAATCATTTATAAAAGCAAATTTTTTTTTTGCTACTACTGATTGTCGGAAACATTTCCGAATAGATTTTAAAGTGCTTTAACCCTTTGCGTTCGTATATTTTATATATAGATATTGTATTTAGTTTATATGTAGGTGTAATGCGGGTCGTAATTAATTTTCGCTGAACTAACAGTAATACATAATATGCAGGATTATGAAAGAAATACAAAATTTATAATTGTTTTTTAAACTTTAGATATATCTTTTAGATAGTATCTTTCAAAGCACTCTTCAATAGGCAGCACTTAATTTTTCTGTTTGAACATAAAGAACAATCTTTACGCTTTACATCTTATATTCTACCTTTTTTTAATTACTTTCAGGTTCACGGTATACTTTTCTTTCGGTAGCTCACTTTTTGCCATTTTAGACTATAATTTTAAAAATATTTTCAGAAGAGAAAATTCCTAATTACCCAAAAACATAATTTGTAAAATATTATTTCGTTTTCTACATATCTCCGAAGTTTCTCGACTTAGTATAATATAAGGTCAGCACGGTTCATTACTTAGGCGGCTGATAGCAGACATACAACTAGAACTGTAAAAAAACTGTGGTGGCTGAGATCAGACATACGGCCGCAAAGCGTTAATATACGTAGAATATACTGGTTTGAGAAAACCAGTATATCGGTTTTTAGGGCTAGCAGATGACGCTAAGCGCGTCTAACTTTGACTGACAATTGTGGTTATGTTATCGGTGTATGTAGTTGTGTATTCATTATCGATATAATTTTTTTCTTTATTTCCAGCAATAAAATTTTGTTTATGTGTTAAAGAAGGCTTCAAAATATTTTTAATGGTCTATAGAAGCGAAAATGGAAAAGGAAGTGATAAGTTGAGGTTAACTCATTTCTTTTCTCTAAGGTATTTATGATTTCGAAACTTCTTTTTTTTCTTGTAAGTGGTGATGTACCATGGGGCAGCAAGAAGCAGCGGGCAACTATCCTGTCCACTATTGAAGGAGAGTAATTTTTAATGTATCATTTGGCCAAAGAAGGATTGCGGTATCTAAAATATTGCGAGGAATTTTAAGTATACATTTTCTTTAACTATACCCATGTCACTCTTTTGGACAATCAAGGTGTTATATCATTAGCAAAGAATGATCTTACGACTAAATCTAACACGTACTTAGAGCTCTGACACTTTTTTCTAAGTATAAAGGTCGAGGAAAAGTATTTAACTTTTTTATATGTGTCATCCAAATCAAACACTGATGATATAATGGCCATGAGTATAGACAGGACAATCATGCATAAACATTACGGCTGAAAGTGCTATTACACGTAAAAATTTCAAGAGACAAATATTGCGTGCGACTCGTTAGTTTTCCTGAAACTCACGTATCACTTTTATTCGTTTTCCGAGCACTTCATTGGCTGTTTGGGAAAAGACTTTTCCGTCGTCAGTTTCCCAAGAATTTGATTGGCTGCTACTAGAGACTTGCTTTGTTTCAGGCGTCAAAATAGCTCCAACACAAAATAGTTGCTTGCATTCCGAGCGACACTCTTGAAGCCATAGCTTAACATTGAGTCTCTCGGAATTAGAAGCAACCTTGACTACTCATGTAATAGCAATTTAAGGAGAATTTATTCAAGAAGGAGCCTTGTAAATATAGCACTTAATTTTGTAATTACATTCCTTATGATGCAAATGTAAATATTTATTTTAATAGCTCCGGTAGTAATACATTTGATACTATAAAACTTTGATTCCAGATATTTGTTTTCTTGCTATGAGCAACGTGAAGCATGTAGTGATATATATAATGTTATAACCTTTCTACATTATAAATTTATTAATATAGATAAGATGAATAGGAATTATATGCGTTACATTTCGCCATTCTGTTATAGTCTAAACATTATCAAAAACAATTAAAAAGTGTTTCCTTCTTTATTATTAAAAGATTTTTATTCATAAGCTCAGAAAGATAATTTAAATTTAAATTTCTTGTTTGTCCACACATTTTGATGATTAATTCTTGTTTAAGTTTTCCTTGACAAAATGATAAATTTATCAGCGTAGAGTTTATAATTGTTCATATATAAAAGTTTATTTAGAGCTTCAGATGGGTTTTACATTATCAAGATATAAATGACTATGATTAACTGAAGTTTCGAGTATGAACATATGCTTTTGATTATGGTAAATTATTGTATGAATTAAACACAGTGTAACATGGTATCATAATTTTCAAAAACTTATTATGGTAAAGATTGAATTTACTTGTACAGGTCTGTATTATTTTTAATTAACTTATCATTTCCATAATGTACAAAAGCTAGTTTTGCAAATTTGGTTGTAAGAGAATATTGGTAAATTAATTTAAAGGAAATGTGTAAGGCATTCGAGGATTTGAGTCTAAAATCAATTAAAAATAATAAAATGGGATTTAGGGTATCATGTCTAAACTTTTCAATTTATTGCAAAGGGTGATATGAAAATCAAAACTTTGAATAATATTTGAGGTTATTGAATAAATTAATTAACTACCACAATATCTATCACTTAATTACGCTGAATTTTCAATGATCACAAACGTTTAATAAAACAAAAAGTAGATGAACATAATAAACAAAATATTGTTAAACGATAAGTTAAATGAGCTGAAAAAGTCTATGTGCTAAATTATAAATATGGCATTTCCTCGCAGTAAATTCGTACGCTTGTGAAAAATCTTTAGAAATAGTAATTTAGACCGTTTTCTGCTCATTTCGCCGTTTTAAATTTCGAATTTTCTGAGAAACTTTTTGCGCGCGTAGTTGTTGCTACGCACGCCTTAGTTGTTGAAATATGCCAAGTGATATTTGGGTGCTTTTGAAATGGACGTGGAATTAATTAATTAACAAACGTTACGTAAAATTCCATAGAAATCGTAATTTAGAATGTTTTCTGCACATTTTACCATTTTAAATTTCGAATTTTATGAGAAACGATTTGCGCGCGTAGTTGTTGCTAGGCACGGCTTAGTTGTTGAAATATGCCAATTGATATTTGTGTGCCTTTGAAATGGATGTGGAATTAATTAATTGACAAATATTACGTAAAATTCCATAGAATTCGTAATTTAGAACGAGTTCTGCTTATTTTGCCGTTTTAAATTTCCAATTTTATTATAAACTTTTTGTGCGCGAAGTTGTTGCTATGCACGCCTTAGTTGTTGAAATATGCCAAGTGATATTCGTGTGCCTTTGAAATGGATGTGGAATTAATTAATTGACAAATATTACGTAAAATTCCATAGAAGTCGTAATTTAGAACGTTTTCTGCACATTTCGCCGCTTTAAATTTTGAATTTTATGAGAAACGATTTGCACGCGTAGTTGTTGCTATGCACGTCTTGGTTGTTGAAATATGCCAAGTGATATTTGCGTGCCTTTGAAATGGATGTGGAATTAATTGACAAATATTACGTAAAATTCCATAGAAGTCGTAATTTAGAACGAGTTTTGCTTATTTTGCCGTTTTAAATTTCAAATTCTATAAGAAACTTTTTGTGCGCGTAGTTGTTGCTATTGAAGTGGATGTGGAATTAATTAATTGACAAATATCATGTAAATCTCTATAGAAGTCGTACTTTAGAACGATTTCTGCTTACTTTACCGTTTTAAATTTCGAATTTTATGAGAAACGATTTGCTCGCGTAGTTGTTGCTCTGCAGGCTTAGTTGTTGAAATATGCCAAGTGATATTTGTGTGCCTTTGAAATGGAAGTGAAATTAATTAATTGACAAATATTATGTAAAATTCCATACAAATCGTTCTCGCTTTTTTTACCGTTTTAAATTTCGAATTTTATGTGAATGTTTTTGCGCGCATGGTTTTTGCTATGCACGTCTTAGTGGCTGAAATATGCCAAGTGATATTTGTGTGCCTTTGAAATGTGTTTGGAATTAATTAATTGACAAATATTGTATAAAATTCCATACAAGTCGTAATTCAGAAAATTTCTGCTTATTTTAACGTTTTAAACTTCGAATTTTATGAGAAACTTGCGCGTGTAGTTGTTGCTATGCACGTCTTAGTCGTTGAAATACGCATAGTGATATTTGTGTGCCTTCGAAATGGATGTGCAATTAATTAATTAAGTGGTCATAGGACTCTAAAAGCTTCAAAATTTTCGAAATTTTAATTTTTTTAGATGTTAAACTCCTATATTTTCTGCACATTTTAATATAATTGTTTCTTTGAAATTACCATTAGAAGTTACGGCTTTTTAAATTATACTCGCTCAACAGCTGAAGCGGCGTTTCCGAAACATTGATGTCATTTTTCTCCAAATGATAATTTTGAACATAACGCGTACGATATCTAAAAAACGTCTGAATATTATTTCATGAAATTTTCCAAACATATGTTACATGTTAATCTGTACAAACTGAATCTAAAATTTCCTTTTTATTATTGAAAAAAATATTTTTTTAGGTGAGTATACTCTTGAAATTTTTAAAATGTTGCATTAGCTAAATACAACTTTGTACTAAAAATTTATTGTATTTTAAAATCAAATACATTTTAAGATATTTAATGTTGAAAATGGTCTTTCTTTTTCATTATATAATTTTAAGACTCCTCTGTGATCCCTTAACAAATATTATGTAAAATTCCACAGAAATCGTAATTTAGAACGTTTCCTGTACATTTCAAATTACGAATTTTATGAAAAAACATTCTTAGCGAGCATTTGTATCTTAGTAATAAACGCCATGCCAAATTTCAAGCTTTTGGTCAGTTCAGTATCACAAAGTTTAGATTTTTTTTTTCGCCTGCACACTCTTAAATTTCGATTTTTTTTATTAAAACTTTTCTCTGTGCGTATTTGGGGTGAAGATGCCAAATTTAAAGTTTCTGTCCTTGAAAATTCCATAGAAATCACAATTTAGAGCGCTTTTCGCACATTTCACTCTGTTAAATTTCGATTTTTACAAATCGAACTGTTCTATACGAGCATCTACTTCTTAAAAGTAACAGCCATGTCAAATTTCAAGATTTTATTCCTAACAATTCCATATAAATTGTAATTTAGAATGTTTTTCGTACGATTTCCGCATCTTTTAACTAATTTTTTATAACTGAAACTTTCACAAAAGGTTTAGGAGCGTTGCATTACAAATAGATTTAATAAAAGCACTTCTTTAATTTTAGAACTAAGGTGGATGCATCCAAATGATACTTTTTGTGTTTTCAAAAGTTTCTTCCTCATTGAATGTGTTCTGCCCCCACTAGTGTTGAATAAATTGGCTCCAAGATAAAAATAAGCGTCTAAGTTACTGCTAGATGTTGTTACTTTGCGGAATTTTACAAGAAATACTTGTCTGAGTTAGATTTTTGCTGAAATGTCAGTTACTTGCCATAGTTCAACACACAAGATGGGACATTTACGGCAAAATCTGTAATGGCAACAGTACTAGCGTCACTACCTAAAAGGGAGAAGAATTAACAAGCCTCCGAAACTTACCTATGTTGATGAAATGTGTTTACGCTCTATGTTTTGAATAGCTATTCTTTCCTAAACAAAGCAGAGGCAGACGATATTGTATTTATGTTTGATTTATTTAGCTTTTTTTTTATCATACTTGTTCGTTCACCTTTAACTTACAAAATGATAATTATAATAAAAATATAAAAGAAAAAAACCAGAAAAGTCTGTTAAAAACGTAAATACGTAAGTTAATGAGATAAAATTGTAAGAAATTAAAAATTGGATATTGTGTTAATTTTTTCACATCGAATACAATTTTATCAAGTATAATATCAGTATCTCTATGTTTTGCTTTTTTTTTTACTTTTCGATTTATATAATTCTAAAAATTTGTAAAAAGGAATTTTTCCCTATCTGTAATTTTATTATTATTTTTTATATTTTAATGTCATACATATTATTGAAGTGATTGTACGTTATTTACCTTAAAAGCAATCTTTTTATTTTATCTCTGAGAAAGTGAAAATGCGTAAATTTTAAAAGATTATTGTAACGATTGTTTAATACATCAAACTTTATAAATTAATGAAACATCGACTGTAAAAATTTTTCTACAAGATGGGAATATTTATGAAATTTTCTGGGACTTGTAGAGTGAAATATTTCGCATATTTTTACATTATACCACCACTTTATGTAGCTTTAAATCTAAATATATCATGTTTAACGGTATATATAAATAGTAAACAGACATACAACAATAAATACAATAAACCCAACTGGAGTGAAAAATTAGCCAGAACCAGGAATCGAACCCGGACAACGATGAATAGATTTTACTATTATACACTGTTAAAAATTTCCGCTTAACGTTGAGCGAATATATGGAGTAAACTAATGAGGATCACCAAAATATGGTACTTCTTAATTTTCAAAAACTCCATTTCACGGTGTAACCTTGGAAATTACGCTAAATTGAAATACATTTTGGAAATAAGTGTCACCAAGTTTTCGAGCTGCTTATCAGCCAATCAGAACAGCACGCCTTTGTCTATGACGCCATTATAAGATAAGTGAAACGATTGCATTTCGTCCGCCATTTAAAGTTTAAACGAAATGGATATTGAAGGATTACTCATGGAATACGGAGGTAAGTCTTATTTAATTTTAATGTTTCATTCCTGTACTTATAAGTGTGTACTTATAAGCGTATAAGTGTTAAATAGTTTTCATGTTTTATCGAAAAAGATTGATTTAGATTCCCGAATTTCAAAGCGATTGTGTGTTACATTCGTTCTTTATGTAACGGTTTGAAATATAAATGTTTTAACAATTAAATATAACAAACAGTTCTTAGTAAAAACTAATCACGACTTCATTCGTTTTGTCTTTAAATAAATATAATTTGTGTAAACACTTCATTCATTCTATTCAATAGTGAGATGATGTGTATTTTAATTTCTCGCAGTTTGAAAGCAAAAACAAAACGGAAGTACTATCTTTGTTTTAAAATGCTGACATGGAGATATGATTCATGGCTGCATTCATAGAAGTGGATGTAAAATTTGCAATGATTTGAAAATGTTTATTTATAATGGAATTTTTGTGTACTTTACAGTTTCCCGATTATAAATAATAACGATCAGTGAATTAGTATTTATAATTATTAATATTTTGGAGTGAAACATGATATTCAATGATTAAAATAACAAGAAAAGGTTTCAGATTGAAAAATAGATTTACACTGGGAATATTTCCTTATACATATTACAACTTTTAATTTAAGAAGTGAAAAGGAAACATGCTATTTAAGCATTTAAATAAAATGTTGTTTGTACCGTTATAAAGTTTATGTATAAAAGTGCTTTAGTATGTTTTATGTTTATATTAACATTTTATTTATATAATGTAGGATTGAATATTTATTAAAGAGATTAATAACTACTTTTTACATTCAAAATGTTTTTCAAACAATGAAAAACAGTACATATGCAATCATTTCTTTTCTTTTTAAATTCCCTCCTTTTTTTTCTATTTGCTAGATTAATCTTTTCTCATAAAATATATAAAATGTATTTAGCTTGTATTTATAAAATACAGTGTGTACGGGAATAAAATATTAAAATTAAATATGACTAAGCCTGTCATTCCAGAAGTATTAATAAGAATTATTAAGGAATATGTTTAAAGTAAAATTATATACATATTGATTCCGTAGAATTTAAAAATTTAGACTGCATGTTGATGTTCACATTTAATGAAACAATTACCAATCGCTACATATATATATATATATATATATATAAATACACATTCTTAATATATAGATCATGCTTAGAATTTATTTTTAAAAAGATGCGAGTTGATAAGCAAAACTTTTTTCCCCCACCCCCGTTTGACATAGTGTTTTTTTTTTTTTTTTTTTTTTTTTTTTTTTTTTTTGTACTTGTTTCAATGCAATTTAGGATTTATATTTACTATTTCCCGGATTGATTTTTGTTTAAAGATTGCTTGCATGCGTTATACAAAATCAATTTGATAAGTTTATTTAGGAAATTATAATGCATTTTAATTACCTCAATTTGATAAGTTTATATATATATATAAAGCCCCATAACACCATCGTATCTTTTTTTATGCATTTTAATATGTAAATTATAGTGTAAGATATTTAAAATAACAATGGTGTTGTCGTATAATTAAACTATTTTAAAATTCGCTAAATAAACCTAGGTTTCTGATCTTGAAAATTATTTTCCAACAAAAAATTAATGGAAGAGACCGTAAATATGTCACCTTAAATTATATTAAAACAGAATATCTTTTAAAAATAGCAAAATATTTTACCTATGAAAGAGCAGGGCTGGTGGGGGGGGGGGGGGAGAAAAATCATATGGTTCAACATTTCGCCAATTTGCGGCCAAACGTTTCACCAATTTATGGTTCAACTTTTCACCAATGTATGGTTCAAGGTTTTCACCAACGTATGGTTCAAGGTTTCACCAACTTATGGTTCATCCTTAGAACCAAATGTTGAAACAATGTTTCACCATCTTATGATGGCAGCTACTGCAGCACCAAAAATTGGTTCAACGTTGTACCAAATTTTTAACAGTGAATTGTAGTATGTGTGTGTTTTATTATATATTGTAGTATGTGTGTGTTTTGTTATATATTGTAGTGTGTGTGCGTGTTTTATTATATATTGTAGTGTGAGTGTGTTTTATTATATATCATGTTTACTTGACGTATAATATTCAAGACGGAATTTTTAGCTTGTTTTTTTGTTGCATTTAAATTGCTCATCCATCATGTACGTGAAAAAAAATATATATATATATATCCGTGCATGAACATAGAACAGATATTAGATATATAGAATAGAATACCTATTCTATGTTCATGTATCGGTGTAACATTCTGTTGAAAACGTAAACATGCAACAATAGAAAAAGAAAGATCACAATAAAGTAGACGCTCAGTAACAAAAATATTACAAGGATCATGACAGTCATGAAAAAAATTATAAGGCCAAGCGAAAAGTCGACAAATATAGGACCCGCTTGGTTAGAAAATTATGCAAACATTTTTATGATAAAAATGCTTGAAAAGGAACATTTTTAGACAAACTTTAAGTTGAAAATTTGGAAAATCATTAAAAGGCATTAATTTAAAACGTTTTAATAGCTTGCTACTCGCAGAAAATTATAAAGACACGCATTTCTTTTGAAATCGCAAACAAAATTTTGCATACTTGGCAATACCATAGGATTCTTTAATGTAGCCTAAAACTGTTGCGCAGTAAGATTGTCCAGTTTCTCACGTTCTTCATCATGCCAAAGAGTTCGCAAATATCTGAATTTTAAAAGGGAAAAATTATTGCTTACAGAAAATGTGGAATGAGTGGACGTGAAATTGCAAGGAATATGAATAGATCTAAAAAAGCAATTTATATATTTTTAAAGAATCCAAAAGATTATGGCAAGCAGAAGTATGCAGGTAGGTCTGTTTCTTTGACTATGTGTCAGAAATATGGAATTGCGCGTCGTTCTTGCTTAAAAATACAGAATTCTACTCAAATTAAAACATAAATTAATCTACCATGCACTAACAGAACAGCGCATAATGTTCTTCAAAAGAATCCCAATGTTAGATATGCTGAACTACGGTCACGCCCACCACTTACAAAACTACATAAGAAACTTTGATAGGAATTTGCTCAAAACACTTTCATTTTGTATCTCGCAGGAAAGACGTGGTATTTTCGGATAAAAAAAAAATTAATTTGGACGGAACAGGTAGTTTTCGCCATTTTTGATATGGTTTTTGAAAAGATAAACCTATTTTTTATAAGCACCAATTCGGAGGAGGTTCTGTGATGGTGTGGGCAGGTTTTCAAGCCAACGGTACAACACCAACCGTGTCCATTCGAGGTTGCACGAATTCAGAATCATATGTGGATATGCTATCTGAAAACTTATTGACTGAAGCCCCCTCTTTTCGCAGATGGTGATTACTTGTTCAAACAAGACAATGCAAGATGCCATGTGTCTCGTGCATTATGTTCATGGTTCGACGCCAATTCTGCACAACTTTTGTATTGGCCGCAAGGAATTCCTGGTTTAAATCCTACAGAGAACCTGTAGGGCATTTTAGCTAGAGAAGTATATAAACATGGCACACAATATGCAGACGATTGGACATCATCCATTGAATTAGCTGAGCAATACATTTCTAAATAAACTTTAACTGGACTTTCTGAATCAATGACTACACGATTAATAAATGTCATTGAAAAAGAGGTAATTTTGTAAAATATTAAATTATTTTCATCATATTTCATTATGTCCTTATAATTTTTTCAATGTTTCACGTCATATATTTCTATTAATATATGATTTATGAATTTTATTTTAATTTAATTTCGTATTAATAGGTTCCTAATGCTTCCTAATTATGAATAGTAAATTATGTTTAATTTTGTTTTGCATTGGTGATTACTTTAACACTTTGCACTCCGTTGTCGCCGCTGCGGAGACATTACCTTTATTTGCAAAACTTGTTTTTGGCACCAGTGACAAAGGAAAATAAAATTTGCCTTATTTAATCAGAGCATTTTTGAAATTGTGTACTTGGAGGAAACTTCTTTTAAAAAAGTGGTGCCGACCGAATAAAATTTGTGTAAGAGTTCCCGGAGTCTAAAGGATTAATACATATTACTCTTTTTTCAACGTGTTCTTATAATTTTTTTCATGGCTGTTAATTTTTCAACAAGACAAAGCCTCAATTCACTCTACGAAGGACACAAGAAAGTTTTTTTTAAATTAATTTACCACACTTGATTGGCCATGTAGGCATGCATCATAAAATACATACATAGTATGTATATTTATAAACATTTAGCAATTAAAACTTCAAATAATTAAATCGGGTGTATGTAAGTCAATTAAAAACAGAAAGAAGTCTTTATGTTGATCTCTTTGTAAAATGCTATGTATAAAATGCTCTTGTTGATAATACGCGTTTTATAAGTATCATAAAAAATGTATGAACGAAAAGAATATCACCCTCTTGGTAGTAAAAGTAGAAATACTGTTGAAATATAGTTTATTTTAAACTTAAAACTGCTTTTAAAAATTTTTAGGTGGAGGTGTAACTTTTCCCTTTCAGAAATTTACAATCTTCAAAAAACGCATTTCGAAATTGAGAAGATCTCATCGCCTCATGAGGTTTCTTTTTTTATTCTAATATTTCAGTCAACTTCACTGCTGATGATAAATTTAAAAAAAATTCTGAAGTTCAAGAAACAATGTGTTCTAAACTCACAGGTAAAAATGGAAGTAAATGAATTTTTAAGAAGAATTCAAGGAAATTTATGGGAATTTTTCTTTTCTGACACATGTTGTTTCTTTATGGAAGTCTTTGCAATTCTTTTTAATATAATGTTTTAGCAAATATCAGGAATAAAGATGAAAGAATGAAGCTTAGGCTTCAAATACAATTTCATCCAATAGAGAAATTATTCCCATAATGTAATGGTTGGGGGTTTTTTTTTTGGCACATTCTCTACCCGCATCGGGTATATAAGTACTCCGTCATTTTACTTAGCCTTGTTTTTTCTAGCACGCTGTGCCTTGCCCTATCTTGCACTGAAGAAGAAACTCACTGGTAGATTCGAAACAGCTGTTTGCTGCTTTTCATGTATTATTTGTGCATTTTTAAACGTTGGTTTTCTGCTTTTTAAAATAAATAATGATATTCTGAAATTGCACGCTCTGTGATGGAATAATCTGAAACGTCATCATTCAGTTTTTCATGTAACTCACGTTATTTTATTTTATTTTTTTACTTGGATGTTTATTTCTATTTTCGTAGCATTGAGTAACTCAAACCACAGCTTTGGTAATTTAAATGATGCTATATCGTTACATATGGAATTTTTACGTGTTAGAATCCCTATGATTTCTCGTATAATGAATGCATTAGAGATAGTATATTATTGCAAGATGTTAATATGTTGCATATTCGCATAACTATCGATGTTAGATAAAATGTATCAACCAAGGATATTCTCAAGTTTTAATTATGAACGTCTTTATTTGGATCGAGTGCGATTGAATTTCCAATTTCTATTGTCCTGTAAGAAATTAAATCTCCAATCTGTATTATCCATCCATTATAAGAAAAACCGTAGAGATTCTAACATGTAAAAATTCCATATGTAGCGATGCAGCATAGTTTAAATTACCCAAACTGTGGCTCGAGTTACTCAATATGGTTACGAAAATTGAAATAAACATCCAATAAAATAAAAAAAATATTAGGTCTACAGGAAAGTTCTGTCCGATAATGTTATTTCACACCTACTTTTTTTTTTTTTTAAATTCAGATTTCTTCATTGATACTACATTTTTGAAATGGTAAAATTCCCATTGTTTCCTCATTAACACGTTCACGCCGGCGCTTTGGGTCACACTCGTCTCTCTCAGGGTTGTCAAGTGTCCGGCTTTTTACACTCGACTGCTATTTTAGAGAAAATGTTGTTCCTTTAAATCGCCCTATTTTTAAAATTAAATAAAATAACATTTTCTGTATTAAAATACTGGTAGCCACAAAGCATTTAAAAAAGGAGGTGGCAATGAAGAAATCTGAATTTTTAAAAAGTAGGCGTGAAATAACGTTATCGCACAGAACTTTCTGTTAGAATTAATATTTATTTATATAAATAAGCAATAATCGATTTTATATCCCGCATATATATCTTATAAAAACTCCAGTGGACTATTCCAAGATAAGAACAGAGAAAGCGAAGAATACATATTATTCTATTTCATGGAAATAAATATGTAGTGTATGCAAAATATCTTATGATTTCTATTTCTAAATCACACAAGATCTATCCATCTTTTTTTTTTATAAAAAAAAATTTCAGTGAAACTTTTTATGAAATACAGAGAATAACCAGATCCTCCAGGGATTTTCGTGCTCAGTTCTATTTCAACTCTTTCACCCTTGATAATATTGCAACTTATCACTTTCGAAAACAAATTTTATTTTCAGCGTAAGAAAAAACTAAAAATTTGATCCAAAGAAAGCAAAAAAAGTTACGGAATTGTTTCTAACGCCCTTAAAGGGGATACATTCCACAATGCTGTCTGATTTGTTGTATTTAATTGAGGCAGTGTAATGTTATTCTTTGATTCACGAATGCATCATGCATGGTAAAGTATAATTCTGAATTATGCAGTTAGATATTATAGCAGAAGAATTTTTTTTTATCCACTCTGTAGTTCTTGATCTCATAGTGAAGATTCAAGAAAGGCATTCTAGTGTTCTTTTATACCTTTCAGTCGTGAAAAACTGAGCTATACAAGTATTACATGCATTATTCTAATTCTATGGAGAAAGCGCCATTTTTCGATCACGTGAAAATATGCAAAATGTACGATAAAATGTAATGTAGAATTTTGTAGTTAAGCACGTAACAGATTTTTATTTTTATTTTTTTATTTTTTTTTTTTTATGAAATTTATTTCATTTCTTCGTAAATATCTACACTCAGAAATACTTTCTTCAATTCACTGAAATTTTCCTGGCAGCAGTGCTATCAGCATTTTTCCGTTAATAGACGAATATTTGTTTCTGTTTTTTCTGTTACAGAAGGTAAAATTTCGTCAATTGAAGAAAATGGGGATAAAAAAAAAGTTGCTAAACTTAGGATCGAACCAGCTACCTTAGCGTTACAAGAACCACTCGGCTACAGTTGTACTGTAGTGAAACAATTTGAAGTAAATATGTTTACCTCAGGTGGGTATGACTTGATTAATTTCTTTAGAAAGCTTTGAATTTTAAAGTTAATTTCGGGAAGATTTTGGAGATTGTGGATGAGGTTTTAATACTTTGTTTTAAAATAGGTTAAAAATATATAAATTATAAATATTTTTATCTAGATTGTTAGATGTAAAATATGAATATAATTTTTTATGCGTTTTTCTTTTTTTTTTCTTTTTTTTCTTTTTTTTTATTTAATATTTTAATTAAACTATCTATTTTAAATGTGTTCATTTATGTTTTTTTTTTACTTTAAATAATATTACATACTTTTAAATATTTTTTTTTTTTTTACTTTAAAAAATAAATTGTGAATACTTCCAAATAAATGAGAAAATTAATTGCTATTTATTCTTAAATTCAAAAACGTTTCTTTTCTTTGTTGTTGGTTTGGGTTTTTTTCGTTTTCTTTTTTATTAAATTAAAAATCTTAATTTATAGTTTTTCGTTTTTAAAATGAATTCTGATTTTAGTATTAATAGAGCCAATGCGCATACGTGCTAGAAATAACCGGAATTTCACCTTCTTTTTCAGACTTTCGAGAAGAATTCAAGGATAAATGATATTTTTTAGGAATACGGAAATTATTTTTTTTTTAAATGAGGAATAATTTAGTGTATATAAACGAGTTTTTAGACTGTGTGACAGCGAATTCGCCAGAAGGAAAGTCATAATCTTTTAATAGAAATGTTCTCTTTTCTGTTCTTTTACATTATGCCAAATACTTTCTTTTCAACCACAATTTACCTTTTATCATAGATAGATTAATATGAAAGGAAATTCTAACCTTCTGCAAATGTATTCTAAAGAGTGTGATTTAAAACTAATTCATAATCTTATAGCATTACTGTGTAACATGTATTTGATGCATTTGCCTGCGACACATGCATTTAAAAAAGTAACACATTCAAGCTTTAAATTAAACATAGGTGGTTCGTTGCTTATTTGAGGCGCCATGGTCATATTTTGTACACAAGTACTATAAACACAGCGGGACCTGCATTGGATGTGCAATCTGAACCACAACCAACCATGTATGAGACGGGATTCGAAACCAACACTTTCTGTGCAATAGTTAGCGCCGTATTCAAAAGACAAGCAGGTAGGCGCAAACATGGGTGAATGTTAAAACATAATATTATAGTCTTCTGAACTGAACTACCATCCAATGTTTGTTTTTGAGTTTTATTCAAAAATCCACTGGTAATTGCCGATTGATATACTTATTTAATAATAAACTAAAAAACCCACTTTACTAAATGTTAAATAGTATCCATTTTGCAATACCAGTAAATGCACTTTGTGCATGTTTTTTCCGCTTAATCGAGTCACTTTCCATTCCAAAATATGGCAAATGGGGCAACGTGACCCTATGACAAACATGCTCCAGCCTACTCTACTTAAAATAAATTTTTCCCAGTTTATAAAATAGAGTGTGAATTAACAAAATTTAAGTATTCTTCGTTAATTATTATTTGTCATAATAAAAAATTATCTTAAAAATAACATTTTAAAATAAAACAGTTGTCAGTTTTTGAAAAAAAAAGATACGTGGGCTCATATGTGTATGTGTATGTGTGAGCAAATATTCGCGTCTTACAGTGCGTCCCAAAAGTTTATAGACAGATTTTTTTATTTAAGAGCTAACTAAGTGAGTAATAAAGACGAAACAAATTGTGCCGATATATAATGATGAAATAAGAATAACGAAATACTCAAAAAATTTTTAACAGTCATAGATTTAATATTAAAAAAAAATAAAAAATGCTGTCCCAAAAATATATAGACAACTGGTAATAAAAGCTGATTTAAGTACTGATATCTAAAATTTACATATTCTAGGTCATGTATTTGTAACGCAATAGTCTGCCTTTCCATTTCCGACTGATAGCAATGATGCCTCTCAATGTGCAGTTTCCCATGGAAGTAATGTTGCCAATCTGTCGCTTAAAGACTCGTGGATAGAAAGTTGTGGATATTGTAAGAAACATTGGACGCAGCAGGGTTGGTATTTACCGAATTTTGTTAAAATATGACAATTGTGAAACAAAATTCCCTTCTGGATGAGCAAAGAAACCAACTAAATTGCAAGAGAAATAGTTTATGGGTTTAGTTTCATTTCAACCCAGAAGCTGTCTGTACTGTCAGTGTTTAAAAAAATAAGTTTTCCGCTATCAAAACCTATGGTCCATCGACAGCTTCAGGTAAGTAAATTTCTTGATTATCAGAAAGTGTGTAGCTCACCTAGTTTACAATACAGCATAAAGACGTTCATTTTCAGAGGCCGCGAAATCGAATGAATTGGACAGATGAATGGTTGAGTGTTCTTTTCAGTTATGAATAGAAATTCAATTTAGATGGCGGCGATGGGTTGCATATTACTGGAAAGATATTCGCAAGGAACTACGAATAATTTTCAGCAGATAACAAGGAGTAGGTTCATTCATGGTGCGGGGAGCATTTTCTGATAATGGAACAACTGATATTGCTTTTTTGAAAGGTTATCAGTGTTCCGATGATTCCCAGAAAATGCTTGAAGTACAGTTACTTCTATTTGGAAAGTTGCTAGGTGCGTGGTAATGGATATACCAGCAAGACATGTACGTCATTCGCGTGTCCAACTCTACAATGAAGTGGTTTATACAAAAGCAAGTGACTGTTATAGACTGGCCAGCCATAAATCCTGACCTAAAACCAACAAACAACCTCTAGGAAAGTTTAGCTAGAAAAATATATGCTAATAAACGTCAATTTGCAACGCTTCAAGATTTAAAGGTTCAAACTGAACAAGGTCTGTTTTCTTTAAAGCCAGAATTTCTTCAAACTCTTGTTTTGAATATATCTGATCGAGTTTTTGAAGAGATTAGAAAAAACGGCTTAAATATTTGAACGTTAAAGGAAAACATGAATTGTCTATAAACTTTTGAGTCGCACTGTATTATGCTAATTCATTTAATGAAACTTCACTTGTGTGATATTTCAATCTTCATTTTCGCTATTTACATTATAGAAGAAAATGTAATTAAATTAATGTTACTTTTTTGTCCTTGTTCATGAAAATATGAATTTTTCTGCAGCAAATTAGTTTACTGTAAAAAACTTTTTAATATGAAGGTACAGCAAGGGAGAGTTTTTTAACAGATGAAATAATTATATTTTCTTACATACATACTGTACATATAAAAAGTATACATTGTTTTATTTAAATATATGATGTGATGAGTTAAAGAAAATATTTTCTTCGTAATAGGAAATATATACATTTCTTTAAGAAATGTTTCAGAAATTTACATAACAATAATCCAAAATGAATAAATAATAAATACTAAGAAACGGAATTCAAAAAGTTTTGTTTTCAAGAATGCCAAAAATCGTTTTCTAGCCAGAAAAAACTCAATTATTAATAAAATGGATAAGGAATTAATGAATAACTGTTTTAATAGGATTAAATCTATACAGGGTGTTCCAAAATGCAACTGAAAAATCCAGATTGGTGATAGTTGACATTAAGAGGATGAAAATTTGCCATAGAACATGGGGTCGCAAACCTCTTATTTAGTTACAAATACAGGCTGTTTCATCCTAGCTGAACTCGGGATGATAGTAATAATTTTGAGAAAAATAAAAACATTGCAATGAAAATGTATCGATATGTACCTTGTTTTGTGTGAAATGGGATAACATCACGAAAAGATCTGGAAAAACATGTTGCTCAAGCCATCGATGATACCGTATGGACTGATAATCACAGTCCAAAATACAGGGCGTCAAGTGCATACTGCTGACGCGTATAATGCACACTTCTACCACTTTTGTTTGGTGTTATCACATTTACAACAAAAGTGCGAATGCCTGTTAAATGTTTAATTATAATATACTTCAGTTTTCTGAAAGTTATTACCGTCAACCCGGATTGGGTTAAGATGAAAGACCTTGTATTTTTGATTAAATACGTGGTTTGCGACCCCATGGTAATTTTTCATCCTCTTGATGCTATCACACCTCTGAATTTGTCGGTCGAATTTTGTAACACCCTGTATTCTGTTATATTCGTCTATTTCAATATTATAATTATCAAATCTATAACCACGCATGTCTGTATTATAGCGCCTGGAATTGTTTTTTAGTAGAAATCATGGTATTATTTTGATACCTTATGTATTAAAATGGTTCAGAAATAAAGGAATAATTTTTGATTGTAGAGTTAAAAATGTATGATTTTTTTCCTTGAAAAGGCAATGTTACGTTTGTTTATTTGAGGATTATAAACTGTAAATCTTTAAGACACCACATGTGTCTGTATTATGATGTTCTAAAATTCTTACGAGAGATGAATATGTATTTGTTTTTGATATTTTATAGAAAACATAGATAAATTAATAAACAACTTTTGCCTTTAGGTTTAAAATGTGTTATTTTCTCCTGAAAAATGTTACATTTGCTTATTTGATGGTTATAAACTGTAAATCTTTAAGACACCACGTGTACCTGCATTATGATTGTGTGAAATTCTTATTAGAGATGAAGATATGTTTGTTTTGATGCTTTATGGAATAAAATTGATGTTAATAAATAATTTAAAACCCAATGTTGAAAATATCTCTTTTTAACAATTTTCAACATAACTGAAAAGTAGAAATGTAAAAATATCAACGTTAAAAGCACCAATAATTCTAAATTTTAAGCATACCGGTTTCTATAGCATATAGCGTACCTCAGTGCACTGAGGACGTTACGCTATATCGACGGTACGTTTGACTCGCTACGTTTCTTTGAGCCCTCATAATGTAAACAAACGACATCCTTCCACACGGGTCAGCTCTCAATATAAATAAATACAGGCAGCCAACTATGCTATTTATTTACAAAATAACGTCGTGAGTATAGAGAGTATAGGGTAATGTGAAAGAAAATAATTGAATGGGTTAATATAAGTTTTTATTCAAATATTTCGGTCCAAATGTATGAAATAAATATAGGTATTGAATAAAGTTAATTTAATTAATGATGATATATAGCAATAAAATATAAAACTTGCAATCCTGAAAAAGTGGCATCAATGATAGTCAACCCCGCTAGCTGGCTTCATAAGCTTATTTCGATAATAATAATCAGTTTACATTTTTCTTTTACTTTATATCAGTCATTGCTAATCGCTTTAGAGCGTAGGAGCCTTGTCGGGTTCGACTCCCGCTGGCTCCATTGCACACTCTTTGTGGAGCTCCCGGATGTAAAAATTCTCTGTGTTGTAAATTTCATTGTGCTATCTCGTCCCTGTATATCGACGATGACTTATAAGCGGGCCTTGCTGTCAAGCACACAAGTCTGATGTATGTGTCCATTAAAACAAACAAACAACAAACATATCAGTCATTATAACTCGCCTTTTTTAGTTTACTTTCCTTGAAGCTTTCGCACACCGCACGAAGCCAAACTTTGTTCAAACAACTGCTGAAAGAGGGAAAAAGACACGGTTCCATGGGAGGAACGCTCACTCACGTGATGTGTGATGATTTGACGAGATGGGCCATTTTACCACTTACCGATTGGCGCCCAATTCGAATGTTGGCGGTTTCGCCTCTAGCGTTGTCAGAATATTCACTGGTAATTTTACCCTATCTTTTTTCTACATATGTTGCCACTCTCGGAAACAGCGGAGAGACAGTGGCGTAGACAGGATTTCGTTTCGGGGGGGGGGGGTCCAGAATTTTTCCTTCAGGTTATATATATATAGTAAAACCTGTCAAGATGAAGTTGTAAATATTGTTGAAAAATTCCGTTTTACACAAGTTTTCGTCTTATCAGGTGTATTTGTATAGTATTCTTTTCCGTAGCACTATGGAACATTTCTGTTTAAGAGAGAATTCCGCTGTAGGCAGGTTCCATTTTTGCACGTTTTGTGTATTTATATAAATATACTTATTTATGTCATATGAATAGAATAAAACTTGTCAAAATAGTAATTGTCTATAACAGAATCCTGTCTTTAACGAAAGCGTTACATGGTCTTAACATGAATTGTGATACAATTAAATTTGCTGAAAACCTGTCGGAAAGGGGATTTTCATCGTTCTTTAGTTAAACATAGTAAAACCTGAGAAAGCGGAATCTTTCTATAACGGAATCCTGTCTCAAAAGGAAGAGTTTCAGAATCCCTGCGAAACGAACAATAGATCTTATTGAGGTAGTGTAGCATAATTAGAAGCATAACTATTTACACTTCTTTCTATGGAAGCCTGTCTAAAATGGAGCTTTATACCAGCCCCTTGCAATCTTGTCTTGACTGTGTAATAGAAGTATTTCGTATAACTTTAAGATTTTAGGTATATCCTTATTTAATTTCTTAATTTAAAAAAAAAGCATGGATAAAAAGTATAAGGCCAAACTCTATAACTGCAACTAATAACACATTGAAGTTACATTAATATTTACCAATGAAAAAGATTCACTATGATGTAAAAAGCTGAGCGCACACTGAAGAGTTAAATTTAATTAACCTATTCGCTGTCATCCACGAGTATACTTGTGGATTTAATTTATTAATTACTTTGTCATATTTTAGAATTAAAGAAATTGTCTCATTTATTGACAGAAATTTCGCTGTATTAGTAAAGCGAAATTTACCTTTCTGAATTTGTGGTAGCAAACGAATTTTAATAAAAAATTTGAAAATTCTTACTTTATAGTTTTGGCAGCGAATGGGTTAAATCGAGTTTCATATTACACAACATTTGCCTACAATAACGTTACAATCAAGTGGTTAAGTTTAAAACGGCAATTTCCATGTTTAGTTTATTGCCATTGAATTAAGAACTTATGCTGTAATAGATATTGGATAATGATTTCACGTAAGTGTCAATCGCATGAGCCGTTCATGCGATACGCCGCGCTCACCATGGGAGTTTTTGAGATAACCCAGATAGCATGAACATTAGCAGCAAGTTTGATTTTTTCTGATATTATCTTGCCGTGACAAATTTGAATTGAGAAATTCGCAGCAAATCTCCCGCAAGGTATACCATCACCCACTTGCATGAGTAGTTTGTTGTGAAACTGATGCAAGACTCTCTTTAATTCACGAAAGTGACGAAAGCAAAAAATCCCTCTGTTGATAGAATAGACAATCAACACATACGCAGAAATTGCAGATATTTTATTTGGTAGGCACAGCTTTTCCTAAACGCTATACTTATTAAATACAAAAAAATGCTCGAAATGAAAAGTGCAAATATTACCTAAAGTTGTTTATGGTGATAAAACCGATGCATGCACCTTCTGACGGCGCTTTTGCATCAATAGACTTGATCAGGTCTATGGACCCCTTCGAAGGGGTTAAACTTATAGTGTGACATGGAAAGATTACTACTTTGCAGTAAGTTTGCAGTATTTTTGATTACTTCTTTGCCGTTAGTTTGCAATAAATTTGATATAGTATGAATTTAACTTGCACGACAAGTTATCTGCAATTTCAAAGTGTGGTGACTTCGGCGTTTGCGTTATCTTGCTGCAGTCATGTTATGAACTTTCAGTCTTGTCATGCTGAGCTTACTGCAACTTTGCAGGTTTTCAGAGCAAGACTGTTGCAAATTTTCTGCAAACTAAAAATGCTATGTGGGAAGGTTTTAACTTAAAAAAAAAGATCTTGCATTTTCAGCTACAGAAACTAGTAATATAGGAAGCACATACATCAAATATAGTTCATGCTGGAAAAAGCAGTTTTGTTACATTTGTCTTATTCAGCCATAATTCTTTTGGGTTTCCATGTTTCATGTCTCGCCACTTTTGACATCATATTCGATCTAATAGTTGCTTCCGATATCTGGTCGCCTTTAAGGGAGTTAAATTTTTGTAATAAATTTATTTGTGATTGATTTGCACTTTTTTGGAAGTATTAGAATGTGAAAAAAATGGTTCATGGTGGTTTCTGTTTTTTGTACTTCTCAGCCAATTTATTTTAGATGGTTCGAAACAGTTTTAGAACATTCTCCAAGTTCAGCAGTAAGCTTCGGACGGGTCCGACTTATGCAGCTCTGGAAGGGATACTTAGGAGTTCCGCGGAAAGGGGTAGCGCCCTTCTAGACCATTAATAATCATAAAATTTCGAATCTTCCGATTGCACCCTTAAACAACTTGGCAGGAGGATCAAGAACCTCATCTCTGTATATTTCAGAATTCACAGTTGCACTGGTAAAAATGTGTCGGTCACTGTGGCCATTCAAAATGAGGTCCGTCCATACCATGATTCCACGACCTTTGTATCGATGCCTTTCACGGAAGTTTGCAGCCTTATTGTGTGTGATATTCTCCCTCCATGTGGTAACAGGTCTGTAGTAACTCTCTCAACAAAATCGGGATTCATCTGTAAAGAGAACTCGTTTCCAGTCCATGGTACTCCGATCACGATGATCTCTGCACCACTTTAACCGGGCGCATTTCGCTCCCGGAGTTAGTGGAACACAAATCATGGATTTCCTTGCATGCAGAGTGTCACTCACAGTAAACCAGGATAGTCGAGTTCTTGTTGCTGCAGAAAACTCCCTGCAATCTGAACTGGCGTCAATTGCATTTTTCTTTTAGCAATCGTTGGCAAATTACAGTAATGAGAGCCTATTGTGGTGCGTTTTCTACCTTGACCTGGTTGTCTGTGGACATTATACCAGTGTCTTTAAACCGTTTCCAGATTCTTGACATAAAGCTTTTGGCTATTTTTAAGTCTTTACAGACCCCTAAGAGTGTGTGTCCTGCTTCCATTCTCCCTATCGCACGCAATTTCTCAAAATCAGTCAAATGTCTTCTGGGCGACATATTCCACCTATTAGAACCGAAATGTTTACCTAGTTACACGTACAATCCTTAAAATTAGAGATCAAATTACCCACGTGCACCCCTTTTCACACGTGAACCAAAAGAATGGGCTGAGGCTGAAAAATTTGCATATATTTCTGTAGCGATTGTTAGTCCCATTGGACTACGTGATAACGTTGACATTGAGTTACCTTAATAGAATTAACATAAAACACCTTCTTATGGTTGTTCCTTTAATTTTTCTCGCCAGTTTATTTTGAAAGTGGTAACAAATAACCAGTCCAAAAATAAAGTTACTTTTATTAATTGCAGGCAGCAGATTTAAAGTAATAAGTGTTAATATTGTCCGTTATAAAGTGAACAAAGATAAGGGTCACGAAACTCAACCAATGTACCGTTATTGCGTTCGTATAAACTCGTCCTTCCCCATAAGTGTCGACAACAGAACCCCATCGAAGTTCAAGATAAAGAATTTTTATGTTTAATCTAGTTACAGTAAATTTGTGTAAACGAAATAGCAGGTATACTTGCATAGTTATCCTTCCGTCTTGGGACATTAAAATGTTTTTGTTTATGAGAGGATTCCGTGTTTTCAGAAAACCTGCCAAGAAGGATTCACAATTGGAACAAATTTCATTTCTGATAGGTTTCAAACGCTAGCAAGCACAAATATATAGTATTGTTTTCGTCGAACCTTGAATTGTTTTCCTTTGAGATAGGTCCTCTTCACACATTTTCCTGTAATAGATTTATGCTCTTCAGAGGTGATGTTATAGCAGCGGTTTCCAACATGGGGTAGCGTACCCCTGGGGATACGTGGCGGGTGTGCTGGGGGTATGTAAAAATAATATCGGTAATGGCGGAAGTCACAAAAATGTTACGAATATCAATGTAATTTGCATCGATTTATTATATGGTTGTGATAAGACGATTACTAATGAAAAAAAGCATGTTTACGTTATCTCCTTGAGTGGAGAGGGGGAAGGGGGGCGTATTTATGAGAAATGGGGGTAGTCCGAAATGAAAAACCTAAGAAAGAGGTACCTGAAAGAAAAAAGTTTGGGAAGTGAGTAAGTTTTAGCAGTTTTAAGGCATACTGTGAAAACGGAAAATGTTTATAACGGAAAAGTTCATAGTCCCGAAAAAAGACATACCTTTGAATTATACCTTCTAAGACGAATACCTCTCTAAAGCGGAATTTTTTATAGATCCTTTGTGATTCTGTCTTAGCAGTTTTTACTGTTGTATTTGTATCCATAATTCAGTAAACCAGGTCTACTTTCGGGGGGTCCGGAACCCCTGGACCCCCCCCCCCCCTTGGTTACACCACTGCGGAGAGACCATTGAGAAAGGTAGACATTCACTTGCATGCAAGCTGCTTTAGCCTCTCGTGCATGTAACGAAACTGAAATTCAGGAAAATATTTCTCTAAACAGTTAGTATTGAAAATTTTAAAGCATGGTACAGTTTCTATATGCAGATTACACCTAATATCCCAGTGGTAGGGGAGCAAAAAAAGGCGGAATTCAGAATTAATTAAGGGAAAGCTGGAAATTGTTTTAATCCCTTCTGTTTAGGTCTAGAATGAATATGCTATGTTTTCCCCCTCGTACTAGGTGAGCGTTAGGAAATATGTATAGAATTATAGTCAAAAACACGTTTTTTGCATACCATAACAATATCTCAAAACAGCTAACTCTGTCAAAAACATTGTCAATACAAATGTTGTAGAGCTTAAAATTTTGAATAAAATGAGTACCTACACTTAATATGTTGAATATTAAGGTCACAATTCTACTTCAATATTTTAGACACATCATCAGGGGGATGACCTCAGAATTAATTAGGAGAAAATTGGAAATTGTTTTAATCCCTTCAGTTTAGGTCGAAAATGAACGTACTATGTTTTCTTCCTCGTACTTGGGTGAATGTTAGAAAATATGTGCATATTTATTTTCGAAAAACACGTTTTTTCTAAGTTTTCTTAACAATATCTCAAAACAGGTAACTCTATAAAAAATCATTGTCAATACAAACGTTATAGAGCTTAAAATTCTGACAAAATAAAATGAATACCATCATTAATAATTTTGTTCTACATTAAGGTCGCAATTCTATTTCAAATTTTTGCCTTAATCGCTAATCAATAGCTTGAAGCCAGGAGAGACCAAGATAACTTAACAATATCTCAAAATAGCCAACTCTATCAAAAACATTGTTAGTACAAAGATATAGAGCCTAAAATTCTGATTAAAATGAGTGCCTACACTTAATATTTTTGTTCAATATTAAGGCCGCAATTTTGATATATTGCTAAGTCAACTTGGTCTCTCCTAGCTTCAAGCTCTTGATTTAAAACATTTTGAAATAGAATTGCGGCCGTAACGTTGAACAAAAATATTAACGATGGTACTCATTTTATTCAGAATTTTAAGCTCTACAACATTTGTATTGACAATGTTTTTTATAGAGTTAGCTGTTTTGAGATATTGTTAAGGAAACTAAAAAAAGCGTGTTTTTCGAAAATAAATATGTACATATATTCTAACATTCACCCAAGTACGAGGAAGAAAACATAGTACGTTCATTTTAGACCTAAACTGAAGGGATTAAAACAATTTCCAGTTTTCTCCTAATTAATTCTGAGGTCATCCCCCTGATGATGGGTCTAAAACTTTGAAGTAGAATTGTGACCTTAATATTCAACATAAGTATTGAGTGTAGGTACTCATTTTACTCAGACTTTTAAGCTCTACAACATTTGTATTGACAATGTTTTTGACAGAGTTAGCTGTTTTGAGATATTGTTATGGTATGCGAAAAAACGTGTTTTTTTACTATAATTCTATACATATTTCCTGACGCTCACCTAGTACGAGGGGGAAAACACAGCATATTCATTCTAGACCTAAACAGAAGGGATTAAAACAATTTCCAGCTTTCCCCTAATTAATTCCGAATTCAACCCCCTAATCACTGGGCTATAAGGAAAATTTAAGTATATAATTATTACTAATCGATTGGTAAGAAGCACATTTTTATACGGTGATTTTTGGCAAAATTATTAGTCGACCGGGATTTGGTGGCACAGACAATCACCTTATCGAGTTGACGGCTGAAATTTCGGGATTAGCCAGAACTCGATTAACGTATTAAAATGCAACTGGTCTTCTAAGTGATATCTTGGTGGAAATCACCTGCAGACCCGATTTTAAGTTTGATCGGTAGATTTACCATTGTGTTTTCCTGCTCCCAGTTCTCCATGTTTTCATAGCTTCGGATGCAGGAAAACTCAATGATAAACCTACCGATCAACCACCAAAATCGGGTCTGCAGGTGTTTTCCACCTAGCTGTGACTTGGCAAAGCAGTTGCATTTTAATATGCTATTCGAATTCTACCTAATCCTGAATTTTCAGACGTCAACTCAATGACGTGATGGTTTGGGTAGCCGCTTTCCGGCCTTTCTGTTTTAGAAGTTAATTTCGAAACTGCTGTCGCCCCCATAAACATTATCTTAGTTAAATTTTAATGTTTAATTTTAATGTTTTTACGCATAATATTCCGTATATTTAAACATTCACTTGTCACACTTTATTATTTATTTTAACTTTGATGACAAATCTACATTTCACTATAACAAAAGAAAAAGCTATCGATGTCTTTACTTGTGATACTATCAATTGCATTTCATATGGGAACCAATTAAATTTTGTATATGAAGATAACAACTTTTATTTTCATTTTTTTCCCTTCCTCCCAACAGTTAAATTATTATAGTATGAATTCAGGTATATCTTTCATCTTTTTCGTTGTATGTTTTATTTCGAACATGAGAAATAAATCTAATAAAAAAAACTATAAAAATTAGTCAATGAATGCGAATGTCATTTTTCAACTAAATTAGTACGTGATGACTATTTTCCCTGGCGAATTCTATGATGCAGTAAAAGAAAAAGGAACATCGAGATAAAATTTCAGTTTTTGCTTACGAAATATAAAGAAGCACTAGCTTTGAGACACAGCCCGATATGAAGCATTTAAACTGCATATTATTTGTCAATTCTTTGGAGAAAACAAAGTCTAATTCCACGTTAAATTTAGATAGAAGAATGTATATTAATTTTATTTAACTGAGCAATTCATGTAGTAAACCATACTTACAATGTAGATTAATAGTTTTCTCAATAAAAATGGGCATCGTCATTGACTTCATTTGTCATTTTTTTTTTTTTTTTTTTTTTTTTTTTTTGGCATTTAATTTTTCAGCTGCTGAAATGAAAACGACGCCGTTTTGAAAATCTTATTCAAGAATATTTTAGACTTATGAATTAAAATTTTTTTAATAAAATTGGTATTTTTCATTCAAACCATTCTGCTTTTAGAACAGTTGTTGCTGTTTGTTTTAGTTTTAATTCCCATTTTTAACAAATAATTAATTGAAAATCTATATTTACTTATTTAATTCCTTTCTTTTTAAATAGGAGGCAATATACTTAAATGCAAGAAGTTTAAATTAGTTTTGTTTACATTTCTTTTTAGCATGCTGAATTCATTTTGTTTTTTTTTATAAACTGATTCTTGAAGCTTAAATATGAGAAAATAGGTTTCATAGGCGTTTATTGCTTCGATTTTTTTTAAACTGTTATTTAAGCATGATGCTATTTTCACCCTCTATTCAAACAAAAAAAAATATTTTTTCTTTTTAATTTGAATTGGGAAATGATGTGAATAAATAAAATAATAATCCCTATTATTTCCATTTTTCCTATTTTATCAACAGCGACAAATACAAAATATGACGCCATTTCGACGAAATATTCAAAATTATTTGAGTTTTAGGTATTAAAACAACCGCTAGAAAAATAGTCATTTTTCTTTTTAAATCTTTCCGCTTTTAGTCATTTTGAGGGAAACTTCAATCGCCATCTTTTAAAAAGTAATTTTTTTAATTCATTTCTTCTAAATAAGCAGCAATAATTCTCTAGTTAAATGCAAGGAGCTTAAATTAATTTTTGTTTCACCTCTCAGATGGACGCGAAACTAAAAAAAGCTATGATGCGACGGATTAATTTGATATCAATTTGCTGAGAGACGGTATTTTCCTTTCTGAAAGAAGCTGGTTCCTGAAATTTGTGAAAATAATATTTTGTTTCTAGGAAATTTCTTAAAGAATTTAGTTAAATCACGACATTGTTTTCAACATATATTTATTTAATAAATTATTTTTCTTTTCAATTTTAATGAAAAATTGACGTCAATAAAGGTAAAAAATCTCTTTAAATTTCTTATTTCCCTTTTTTATTTACAACAATTATGTAAAATATTCATCACTATTATAGAAAAATGTTAACATTAAATATTAAAATGTTTAAAACATTTAATATCTCCGAACCTAATTTAAATGTGAAAATTCTGAAGGTTTATATGACGCTGTCAGATCCATGCAAATAAGTGGTTTTAATTTCACTGCCCATCCTTCAATATTCTAGGAGAAGTGTGTTGTAACTCTGAAACTTCATAAACCGGCGCGGCGTATTTGATGGATGAAAACGGGAACTTTATTGCACATATTAATTGTAATATTTAGCTTATACTTTCACCACATTACAACTAGTATTCAGGTATTTACATCAGAAAAAAGGAGTTGGTATAAAGCAATAGATATTGCGATCGGGTTCAAAATGGGAAACGATAATAAGAATTAAACTAAAGTTATAGCAGTGAAAAAAGGGAAAAAAATACAGTTAAAGGCTTATAAATGCATTTTACTAAACATATCTACAAATATCGTACGCGCAATCAGCGAGTTTATCAAAATCATTATTGATAAACAAACTATTCTCGTAAAAATGACAAACAAGTCGGAAATCTTATGCCAAACGTGGCAAATGACGGTAAATGACGTTCGTGCTATAACTAGTTTTATAAATATCAGTCCTTTTTGCATTAGCTATTGCATACTGATGCAAAAATGCATGAATACAAAATTTATTACAATTATATATATTAAATTCAGTAAAACGGATATAATATGACTCCATCTTATAAGGACATAAGCACCATGGCAACCAAGATTTATTACTTATCATGGGATATCATTTAATTAATAAAGTATGATAGCATTTAATAAAATGAAGAAAACTTTTATTAATATCTTTTTTAGTTTTGATTCGATTTTCATCAAATTTGAAATGACTCGAGAAAATTTTGCAACGATTATATACATTAAATTTTAAACCATTCGGTTGGGTAGTTTTTGCGCTATTATATGTGAACAAAAGGACAGACAGACAAGCGGACGGACCAGACGATGACTTCAGATGCTACGTATTCATATAATTATGAATGCACATAATAATGAACTTGGTAAACAAAAATCACGGAATCACAAGTATGATGGAAGCAGATTTTCTAACAAAAATCGCACTCTGGAAACATCGACATATTGGGTGTCCCCGAATTAATGGTCCAAACTGTAAGGGAAGGTAAAGTACAAACAAAGTATCAATTTTGGTATGCCAATGTGGGGTCGGAAATAAAAAGTTTTGGCGAAACACAAGAAATGCGTAGGAAATAAAACGAGCATTTTATTGACATAACAATTACAGTATTTGCTCAAATGTGTCACTGGCAGCCTCTAGCAAGTGATTGGCTTACCTTTTCGCAGATTCCAAGTGTTTCACGAACATTTGCAGCAACGACTAAAAGTCTTGCAATGGGGTCCACATCAGAGTCAACTGTTTCCTCATATATGAGACATATGGAACTTTCGAAAGGGTACGAGAATCATTTGATAGAAACTGCCAGGTATGTATCAAAGTGGGTAGTGGCACATCTGACACTTACTGTCATTGTTATGTCAATAAAACGCTTGTTTTCATTTCCTCCTCATTTCTAGTTTTTTGCCAAAATTTTTCATTCCCGACCCCACATTCCTGTACCAAAATTGCTTCTTTATGTGTACGTTACCGTAACTTACAGTTTGGTCCACGAAGTAGGGGACACCCTGTATAATATTATATGTAATATAATAACGATATTAAATATTATCACTTCTAAAGTAGTTAATTATCCAAAAAATATTCCAAGCCATGTAGACGTTTAACGTAGATTTCAATGTATTTTCTAAGAATATAATCGAGTAGTTGTGAAATACAAGCAGACACTCAGATTTTAATATAACGAGGTGGAACCCGTCGAAATTCGACGAACTAAAATGTTAGAAAGGAACTGTCAGATCGAATTTATAATAAACCTACAAAAATAATTACAATAAAAAATTCATCTAACATTGGTTGTATCACTCTTAAAACAAATAATATTTTTTACCTAAAATTATTAAAATATTATTTCCACAAACTTCAACTGCTTGAATTATTGAAAAATTAAACTCTATTTGAATATGAAATAGAGATGAGTAATTATGATGAATTTATCGATTGACACTTTTATGTTTGTTTTTATGGGATGAAAAATCAGTAAAAAGGATTTCTCTTTGTCACATCATAAAATTTTCCCACATAAAATCTAAACTGTACGTTATTTTCAAATTCTCATAATTTACATACGCACCACTCAAATTCACAATTTGAAAGTATTTTAACGCGCAATAGATTATTAATGAATGTATTTCTAAACTTAATGTCACGTTTGTCCGATACAACTTTTCATGTGAACATTCACACAAACTTTAAGTTTTAATCCCAAAACCGGCGAAAAAAAAAATCAGAAATTTGCCGTTAGTTGTCATAGTATTGGCCATTTAGTGTTGGTCAAATATTTAGTTTTATCAAAATAAATGATCGTTTTATTTTAAATATGATATAATTTTTACTCACTGAATCATTTTGCCTAGCGTCTCAAACTCAGTATCAGCGTAATGTAAAAAGTCCTTCCGGCCAGTGCCGGGAGGAAGAGGTAGCTTTCATATTCCTTATTTTAAAAAAGCCAACTTATATTATTCAAACACACGAAGCTCAATTAAGTGGAAACCGAATGTAGGAGATTCAATACTAATTTTTATCAATACTAAATCAATATGAATGAGAATTTCGCAAAATTAGTCAGCTTTATCCAAGCTGCTTTTATTTAAAGTAACTTATATTTCGCTGCCAAATTCGGCGATTTCTTAAAGTGCCTGCCATTTTAAGACAACATGGTGGATGAGGCTAACCAGTGAACTTGGTCGAGACCTTAGTAATTGCTGTGCACATGCTCACTCACATCGGAATCGGTTGATACACACGAGTGCTGTCGCATGCAAAAAATCAGATTTTTCAAAATATCACCCACCTTAGAAATTGAAACTGCTATATCTGAGCAATTTTTTAAGATAAAGACAAACAAAAAATGCTCCTGAATCCTTATATCAAGGTCAAATACTTAAGAAAGAAACCTTTTTCAATTTCTAATTTTTTTGCACCTCACTTTAAATATATATTTTTTTTAATTTAATGGCCGCCATTTTGAAACAAGATGGCTGATGAAGCTGGCCAGCGAACTTGGTCGAGATATTGATGTATACTATCCACATGCCTTTTTCCATCGAAATAGTCGAATACGTGTGGTATTGCGAGACAAATACAAGATCGTTTCAAAGTGTTAGCCATGATAGAAATTCAAAGTGCTATAATTCAACCACTTTTTAAGATATAAACAAAAGAAAAAATTTTCAGAAACAAAAACTGCTCCAGAATCTTTGTATTAAGGCCAAACACATAAAAAAAATCTTTTTCATTTTCCAACTTTTTAATACCTCATTTTAAATTTTAAATTACATTTTTTTTTTAAATGGCAACCCTTTTGAAACAAGATGGCGAATGAAGCTGGCCAACAAACTCGGTCGAAACATTGGTATATACTATGTACAGACCAAGTTACATTCAGATCGGTTCATAAATACGCCTGTTATCGTGTGACAAAAATCAGGGCGTTTCAAAATGTCAGCCACGCTAGAAATTCAAAATGCTATAACTCAGCCATTTTTTAAGATATAGACGAAACAAAAACTGCTCCCGAATCTTTTTATTGAGGTCAAACACATAAGAAAAAAATATTTTTTCATTTTTCAATTTTTTGGTACCACATTTCAAATTTAAATTTTTCTTAAAATTTTAAATGGCCGCCATTTTTAAACAAAATGCTGGATGAAGCTGGTCAACGAACTCGGTCGAGACATTGGTCTGTACTATGTATAAACGAAGTTACATCCAAATCGGTTCATAAGTACGCCTTTTATCGCGTGACAAAATTCAGGACGTTTTAAAATGTCAGCTTCACTAGAAATTCAAAATGCTATAACTCAGCCATTTTTTAAGATATAGACGAAACAAAAACTGCTACGGAGTCTTTGTATAAAGGTCAAATACATAAGAAAAAAATATTTTTCCATTTTCAATTTTTTGGTACCACATTTTAAATTTTAAATTTTTTTAAAATTTTTAAATGGTCGCCATTTTGAAACAAATGGCGGATGAAGCTGGCCAACGAACTCGGTCGAGACATTGGTATGTACTATGTACACACCGAATTACATCCAAATCGGTTCATAAATACGAGAGTTACAGTGTGACATAGGTCAGATATATATATATATATATATATATATATATATATATATATATATATATTGATATATATATATATATATATATATATCAATTTTGAACGGAGGGTGGTTTCGGGGTCTGGGGGTCATGATCGATGAAAATATACCAAAATTTTTTGAAATCGCTTTCCTCCGAACGGCTGCAATAGGTAGCTTTTTGTAAAGAAAGCTACCTAAAATATTGAAATGTAACAGATTTATGAAGAAGAATGCGTGTTTTTTTTTTTTTTTTTTTTTTTTTTTTATGTTTGACATCATTTTCTGTTCAAAAATTATAAAAAAGTTACTTTAATTTGTATTGTGAAAATGGCATCAATAAGGATATAATCAATAAAAATAATAAACCATGACTATTTTCCCTTTACTTTCAATATAAATGAAGTACTTCTGTTGCCACAATTGCAAAATTTGTATTAAAAGCTACAAAAAAATTAATATCTCAAAAATAAATTGAGATACAGCTTTTAAACAAATTGCATTTAAAAGAGCATTTTTTTCCTTATACGATGGTGTTAAAATTTAAAATGTGCGATGTTTAGAAGTTTAAAAATTTGCCGTAGATATAATTGCAAAACCGAAATTTTAATTCAAATTTCAAAGTGTTGCCATTCGCAAAATGACGTATGCGTTACGCACAGATATGTTTGTCCTTTATAATATAGATAGGGGAGCTAGGGGATGGATGGGACAAGGGATGGATGAGACATTTTCAATATTTCATGCAATGAACGTTTTTTTTAGTTGATTTCTATTCTCATATATGGCCCTACCATAGTGTGCTTTAGAACCAAAAGCAAAACCACGTGACACTTTTCATTTTTTTGCAAAGTTGCATTTTTTGAAACTCTGCTTAAAAGTAACTTTTTATAAAATTTGAAGTTGTCAAATATTTCATACAATATAAATAAATAAGATATGTTGTAGTTATTTATTTGAAGGTTCAGTACTGGTAATTAAAATGAGTGCATAGTAACCAATGTGACAAAAAAATTTCTGAGGCAAAATAGCAGACAATTGAATCTGTGTATAATAGGGATGATTGGGACAATTTAAATGGTGATGAATGGGACAGTCTTTTTAATCCCTAGAGATGTTAAAACATTTATTTATTAACTAAAAAATATTATATAGGTTTATAAATTAATGATTTATGTTAATTATTAGTATTAAACTGTACTCGTATTATATAGGTTGTTTATTATTAAAAATTATATTGAATCTTAGTTATTGTATTGTAATAAAGGTTAAATAGTTTATGAAAAATTGCTATTTAAACATTATCAAAATAGATAAAATTGTTAAAAGTAGTACATGTTTATTGATCCGATGGGGTAAGTTACACTGCTCAAACAATTAAAGGATATTTGAAGTTTTATATAAAATAAAGATATAAACGAAATTTTTTTCACCGAAAATAGAAGAAGAGAATCACAAATGCAAATTTTTCTGGTTTTCAAACTGTGGAGTATGCAAATTTTGAGTTCGACGTCAAAAACGTCGCTTCAGCGGCAGCGAATGAAATTCGACTTTCAACTGGATAATAGAGAATGAAGATAAAGATCATCGGCATTCAGTGATTGCTTTGTTTCGATGAGTACGATGTTTCAGCGAAGTCATTTGACAGATTCAGAAGCTTTGAGAATTGTTGGTAGGTTAGAAGGGGGCCAAACTCAAGCCGAAGTAGCGCAAGCCATTGGAGTGTCACAAAGTGTCATTTCCAGGATCTGGAACCGTTTTTTGGAGAGTGGATGTGCAGGCCGAAGACCAGGGCACTGTCGTAGACGGGCAACAACGCCCAATGAAGATCGGTATTTAGCGTTAACAGCTCGGAGACACCGAACCATGAACGCTACTCTTCTCCAACAACACCTTCGCTCGGCTACAGGCACCACGATTTCAACTCAGACTGTCCGAAACCGGCTCCATTCTGTAGGTCTGTATGCTCGCCGACCGATGTTATGTGTTAGATTAACATCAAGGCATCGTCGTGACCGCAGGGAGTGGGCAACCGAGCATGTCAACTGGAGGAGAAATGAATGGAGCAATATTCTGTTTTCTGACGAGTCCCGTTTTTCTGTGCATCCGGATAATAGGCGTATTTTCATCTGGAGGGACCGTGGCAGTAGGAATAATCCTGCGTTCGTGCACGAAAGTGTCAGATTTGGCGGTGGAGGAGTGTTGGTGTATGGTGGCATCGCCATTGACGGGCGCACTGACCTCTACATCATTCGAGATGGAGCTCTGACTGGTCGCCGATATAGGGATGAGATCCTCAGACCTATTGTAATCCCTTACGCTGCAGCAATCGGAGATAACTTCATTTTAATGGACGATAACTGCAGGCCACATCGTGCAAACCTGGTGGAGGATTTCCTTTTCGAGGAAGGAATCGTTCGAATGGAATGGCCAGCGTGTTCTCCAGACATGAATCCAATCGAGCACGTTTGGGACGCTCTAGGAAGACGAGTTTGTGGCCGCCAACAACCCCCACAAACTCTCCAAGAACTGGAAAGAGCTATTCTGGAAGAGTGGGGCAGAATACCCCAACTCGTCCTTAATAGCCTCATTGAGTCCATGCCTCAAAGGTGTTCAACGTTGCTGGCCGCCCGTGGAAACCATACCCCCTACTGAAAATGATTTTCTTTGAAGAAAACACCTTTTCTTATTCTTTTTTTCTCATATGCACAAATTGTGTTTTTTTCCTTTAGTACACAAATGCGCAATAAAATGCATTTTTTTCTACCAAACATATGTAATTTATTCTCATATAAACTACTATGTCTGTCGGCCATGCATCAATCAGCTAAACAGTTTACCAGATACAAAATCTACCTAACACTGCAATATCCTTCAATTGTTTTGCTGAGTTCGATCCCAATCGCGCCCGTCGGCCTAATCGTTCGGAGTTTTTGTGGTTTTCTTCGAACCTTGGTTCTCCAAGCGTTAATACGGGTTAGGCTCCCTTAGAAAGACCTCCACGGAAGGCACTCCTCCCCCTTAGGGCCTATATCCCACGTGCAGATAATTAGCCGACATAAATACAACCAACCAACCTTTAATTGTTTTGAGCAGTGTATATTGAATTGGTGCTTAAATAAATTTCCACTCGCACCTCCCCTAACATAATTTCATTTGTGCATGATCTCTAAGATACATTGAATTAATATTTATTAATATGTTGTGAATAAAAAATATTTGCTATGCCGTATTTTAAAGACATTTTTCACTTTCATTTCATATCTAAAATGTCTCGTAAGTGGGAAAGGGGAACAGATAGACAGTCGAAGTTTGCATTACAAGTTAAAACTGCAGTAAAAGAAGAGATTATCAACGCTGAGATATAATCTATATAATAAAAGCCCAAGTCATGTGACTGTCATCAATAGTTCCGGGCTGACCGCTTCACTTTTTTGTATGCCAAGCGGCCAATTTGGTAATTTAATATTAGCCGGGAGCAGGTGATAAATCTATATAATAAAAGCCTAAGTCATGTGACTGTCATCAATAGTTCCGGGCTGACCGCTTCACTTTTTTGTATGCCAAGCGGCCAATTTGGTAATTTAATATTAGCCGGGAGCAGGTGATAAATCGCCAAATATTGTCCCTTCGCCAACTATTGTAAATATCATGTCATCAGTATTATATTAGTCCATTTCATGCGACTGTCATAAACAATTTTTCGCGTGGTAAATTAAAACAAAGCTTTAATGTTGAAATTAAATGTCATGGTTTATGATATTATTTATTACTTTTCTTTTTTTTTAAGCAATAATTGAGAGTCATAAATATTAAATATTTCAGTTTTAAAGTTATGCATTTTAAATAAAATGAGTGAAAGTACTATTTTTTAAATGAAATGAATGAAATGCGAAAAAATTCGACGGGAACAATGTTTGGCAATTTATCACCTGCGCCCGGCTAACATAAAAATGCCGAGTTCAGGATTTTTGTATCGGAATCTTTAATTTAGTGAAGGATTGAGCAAGTAAATTAAATTATGTATAAAAGTAACCATACAATGCTTAGCATACGTTTAAGGGAGACCAAATTGGCCGCCAAGGGCGGCTAGTAGCCATATTATAATATCATATATTGCAAATATAAATGCATATAAGTTTATAATTATAAATTTTAACTAAGTAACATTGAATACAGGGAGAAAAATATTGGTGTCGCATTAATCCCTATTAGTGTCCCATTCATCCCTGCTATAGGGATGGTTGGGACAGAGTGTAATGTTTTTTAAATTTTATAATATTTTACTTTATAACAATAATCTAGACTAAAAATGGTGCATAGATATAGTCAAATACCTAATGTATGAAATGTGATGTATAATATTGATAATAACTTTAAAAAAGTATTAAAAATAAACATTTTTGTAAAAATTTCCCATTCATCCCCCACCCCCCCCCTACATAATTTTTCTTTTAATAATATTTCAAAATTCTCGCAACACTATATTACATTAAGAAAATACTCACGTAGCTATAAGGAATTATATAATTCTTGAACATACAGGCATGCTGAAGCAACAGGCATGCTGAAGCAAGAAAGAAAAGATAAAATTTCAGAATGATCACGAGGGAAATCAAGAATTTTGATGCGTCTTAAAATTGCGTAATGTCTCTCATTTTTTAATTTTCCTGGAAGTAGATCGGTAAACCTTCAAATGACAAGAGAAGGCAATTATAATTTAAAATTTAACTGGAATGTTTTCAGTCACATTTAATTTTTTCTTGCCTAAAAAGTTGATGAAAATTTCAAAAAATTCTGCTTTAAAAAATACTAACTAATAATAAAATAAGAACAAAAAATCATTCGTACAGCATGGATTATGAAACACTTTCCAACACATTCAGAATACTATAACAAAACTTCACGGCTATTAACATGATGGGTGTTGGTGTTATTTATAACGGCCGATTATACGCACAAGGGATTTAGACTTAGGAGGAGTGCCCTCCGTGGGGGTCTTTTTAAGGGAACCTAGCCCGTATTTACGCAAGGTTTCCCAAGGTTCTAAGAAAACCACGGAAACTCCGAACGGTTAAGCCGAAGGGCGCAATTGGTTTCGAACTCAGCACCACCCGTCTACCAGCTGTAAAAGCGGACCTCTAAGCCACTGATGGTACTGGTTATTAACATGAGTAGTATTTAAAACATGCGAACTTTGTGCAATCCTGCATATGATCTACATATATGTATGCATACTGCATAGTATGCTAAAGGTTAGTTCAGTTAAACGCATAGCACAATTGAAAATTTCCGCTCATCAATTTCCGCCAAAAACCGGATGATGTTGAGAACTTTTTTGCGGTCCTGTATATTATCTATAGAATTTATGCACACCATGTAAAATTTAAAAAATAGTTTAATTTAAAAACGCCTACCGCAACTGAAAACGCGTTTCCAGCAATTATTGTTCATACGCTTCAATAGTTCAATTATTGTCCATTTTCTTCTAGAGCTAAATTCTTTTGCGTGTCTCTGTAATTGAGCTATAAGTTCTATGCACAGTATATTCTACATTAAGTATCTTGTAGTACATCTCAGTGATGTACATAAATTACAAAATGCTTAAAATTCTGTAATATCATGGAAATACATGACAAACGATTTTCTCCATAGACAGTAATATAACGGAATTCTTTTGAGTGGCCTTGTAAATGAACCGAAAATGTTACAAATTTCATTTTTAATACCGCAAATGCCATAGCAAACTCCAATAACATATATCAATTCCATAGCAATCGGGCTATATTTAAGTCAGTTAGAGCACCGAAAGACAACCCGAATTCATAAACACTTTTCAACTATGTTGGAAAGCGTTAAAATTAACAAGAAGAATTTAATAAGTTATCACCGCGCAAAAGCGTCAACAAACAAATCACAGTGGAGTGATACGATATCCTGCACTGCTTATTCTGGTTAATTAAATCAACAGAGTTGTGTCCAAATTTCTTTTATTAATCAAGCGACGTATGTCCAGTTCCCATACACTCAGAGTGAAAATATCTGTAAACACTATTCCAAACCCACATAATATTACAGACAAAATAGGCCAAAAATTAAGTAACTTACGGCAATGTATAGACTTTCATCGAAATTTGGTAAGAAATTCGTTTTGGTGCTAGAAATGAAGATCCGATGAATACCCAAAATTTAAAGTTGTTTTTCCATGTTTTGGGGGCAAAGGAGGAGGGGTGGCCATTTTTAATTCAGAAAGATAGGAAATTTCAAAAATGTTTAAGTAGGTCAAGTAGATATTGTTTAGAATGTATTTTTTTAATTTTTAATCGAATGACACAATCAGCAAGTCGGTACGATCATTTGCTACAAAGTTACGGCAGATTTTATGAATACAGAGTCGAAAATTATACTTTAGTGCAGGAAAAATGGTTTTTCACAGCAACAACTGATGGCTATTTATACAAAATTCGGAAGAACATTGTTTTGGTACTAGAAATGAAGATTCAATAAGGCCTCACAAAGTAAAGTTGTTTTACCGTGTTTTAGACGGTAAATGGAGGTCATTGTAAGGAAGGATGGAATTCAACTTTTTTTAAAAAAAGGTCGAGTGAAGTATCGTTTGTTATGTATTTCTTAATTCTGTATCGAATGACACCAGTCGCAAGTCAATACAATCATTCGTTACATAGTTACAACAGGTTTTATGAATACAAAGTCATGAATGCTTTTGTGAATACAAAATTATGAATGCATGCATTTTGATAATTTAATGACTTTGAGGAAGACTCAGATGATTCTGATTTTAATTATTGCTATTTTGAGGACAGTTAATAAGTTTGGGATTATTTAATAGAATATAAGAAAACATCTTTTGAACATAAAATAAATGTGAAAAATCTGTATTGTATAATAAAGTATAATTTTCGGCTTTGTATTCATGAAACCTACCATAATTTTCCAAGGAATGATTGTATCGACTTGCACATGGCGCCATTCGATTCAGAGTCAAAAAATACATACGAAACAATACTCCACTTGACCTACTTAGATATGTTCAATTCCCCCCCCCCCCGAGTTAAAATGCCACCATTTTGCACCCCCCTCCCCCCCCAAAAAAAGAACATGGTAAAAATATTTATATTTTGGGGGCTCATTGGATGTTATTTCTGGTATCAAAACGAAGTTCTTCCCAAATTTTCATGAATGGCCTTCATTTGTGGCTGTAAAAACTATTTTTCCTGCTCTAAAGTATAATTTTGGACTTTGTATTGATAAAACCTACCGTAACTTTGTAATAAATGATCGTATCGACTTGCGGATAGAACCATTTGATTCAGAATTAAAGAATGCATAACAAACGATATCCTACTTGACATACTTAAAAATTTTGAATTGCCGCACCTCCTTGAGATCCCTCCGAGCGTCTTGAGGGCTTTCCTGAATTTTCATAAAAATGCTTATAAAAATAATCTTAATGTAAATTTTCTTTCCATGTTTGTTTCTAAAATACACTTCATACCCCTTTATTTGATATTACATTTTAAAATACAATTCTGTTTAAAATATTTTTTTCTACAACAGATTTAAGTTGTTTTTGGAAAATGGAAAAATACACCCAAACCGCTCAGAGGGTTAAAAATGATCCCCTTTTACTCTCCAAAACATGGTAAAACAACTTTTTTATTTGGGGGGGGGGGATTCATTGTATCTTCATTTCTATTGCCAAAATGAAGTGTTTCCCAAATTTTGGTGAATAGACATCAGATTTAAAAGAAAAAACCTATTTAACCTTGACTAAAATAGAAATTGGCAATATTATGTTGCTCTAATTAAATGAGTAATTTCCCCGACGTTAGCAAAGAAACACTAGTTTGGAGATAAAATCAATTGTGGTACAAAATCTTCTCCACTATTTAAATTTTACTGTGTTTATGTCGCAAGACTGATGTATAATATTGTACCCCGCAAAGCATTACTCATTGAATGTTTCGAAGATGTGCTACCGCTTATGAGTAAAACGCATGAAGATTATTTGCTTTCAAACGAAACTTTTATTACTACTAAATATTTATATGTGTGTACTCGAATTATTCTAAATTACTTACAAACATTTAAAAATTAAAACTTAAATATTAGAACAACTTATGCACTACTCATTTTATATATCAATAAAGAGTGTCAGTTTGCCCGCGTATCTGTTGCCTGTAGCTAGGAATTCTATTACACGTAGTGCTCTGAAAATTGGGTGTCGGTTCGAAGCCTAATGTATAAAATGCCTATATGCTCAATTTCAGAACCGTAGCTGCTATATTAAAATGGTTTTGGAGGGAGGGGTGAAGTTTTAATGACCTATTTTTGAGGGAGTTTTTAAGGAAGGGGTGAGGGTGAAATGCTGGTTTGGAGCTTATGAAGCTACATTTGTGACAGTGGATGAGATGTGGTTACATCACTATGATCACGAGTCAAAACGAGAGGTGTTACATTTCATCCACTGTCACAAATCTAGCCCCATAAGCTAAAAATCAGCCTTTCAACCCCCCCCTTTCACCCCTCTCTCCGAAAGTATGTGAATATTGCAGCTACGGTTCTTAAATTGAGCATATAGGCATCTAAGACTTCAGGACTTAAGACTATAAGCTTCCATGTTACATAACGACCATCGCAGTACAAATATTTTATATACACCAGGGACGATAATTATTTAACCACCCATGTAAATCGTATATTTGCATCCATAATTTCAAATAATTACGATTTTTTTATGAAATTTACGAATTTAGGAACCACAAGAAGATGTTCTTTGAAAAGTAAGCATTAGGGGAGATAAAAAAAATTTCCCCTCTTAACAATGCGATACATTCGAAAGCATTTAGAAAGGTATTTTCTTATGCTGATGCATGGAATTCGCAGATAATACTGCTGCCGTAGAATCGAATAGCTCATTCTTTCTCATACAATTAAGGATGAAACCTTAACATGTTCACCGAATCTGGACTTGTTCGAGTAATTGATATACAAATAGTTGAAAATGTATTCTTACATAAAAACACCCCACTAAACTGCGGATATAAACAAAGGCCATTTTTGACATTTGAAGTCCACCATAGTTTAGATTGCTTTTGGTGCCTATAGCAAAAATGGCTGTGGCCTCGAATGATACTTATTTATGTACAGAAATAGTTACACAAACCAGACATAACAATTTTTATTTCTTTAAATTACACACATATAACTTTTTTAAAAAAATTAAAAATCACAATCACATCCATGTTTTACATAGGGATTGGAACCCGGATCCTCAGCCTGTCAGCAGCCTACACTTACCGTCCTCGCCACTGGGCGACAACAAAAGTCAAATCATCTAAAGTGCTCTCTCACAAAAATTATGTAGAATGGTTTGGTGAAAAATTTAGACTTTTATTTCGTATCTCAGTAAATATTGCTACATTCCTAATAAATAATAATTGATAATTAATTACTATTAATTAATTCATTATTCACATGAGTTCTCTTCCAAAATCATCCAATTATGATTAAAGAGGAATTGACATAACGTCAAAATAGTAAAACTTCAACTGAAACGGCCTCCACGGGCTGATTACCGATTAAACATCCACTAGTAAATTTGAAGCGAAAATTTCACCTTATTTAAGCGCCTTATCCATACAGAATTTTTGCCATCATCAAAGTAAAAATATCTATTTTTTTTAACCATTTGAAAAAATAGTTATTGTTCTCGTCAGGGTAGGAAATCAAAAGCATATCTGAAGGTTTTTATTGTTTAAAACGCATTTTATTCGTTTTCTGATTGGTCTATACAGTAATCTGTATTTCCCTTTACTTTCAACACAGATGGATACCTTCTGTTGCCACTATGACAAAAAAGTAATAAAAACTACAAAAAAAAAACTCAGAAACAAATTGAGATACAGCTTTCAAACAAATTGCATTTAAAAGTACATTTTTTTCTTTATCCGACGGTGTTAAAAGTAATATTTTTCGGATGTTTAGAAGTTTAAGAATGAAATTTCATTTAAAATTGGTAGTCAGATTTCTTGGAAATCTGACGATGGAAAAGCCTTTTCCCGAACAGCTAATGAAATGCTTGGATAATATGTAAGTTTCGGGTGGATAATAACTAATGAAAATGAATAACAATTTCAGCCAAAGAGTTAATTTTAATTTGTAAGATTTTCACGTGCAAAAGAAAAATGGAATAAGCCAATTTAAAAAAAAAAAAGATAAATAGGACAGGAATGAATACATATAAATATTTCACACCAAATACGAGTCGCAGGCGATTTTTTTCGCTTGCAATTTTTACGTGTAATAACACTATTAATGTTTAATTCATGGCGTACGTAATGTATGATCAACTCCATGCGATTTTTTATGTCTTAAATTTTAGTCTTTGAAAAAATCATTTTCCAAATGGTCGCTGTAATTTGTTAAATTGCCTTTTTTTTTGTTGTTTGTTTGTTTACTGATTGAAGTTTGGTAGTTAGGCTCTGTGGTTCCCGCCATAGTGTGAATACATAAATAATTGTCTTGTCAAGTGAAAGAAATTATAATGCAGCCAGAACAAACTTCCACTGATAGAAAGAAAGAGAAACTGTTGCTTCTGAGGTTCCACCTTTACTGTAACATCCGTTGTGACATTATGTATAAAGCAAATAATATTACATGAAACTTGTAACAGCCTATTTAACTAAAATTTATTTAAAAAAATTAACTTTTCAAAAATCCCAACTACTTTTTTAAATATTTTTGATTCACATTTTTCCCCCACATTTCTTAGAATGTACTACATAAAACTGTGCATGGATTTTTAGATGTAGGGGGCATTTAATATGATGTATAGTAAAGTAAATAGAATGGAACATTTAATATGATGTATTGTAAAAAATCAAGGGATTTTCAACAAACTCATAATTTAAATATTTAAAAGATAATAACTATAAACTTGAATGTTAAGTCCATGCACAGAAAAATTAAATGTACCATGGAAAAAAAAATCAAATCTCCATTCGAAATAACAAAAAAGTATTTATCCGACAAGTCAATTAGGAAAATATAAACATGTGAAAAATCAGTTTAAAGATTTCATTTCCAAAAATAACACGTTTAAACGTCTAAACCTGTGGAAAGTTCCTTCAAATATTTATCAAACACATAAATTAAAGCATCTATAAATACATGCACATAATTAATTTACATATAATAAGTGAGGTAACTTATGGAAAACATTAATCATGGAAAAATTATAAATGAGAAAATTGTCGCATTTGCAATTATTTATATAAAACAAGTAAAAATTAAATTTAAAAACTCAAAAAAACCCGACTGCTTAAAAAGCGAACTATTTAATTATTTCTCATTAACGTGAAACTATTTTTTACATTACTTACCTATTTTTTTATTTGCTCGTATTGGTGATTTTTAAGTTGTATTTGGTTGTTAGTTCCTATCTATAAACACTGTTTTGATGAGGCCTATAGATGTCTATGAAGATTAAAGTTGCAGTAAAGCTAGAGATCTTACCTACACAACTTCCAGGTTGTGTAATACTTAAACAGAGCTTCTAACTGTAAAATAGTCCATGAAACGTCTTCCTATTGAAAGCCCTATCCAATGACATGTCACTCAATATGGTAGGTAAAAAAAAATTTCGTCTCTACCTCCATTTTGCATTTATAAAAACAAAACCAAGTCTATAATCATCGGACGGTAGAGACGAATTGATTGAGACCTCATCCATTAAAATCCATCCAGCCGTTGGGATGTTTCGAGGATATAAAGAAATCCACATACCCAGATAGGTGTGAAACACATAACCCTTCTTGGCAGCCGGGTAACGAGCTAAAGCACCCGGCCGGCGTTGCCCGGGATTTTAAGAATGTCTGTTTTGAATAATCAATTTCAAAATTATACATGCAGTATACAACAAACAATAAAAACAGGATTAAAACTATCTTTATTTCAGTTCTTCACTAACAAGGGCTCCAGGGACCTTTGTGAAAATTATAACAGACACGCATACATATTCCTATATACATTGGTGGCCCAAATTGTGGGCATTTTTTAGAATTTTCATGTTTTATAACTTTGTGTGCTTATCGAATACATTCAATTTCACTTAAATACAATTGTTTACATATCAAATTCAAGAACATTTAATGTAGAACTTAATAAAAAATACATAATTAAAATATCTGCATTACAAAAAGTGTTACGCCTACTTTAGTCTAAAATACAAACACAATTAGTCATGAATGCTGACGTATATTGTAATATAAGCTTCCTAGCCAATCACAATGACTTTTCTGAGAACCAATCAAATGTCAGTAACTAAACTGTAGTATATTTTGATTTGTAAAAGCGATATTTTGCTGGAATGAATTTTGTAGAAGGGTGAATACTAGTGTAACTAAAAAAAATAATATATTTTTTAAAATATTTCTATTTTATTCTCAATGTAAATAATTTAAAAAAATGTGATAAACAAGAATAACTGATTGGACACCTACAAAAAGAAGCAGACTTGTCATATTGAGAGAAAATGGTCTCTCCTTTGCTGAAATTGCAAGACAGGGGGGTGGATCAGTCACTTTATCTGGAGTACGAAATTTGTGCTTACGTTATGAAGAAACTGAATCAGTGATAAATAAGGCAAGATCAGGCAGAAAAAAATGCACAAGTGCGTCTGACGGTAGAAAAATAAAAATTCATGCAATGGGTATTCCAGTTAGTTCACGAACAATAAGGATAAGATTAGCAGGTTTCGGATTGGAAGGTAGATTTCTGAGGGAAAAAACCATTCTTAAATATTCAGCAACGCAAGAAACAAGTTCAGCGGGCGAAAGAACACATTAATTGTTCAGAAAATCAGTGGAAGCAAATAATCTGAAGCGATGAGAGTAAAATATCGCTCTTTGGTAGTGATGGGCGAAAATATGTGAGACGTAGAGTAGGGGAAGAGCTGCATCCTGATTGCATTGAAGCAACTACAAAAAACTCAACAAATGTCCTGATTTGGGCCTGTATGTCTGCAGATGGTGTGGGTTACATTCAAGTGATTGATAGCATTCTGAAGGGGAAAAAATTCATCGAAACTGTCTCAGAATCAAAATTGATACCTTTCATCGGGGATCTCTTCTCCAATAAAGAAGAATAATTTACCTTTCAGAAGGATTCAGCTCCATGCCATACGACAAAATATGCAAAGACTGGTTTAAAAATAAAAGCATACAATTATTCTCCTGGACAGGAAACAGTCCTGATCTGAATCCTATAGAAAATTTGTGGCGACGTTTGAAAATCCTTGTACAAAAATGCATCCATCTAAAAAAACGCAATTTATTGAAACTATAAAATTGATTTTTGACATCATGTGATTAAAAAGGATGAACTCCAAACACTATTTCTCTCAATAAAAAGACGCTGTGGAGTGTAATAAAAAACAAGGGTTATTCTACTAAATATTGAATGTGTAAGTGTAACTTTAAAATATAATGAAATCTAAGATAGATCCTATTTTTTGTAAGCGTAACTTTTTTTTTTGCCATGCAGATATTTTAATTATGTTTTTTTTTCTTAAATTCCATATTAAATTTCCTTGAATTTCATACATAACCATTTGTGTTTAAGTGAAATTTGTTATATTCCTCAAGCACACAAAGTTATAAAACATAAAATTTTGAAAAATGTCACTAATTTTGTCCACCATAGTATATGTAATAGATTTAAAAATAGCGAAAAGAAATTCAGAGCCAGAAAATATTAAAATGTGACAATATTTCCATAATAGGGTTTTTATCATGTTTCACTGGGCTTTTTCAAACTCGTATGATGTTATTTATCCAACTGATGACATCCATTATCTTTCCAATATGACGTAATATTCACTTAAAACAAATTCGTCAAACTATTTATTTCATTTTCATTTTTCACGTGAAAATCTTGCAATAGAAAAGATATGGCGTAATATTCATTTCTTTTTATTTCGTCAAACTATTTACAGTAAACTCTGTCTAAGGCGGAATCGATCGGGACTGAGAAAATTTTCCGTAGTAGACAAAATTCCGCCTTAGACAAATTTTACTCCATGTCTATGGATTCGCTGGGACTTGAAAATCTTTCCGAGTTAGACAGATTTCCGTCTTACACAGAGTCCGCCTTACAGAGATTTTACTGTATTTCATTTTCATTTTTCACGTCGAAATCTTGCAATAGAAAAATAATTGTTGTGATAAGAATTTTATTGTGGATTTGGTGTGGCAACTGTTATAACGAAAAGTATTTAAATTTGATAGGAAATTGCTGTTAATTTAGGGGGGTTTTATTAATTAAAAATTAACTATAAATTATTTCGATTCCGGTTTTCTTTACTTGACTCGGCCGTGTTTTAATACACATGTACGTTTCATTTCACAATTCTGGTTTCCAAACACTGGATTTGTATAGAAATACAGACAGACAAATTTTCATTTTTATATATTAGATATTCATTATTAATAATATATATCATGCGAGAACTTGAATAAGTTTCATATACATTTAGTATAAAAATTTTAAAACAACCAGCTTTATAATTAAGCCCCTATTTTTCATTTTTTTAGCCACGTCTGTGCCTCCGAACAAGCTTAATTTTTTGTCTGTTAAGAAACACAGAAAAAACTTTATTTACAGTAAAGATGTTTCATAAAAAAACAAGCAAAACACAATGAAAGTAAAGATAGCACGATGTAAACAACTCAAACAGATACGGTTAAATCATAACCTACCTTTTTGGCCATAGAGGAAATAAAATAATTTGCTAAATTACCAGGATCGCTGAATGGGCTTGGAATCCTTTTAAATTATCTCAACGCTGATAAAATCTTTAATAACTTCTTTGTTATTAAAGATACACCTTTTAAATTTTACCAGTAACTCTCTATTCTAAAAAAGTAACTAACACTGTCACTGGCGCTGTTTTCGAATTTTGTGACCGGAGGTCTTTCTTCTTTAATATTAAGAAAAATACTTCATACAAAAATATGAAAATCGGTGGTATTATAAAAAAATACATGGTGTGTTCACAAAGTTTCAAGACCGGTCTGATAATTTAAAATTTATGAAACATTTTTGTACCTCGAACTAAAATTCTTCGAAATACGACCCTTGGGCATCAACACACCGCTGTCAGCGTTTTTTCCATTGTTCATAGTGCCCATAGAAGTCTTCGTACGAAAGGCTGTTAAGGGACCTCGTCGAAACTTGGATCGCTGGAATCGTGTCGAATCGCTTCCCTTTCAGGTCTTTCTATACTCGGAGGAACAAAAAAAAAGTTGCTGGGACCGAAGTCGGGGCTGTAAGGGGCTTGCAGCAGTATTGCCACGTTAAATATAGCCAAAACTGATGGAGCACTCCAGAGAAAAACTGACCTGACCCGTCGCGTCCGCTCAGACATCAGAAACGATTGGATTGTTCCCTACGACAATGCAACCTCTCACACATCGCTCACCGCCACCGAAGTTTTGGCTATCTTTAACGTGGCAATAGTGCCGCAAACCACCTACAGGCCTGACCTCGCTCCCATGACTTTCTTTTGTTCCCCCAGATCAAAAAAGACCTGAAACGGAAGCCATTTGTCAGGATTCCAGTTATCCAGGCAACTTTGATGAGATTCCTTAAATAATACTTCGATTTGAAAACTGTCTGCATCAGCGTGTTTATCAAATGCATGGTGTGTTCACAAAGTTTCAAGACTGGTTTGATAATTCAAAATTTATTAAACATTTTTGTACCGCGAACTAAAATTCTCCGAAATATGACCATTGGACATCAACACACCGCTGCCAGCGTTTTTTCCATTGTCCATAGGCCCCATAGAAGTCTTCGCACGAAAGTCTTTTAAGAGATATTTAATGTTAAAGTTAACCATTAAAAACGTTTTATAGGAGCAAAAACTATATATAGGAATTTAATCATTTTTAGTTCCTTTTATACGTTAGAAGTTTCCGGTGTTCAGACTGCATTTATTTCTTTTATTTATTTCATTTTTTTAGGTTTTATTTCGATTTTAAATTCAATTTTTCAGCATTTCGAGAGATATGTTTTACATATTTTAGTAAAGGGTGTTATTTAAAATTTTTGCCAATTTTAAAAACAGTGCAAAGAATAATATTTCCTTTAAATTAAAAAAAATTATTTACGGGTAGCTATTATAAACAAAAAAAACCTTTCAAATTAGAATTAATTGATTACGTGTTAAAAGCAGGAAAATATTGAAAATTACGTCATAAGAACTATACTTACACACGAATTTTAGAAGAGAAAGAAACTTTTCAAATAAAAAATTCAGTATTATGCATTAAAAGTCGTAAATGGAAGAAAATTACGTCCTATTTAAATAATGCAAACAATTTAAATTTAAATATATAATTTGGCGAGACTTATTTCATATTTTGATATAATATTTTCAACTATTGTTGTGAATTCTAAGACAGCGTAAATAATATTTCTTTTCTAACAACAAAAGTTTTTCCACGTGCATATTAATAAGAGAAAGAAAACTTTGGGGAAAATTAGGTCAGATTTAAAAGGATACATTTAAACTGACTTATTTAAAAGAACTTTCTTATAGCGTTGTTAAAAAATACCGGGAGACAATGACTCTGTTTACTTAATTCAGATTTACATTAGTTTATTTTCAAATTGCTAACTGTTTTTTTTAATCAAACACTAAAACAGCCACTGTATCTCTTAACAGCAGCTGATTTGGTCTTTAAAATCTCCAATCAAAGGAAAACGAATGAAAACACGTTTACAGAAATATCACCACTTTTTTTAAAATTATAATTCAATCTTTTTAAAGTCGATTAAATTAGCGTGCTTTTATAAACTGGTGTGTCTGAGCGGGAGTAGGCGAGCGTAGTTCGCAGGGAGCAGAAATCCTTGGTATTTTTTAAAAAAGTAGTTATAATTTAAGCCAGAAATAATAACAAAAAATAGTTATTTCGACCATTTTCAAGCTACTGTGACCCCTTAAAAAAGACTAAATTTTCTGTTCGAATTTACCGGTAGAAATTTGCCCCGGTGGTAATCAGGCCATGTTGATACGATATCAACAAACAACAGTCTCCATCTTGTGACTACATCCTCAGTGACTTCAATCGCAACTGCTAGACACTACAGCGTATGTCTCTTTCTTTTTATTGATAGCTCGATTGATAAAACCAACATTAATAAATAATTTAAAATTAAAATTCATAATAGAGACCACGATTAAATTACATTTGAATCCAGAGAAATGGTGATCGAATCTCAGCTACAAATCATTGCGGAAAAAAAGACTTCAATAAAGGAATTTTTATTTTCAAAACTCCAATCGAGAAAACAATTCTTTAAATTAAAAAGCGTTTTAGAAATTGGTATAGTTTCATTGTATCTTTTTAAGAAAAACATTCTTCAAATTTATCATAAAAAGAAGTGTCTTGATACCTAATCCCTTTATGAATTTTTAACGTAAAAATCTTTATGTCATTATGAGATAAATACTCCTTTTTTTTATAAAGCCTTGAGTTTCCAAAGACTTTAATAATTTTTTATTTTTGAAAAGTTTTATCGGAAAAAATACATTCTCACATATTTTAAGTAAACTTTGAAAAGGATTTTATAAAATAATAGAAATACTATTCGCTTTTTGTATCTTCTCACGTGTAGGCATAATCGCTTAGACTTTGTCTTTAAATTTATTGATTCAGAATTTCGTTTCTTTATGATATCTTGCGAAAGATGTAAAAAAAATTCTTTTTTCATCTTTTGAAAACTGGTTTTGATCCTTTTTCTAAAAAGATTGCACAATAGGTTTTGTGATATTAATCCTTTAACCCTGAAGTTGTTTTACAGCATTGTCTTGTTATTGCTTTTGTTACTAAGACATTTGGTTTTGAGAGTATATGCATTTTTTTACTTTCTTATATCTTTACAAGAAGAAAGACTTGGATTCTTGAAATTTTTCGACTTCCGGTTTTCAACGGTTATACACGTTTTACGGTCAGAGATCCCAGAAAACATGTTTTTACAAAATGTTTGTCTGTCTGTATGTGATACAAATTTTTCTGTATCTCAAGAATTAAACCATGGAATTTAATAAAAATTTATATTTAGTTAGTCCCTGATACAAATTGGTGCTGATTAGTTTTTAATGTAAATCGCCCAGCAGGTGGGACTTCTGTGCTGCATTTTTCAATATTTCTGCAATAGCTGTATCTCAAAAACTAATAAATGAATTTTCACCAAACTTCAAATTTAGGTATACCTTGATAAATTTTGGTGCTGATTATATTTTGGTGCAAATTGCCCAACAGATGGCACTGCTATAATGCATTTTTTACGATTCCCGCAATAGCTGTAAAAACTAATGCACGAATAGTCAGTTAGACGTTGGTACAAGCTGTTGCCGATTAGGTTTTCGTGTTAATCGTCCGAAAGCTAGCGCTGCTATGCTGGATTTTTCACAATATTCGCAATAGCTCTATCTCAAAAACTAATGCTCCAGTTTTCATCAAATTTAGATTCATTTAGACGTTTGCATAAGTTATTGCTCATTAGGTTTTGGTATAAATCACCCAACAGGTGGCGCTGAAATGCTACATTTTCTGGATTTACACGATTTTAACGATAGTCATATCTCAAGAATAAATGCACGGAATTTCATATCTTTAGAATCCTCAATATGGGCATAGATTGCAATTTTGGCATTGTAATACCGAATATTGAAGTATTAGCGTGTATGAGATAGAAGAAAATCTCAGAATTGGCACATCGGACTAGTTTAAGCTTGGATAAAAAAGAAAGGCGTTTCTTAGGGTACCATCTCAAAACTTTCGTTAGAATGCACAAAAATAAAATGAAAAAATAAATAACAAATAACTGAATGCCATTAAAGAAATGGAATCTATTATATTTTTAGGTCTTGAGTATCGAGATTTTGTATGAAATAAAAATGCTTTTAAATAAAAATTTAAATACGATTATTTTTTCAGAAAATGATTTACCATTTCACACAAGCTTTTTCAAGTAATTTCACACGAGCTTTTTCAAGTAATAATGATAAAAATTTTAAGCACTATAGCAAGTCTATGTATTCTTTGTCTGTTACAAACAAAGTGTATAAAACAAGATTTGAAATAAAAAAATAGCCTAATGTTAGATATTATTGATAAGCCAGAGTGTCTAAAAGATTAAAAACTAAGTTTTAACCTCCTGAATGCCAGGACGCTATGCTGCGTACGTCCTCTCATATCAGTAATCAACGACCATTACGTACGTTTTTCACTACACAGTAATAGTTGCATATATGAATCGGATTTGTCAGTGATATGCAACTGATATAACAGGGTATTGGTCGAAGGTGATTAGTAATTTACGCAGCATAACCTGGTATATAGCCCCTCACTGGCGAAATTAAGCCTAGCAGTCACTTTACAACATAGTTGAAAGTATTTACGAATTAGGTTTGTCTGTCTGCCGTCTCTCTGTGATCTAGCTTTCGTAAGCATGCGCAGATCTCTTTGTACCAATTGTAATTAATCGAGCGATTAATTATCCACACCTCTTCAATCTTTCTTTTTTAATTTAAATTTTACGTAGATTTTTTTGATTCAAAATAGGAGCAGTAAAATCTACAAAAATATTAGAGATATAAAAATCATATCTGAAACCGTATGTAAAGAATAGTGTATTTTCTGCTTATGACGCATCCGATTCATTAAGCCGTAATAAAAAAATAAAAATAAAAATAAAAATAAATGACAGCGACTAGACAGTCGCAAGTACTGAATGATATTATAAAAAGGGCTTAATCTTCTTCGTTCATTAAATCAAGAACTTTATCCAGTAAACAAAGTTTTTCTATTGACTGCCTAAGGGCAGATAAAAACCCAAACAAATTTTGATGTTTTTTTGTTTGTTTTTTTTTCTAATGCAAAAGATGGTAAACTGGACGAGACACTTTCACAGAGAAAAATAATTCAAAACGACCGCTTTTATAACCTATAAATATTTATATAAACTGATAAATGGCTTCACGTACATTATGGTTGATAGTAACGACCAATTGAAAGAAGATAGTGGAGCCTGCTTCAGTAGCAATGAATATCAAAATAAAGGAACTTTTTCTTATGATAGAAAAGCAAATATTTTCTTATAAAGTGTTTATAACCTAGGGAATGTTGATAGCATGAATAATTAAAATTCCTTTTCCAACACTGTAAAAAGAGGGGAGTATTATTACACTTAATTTGGGCTTGTGAAATGCCGAATGAAGTTTAAATATGCACTTCTTTTGGTATCAGCACCCTTTTAAATGTTAGCATACATTAAAAATGGTGCAATTTTATTCTTTAATACAAATTATGGAAGAAAAACACCAATTCTGGTGTCCTCGAAGTCCTCCACGTGTTGTGATAACGAAACGGTTAAGTCAGCAGACGACGTCATTTTTAATCAGTCTTTTTTCACTTTCAAATTTCTACTAATGAACAAACACATAATAAAGACCTAAACATAAGGTAAGCCAAGTGATCATTCTTTATAGTTTCAGAGATGACTAAATAGTGTTTATTATATGCGTTTTAAAATAAGGCCATGCTTTCAAACAACATACTGGCAGTCTAAAAATAATGGACGCGTGGTTCAATTTAATGCGAGGAAATGAATTTTCTGCGCTGCTGCAGTCATTTTTTGCTCAGCTTTGTTTATTCGTTAGCTGCTATAGTTTAAGAACTTTATTTTATGTATTAAATTGATTTTACTGATCAAGGGCATCCTTTTTAGAAATTGTTTTAAGACGTATTATTTAATTGGAAATAATTTTATTAATTTTATTTGTATTTTTAAAAAAAATTTCTTATCAAAACCACAGATATTTAGAAATCAAACCAATATACGAGAGAATATTTTAATATAAACTTTATTGGAAAATTTGAATAAAAATGAATGCTCTCGTGCAGGCAAGAGTATAATATTGATGTAATTTAATATCGGATGGTTTGTTATTTTGTTTAAAAAAATTATAAACTTTGATTTAAACTTGTCGTGATAGTTATAAGAAATTATAATTTTGTTATAAACTTATTTTAAAATCTGTCTCTTTTCTCTAACAAAAAACATTTTCATCAAGAATTGTTTATTAGCTAGTATTTAGCTCATTGGGAGCATTATTAACATGTGTGAAAACTTCACATTTTTTTTTTCATTTTTTAAATGTTGGTACTAAAAGGGTTAATTAATTAGATTCCTATTGTGTTTATTAAATTGGTAAAACATAGTTAAAATGATCATGGGAGCTCATTTTGTTATATTTAGTGGGAAAGTTCAGTACTTCCAGGAGGAGGGAGGGGGTGATGCTAGGTAATTATCTTTCAGGTACACCAAAAAAAAAAAGCTTAATTTTACTACTAAAAATGAATTTAAAAAAATTTGACTACACCAAAATGTAGGGATACTCTCGATCCATTTACACCCTCTTCTCCTTATATGAGACCCATGATAATGATATTTTTAAACATGTAAATATAGAAAATTTCGTTGTTTACCAACTAAAATGTTTAAAATATATGTTATGGGAACGTCCGCTGTTACTCTTGTGACCATTCAAGCGGTTTTTTGCAAATACTTCAAATTATTTTATTGTAAAATATAATTAAGATAAAAAGTGATATAACCAGTGAAATACTACTGTGCTCCACTCATTTAATATATATCTAATTTGAAATAAAAACATTTTGCTTGTCTATATAATAAATCAAAATTTTCTTACTCTTGTGACACTCTGGTCACAAGAGTAACACAATTTTGATTTAATATATAAACAAATAAAATTATTTTTGTTGCCAATTAGATATATATTACGAGAGAGGAACACAGTGATATTTAATTGGTTATATCAATTTTTATCTTAATTATATTTTATAATGAAATAATTGCAAGTATTTATAAAAAATTTCTCTAATTGTCACAAAAGTATCGAATGGACGTTCCCTTATGATCTCAATTGTATAAAAGTTTACCTACCACTCCACATTAAACTATATATTTTAAATTATGGCTGTATTTGAAGTAAAAAGTAATGTTTCATTTTTTTTTCTTTGGTGTTAAATTACATAAAATCAATACCGGTGTGAATTTACACCAAAAATGGTATTTCATTACACCAGTTGATTGCTAGTGTTTTATTACTCCAATTTACTGGTGGTGTTTCCTTACACTACTTGTGGTGGCAACTTAGTTCCCACCATTTGGTGTAAAGTTACACCAATATTTTTTACAGTGAACTTTCATATTTCAAAACAGTGTTGCAATCACTTTTTCTATAACGTTACACCTAGTGTGTGGCGTGTTTTCATGTACTAAGCTATACGAATATTGCGTATCAGAACAGAATCCGGTCCCGAAATGTTCAAGTAATCGGAATTCTACTGCAATTTGTATATGTTATTGAGTTTTATAGCATGATCGTTACTCAAAATGAAGTGTGTAGCATTTATAGTTCATTTACAAACACACTTAAACTAAATTCCGTTACATTATGGTCCATGGGAAGAATAGTTTGCAGTGTATTTTAATGATGATACACTATTTCAAAGATAATAGAATTGATAGACATTTCTGAGGTGCAACGAAATATGCTGTATGTAAAGTATGAAATGCAAAGCATTTATCATTTAATTACAAAGTCATATAAAGGAATTACGGTGCATAATGGTATACAAGTAAGGAGGGGGATCGTTTGCAATATATTTGAATGTTGTTACACTATTTGAAATACAATAAAATTGATATATGTTACTGAGGTAGACTACAAGATGCTTACTGTAAAACATGCTGTAACTAGAATTTATTGTTCATTTACAGGGACAGAGAAAATAAATCTAGAACATGAACGATAATTGCTGAAATTGGATTTTTAAATGAATTATGCGTTTTTAAATTGTTTACTTAGGTATGTTGTTTCACCTTACTAAAATTTGATGTTCCGTTATATCAGGCATTTATATAATTGCGAAATTCCCCCATAGACCATTATGTAATGGAATACTTTTGAGTGTCTCCGTGAATAAATTATGAACGTTAAATACTTTATTTTCGATATCATACAGGGCATAGTAAACCTCAATAATATATATCAACTACAGAGCAATCCAACTACATTAATGCCATTTACAGTTTGGACAGACAGAAGGTCAGACGGACAGACAAACCGAATTCATAAACACTTTTAACTGTGTTGAAAAATGTTAAAACCGCATTATAGGTTGAAATTTTACTTTCAGAAATTTATACCAATAGACGGAAGCACACTTGAATAATTTTGAACGGCCCTGTATTTTACTTAATATCTTTATGCACATGCGACTATCTAGCTAAAATTTAATTAAGACTAAAACACCCTCAAAACTACTGAAATCATATTTCCAGAGTCTATCTTCCATAGACGGCCATGTATCTAATTCTATGCGCGGCTCTGTATATCATATCAGACCATAACAGTAAGAAATGTGCTATGCTTTTCGAAATAATTCTGTCTTTCTTCTTCAGGCACAAAAAAGACGTGCTACTATTTCGAAGGCAAGAGCAAGTCTCAAACAAATTTTATGAATCAAACAATGTCTTTCTCCTGCAAAAACTCGTCTATATACGCTAAATTATTCTTTATTTTTAACAAATAATTTCCGTACTCCCAGAAAACATGTTTTAACAGAGAAATCTTCCCGAAAGTATGAAAGAAGGGAGAAATTCTGTTCGTTCCTAGCACGCATGCATATTGGCACTATAAATGCAAAAGTCCGAATTCATTTTAAAAATGAAACACCAAAATTTCTATTAATTAAGACTTCTAATTTAATTTAAAAATAATTAAAAGAAACTAAACAAACAATAAAGAAAAGAAACGTTTTCGAATTTAAAAATAAATAATAATTAATTTTCTAATTCATTTTAAAGTATTCACAATTTATTTTTGAAGTTTATAAAAAAATATTAGCATTTAAAATATATTTCAAAAGTACAAGTTTAAAATAGCTATTTTAATTAAAATATTAAATGACAAAAAATCGATTTTACCCCAAAAAATCTTGCATAAAAATATAATATTTGGAACAGATGTCATAAATTCCCGGGGCCGCTATCTTGCAATTTTTCTTGGCGTGAAAACCCCTTTTCCGTCAAGTAGTAAATGTCTCCAAGCACCGGTTTATACGCATGTTAGGCTTAAAGAAAATAAAATGTAAATAATAAACAAAACTCGCTAAAATAGCAATCAGTAATCGTTGTATGAGCGCGTAGTGCTCATTAACCGAGAAAAAACATCATTGGATTCAGCAGTTTTCGCTGTATAGCAATATCAAAATTCAGCAATTCTCTCATTGTAGCAATCTCAAAATGTACGAAACTCGTAAGGCAAAATATACATAAAAAACAAAACTCGCTAAGCTCGCAATCAGTAATCGTTGTATGAGCTCTACGCGCTCATTAACCGAAAACAAACATCACTAGATTCCGCAGTTCTCGCTGTGTAGCATTCTCAAAATTCAGCAGCTCTCGCTTTGTAGCAATCTCAAAATGTAAAAAACTGTTAAAGCAGCAAAATATACATACAATTATCAACATACCTTAACAGACATCTGCTTTCTTGAAAGCTCCAGCACGAAATATCCGTCATAACATCACCGTCATTTTCCAAAATAGTTTTATGAATACGCATTGACACACTATAAACAAACCTCCTTTTTTTGTCAAAATTTCCTCATATTTCTTAATTACTTCAGCAAGAGCGTTTAAACGGACTACAGAAACCATAGTCAATCAAATACAACCAATAAATTTAACATAAAAATAAAAAGACAAAACAATACAACACGATATCAAAATACATCCACAAAATCCTTCCTAAGCAAAAATGAGCTTCTCAGGGGTTGCCAGAACACATCACACGGGGTTCCACATATCGATAACGATCGCCAACATAAAATCGCCAAGAAATTTCAAAATATCCAAGATTGCGGCCATCTGGGAATATATAGCATCTAAGCCTAATATTTATATTTTACATCTAGCAATCTACACAAAAATATTTATAACTCATATTTTTATCCTATTTTAATAGAAAAATATTTAAACCCCAGCCATAATCTCATTAAAGACGAAATCTTCCCGAAATTAACTTTAAAATTCAAAGCTTTTTATTGGAAGTAATCAAGCCATACCCATCTGAGGCAAATATATTTATTTCAGACTTTTCACTACTGTACAACTGTAGCCGAGTGGTTAGAGCACTGATCTGGTAACGCTAAAGCAGCTGGTTCGACACCAAAGTCAGCAACTTTTATTTTATCCCCTTTTTCTTCAATTGACGTATATTTCACCTCCTGTAACGGAGAATAAAAAGAAACGGATATTCTTCTATTAGCGGAAAAATCCTGGTATCACTGCTGCTAGGAAAATCTCCGTGAATTGAAGAAAGTTATTTCTGAGAGTGTGTATTCAAAGAGGTAGCATATCTTTTTTGCGCCTGAAAAAGGATGATAAAGTTCTTTCGAAAGGCTATTTCGAAGGAGTATTTCTAAATTTTAGTGTGTTATTAAGAAGATTTTTTTTCTTTTAGATAAGAAAAAATTGGTGTAATTCAGAATATTTCTTTGAACTAACGAACTGCGTATTTAATATTTTGAGGAGGGTTTGGAGAGATATACCGTATGAGCTTGAAACGTTTTATGTATACCTTTTTATGTAAACTATCTTCAATAGAGAAAGTATTGTAATCTAAATTATTTTATAATTCCGGTTTTCGACGGATTTACATGTTTTAAGGGTCAGAGATCTCAAAAATCATGTTTATAAAACATGTTTGTCTGTCAGTCTGTCCATGTGTCACCATTCTACCATCGAAGAGTATATGAAGTTATGCATAGAATTGAACCAAATTTTTTGTGTATGTATTCGGTTGTTGCAAGCAGTTTCTCCTTCAATTTAGAAATATTCTGCCGGAAGGGGGCGTTGTAATAGCAATTTTTGTGCCACTTTCATTATTGTACCAATGAAAAGTGTATGAATTTATGCATAGAATCGAACCAAATTTTTTGTGTATGCTTTTGGCTATGGTCTTCCTTGAATTTTAAAAAAAATTCGCCGGAAGGGAGAGCTGTGATAGTGATGTCTGTGCCATTTTCATTATTGTACCATCGAAAAGTGTATGAAGTTATCCATAGAATTGAACCAAGTGTTTTTTGTATGTTATTTGCTATGGACAGTAGGCCCTCCTAGAATTTGAAAAAATTCTTACGGAAGGGGGCGCTGTAATAGCAATGTCTGTGTCATTTTCATTATATTGTGCCATCGAAAAGTGTATGAAGTTATGCATGGAATTGAACCAATTTTTTTTTGTATGTATTTGGCTGGTGATAGCAGTTTCTCTTTGAGTTTGTAAATATTTTGCCGGAAGAGGTTGCTGTAATACTGATTTTTGTGTCATTTTCTTTGTTTTACTTACTTTCTACTGTATGAAGTTATGAATAGAATAGAACCAAATTTTTTATGTATGTGTTTGGTCATAACCCGCAGGTCCTCCTTGAATTTGTATATACTCCGGAAAGCGCTCTGCGATAGCGATTCTTGTATAATTTTCTCGGTTTTTCGTAGTTCTGTTGTTCATCGGCGGGTTGTGCAGCGACAGGAACACGCGTCCCGCTAAGCGGGCTATTCGAAAACAGCTGATGTACAACAGAATAACAAAAAACTATTGATTTTACTTTATATCATGGTAGAGGTGAATTCATTTTTATTACACTTCATTGACTGAAGCAGAAATTTAAGATGAGAATCTTATGAAGTTTGAAGATGTGAAGTTTGAAGAGAAGATGAAAGTTTATATAGTATTGAACTAATAATATTGCAGTATTAACATCTGTAACTACTTTTTGAAGTATTAAGATGTATGAGATAGAAGGAAGTTTTGGGATTGGTACATTTATCTAGTTTATTTTAAACTTTCTAAAACTAGAATATGAATGGAATATGTACGGATTTACGAATAACATTAAATGAAATGTCAAAATTTTGTTATTTCCGTTATTTCCTTCAAAATATGCATTGCTTTATAAAAAAAAAAAAAAAAAAAAAAAAAACCCACCCGTGATAGAAATAAACTTGATTTGGTTTTTGTAATCAGAAATGAAAAATAGCGTAAGAAAACAGCCATAAAATTAAAAAATATAAAATCAAAAGTATTCTTTTTGATAGACCTGTACTTTATTGTAGTTAAAAATAGCTATTAAATAATATAAAAAAGAATAATCTCAAAAAAAAATTATAGTTAGCTACATTGATTAAATAGATACAAAATGGATCTGTTTAATAAAAACAGACTTACACAAGAAGAATTTAAGGAATGATCTTCATTTGTTGTAGGACATTATAGATTGCGTATTTAGTTATTGTAATGGTCCAGAACATACTTTTAGATTGTCGAAATCGCAGGAAGCAATAAAAACAAGAACAGCAGAAGAAAACTTTATAGTTTTGCAGTATGTTACAGCTGCAGTGAAGGAAATAAATGCAAAAAGAAATAAAATCTACCTTTCTTTTATGTATGTATTTCTGAAACAGTTCTGTATTTTTGTTCAGTATAGCAAAATTTAGCTTTATTTTCTCGCTTTATGTACTTTGAGGACAATCTTTCAGGTTCCTAAAAAAATTCTATTTCGGGTTCAATTTTTATAAGAGAAATACCAATATTTAGGGAAAATAATACAAATTTAAATCATGATTTAAACATTTTAAGTTTGGATTTCAATGTTTAAGTATATATATGCGTTCTTAAATTAACAAAAGTAATAAAAGAGCACATTACAAAAGTAAAAATTAATTTTTAAAGAATCAAAATACGGGATACAATCAAAATATCAAGCAAATCTGAAGAAATCTGACAATAAAAGTGCATTTATACTTGGAAATAAACACTGCCAGATAAAATGAGTCGGTTTAGATACAAAAGAAAACGTATTGCAGCTAATGGAGAGAGATTTGGAAGACATGCGATTCAGAACATCGGGTTGCAGTTGCAATATGAAAATTAAATTTGAAAAATGTCTGCTAGGGACATTACTGGCATTGAATAATTTCAATTAGTATAGGGCCAAATATTCAAATTACTTTATTTGCTATAATGATTATTACATAGAAAGTTGTAATCTACTTCAAATAGAGTAAGACGCTTCTAAACTGCAATCGTCTGTTTTCATTACTGTCTAATTATCACTGTTCCTACATTACACTTATTCCCTCTCTTGGTCAATAAAATACCCCTCTGTAGTTATCCTGATGAATTCTTGCGCTCAGAAACATATGTCCATGAAATTAGTTGCATTATCCGATATACATTTTCCGTTATCGGGCGTTATATACGAGGTCTGTCTGAGAACTATCCGACCTTGATTTCAACTGCGCGCAGTAGTAATTATAAGGCGGCGCCACTGTGCACATTGGAAACAGACAGCTTAATGCGCATGCTTGAATTTTTTCCAACGTCAGTCAGTCGTAGCCTGCAGACCGCCGACTGAGGTGCTGTGGTACGTGTTCGTCAGATTTTCATTTCCCACAAGATGACTGAACGAGTTGAGAAAATTTATTGCATCAAATTTTGTCAAAGCTTGGTGATTCTCAAAGTCAAACAATTCGTAAGATTCATCAGGTGTCGTAAAATTCTTGAATGCTCCAGCTCATACATCGCATCTGATTATTCAGGCTTTCTTTTTAAAACATGCAACTCCAATTGTCCACCAAGCTCCCTACTATCCAGACATGGCTCCTAGCGACTTCTGGTTGTTTCTGAAATTGAAGGCGCCATTGCAAGTATCCCATTTTGAGAGTAGAGTTGCGGTATACAGAATCCGACGGAGGAGTTGAACACCATCCCCCCCAAAAAAGCCTTCCAGAAGTGTTTTCGGCAGTGGAAGGAACGGAGAGCTAAGTGTGTGGAGGCGCAAGGGGTCTACTTTGAAGAAGATTGAGGTGCCATTACCGTTCGGTAACATATATTTTTTTCGGCCAAAGATCGGATACTTTTCAGACAGGCCACGTACTGTTAGATTAATATTGTATTTATATTATATCTACTCAATGTTTTTCTAATATCGTCCATTGTCATTGGACTTACCCAACTATTGACTGGAGCACAACCTTAGAATCTTCATCACTTGCTCAGTGGAGTTTTTAATATCTTTGTCTTAAATATTTTTATGTCTGCTATAACTGTCGTGTATTACTGCAGTTAAAATATTATGTCTGTTGATGCATTTTGCAGTATGTAATTCATTGCACTTTTACTTACTGCAACATATAACTCTCTTAAAATATAACCTCCTTGTACGTCTTGATTCTTGGATCTACGCATATATTATGATGCGAGTACGTAAAATTCTTTTGAAAATTGTAATCAAATAATGAACAGATAACAAGATATGAATTTTTAAATAGACAAAAATGTACAATATACAGGGTTACTAAAAAAAAAAATCTTCATTTTCATTTATGCATTTCATTATTAATTCATTCATTCGTCGTGGCTTCTGATTTCTGCGATTTTGTCTTCCAACAGAACGTAGTGCTCCCCTCATTGGAATATCGAAGTTCGTCGGCAACTGAAAGATGAACTTCAGCATCGGTTGGTGAACATGACCTTTTTGTTTCTTTGACCCCTCATTACCAGACACATTAGAAGAGCTCAGGGAACGGATCAATGCAGCAGTAGAACGAATTCAACTATAATCAGGACGCGTGTCAAGGCTAACGAAAAAGAAGGGCTACCGCGGTGGGTCCGATTCTTCTTTTTTTAGAGACCGCTGTAGTCACGTGATGCTCGAATGCACCAATGAAGGTGTGGGAAAAGAGCATCCCGTGACTCCAGCGTTCTGTAAAAAAAGAAAAATCGGACCCACCGCGGTAGCCTGTCTTTCTCGTTAGCCTCGACGCGTGTCGTGTGACGTAAGGGGCATAGAACTTTTGTATAGTGTTCAGAAAACTTGGTACGTTTCCTGTCCTTTTCATATATCACTCATATTTATACGTGTAATACGTTTGAGTTAAGCAAACGTCAGAAAACCCCTGATTTTCTGAGACTTATTATTACTTTTAGATTAGTATTTTTGTATCGTGTTCAGAAAATTTGTAATACATTTGAATTAAGCAAACGTCAGAAAACCGTGATTTTAGCAAGGCTCATTTTTCTATACGCCTTTGGGTCATTCCACACAAAATGAGCAAAAATTTAAAAAAAGTCGTGGCTGCATAGCAAACGATTTTAATAAAATTTGATACACAGATTCTATTCATATTCAAATGGAGCACTGCAAAATATTTCGACAAAAAATTAAAAAATTTGGAAATTCTGGACATCTAAAAAACTTGTGACATAGAATGGCATGTGTACAATCGTTCAAATTAGCAAGTTTGAATTTCCGTTTCATTAAAACTATTTAACATAAATTAAATCTTTTTATAATATTGCAATCTTTGAAAAAATATCTTCATATTTATTTAGTAATAATAATTTGGTAACGTCATGATTAATCTTAAATTTGTTGTAAAAATTCAAAATTTGTCAATTTTGAGAAAATTAAAAACGTTATAAAAATTAAAGGAATTCAAAAACATCTGTGAAATTGATGCCTGATATTAAGATTGAATTGCTAAAGTTTTTAAGTTGCCATGTATTTCCTTCACCTTTAAAAAAATTTAGAAACTTAAAAAAAAAAGTTAAAACCGTAATTTTTCGTCTTTTTGATAGGCAAAAAAAAAATAATAATAATGAAGGAAAGGTCAGACATCACAGTTATTGCTCAGACATAAAGATCAATAAGTCTATGATATGCTAAAAGAAATTCAAGATTGCCTTTTGATTCCTAACGTTACAAAATTGGGTTAAAAAAGTAATATTTGTTGCATTCCAAGAGCTCCTCTTTCGGGCGTATTTTTTTACAATATTGCACGGTTTCAAAGGGGGGAAATATAGTGCTGCCATCTATGGATTTAGAAGATAAATATACAAATTTTTGTTCAACGAAATAATGTTTTTTACTGTAGTTTAAAATAAATATATTAATAGACAAAAATAAACTGAAAGCAAGAATAAAAGTTTCTATATTTAAAATATACACTTTTATCTGTAACATCAAATAATTTAAAAGTTTAATAAAGCTTTCTTTCACTTAAAAAGAAGTGATAGAAATATTGCATTTTACCCTCAACATTTATTACTATTTATTTTTTTTTCTCATTAAGGAATAAAAAGGCAAGAATGAAAGTTTCGATATTTAAAATATATACTTTTAGCTACAATGTCGAGTTGTTTTAACGTTGTCAGAGCTGTCCTTCGTGTTTAAATGAATAATAGAAATATTGAATTTTTCCCTCAAAAATTTTCAAAAATATTTTTTTTTTCAAATTACGGAATAAAAATACAATTACTAACTTACGCCGATCAGCTGCTTATTATTCATTCCTAATTATAAATAATTTTTAATATAGTCTTTCCATTCCGATGGCTAAAAATTAAAATTGAAGTTTTTAGCATGTTGACAAAATCTCGATTTTGCATGCTTTTTTAATGTAAACTTTAAAACTTAATAAACAATCCTGAAATCTATTTTTTTTACAATTACTCATAAATAGATATGATCTACTTATATAATGATTTTCATTAAAATCTGTGACATGTCTGCCACAGCTGATTTGCTCATTTTGTATGGAATGACCCCCTTTCCTTTTTATGGTGCAGTATGTACGCGGATGGTCTGGCTGGCGGGAGACGTTGCATTTACCTGTGAGAGTAAGGGTTATGTAGGTGAAAAAAATTACAAAATTATCTCATAATAGCATGATCGTAAAATCTGTTTCTGCTAATTATTCGTAATAGTTATCCATCATTACCAGACTGTTTCAACGTTGTTAAGACTCTGCCAGAGCTTGATTTATAGGTAAAAAAATATGTCATCTTCACGTCATTTTAGCCAACTTGAAATTTTACTGTGTTATTATTTGGCTATCACTATTAGACTAATATCATTTATTACCTTTTCAGAATTATGACGCTGTAAAAAGATCGAATACAATAAAATCTATTTATATGGATATATAATTGAGATTCTATTGTTCGTGCAATACAAATTTGGAGAATTTCAGTAAAAAGTGGGTCACCCTCAGTCTCTCCTATTGTTGAAGTACACGCTGTTAAAGAAAGCTAAAGAAATAAGAGGTCAAGGCAGTGAGTGAAATGAATGCAGAAATAGGGAGTTTAATTTTATTTTAAATTTCTCCCTTTTCTGTTAAACATTAGCTTCAACTATTGACAGATTATGCTACTATTGATGATAAGTAATGATTTAAAGTTTCAAAACTTCACAAATTTGGTTCAAAATCAGGAAAATAATTACCAGAGATGTAAAAAGTTTTTAAGAATTTTAAAAGAGAAATAACATCAACAAATATCTAAAAAAGATAAAACAGTTGTTACTCTTTTATGATAGAAATGAAATGAAATAAAGTAGAATAGAATAAAACAAATAAAAATTTAAAACCTTCAGAAAAAAATAATGCACTTAACTGCAAATCGAAAAATGAAATAGTTTATAACATAGAAATTAGAAAATCAATGTTTGCACAAACTTGCTGGAAGTATTCGCTTCAGAGAATTCGTATACGGATTTCCGATTGTATTACCGAAATATTGATTGAGCTTTTGGTTTGTGAAATGTTCTAGAAAAAGATTGGTAAACATTTGTAAAGTTAACATATTTTTTATTTGTATTTATGAATAATACGTTTTCCTTATCCCTTTTAACGAATAATCCCTAATTCTGTGTAAAAAAAAAAAAAAAAAAAAAAAAAAAAAAAAAAAAAAAAAAAAAACATACTAAAACTTTGTAATGCGGAAACAGTGAAATAAAAAATACAAATGTACTTTTCAATTTCACAATAATTTTCTTACAGTTTTTCTTAATGCCGCTTTTTAAGCGATTATAAGGCAAGATTCTTTATAAAAAGAAGTCATTTTGTAAGACTAAACACATTCAAAGCAGAAAAAATTATTTCTAAAACATATTGCTAAAAATTAAATGCATCTAAAGGAAGCATGACAAATACAAGTATTACACACCTTACAACGTACCCACTAAATGCGAGAACTACCTCCACCGACTGAAAAGAAGGGTTATGTGTTTCGCGCGTATCTGTGTATGTGGATTTTTTTATACCCTCGAAACATCCCAACGGCAGGATGGATTTTAATGAATGAGGTCTCTATCAATTCGTCTTAACGGCCCGATGGTTATAGGCTAGGTTTTGTTCTTATAAATTCAAAATGGCGGCCGTAAAATACAAAATGGCGGTAGAGGGGAAGAAAAAAAATTTACGCACCCTATTAAGTGGCATATCACTGGATAGGTCTTTCAAAATGAAGACAACGTTTCATTGACTATTTTACAGTCAGAAGCTCCGTTAAAATATTACACAACCTGGAAGTTGTGTAGGTAGGATCTCTAGCTTTACTGCAACTCTAACCATCATAGATATCTATAGACCGCATCAAAACAGTCTTTATAGATAGGAACTAACAATTAAACACAACTTCAAAGTCATCAATACAAGTAAATAATAATAATAAAATATGTAAGTAATATAAGCAAGTAATATAAAAAAAATATTTTAAGTCAATTCCTACTTAGGTCAATAAGAGAATTTTTTTCTCCCATTCTTTTTCCTCTTGAGTGGCGCTTAAAATACCTTGATCAAGAAGAGAGCTCTCTCGATTATTGAAAATTAATTAATTTAATTTAATTAATGAATTAATATTTGAAAAAAACTGGATTAACATCAAGTGTCATCCACTGCAAGTTAAAAAAAATATATATATTTGAGTTTGATTAGATGAATAACAAGTATTTTATTAACGATTGAAAATTTGAACAAAATATATCAGATATAGCGAGAGTGTGAGCTAATAGTAGGAATTGAAAAATAAAATAGTTTCACATTGATGAGAAAAAAATAATTAGTTCGCTTATTACGCAGTCGGTTTTTTTGATTTTTTAAATTTAATTGTTTATTAATAGTATAATTGTATCATAAATTAGTGAATGACATATTCAAGTTTTAACCCTTAACTGCTGTAACAAAAATTGTACAATTACTACTGTGAGGCAGTCTCCGAGACCACTGAATCGAAGTATGAATAAAAACTCAATTAACTCAAAGGATACGGTTTCTGTGCTAAACTTTATGTACAGGACTCTTATAATTAAAATTCACCTATTTAGAAGTCTCTTCTAGCAATGGTACTAGAGTTCCAAATGAAACAAAAATTCACTAGTATCTATATCTAAACTGCGAAAATTGAAAAAAAAATAGTGGTCTTTGAGGCCGTTAACAGCAGTTACGTTTTAATAGCCATACTACTTAAAAACCACGTTGTCGTTAAATATTTAAATAATCTTCCATTACTTTAAGTTACATATGATAAATTTCAAAAGAAATTACCTTATAAAACTGAATAAAAATAATACATATGCACTAAATATTTGAAAGCATTTTGTCCGAATAATGTGAAAAATGATAGTTGAGCAATTCAAACTCAACAAAATAGGAATCCTTTAAGATATTTCAAAAATAGAGAGAGATTTATAGACATATAAACCTTTAGCTGATGTTAATTTCAAAAATACTTACTCTTTATTTGAAAACATATTGCAGCGGCAGATTCTGGACTACCTACGCCTGCCTACACACTAAAAAGTGTAGGGCATTTTTACTTTATTCTATCTTCAAAGAAGAAAAGTATCGTAATGGAAATTTTTTTTCGCCGGATTTACTCGTTTTAGGGGTCAGGGATTCCAAAAAACAAGTTTATACAAAATGTCTGTGTCCGTGTATGTGTGGTCGCCATTGTACTCTCGTACCATCGAAAAGTGCTTGAAGTTCATAGAATTGAATAATAAAAAATATGTGTGTTTGGCTAAAGGAAGCAGGTCCTCCATCTACTTGTGGGAGCTGTAATAGGGATTTTTGTGCCATTTTCATTATTGTACCATCAAGAAGAATATGAAGTTATGCATTGAAATGAACCAATTTTTTTGTGAATATTTTTGGCTATGGCCAGCAGGTTTTCCTTGAATTTCGAAATATTCTGCCAGAAGGGGGAGCTATAATAGCGATTTTTGTATAGTTTGCTTGATTTTTCGAATTTCTATTGTACATCGGCGGTTCGTGAAGCGACGTGAACTCTGCATCCTGCTAAGCCGGTTATTCACAAACAGCTATTGTACAATGGAATAAATAAAAACTATTGATTTTCATGAATATCATAATCAAGATTAACTCGTTTTTACTCCGATTAATTGACTGTACCAGAAAATTTAAGATGAAAGTCAAAGTTGGTATACTATTGAACAAATTATAATGAAGTATTAAAATGTGTAGCTACTTTTTTGAAATAATAAGATGTATGAGATAGAAGAAAGTTTTGGTATTGGCACATTCAATTCGTTTTAAAATTAAGGGCAAATTCAGATATGCAGAAGAAACTATCACAGCTGCATTTGCTGCCATTTTAGCGGATCTTCTAAGTCATATATCTACTATTAATGTCGGATAGTAGCAGTCACTTTTTTAATGACAAATTAAGTAAGAGGAATATTACTATTCGGAAATTGTTGTAGCTATGTAAACAAAACAAATCTACTAATTTTTCAACAATGTATCATTGATAGTTGAGTCACCCACTTCATTAATATGATTCCAGTTGGTTTAAAAAAATTCTCTCAGACAAGATACGTTATATATATATATATATATATATATATATATATATATATATCCGGATGCATAATAGTTTACCAAAAGTTCAGTCAAACCCGTGAACAGTGACAGGACTTGTGTACAATAATAGTTTACCTTAAATATACCCGATACCTTTAAATACAGTATAATCATAAAGGACGTCATACCTGCTGAGTTGAAAACAAATCTATAACGAATTTTCCCCTGTCTTATATAGTCCGTCATAGTAGGTTTTATTGCATATATAAATCTTTAAACATAAATACACGGGCTTAAAGGCTATTTGTTATGATGCAATTTTAAGTAGAATGTTATTTATAAATTCATATATGCTTTCTTTTTTACTTTAAAAAGGAGTCATTCCGCACAAAATGAGCAAAAATGTAAAAAAAAAAGTCGTGGCTGCATAGTAACCGATTTTAATAAAATTTAATACACAGATTCAATTCATATTCAAATAGGGCATTGCAAAATATTTCGACAAAAAAAATAAAAAAATTTGGAAGTTCTGGACATTTAAAAAACTTGTGACATAGAATGGCATGAGTACAATCGTTCAAAGTTGCAAGTTTGAAGTTCCGTATCTTGAAAACTATTTAACATAAATTAAATCTTTTTGTAATATTGTAAACTCTGGAAAATTATCTTCATATTTTTTTAATAATAATAATTTGGTAACGTCATGATTAATCTCAAATTTGTTGTAAAAATTGAAAATTTGTCAATTTTGAGAAAATTAAAAACGTTATAAAAATTAAAGGAATTCAAAAACATCTGTGAAATTAATGCCTGATGTAGTGTTACATATTAAGATCGAATTGCTAAAGATTTTAAGTTGCCATGTATTTCCTTCACCTTTAAAAAAATTTAGAAACTTAAAAAAAATGACAAAACTAATTTTTCCTGTTATTGATAGGCAAAAAAATATTGAAGAAAAGGTCATACATTATAGTTATTGCACCGACATAAAGATCAATAAGTCCATGATATGCTAAAAAAAATTCAAGATTGCCTTTTGATTCCTAACGTCACAAAATTGAGTTAAAAAAGTAATATTTATTGCATTCCAAGAGCTTCACTCTGAATAAGCGCGCGATTTCAAATTGAAAAAAGATGCAGTGGTGCCATCTATGGATTTAGAGGATAAATATATAATATTTTTTTTCAAAGTACTATATTTTTTTTACTGTAGTTTAAAATAAATATATTAATAGCCAAAAATAAACTGAAAGCAAGAATTAAAGTTTCTATATTTAAAATATACACTTTTATCTATAATATGAAATAATTTAAATGTTTAATAGAGAGTTTTTTCACTTAAAGAGAAGTGATAGAATTATTGCATTTTATCCTCAACATTCTTTACTGTTTATTTTTTTTTCTCATTAAGGAATAAAAAGGCAAGAATGAAACTTTCAATATTTAAAATATATACATATACCTATAACGCCGAAAAAAGGTAAAATTGTCAAAGCTGTCCTTCATGCTTAAATAAGCAGTAGAAATATTGCATTTTTACTTCAAAATTTTTGAAAAATAATTTTTTTTCTCATTACGGAATAAAAATACAATTATCAACTTACGCCAATCTGTTAGTTATTATTCATTCCTAATTATAAATAATTTTTAGTATAGTCTTTCAATTCCTAAGGCTAATAATCAGAATTGAAATTTTAAGCATGTAGACAATACCTCGATTTTGCATTCACTTTTAATATATATTTTATACTTAAATAAACAATCCTGAAATCTATTATTTTACATTTACTCATAAATAGATACGATTTACATATAGACTGATTTTCATTCAAATCTGTGCCATGTCTGCCACAGCTGATTTGCTCATTTTGTATAGAATGACCCAAAGGTGTATTATAAGGGGGTCCATTGAGACCGACATACGTAGAGATTTAATATGCGACGATATCTTTTCATTTGTTATTCCAACTTTATGGTTAGAATTACTAAATAAATATTTTAAAGAAAACTTGAATAGGGGCAGCCACGTACAGAAAAATTTTAATCTTTGTATTATTTTCTTTTCATGATTCACAATAGAGGGCGTAAGTGTTTTGTATGTGTTTAGTATATAGTACATATTTCATTGTCTGGAGTCATTCGTCACACATTCGAACACATTCGTCTTGACCGAGGAAGAATTTTATGATTATGGTTTTGAACTCGATTAAGATCGTAACATCTCAAGTATTTAGTTTCATGTATTATGCAACACCTTTCTTAAATAAAGGGAAGTTTTTATGAATTTATATGTGTATGAAAAGGTGATGGTTTTTTTTTTTTAATTTTAAGATTTAAAAAATATTTTTAACATAGGTTTCATCAATACTGGATAAGAATGTTATAGTTTCTTCCATGAATCGATACAGTGACTTGAGTGTTTATAAGTGTGTCCTAAAAGTTACCATACTCCAGATTCAAAAACTCATTGTCCGTGATTTTTTTTTTAAATGTTAAATGTTGTCGTCTGCTTATCATTGGATCAATTGAGTTTTTATCGTTTGATTCTTTTCGCGCTCAATTGGTGCGAGAATAAAGTTCTATGTTATTTTGTTCTTTATAGTGGAATGAATTTATCACGCATTCAGAGAATTCGGTGCTCGAATCTTGTCTTGAATGTATATCGTATGAAAGGTGCAGAGATGTTTGGCGAAATAAATATCTAAATGATGCAACAGAGAATAAAGATGCGCAATATGGGCTCGTTCGACGAGTTAAAACGCGTTTCTACAAACATGCGCAAACGAGTTCAGCTTTGCCTCATAGAAATCGGGTGGACATTTTAAACATTTATTATAAATGTAAGTTCAGTATTTTTTTCTTACGTGGTGTTAAAAGTGCTTTTTATCGTTAGCATAAAAGTAATCGTTTTAAGGTTTGTTGTTTTGTAAAAAATAAATACGCATTTCGTCAGTACGGGAACTTTTGAGAAACTCTGTACTTATTTTCTCACATTGAGTTTAGTTAAATTTCAAATCATTTCTATAGTAAAATATTTTATTTATAGAATATAGGTATTTTATCAACATTTTTGTTTAACTAAAAACTTTTTAGTAGAAAATTTATTTTAAAATATAAAAAACATTTTAGAATACAAAAAAACAAGCTGGCAGGGAAATGATTTTTTCCCCTCTAATGTGAGATGTGTTTTTTTATATATTTATGTTGATTTAGAAAAAATCATTAAATTTATTACGGGCGATTTAGGAACAAATCTAAAGTTAAACTTAAACTTACACTATGTGCAAAACTACTTAAAAGATGAGACATTAAAAAGATTTTAAATTACTTTAATACTTTAGTACTTTCAACTATAAAAACTTAGTCTTCGTCAGAGAAATATAAGAAGTACAATTGTTATTAACGTCTAATTTTCAAAATACACTTGTATTTGTATTTCTTATATTTCTCCGACGAAGACTATGTTTTTCATAGTTGAAAGTACTAAGGTATTAAAATAATTTAATATCTTTTTAATGTCTCATCTTTTAAGTAGTTTTGCACATAGTGTAAGTTTAAGTTTAACTTTTTAAAAATGAATTAAGCATCTCTCTTTATTTATTTACTGAAATCTAAAGTTTTTGACTGGCTGGTAAAATATAAATTTTACCATAAAAACATCAAAATATTTATTTGGCAAATTTTAAAGACACCAGACATCGATAAATAGATATAAAGAAGGTAATCCATGGAACGAATGAACGTTTGCTACATTAATTCATTTTTGACTGAAAAAAATGTAGAAATTGCTCTAAAACACATTAGAAATATTGACCCTGATTTGGAAATTTTTCAAATTGGATCAGTATCTGATTTGAAAGTAGCATTTTGCAAAAATAGCCGGTTAGCGCCGAATTGACGATACTTATGGCAACTTGCGTTAACTTTGAAGATATTCTGTTAACTATTGCCAGATTGAAAGCTAGGTATATTATGTATAGCTGCAAATTTCTGAAATTTTTTAATCATAAAATCTATTTAATAAAATGTGTTTTTGTTTCTTTGTAGTGTCACTTACTTTATATAATTTATTAAATCAAATTTAGGGTTTAAAACATGTTTATTTGAAACAAAAAATTAGAAGATGGCAGCTATAATCATGCTATAATACAGAATCTGTGACCGCCCTACAGTGGAGTACTTGAGGCAAAAACCTGGCCAGAAATACAAAAATTAAAATTTGCCTAACAAGTGTAGAACTCATATTTTAAAATACCTAACAAACTGGTGCATCGATCTATATCAATTTCAGGAGCATGAGTCATATCCGGGGGCTCCTAGTTTCAATTGAAGAGTCTTTGCGAGAAGACGTGTTTTATTGTTACGTTTCAACTATGTTATTATTTTTAATTATATTTAAATGTATAATTTTGTGGCTTCATGTATTGTTGAACTCAATAACTTTATTTTTAATATAGTAAAGAAAAAAATAGTTAAAAATGTGTTCTTTTTGAGAACTTTTAGAACTAATTTAGATATATTGATTTAGGTATATAGTTTTTTTAAAGGTTTGCCGGACCATTTTTGAAGTATAGTCGTATTGCTTACAGTTTTGAAGGCCTTTTTTTTTTTTTAATTTCCGCATATCGTTGCCATGTTTAAATATAAATTGTTTTGGTAATCTATTAATAATATTCAAAAACCATAATCTCTATACTACAACTCAATTTTGCTAAATATTAAATGCAGATAATATATATTAATACACTGGTTTATATAAATAACTAAAAGTTTACATATAGTAAAATTAATCAAATAATTAAACATTACTCGTAAGTAAAACATATATCAACAGTTACTTTCCTTATATAAACAGTAAAATACTAAGTAAGCTTTACATTTTATATTTATTTTTGTTAAGTAAATGCATACTTTTATGTGTATATTTACTAACAGTAAGTCAACAGCAATAATTTTAACTGTGAAACGCATGAAAAATAATTTGGGCCATGTTTTTGCTTCAAATACTCCACTGTGCGCCACTTTCACTTCTTCAGTATGTTACTATATAATAACTACTGAAATATTATCTAAACATTGTGTTATTGTATTCCTAGAGACAGTTTTTAAATAATATGACAATATTTTAAGAAAAGAATGCCAATAATTTCATTAATTATAGTTAATCTATGAAAACTTTATAGAGACATTTAAAATTCTAATAGATATAAATCAAGACCATTAATACTAAGTTACTTATAATAGGCACACGAAACTTGGTAATTGAATTGATAAACTCATTAATGAAATCTCAAGAGATTACAAACTAATCAAGAAAGAATGTCAATTAACAGTACTCTAGAAGGAGCTAAATTATTCCCATAACTAAAAAAAAGAGCTAATTTAGTATTTTATTGAGTAAAATTGTTTTAAAATAAAACAATTAAAATTCAGTACGGAATAAAATAAACTGGATGCGAATTTAAATCGTTGGAAGAAAAATGTGTGTTATTTAATCTGAAAGTTGTAAATTGTTGATTGCTAAAATGTATGTGCTTTAACATTTTTATGTTGTTAATATAACAATCACCTTATATATTTTTTTCTGAATAATTGTGCTTATTTTTCCATAGAAGTAAACAGCTTTGGAATGTTTTTAAATTTCCTTAGACAGCTAATTCGAAATAATTGCATTGCTGTTAAAGGAATCGTAAGTAACATGTATTTTTCAGACATTTATATTTATTAAGATAAACAGACCATCGCTATATGATGTAAATAAGGATTTATTATATTAGGGGGAAAATAAATAAGTTCAAGCCAGAAATTAAAAAATAACTTGAAGAGCAAAAAAGACAAAATGTACAAGATTAACTGCATCAAAAGCTTACACACATGTCTCAAAACAGTATTTTTTTTATTTAAAAAATAATGGAGAGTGAGTTATTCTTCAATAAATAACAATGCAAATTTTGACAATCATCAACTTGAAAAGAAGCAATTACACATATCTAACAACGAAATAAACAATTTGTATAAAAACAATAGCAAATAGCAGTGGAAAAAAAATTTAATTAAATGTCTTGAATTGAGGAAATAAAAAAAGCTAGGGGGAGGGAATATTTCAAAACTTACTTAGTTTCAAAATAACTAAATCAATTCAAGTTCACACCTCTCAATTCCTTCACTAGAATTATAAATTACGATTAATGATCATTTAAATATTAATAGGACTCCAAAACTACTTTATTTAAGTAGAAAAATCAATATCTTGCAAAACTCTCTCAGCCTTGCAATATTTTCTCCTTAAACATCCTTAAAAGATCTCCATTTTTCAACTCTGAAAGGAAAGCTACGGTACGTGTTTGCTGCAGCTAGAAATCGCCGGAAGGCCAGACCCATTGCATATCCGAAATTTCTTGTTAAAACTTCACTATATTGGGTCATTATGAAACTACAGTAATCTTTTAAAAATATCTTTGCAAAATACTAATGACAGCTTCATTTTGAAGATCTTTTCATACAATAAATGTTGTGATGTCGTGAATGTGAAGTTGGGGACTTCGCTCCGAGGAGGTCAAGGACTCTCTCCCCTGATGATGTGCTCGTTAGAATGAGCACGAAACGTTGGGAATTATTTGTAATGTATTTTTAATATAGTTTTTATTTACATGTACGCTGATTAGTATCGTAAGATTTTTAATTATTATCTTTTCATACTTTATGAAACTTAAAGTATTTCAGAATAAGTTCCTCATTGAGCTACAAATATTACGAAACTGAAAATCCGAAATTCATTCGCCTACTAAAGTATCTTATCAAAAATTATCTAGCAATACTATCACAGTGCCACAGCCTCTGTACAGAAATTTTTAGAATATGTACCTGACATAAAAAAAGAAACAACAGAGATACTTTCTATATTTAGATCCAAACCATGCAACATTTGATATTGGTAATACATTCATTTCAAAGTTTCTATGTTTCATCGTATTCTCTAGTCTTTAAATAAATCCAGCTTGGCTGATCGATTTAGGTAAGTAAAATGCTGTTTTCTATAGCTTTTACATGATATTTTCATGCCAAGTAGAACTATGTGCGCTTTATATTTCCAGGAAAACGGCAGAAAACGGTGTAAAAATATGTTACTATTCAGTATCGGTTTTACCCTACAATCAATGCTTGGAGGTCTTTCAAATAGTTCTGGAAAATGAATTTTACCATGTAGAGTAGAATTTTCCTGTGACAACAAGTATGTTTTTTCGATAACCAAGATGCCTCCAAACACTTTTGTGGGAGGTACAAATTTTTCACTCTCCTATGATTTTGAAAACAAGGTAAGATCGTTAGGTGCCAATTTAACCTTATTCTCTTCTATGATGATGCACAGCAATATCAGATAAAACACAGTTAACTTTTTCGCGCCACTTTCTATTATGATCGATAGAGTACTGGTGGAGATCTCCAACTCAGCTAACCGATTCTAATGCTACCCATAATTAGAATCAATGTGTTAAAAAAAAGCGTTGGAGATTGGTCTTTTAGATGGGGAAGAACTCTGCCCACTAACTGATATAGTTTACTATTACGTAGACATATCTATATTCTTCAGTATTAAAAATTTAGATAAGGACAAATGAGGTCAATACCTACAGCTTGTAGTAGATGTTATTTTAATTGACAATGGTTTGCCAGCCAGAATTATATTATGATAATTAAATCTTTGGATATGCTGCAGCGCATACTATTTCCGCCATTTTAGGAAAGCTACAGGAATCAGAAATTTAGGCGTACGATTTTTTTCTAATACCTATGTATCTTGGTAGTAATTCAACATAAAGCTATTTTAAACAGTCTTAAAGATTAAAGGGAATAAAAACTCTACGTTCATCTCGTGAATGACAATTTTGGAATAAAATAGAAAGCCATCAATACATGTAAATGACTAGGACCATTTTTCTAAAACTGCTTCATTTAAACTATCAATCCTATCTGGATTCTCTAAATAAGGACGTAATTTTCTAAATTCAAGATGATCTTTCTTCTCCTAAATTAACTGCTCCTTTAATGTAAATACCAACAAAGACCATATCTTTACCTCCACATCATCTTCTATTCCTTCTCGTGATTACGAGAAGAAGATAAGCAACATTTTATTTTTCCGCTCCATGCTTAATATTAAGTTTAAATTCAGCTGAATTTAAATTCCAGCGTATGATTCTGTCTGAGAATCGTTGACATTTCGTCGAATTCGTTAAAGTAGGATGATCTGTAATAACCTTTACCGGAATATCCTTAAAACGTTATAGAAACTTATTCAATGCCCAAATTATGGCAACCAAACCTAAGGGTAAGATAATTTTGTAAGGGAATAATGAGTGCCTCTGTATTCAAAATCCTCGAAGCATGTAAGTCCACCTTCATACGCCAACACTGCTGCAACTCCAGGAAAACTAGCGTCACAGTAAACTCAGGTGTTTGCCATTAAAATATTTTTATTGCATAATTATTAAAATTGATGCAGATATTGTCAGTTGCACATGGACATGCTGTGAAGCATCAGCCTGCGACATGTAGCGCAGAGCTTTCGAATGCATATGAAACAAGCAAAATCAGGTTTTAGAAAACATATTGAATTTGTACTTGTGTGTGTGGGGAGGGGAGGGGGGAGATAAAGCTATTTTTAGTGAAATTGAACGAAATTTGGAAAAACTGGTTGTCGTTAAAAAAAGTACCATTTTTCGGTCTTTTATTACTGTTTTTTGTTTTTACATATAAAGGATCCATGAGCTCACACACACACAAAAAAAAATCTTTAATTTTCAATAGAGGAAATATTGATTGGTTGATTCTTTTACACGTTATTGTAGAAGGTGCAATGAAAAATGTCGTTTCAACTATACAGATAATTATCGCTTCATTTTGACAAAGCGTGCAATACATGGTGCAGGATGAGCGAGCATAGCACACCAATATTACGTATTGCTGGTTTTTATCCTATTACGAATTGATGGTTTAACAGTAAAATTAGATAAATGTAAAAAAAATTAAGAATAGAAATAAAATATTTGAATGCCAAAATTACTCGGGTCGGAATGAAACCATATGCTAAAAAAACTACAGCGGAAAAATTGAGAAAACTACAGTTATTACTTCCCTGTCACCCCCACACCTAAAAAATTTGAACAAATAGCAATGTTCTTGGATATGGTTATCGGGGTTTCCAAATTTACTTCACATTTTTCATAATTGTGTGAAACTTTATAAACTTTGAAATGAAAGAGAACCTAGTTCATATCGGCAGAAGAGGCTCAAAAAGCTTTTAAGCGTTTAAATAATTCTTTAATCTATATCCCTTTCCGTGCCATTCCAAATTAGCTATTGCCACTAGAAGTTTACTGTGACGTTAGTTTTTTTTTTTTGGAGTTGCTGCAGTGTTGGCTCAGGAAGGTGGACTTACATGCTTCGAGAATTTTGAATACAGAGGCACTCATTATTCCCTTACAAAATTATCTTACCATTAGTTTTGGTTGACATAATTTGGGCATTGAATATGTTTCTATAAGTCAGTAAATCTAGTTTTTGTCTTACTTTTTATTCTATCTACGAAAATGGAAAAAGCCCAAAGTTGACGTACTTTTTGGGCAGAAGAACGGTAACATACCCTTTAATCCTTCATGCAGGGAAAGTGGTATGTTTATGAAACCAGTTAATTTTATCTACAAAATGCCACAATGGCGCCAGAATTTCGGTAAAAAATTTCCATTAATCCCCCCGTCCCTAACGATATCGTTATCAATGTCTATTTTTTTTCTTTTGTTTTCAGTGATAGTTATATAGATATTGTTATACATTTATTATTCGCACACCTTATTGATTCAGATGAAGTCAATAAAATATCCCTAATATATATGAAATAACTTTATATCAAATAATACTTAAAAGAAATAGCTACTATTAAAAAGCATTTAATAATAGCTTTTTGTTACATAATGAATTCAACAGTAATAATGCCTTATTTCACTTGTCCCTCCTCAGCAGGGGGCAGACAGAACTTATGAACAAAGCGAGTGGATAACATTCTTTTTCTATTTTCAAGTAGTAAACACAACAAGTATAATTTAAAACGTACTTCGGACCTAGTTCTCCGACTAGTGGATTATATATGCATACACATATGACAGAAAAATAGGAATGTCAAACGTTGGGATGTTCCAGATTTTGAAATTAAATAATTTTATAATCATTTAATGATTTTAATACTAACCTTGTATTTTCATAAAAATAGACAACTGACTAAGAAAAACTAACAGACTATAATTTGAGGTAAAGAATAAGTTTACAAATAAAAAGAGGAAACTTTGCTTCTATTAAAAATAATAACGATATCAAAAGACTAATACCCCCTAGAGAAATCTTACGATATCATGTGCCAGACCCCTAGAGCTATCTTATGATATCATGTACCAGACCCCTCCCCTTCCCTCTAAAGTGGTAACGTTATATATGCCCAGCTTCAATGGGTCAATATATCAATTTTTTTATCAAGTTTTCCTGAAAATTCATCTTTTACTTGATTAAACTTTGTATGATTTATTGCATAATTCAGAGAAGTAATTAATCGAATAATATATATTGCAACCCGACAAATTGTTGTTTTAATCAAATTTATCATAAAATTGACTTAAATTATCCTTTGTTAAAGTGCTTAGCTAATAATCATTAATCATTGTCAAAATAGGGTACCGCATTTTTGTAAATTAAAGTAGCTTTGATATGGCATCAATCTGAGCATATATAACGGAAATGCGAGTATGCTTTTTTATTTGGAAGTAATAAATCAGATTTCATGTGCGCGAAATATATTTTTAACTATTTCTACCGGTGACGAAAGACACCATAAAAGACTGATTTAAGGTAGTTTTACGTGTAGTTTTTAAATTAAAACAATCACAAATCCCTTTTAATACATTGAAATCCTTAGTTTCCATTCAGAACCAGCATTAGAAATAAAAGTAAAAAAACTTTAAATCGAAATCGCAAAAGGTATCAATTGACTCTAGTAGAACTTGTGATGATACATTAACCTCCTCAGACCCCAGCGTTTATTTTTATAATTTTTTCTACTGTAGTTATGAATTTATATTAACAGACTGCTAACTAAATAAATTAAAAACGAACAAAAAATAAAATTTATTTTTTGTATCTTAAATTTGATGTATCCTATATAGGATACGTGGGGACTAAATGAGTACATTTTCTGACAGTTTACTATGAATTTTTTGCATGACAAAAGCAATGGAAAATAAGAAATAATTTTGCATTTAATAACTTTTTATTACTAATGAACTCTCCAAATCGTATATTAGCATATAGAAAAATTATTTACCTTTTTTATTTTTATTTTATTTTATTTTATTTTTTACTTTTGTTTACATTTTTCGAAATTTTTTTATAATTAATGTACGAATTTGTTATAAAACAGTCTTATCTTTTCAATTGACGACATTTCGTGAAGCAGTTCCTTTCCTTTGTGAGACAAATAAATATATTTCAAACATTACATCGTGCTCTAGCTTTTGTTGAGTTACTGCCAGGATATCTGCAACGTGATGTACTTATTTGCTGTGGCATTTCACGAAGGTGGAAGGCAGACACTTTTCTTTATTCAGGACATGGTTCAGGGTAGGGATTCCTTCTTTTCTTTTCAGTGGAGACATAAACTTAATATCAGAATCGGTTTCTGTAACTTCATTATTCATTACTGAATAAATCAGCCACTGTGAATTAAGGTTTCAGCCACTCGTTCTCGAAATTCCAAATAATCTAAAATATTTTTGCTATTGGTATTTAAATACCGTGCTGCTCGATGATACTCTATCTACCCAGCAGCCAATGAGAAATCTACAAAATGAAATATTGTTCTTAAAGTCCACTTTCTTGTCTTTGCAGATATTTTATAGAAACCAATCCATCATTCCTTACTAGTTGGTCCATAGAATTCCTTCCAGTTTTTCTTAAAGTAGCATCAGAAGTAAATTCTGCAGCTTTAGGAATATTTGACTTTCTTATTGTACCTGTACCTTCTAAACCTTTAATATGTAATATGTCAAGTAGAGGAACTGACATAAAATAACGGTCTGCAAATATATGGAATCTTTCAGGAAGATTTTCCGACAAGCCTACTATCACTTTCTCTCCAATATCTAGATTATCTTCACTTCCGTTAACTGTGATTGTATCGCCTTTTCCTTCACATAGAAAAAAAATCTGAAGGTCAGGGAAGATCAATCAGGGAAAGTTGCAACAAAATGTTTTAATCCATATAGATTTGGTTTCCCGAAGTAAAACGTCTGAATTCAACACTATTCAAAACAGTGTTGCATTCAGGTGGTGGGCAGGGGACACATCCCCCTGGAACATTGAAGTGTCCTCCATGGAAGGTTTGAGATTTTATGCATTTTAATGAACAGAAGTGTAATTTCCCTCCCGGAACTTTACAATCCCCCTCCCCCCCCCCCCTTCGGAGTGGTAGAAATCCCTCCTGGAGAAAAATATCTGAATTCAACACTGACTAAAAACATTCCTGTTATTTAATAACCTTAATTTATGTTCATTATCGTAAATATTCATGCCAATTTACAGTTGTTTAGTTCCAATGTATCTTTAAGACAACATAAAAAGTTAACATTACGTGATAGAGTCAATACCCATGTATCCTACTAGATATATCAAATATAAAGCTAGTTCACAGCATTAAAATTACATATTATTTAAAAATATTTTGTACTAGAATAAACTTCATTCATCTATTTTTATTTCATAAATAAAGGTTACAAGATTAATTGTTTTTTAAATAATTATGCTTAACTTTTTTCCGACGTAAACTGCTAACATTTTTGCTGCAGCCATTTTGAAATAACGCATCTCAAGCCAAAAGAGCGCTCTGAGAATCAAATTGTTATTTTGCATTAGTACTGCCATCTATTAGGTTCCACGCATACCAATTTCTCTTTTTTAAACATTATTTTTATACGTGAAAAAAAAATGTAATGATATATATCCTGTAGGATACACGGGGTCTGAGGAAAAACAATGTGAACTTTGAACGATAATACATTGAATCACACAACAATCAGAAGTATGAATTTTCATACGTGCATGCAGGGTGATTAAAAAAAAAAAGTTTACAAAATGACATTTCCTTCACATTGGCAATTAAGGAATACAACAAGAATAAATATCACATAGGATCATAGATCTTGACAGAGATAATATATGAAACTACATTACATATTCAAATATTGACACTTGTTGGCTGGAAAGAAGGAAAAAACGAAAAAGAGAGGAGTGAAAAAGAGGTAAGTTACAAGATCTCGTGTGAAACTGCGAAACAACACCTTTTGAAACTGAGGATGTCTCCGAAAGAGGGATAAAAACGTTTGTAAGAAAGAAGCCAAAATGTATTAGACAATGCATTAATTGTTATATAATATATTTTTACAGCCTGCTGAAATATATACTTTTAAATCAAATAGGGGAAGATGTCTTAAAATTTTTATGAAAAAGTAAAGGGGATGTATTTTCTGGAAATCGATTTTAATATGTATAGAAACAAGATAAATAATTTTTAAATGAAAAAAAGACCTCATGATTTTTTACATTTTTTATATATTAATGTACTAACAGATAAGAACAAATGTCCATACTCTAATGGCTACTACAATAATAATGCCTGAAATATTTGTATAAGGTGAATATAAGTATAATACGGGCATTAAAAAAGACAGTGACTTCTGTCGATAAACTTTAACTAAATAAGAAGTTATCGCTTTTAGAATTATACCCACGCAATACTTGAAACGACGTTTCCGAAACTTTGAAATCATTTTTCTCCAAATGACGTTTTTAGGCTTAAAGCGCATGATATCTCTAAAACTTCTGAATATTTTTCCATGAAATTTTCAAAACCTATGTTTCAGGTTAGTCTGTATAAACTGAACCTGAAATTTCCTGTTTATTGTTAAAAAAAAAAAATGTGATTATACTGTCGAATTTTCAGATTTATGCATTAGATAAATACAACTTTGTATTAAAAATATAAAATGCTTTAAATACAAATTTATTTACATTCTGAGTAATTGTTACAATCTTAAGTATAAGTCGGCACAAATATTTTCATTCTAGTCGCAAAATTCATTTTGTAATCCTGCACGTAAGCTGTTATGCCAATTTTCAGTTTGTCAAATATCTGACAGTTTGGCACCCCCTGTAAATTCTAATTCTGCATCTTGCAATTTTTAAATACACGAAATGAAAGAACAGACTTATATCTTTCATTTCAGTAAAAATTGTGTTTTAAAACCACATACATTTTAAGATGTTAAATGTTGAAAATAGTCTTTCTTTTGAATTTTTCTAATATTAAGAGTCCTGAGACCCCTTAAAGAATTTCTACTCACGAAAAAAAAATATATATCGAAATGTCAGTATAAGTCAGAGCGTACAATTTGTTGTCAGGGAGATGCTTCATACAATTATTTTTTAAATGTAACCTTCGCCTTTTTCAATCGTAGAGTTTCTGTCTTATAATAAAACAAATTTTAATTATCGTAAATAATGGTAAATCGGCTCTTCCACGATGACTGTAAGATAACCATTAAGATAACAATTAATTTAAGAGCTTTAATAAATTGCACCTTTTTTGGTTATATTACAAAACATCTTACGAACACCATTATACGATTAAATGAACTAAATATTTTCTACTGCCTTTGAATACATTATAATAGAGCCTTATCAGCACAGTGGTTATTTGTATACAAGGTGTTCCAAAATTCCAACGACAAGTTCAGGGGGATGTTAGTAGACATGAAGAGGATGAAAAATTACCATTGAACGTGGGGTCGCAAACCACGTATTTAATGAAAAATGCCGGATGTTTCGTCCTAACTCAATTTGTGTTGACGGTAATAGCTTTTTGAAAACTGAAATATACTATAGTAAGACATTTAACAGACATTCTTACCTTTGTTGTAAATGTGATAAGACCAAACAAAAGTGACAGAAGTTTGCATTATACGCGGCAGCAGTATGCACTTGACACCCCGCATTTTAGACGGTGATTATCAGTTCACAAGGTATCATCGATTGCTTGAGCAACATATTTTTCCAGATCTTTTCGTGATGTTGTCACATTTCACGCAAAACAAGATACATATCGTTGCATTTTCATTGCAATGTTTTTATTTTTCTCTAAATTATTACCGTCAATCCGAGATCAGTTAGGATAAAACACCATGTATTTGTTTCTAACTAAGTGGTTTTTGACCCTTGTTCTATGGCAATCCACCCACCATCCCCATTCTCAATTTGTCCGTCGAATTTTGGAACACCTTCTATAAGTGCACACTTGGCAAAATTATTATTATTATTATTATTATTTAATTTTACACTTACATATTTGTACATATTTGTACATTTTTTTCTTTTTGCATCTTCGTGCATCGTAATACTTTTCGCATACATTTATTTACATTTTAATTTTTTTTTTCAAGTAAAAGCTATAGACAAAAAAAAATACCGAAAAAATCCAGGGAAATACAGTAAAAAGGAAACTTAAGGCGAAAATTCCCCAATGATGGGTACATTTTTATCCTTATAAATAATGGGAGATTATTTATATTCCCTTTTCTCATTTCTTACCTGAAAAGGATACTCTTGACAAAACCGAAGATATAAAAGTCTTAAAAATGTGCGAAAAGAGAACAATAAATAAAAGTGCACCTATAAAAAGTAAAATAAAAAGGCATTTTCATATTTTATTTCCAAGAATTTTATTAAACATTCGTGATAAGAACCCTTTTTATTTATTCAACTTTTATATTACTTTGATTTAAAAAAAATACGGGAAACATTTTTAAACAAATAAATACCTGATGGTATTCGAGATAGTCTTTGCATAACATTTAAATTAATTTTAAAAGAAAATTGAAAGTTGTCATGTTAAATCATAAATGTCTGCCCTTTTGTTATAAAGATTTCAAACAATGTCCTAAATATTTTAGATTTCCATTTTATCATTGTAGACTTAAACCTTACTTCTTTTATAATTTGATTCGTTTCTTTCAATTTTTCCATTCTTATTAAAATTCCTTAGAATATTTTTTTTAATGAAATACAATAAATAGAGCTAAGCATAACTAAGCCTTTTTTAAAATTAAAAACAAATTTTATGTGTTTTTTATTAACGCATTTATTATTAACAAGCCTTTACTATTAATTAGGAATACTTTATTACAAGCATTTCAAACAATAATCTAAATATTTTATATTTCCTTTTTGTCATTGTCGACTACATATATTTCATTAAATATTTAACTCGTTTCTTTGTATTTTTTCATTTTCATTAAAATACATTAGAATTCTTTTTTAATTAGATACAATATCTAAACGTAGTCTAGTCATCTTTTTAAATTCATAAACAAGTTTTTATTTTTTTGATAAAATCAATTCCTAATAACAAGACTTTACTAAAACTATGAATTTATAATAATTAATACTGATTAATTATTATTTTTCATCAAAACGTTTCATAGAATTTATTAACAATTTTCATGATTATTAATATGAGGGTCTCACAACCATAGAAGACCAAGTCAATTAAAAAAAAGGATATAGTCCATTTAGAAGGTGCATAAAATATGTTGTATTCACTCACACAATGAACCAAGTCTCTAAAGAGATGCCGTATATGAGAAAGTATTATTATTATTTTTATATTATTATTATTTATTATTATTATTATTATTATTATTATTATTATTATTATTTATTATTATTATTATTTTAATATGAGGGGCTGGCTCACAACCATAGAAGACCAAGTCAATTTAAAAAAAAAGGATATAGTCCATTTAGAAGGTGCATAAAATATGTTTTATTCACTCACACAATGAACCAAGTCTCTAAAGAGATGCCGTATATGAGAAAGTATTATTATTATTTCTATATTATTATTATTATTTATTATTATTATTATTATTATTATTATTATTATTATTATTATTATTATTATTATTATTATTATTATTTATTATTATTATTATTTTAATATGAGGGGCTCACAACCATAGAAGACGAAGTCAATTTTAAAAAAAAGGATATAGTCCATTTAGAAGGTGCATAAAATATGTTTTATTCACTCACGCAATGAACCAAGTCTCTAAAGAGATGCCATATATGAGAAAGTATTATTATTATTTTTATATTATTATTATTTATTATTATTATTATTATTTATTATTAATAATTTTCATGATTATTAATATGAGGGGCTCACAACCATAGAAGACAAAGTCAATTTAAAAAAAAAAAGGATATAGTCCATTTAGAAGGTGCATAAAATATGTTTTATTCACTCACACAATGAACCAAGTCTCTAAAGAGATGCCGTATATGAGAAAGTATTATTATTTTTTTAATATTATTATTATTATTTATTATTATTATTATTATTATTTATTATTATTATTATTATTATTTATTATTATTATTTATTATTATTATTATTATTTATTATTATTATTATTATTATTATTTATTATTATTATTATTATTTTAATATGAGGGGCTCACAACCATAGAAGACCAAGTCAATTTAAAAAAAAAAGGATATAGTCCATTTAGAAGGTGCATAAAATATGTTTTATTCACTCACACAATGAACCAAGTCTCTAAAGAGATGCCGTATATGAGAAAGTATTATTATTATTTTTATATTATTATTATTTATTATTATTATTATTATTTATTATTAATAATTTTCATGATTATTAATATGAGGGGCTCACAACCATAGAAGACCAAGTCAATTTAAAAAAAAAGGATATAGTCCATTTAGAAGGTGCATAAAATATGTTTTATTCACTCACACAATGAACCAAGTCTCTAAAGAGATGCCGTATATGAGAAAGTATTATTATTATTTTTATATTATTATTATTTATTATTATTATTATTTATTATTATTATTATTATTTATTATTAATAATTTTCATGATTATTAATATGAAGGGCTCACAACCATAGAAGACCAAGTCAATTTAAAAAAAGGATACAGTCCATTTAGAAGGTGCAAAAAATATGTTTTATTCACTCACACAATGAACCAAGTCTCTAAAGAGATGCCGTATATGAGAAAGTATTATTATTATTTTTATATTATTATTATTTATTATTATTATTATTATTTATTATTAATAATTTTCATGATTATTAATATGAGGGCTCACAACCATAGAAGACCAAGTCAATTTAAAAAAAAAGGATATAGTCCATTTAGAAGGTGCATAAAATATGTTTTATTCACTCACACAATGAACCAAGTCTCTAAAGAGATGCCATATATGAGAAAGTATTATTATTATTTTTATATTATTATTATTTATTATTATTATTATTATTTATTATTAATAATTTTCATGATTATTAATATGAGGGCTCACAACCATAGAAGACCAAGTCAATTTAAAAAAAAAGGATATAGTCCATTTAGAAGGTGCATAAAATATGTTTTATTCACTCACACAATGAACCAAGTCTCTAAAGAGATGCCATATATGAGAAAGTATTATTATTATTATTATATTATTATTATTTATTATTATTATTATTATTTATTATTAATAATTTTCATGATTATTAATATGAGGGCTCACAACCATAGAAGACCAAGTCAATTTAAAAAAAAAGGATATAGTCCATTTAGAAGGTGCATAAAATATGTTTTATTCACTTACACAATGAACCAAGTCTCTAAAGAGATGCCGTATATGAGAAAGTATTATTATTATTTTTATATTATTATTATTATTTATTATTATTATTATTATTATTTATTATTATTATTATTATTATTTATTATTATTATTATTATTATTTATTATTATTATTATTTTAATATGAGGGGCTCACAACCATAGAAGACCAAGTCAATTTAAAAAAAAAGGATATAGTCCATTTAGAAGGTGCATAAAATATGTTTTATTCACTCACACAACGAACCAAGTCTCTAAAGAGATGCCATATATGAGAAAGTATTATTATTATTTTTATATTATTATTATTTATTATTATTATTATTTATTATTATTATTATTATTATTTATTATTAATAATTTTCATGATTATTAATATGAGGGGCTCACAACCATAGAAGACCAAGTCAATTTAAAAAAAAGGATATAGTCCATTTAGAAGGTGCATAAAATATGTTTTATTCACTCACACAATGAACCAAGTCTCTAAAGAGATGCCATATATGAGAAAGTATTATTATTATTTTTATATTATTATTATTTATTATTATTATTATTATTTATTATTAATAATTTTCATGATTATTAATATGAGGGGCTCACAACCATAGAAGACCAAGCCAATTTAAAAAAAGGATAGAGTCCATTTAGAAGGTGCAAAAAATATGTTTTATTCACTCACACAATGAACCAATTCTGTAAACAGATGCCATATATGAGAAAGTATGTGAAAACAAGGTTGGTGCACTGTGGGAGTAGATAAAACGGATTTTATAAATCTTATAAATGAACTATCTCATTTGTTTTTCAAAATGGACTTGGTCTACTATAGTTGTGAACCATTCATACAGACTGGCCTCCAAAAGTTAAGGTACAGGGACTACAGAAGAATGACAAAATTATACGAACACCTATGTCACCAATGGCTTACGAATCGAAATTTTTCAATAAATGTTCCAAACATGAAGTTCCTTTTTGGACTTACTGAAATGGGATTCTGGAGATGACTTTTTATCTCTGGCGTTATCTGGGATAAAGATTGCCTGCGCTTTCGGACCGCTAAACGAATCAATTCTCTTTTATTCCTATCAGAAAGCTTTCTTTTCCGTCCACTGCTGTACTTCGCAGACGACACTTTACCGCATTTCTATCACAACGGCTGACACAGTACTCCTTGCATGCCCCAAATAATTGGCTGTTTCCCTCGCCGAGCAACCAACGCACCGCATTCCAACAATTATTCCTTTTTTCGAACTCTGACAGGTCAGTTATTATTGAGTTTTCCATGTCGTATGTTAAGCGCATGCAACACCTATGGCTGATGTTGAGCGACTGATACCTTACCTTTCATAACCACTGGGTTTCAGAATTCAGTGCAAAGTGACATACGCGTTCTGCTTCTTTGAAATGGACCATGCCTTTTTCATGGGTGTTCGTATTATTTTATCACCCATCTGTACATGCTTTTGATTGCACACGGTTTGTCGAATATCTACCAACATTATTGACGAATTGTTCATGAATTTCTAGGATGTAAAGAATATGTTTGATTTCACATTTCTCGATGAAGATTTAGTTGGGCAGTCAATTAGGGGGATAATAATAAATTTAATAATAAAATAATATTTGCGATCAGCTATGCAACAGAAAATGCTCCTGTTCGACGTTTGTGTGTATTTGTGTAAGCATAGCACTCACATTCATAAAGATGTTAACGTTTATGTGAAAAATTCAAAAGTTTTTTGTTTATAGTATACAAAGTTTTCAACCAAATTTAACACAACTTTCCGAAAACCTGACAAAGAACAGTAGCAATAGTAAACTTCAATTAAAACACGAATATATTGAATATTTGATGAGATATGGGCACTTGTATGAAATAATTTTCTGCTGCGCATGCGTGGAAGATTTCAAAATTTTTATTTCATAATTTGGTAGTCAGCTATTTAGGGCAACTTATCTAAAATATCCAGTCAAATATCGAGAAATTTCACAAAGATAGGGGCGATATAGTGAGTTGCTTTCTAAAAATAGCTTTATTATAAGGGTTTTTCCACAACTTTTCAATCAACTCACTTTATCTTTCTGAGTTTTTACAATACGTGACTGAACTTTTTACAGAAGTTACCGAAAATAGCTGGCTACCAAATTATGAAATAAAAATTTTGAAATCTTCCACGCATGCGCAGTTAAAAATTATTTCATACAAGTGCCCATATCTCATCAAATATTCAATATACTCATGTTTTAATTGCAGTATACTGTTCTTTGTCAGGTTTTTGGAAAGTTGTGTTAAATTTGGTTGAAAACTCTGTAAGCTACAAACAAAAAACTTTTGAATTTTTCACGAAAACGTTAACATCTTTACGAATATGAGTGCTATGCTTACAAAAATGCATACAAACGTTGAACAGGATCCAAATAGTCATTTACCACGGAGACAAATCATTTCCAGCCTTTTCTGTTACATAGGTAATCGCAACTATTATTTTATTATTAAATTTATTATTAGTCCCCTAATTGTACCCCCGATAAATCTTCACCGAGCAATATGAAATGAAACATGTTCTTTACATCCGAGAAGTTCAAGAACAATTCGTCAATAATGTTGGTAGATATTCGACAAACTGTGTACAATCGAAAGCATCCCGTCCTTGTACTTTAACTTTTGGAGGCTAGTGTATGATTGAGGAAAAAAACCCGAAACGAATAGGGCAAATAGTACATTTAAGGCAATAATCCCGCAGTGGTAAGTATGTAGACATAAAAAAAAAATTTAGTCATTTATTTAAATTAAAAAACAAATTTTTATAAATAAAAATCTTAAGGCGAAACTCAATATTTCACCTATATTCAAGCATAAAATATGCAATATGAATTTTAAAAAGTTCACTGTTTTACTTAAAAGGCGAATAAAATAATTAAAGAGATGTTACAAGTTAAAAATATACATTTTATTTAAAATCTTCTTTGTACTTTCAGGCTTTACCAAGCCCTTCATCACAGAAAATTATAATAACTAATTACTGTTTATTTATACAAATACTTGGATTCAAGAAACTGCTACTTCTACTTTCAACTCTAATAATTATTGGTTCTCTCATTTTCAAAAGGAAGTGACGCATTTGTATAAATAGACAGCAATTAGTTATTATAATATTCTCTGATGAAGAGCTTGGTAAAGTTTGAAAGTACTATAAGTTTTTAAATAAAATATATATTTTTAACTTGTAACATCTCTTTTATTATTTTAGTCGCCTTTTAAGTAAAACAGTGAACTTTTTAAAGTTCTTATTGTATATTTTATGTCAAATTTTTACATTTCGATAAAAGCAATTATTAACAATAAGACTTTCCTAAAACTCTAAATTTATAATAATTAATATTGATTAATAATAATTATTTATAAAAAAATTCCATGAATTAATAATAATTTTCATAATTATTGCCGAAACGTCAGTGAAGGCTTACTGTGGAGACACGAAAAGTTTTGATTTCCGTTTGTCTGTCTGTCTGTCTGTCTGTCCGTCTGTTCCGCGATAACTGCCGCAAAAAGCATCCGATCGGCTTGAAATTAATGTGGCATGTTGATGAGGTACTCGGACTTAGCTGTATGGTTTTTGGTTAAATTTGGTTCATTCGTTCGGGAAATATAGAACATTTTATTTTGCTCTGTAATGCTTTTCAATGGCAAGTCAGACGATTTTCAAATTTTCATTTGTTGAAAGAAATGGCTCATATAAAAAATGGATTTAAATGGTAAATTTTTGATGCTGAAATTTTTAAATAAGAGTAGTAAATTATTCCTATTAGTTTGCAATTTTGTCAAAACATTTGTCAGAGCTTTTAAATTAGGTGTATAACTTATGATGGAATTTTATACATGTGTTCGAATAATATAAAACATTTTATTTTATGAATTTACTTATATTTCATTTTTTTTTCTTTTAACCGTTGCGTAGCAACTATATCTCATCTAAAAATATCATAAATGTGAAAGTATGTATGGTTTTTAAAGTCCAATCAAAGTTAAAAGGAATGAATTAATGAATACCTTTGTATAGATATTTGCATATAGATTGATTTAAACGCAGAAATGAAAATAGTATTTATATACTATATAGAATAATATCTTTATTTATGTATTCAACTATTTTGATTATAAAGGAAAAAGTTCGTTATTTTCATACAGAATAAACTGACATTATTCTATTAAACTTTATAAACTTTATTGTTGCCAAAAAAAAAAAAAAAAAAAAGGAATAACAATTTCTCCCAAAGAGTTCATTTTAATTTGTAAGATTTTCACGTGCAAAGGGAAAATGCAGCAAATTACAAATAATAAAAAAAAGATAAATAGGACAGGATTGAATACATATAAACATTTCACACCAAATACCACCTAAATTAATTTTTGTAGTGGTATTTTCCCACACTACGAAGAAAGATTCCTCGATTTACACGATTTTACTTGGCCTTCCTTTTCTCATTGGTTGCGATTTCATTTTCGCAATTGCGTATATTAATTGGCACAAAATTTTACATTTTTATGACTGAGGTATATGTAAGGCCATACAAATAAGAAATTCCGTATTGTTTCCTATAAAATGTGATAAAGTGTTGGTTAACTATATATGTTTCTATTAAGAGGAGCAGGGCTGCCAAGCCTCCGGCGTTCTGGATACCAGTATTTTAATACAAAAAATGTTACTTTATTTAATTGAAACATTTGCGCGATTTAAAAGAACAACATTTTCTGTAAGGTAATAGTGTTGTGCAAAAAGCCTGAGACTTGCCATGTCTGGTGGTGAGTGAAATGTTTTATTTAATGCATTTATCTCTATTTTAATGCTACGTGAACAACGTCCCGTGTAACAGCTTGTAGAGTGTAAAATAAATTATTAAAATAATCCCTATTACGAAAAATGAAACAAAATGCCCGGCTAAGGGAAATAAAATGTTAGTTAACCTTTCGTAATTTGACCTGAACACAGGTGTGCATCAAATTTCAACGGTGTTTGTAACATCACGATTTTAAATTAAATGTGGATACTATTAAAAGGCTATCACAAAAAATACTTAACGGCGCCATATCACGTTTATCTATTTAGTCAATTGGAAGTGGACACGATGATGAATTATTAACCGTTAGGTTTAGAACTCCCCCTACTTTAGGGTGATTTTAGTAAGTTAATGCTATCGAGTACATTTTTAGATATTTAGATTAGATCTTAGATATAAATATTGCAGAATGGTAATCAAAATTATTATTAGATTTCTAAATTAGATGTCTCAGTTTACATTTCCAAAAGTTCTTTATCCATTAGATACAGATGTTTGTGGTTAGCAGGCAAGTAAATACTGCTGTATGGATATTAGGATAACGTAAAATGCTTGACCAAATTGTTGCTTATCCTTGTAAATCGCAGTGTAAAAATGAATCTAAGATATAGGATAATCATTAACTCAATCAATAGAAAATTACAAATGCAAAATAAATTACACAACGGAGGGTTCAGGGGGGGGGCACCCCCCTGAAGAAATTTGCTTTATTATACAAAAATTACTAGAATAAGTAGCTCGTGAGAATTTCAGAATATTATTACATAACAACGTGTTTAATTTAACGCTTCTAATGTCTGAAACCATCGAAATATTTTTTCTCCTTCTATAAATGTTTGTGTAATTTAAAAGTTTAAATTTTGTTTTTGTAGAAAGATTAATATTAAGCAAAATTTGCTAAAAACAATAAGTTGCAGAGATGACGTTGAGGCTCTTGATCTGCAGATTTACTAGTTAATATACTAGCTTAATATAGCTTAAGGAAAAGTTAATATAGCTTAAGGAAAAATTGGGAAGCATTAGAGCAAATAGAAAATTTAAGTCAATAATCCGCCAGCGATGAGTAAATAGATCTAAACGTAGTCTAGTCATTTTTTTATACTTTCCAACAAAGTTGAAAAGTGTTTATGATTTCGGTTTGTCTGTCTGCCTGTCTGCGCTGTAACTCTCGTAAATATAGTCGGATCGCCCTGAAAGTCTTCGATGTTATTAAGGCTCACCATTGTACGATCCCTATTTCAAATGAAGTTTGTAGCATGTTTAGTTCATTTACAGGGACCGTCAAAATATTCCGTTACATTACGACCAATGGTAAAAAACCGTTTCAAATGATTTTTAATGGTGTTAAACACTTTCAAGCATAAAATAATTTATATGCATTTTTGAAGTGCACTAAAATAAACCTTCTGAAGAATATTCGGTGCAAATAATACTTATTATTCATTTACAGGGCCACACAAAAGAATTCCGTTACATAATGTTATGGATTATTTGCGGCGTATTTTAATTATGTTTAACTATTTCATATATAATGAAATTGATGTACGTTGCTAAGCTAAGGTTTACTATCACTTATTTCATGCATAATAAGAAGTGCATAGCATTTACAGGGACACACAAAATATTTCAGGTACTATATTGTGTCCGAAGTACTGTACATAAGAGATGATTGCTGGAAATGCATTTTTAATTATGATATGCGCTTTTATGTTTTACTATATTTATGCATACTATACGGTGTGTATAAATGCTATAGTTCATATACTGGGCTACTCAAAAGAATTCGTATGGGTTACTGAGCATGAACGTAAATTACTTAAAGGTGGTTTTTAAAGGAGTTGTGTATTTTTACGCTGAATTGCATTTATTTTACTGAGAAATGTTTGTATAATATAGATAAAATTATATACACGATCACACAAAGAACTGGATACATAACCTCTATGGATGATGATAATATCTGAAAATGTGATTTCAGTTGTTTTAAGAGTGTTTTAGTTTACAGCAAATTCTAGCTAAATAGTGGCGTGTAATAAAGGTACTACTGGCTATGGACGGTAACTGCTGAAATCAATTTTTAAAATGTTTTATGGTTTTCTAAAATGTTTATTTAGATATCTTATTTACATTATTTCCCTAATTAACGTAATTAAAAAACAAATTTTTATATGTTTTTCCTAAAAGCAATTATTAATGATAAGACTTTACTAAAACTATGAAATTATAAAAATTAATATTGATTAATAATAATTCATTTATCAGAAAGTTTCAAAGAATGTATTAATACTTTTCCGGATTATTAAAACATGATTAAGGAAAAAAAAGAAAGCAATACACCTCATAGAAAATTTAAGGCAATAATCCACTAGTGGCGAGTATATTTTCATTTTTATAAATAATAGAAGATTATTTATATCCTTTTCTCCCATTTCTTACCTAAAAATGATACTCTTGACAAAACCAAAGAATGAAAGCTCAAAAAATATGAGAACTAAGGTCAATAAATAAGCGTTACACTAGAAAAATAAAACGGATTCTAAAATTTTACTTTAAAACATTTTATTTAAAGTTTGTGATAAAAACCCCTTCATTTGATGTTTTTTTTTTTTTTTTTTTTTTTTTTTTTTTTTTTTTTTTTTTAATTTTGAAACAAATAAATGTCTTATGGTATTGCAGCGTATTTTCGAAATATTAAAATTAATGCAGAAGCAAAATTTAAAGTTGACATGTTAAATCCTAATCTTCTGAATTTTTTTATTATAAAGATTTTGAACATTGTCCTAAATATTTTGGATTGTCATTATAGACTACACTTATTTAACTTAACATCTAATTTTTCTTTCTAATATCTCTATTGCCATTAAAATTCATCAAAATTCAATTTCATTGGGAGAGAATGGATGATCCAAATTATATCTAGGCATTTTGTATATGTTTTTTATTAAATAGTATATTTATATAGCCTTTATTATTAGTCTTATTAATAAAGGCATAATTATGAATCTGTACAGTTAAAAGACAAGGCTGCTTTTTTAGTCATCTGCCCTGAACATTCTACTGAATCAATTTTAATAATTTATTGCGTTAAATTAGTGTAAAAATAGTGAATATATAAATATGAAAAGTATGCATGTAACTTTTGCGGTGGTGAAAACGACGTTAATTTTAGACTTCGTAAAAAAAATTGTATTTGTTTCATAGTGGCGCAATTTTCGTGGATTTTTCATTACTAAATATCAAAGAACAAAGCCTCAATTATTAATTTCGTAATTTCGTATCTTAATTGCGTGTTTCTGGTTACGTATAGAAATGAAGTTTAATTTTTCAATAATTTGAAAGTTTTAAATTAAACTTTTGTTAAAAATAATATTTGTCTTCAGAGTTAGGTCAGTCAATGTAAGATTGATTTGTGTATAACGGGCACTTTTTTTCAAAAATTTAGGGCAAAAATCCTAGTTGCGCGTTATACACGGAATAATTTTTTACAGCTGGATGTAATCACGCGATAAACATATGAATCAAGAAATGCATTGAAAGGACAGATTAAAACTCAAAAAATCTTACTTAATAGAAGTATTGTTGCATCTTTATTTTACTCCTTGCACATTTTTGCACAACAGCACTAGTAACATTATTTAAACGCTAATTAGCAATTCTCATTGCCGCTACTGGTGTTGTCCTCGTCATCACTGGCACAGTCGATATCCTCGTAAATCATTTCGTCCATCCATCCGTTTCGTCATCGTTCCATCCATCTGATTGGAAATTCCGGTCACTTTGAAGTTCTTTATTATCATCTCGGCTGAGATGGAATTCCAAGCTTCACATATCCACTCACTTACAGTTGGGAATGACGCACGTTTCATTCTCCCTCTTGGAGTAAAGGTGTGATCTGTTGTCGTCATCCATCGATTATAGGCACGCCGAAATGCAACCTTAAATGGTCGGTTGATGACAACATCTAAGGGCTACAACACTTTCGTCATCCCACCTGGTATCACAACCAAATCACTTGAGTGGCGAATTTTCGCTTTTACTCCAGGCTTCGTGTGTCCATGGAAACTGTCTAGGACCAGCATCGATGGCTGACGTAAAGCACCTTGCCGACGTTCCCACACAACGTTAATCCAATCTTTCATAAGCTCATCCGTCATCCACCCTTTTTCCTGTGCTCTTACAATTATGCCGACTGGAAAGGATTCTTTTGGGATAGTTTTACGTTTAAAAATCACATATTGTGTCAACTTGCGGCCGTCAGCCGTAATGGTCAGCATAACGGTGCATCGTTGCTTGTCTGCTCTTGTTGTGTGCACTCGAACGCTTTGATCTCCAATGGGATGAACGATTGTGGCTTCCGGCATATCAAACCAGAGCGGAGTTTGATCTGCATTGCCGATTTGCGACATCTGATATACCTTTTGTTTTCGTAGCCTTATAAGGTACTGGAAGAACTTGGTACGCTTTTCTTCGTATTCTTCGGCAGCTTTTGCGATAGCGTTGTTCTTCTCCTGATAGAGAGACTGTTACGGATCATAAAGCGTCGCAACCAGCCATAACTCACCTTGAAATCTTCTCTTGGAATATTCATTTTCCTAGCTATTTTACAGGCCTCGAACATCAACATTTCCGTTGAGACTGAGTACACAGAACGTCGCAAATCCGTTACATGAGTTAAAAGCTGCTGTTCCACATGTGGATATTTACACGATTTACCCGAAAAGCACGCTTTTTGGATGGTGCTTTTTTCAGTTTTTCTTCCATATTCCACCACTCTCGCACACTTGACTCATCAACGCCAAACTTCCGACTTGAAGCACGGTTACCATTTATTTTTGCGTACTGAACTATTTTCAACTTAAATGTTGCAGTATAACTACATCGATTCTCCATCTTACTCAGAGGTTGTCAAATGATGCTCTCGTTAAGCGCGTGACGTCACTATAGCATGATATACGTCACTCACTCCTACCCCCGTAACTCATTCCCTCCTGAACCAGGGTTGCCAGTTAGGCGTTTTTTTTTACTTCAAAATTTCGCGTTCACACCAGAAATTACGTATTACAGTAGAGCGCCAATTATCCGAACAAGTCGAGACCGATCCGGGATAAGCAAAATTTCGGATAAATGGGCAGACAATTTAAGGGATGTTCCTGACCTAAAACCTTCACGCTTTATCCAGGCTTAGGGCTGGTAGCGCCAGTTAGTGCTGGCGTGTTTAAAAATTGTTTTTACTTTTTTATCATTCATAATTTTCTTTTTCTCTTTTTATCATTTTCTGAAAGCCAGAAATTATAATTTAAGCAAAAATATATTGAAAGTTCGGTTATTTTTTTTTAAAAGAGAAATAGCCTTTTTAGATAATTGGAAGTTCGGTTAATTGGAGTTCCAATAATTGGCACTCTAATGTAAATTCTACTCTTTATTTAATGACAGACATTTAATTATAAAGTAAACTAAAAATTCTGATTTAAGAATTACCTTTGTGAATTCGAAATTCTTTTTATTAAAGTAGAGGCAAAACTGGCAATCCTGTCCCACACTCACTGCCTAACCTACACGAAGTCTAAAAATAGATTTTTTCTCCACACTCACTCCCTTTCCGAAGTCTAAAAATAGATTTCCGCGTTCTTTCCTGGCCTGATGCAACATTTGTTTCCACTTTAATTATTGAAATTTATATGATCATTCATTCATTTGCATGTCAAATTTATGGTGCGCGTTATACCCGAGTAAATACGGTATTTATTGTAATTATTTTTGTGATTTTTTTATAAGTTCAATCAATCAGTTCTTTCAAATATTTTCATTCTTCGAAGTTTGGTCAGTCAATGTAAAATTGATTGTTTATTGTTATTATTTTTGTGATATTTTTATAAGTTTAATCAGTCAGTTCTTTCAAACATTTTCATTCATCGAATTCGTTAGGTTTTGACTCGTATATAATTATTTATGTACATATTTTTTCATTTTTGCATACGGAGGTCCCAATCAATTTAGCTTTCTTTTACAAAATTTTACTGTAAGCGTCCACAGCAAACAAACCGTTTTTGCATTTTTTAATAACCATAGAATTATTTCTAAATGTAGTAACAATAAAGAAATGGGTCTGCAAAATTTATTTCCCCTTTACAATTTGGTATATTTCATCGCATAAAGAAGTGATATCATTTCCATAATACTCACGTATATCTATCACACAAATATTTCTTTAAATATTTCAAGAAAAGGCAGTAAAGTTTTAGCGTCTATATTATTTTATTTCCTTCAAGCAACTCTTTCGTTGCATGCAAAATTCTTTATGATTTGTATTTCTAAACCATCCTTGGCTCAAGCTTTCTTTTTGATATAATAAAAATTCACTGATAAGGTTTATGGTAACTGAGAAAATACCAGTCTCTCAAGGGATTCTCTGCGCTCGACTCTATTATTTCAACTCCTTCACCCTTGATAACATTGCAGCAACTCATCGCTTCCCAAAACAATTTTTATTTTCAGTCAAAAGAGAAATTAAATTTCCGAGCTTTCTGAACAAGAAATTTAACAAGCCTTACCAATTCCCCATTTGAAGAAAAGCCGTATATTCATTTTAAACTCGCCTTCTACCAAGTGCTCGCTGACTGAGTGGTTAAGATGCTGTATTTAAAACGCGCGATCCTAGTTTCAAAACCAAGTGGATCCACGAAAAAACGAGAGACGTATTTTTTAAAGAACTCCTTTCTTCAGATTACGGAAATTTTCTGTCCTAGAATAGAAAGAAAAAGAACAGAAATTTCTTCAGTTTTCGGATATATACCGGCAGTAGTGCTGACAGCAATATTTCCGTGAATTGAAGAAAGTATTTCTAAAAGCGTACGTACGGATGGATCTTTACACCGAAAGAGTATTTGAATTGAATATTATCACACCCGTTTTTTAATTCCTTGTCTTTTCCTGACTCAAACCTTTGTACTCGCCATCAGAGGATAAATGCTTTGTTATCAACAGTAACTCGCCATATCCAACTACAGTGTAACCGCTGAATAACGGTTACCCGTGGGACCGTTGAAAAGTGACCGCTCTTCAGAGGTGGGCGTTATTCAGAGGTTGCATTGACAAGTAATTCAAAATTGCATACATTCAAATAGAAATGCACAGTCATTTTAATTAATCCTCATTGCATTAATACATTAAAAAAAGTCAGTGATTTGAAATTGCTTTTTTTAATATGAGCAAAATTTGAACAAAGAATGATCAGTCTTCAACATTTTTGTTCAGAAGTTTCCAAGCAAAAATGCTTTTTTCACCCAACCTTCGCTATGAAATTTTCACGGCAATTTCCATGTATAAAGGGAGATTTTCAAGATCCTACCTACGTTGAGACTTTTTGTTGACCTGTCAAATATATATATATATATATTTATTTATTTATTTTTTATCTGCTTCACATTTCGGTTTGCAAATAAATATGAAATTGTACCATGATCTGTTAATTTTTTTTCTTGTGACTTTTGAACGGTCGTTGTTGTGAATTCCTTATTTAGAGGTTCGTACTAATGTTAATCATATAGAACATGTTTTGTTCCAACAATATGCGGCCGGTATTTGGAGGATATCGTTGTTTAGAGGTGACAATTCAAGGAGGTTTCATTGTACTTGGTTATTTGTCTGAACATAATTAACTCGAAATTTTCCTTTTTCTCTCAATTGAAAAGGATTTTTTCCGTTTTTTGGTCTTGGATAGAATATTTTCGTTTTTAACTTTCAACAAGTAAGGATGAAAAGGGATTTTTCGTTTTTGAAGATGGAGTTTCCGATCTGTTTACCCTTCTTTGACAAAAAATTACTGTAATCGGCCACAGCAAACAAACTATTTTTGTGTTTCTTAACAGTCATGGAATTATTTCTATAGGTAGAAAACATAAAACTGTGTCTGCAAAATCTGTTTTCATTTACAATTTTGTTATATTTATTCGCATAAAGAAACGATGTCATTTCCATAATACTCACGTATATCTATCTCACAAATATTTCTTTAAATATTTCGAGAGAAGGCAGTAAAATTTTAGCGTCTATGTTATTTTATTTCATTGAAGCAAATCTTTCGTTGCATGCGAAATTCTTTATGATTTCCATTTCTAAACCATCTTTGGCTCAAGCTTTCTTTTTTGATAAAATAAAAGTTCACTGATAAGGCTTATGGTAGGTGAGAAAATATCAGTCTCTCAAGGGTTTCCTCTGCGCTCGACTCTAATATTTCAACTCCTTCACCCTTGATAATATTGCAGCAACTCATCACTTCCCAAAACAATTTTTATTTTCAGCCAAAAGAAAAACGAAAAATATGATTTCAATGAAAGTAAAGAAATTTACTGAACTGTTCTGTTTGTATATTTTTATTTTTATTTTTTTTTTTTTAAAGGAAAGATTGAATACATTTTTATGTAACATTCAATATTACTTTCTTCGGTCTTTACAAGAAGAAAGTATTGGATTCATGAAAAATTTAGATTTCCGGTTTTCGACGGATTTATACGTCTTAGTATGTCCTGGGTACGATTTGATGGTTTTAATAAAATGTCTGTTTATAACTCTGTCTGTGTGACTTTGAGTCTGTATGTCTGTATATGGCAAGCATTTTGTTGGCACTCTATCTCAAGAACTAATGCACGGAATTTCACAAAACTTTAGATTCAATTAGACGTTGATATAAACTAGTGCGGATAACTTTTTTGAGTAAATCGCAAACAGGTGTGACTGCTATGCTGCATTTTTCATGATTTCCAATAGCTATATCTCAAGAAATAATTCACGGATTTTCATAAAACTTCAGATTCATTTAGTCCTTGATATAATTTTGTGCTGCTTACCTTTTGTGAGAATCACCCAACAAGTGGATCTGCTAAGCTGCATTATTCATGATTATCGCAATAACTCTATCTCAAGAACTAATGCACGAATTTTCATTAAACTTCAGATTCAGTTAGTCCCTGATATAAATTAGTGCTATTTATATTTTGGTATAACTCACCCAACATGTGGTGCCGCTATGCAGCATTTTTCACGATTACCGCAATGGCTGCATCTCAAGAACTAATACATGAATTTTCATCAAGTTTCGGATTCAGTTAATCCCTAGTCAAAATTGGTTCTAATTAGATTTTGGTGTAAATCGCCCAACAGGTCGCGCTGCTATGCAGAATTTTTTACGATTTCCACAATATCTCTATCTCATAAACTAATGCACAAACTTTCATTAAATTTCAGATTCAGTTGGCATAAGTTGTTGCTAATAGGATTTTGGTGTAAATCACTTAACCGGTGTCGCTGCTATGCTGCATTTTTCAGGAAGTATTAATATGTATGAGATAGAAGAAAGTTTTGGGATTGCTGCATTCGACTAGTTTTGTTTTCGCTTGATGTGGTTATTTTATCATGAACATCGTTGTATGGAAATATATGTATCATATGCAATATTAGAATTTAAAATTGTGTAAATAATATAGTATTGTGAAATAATTGTGGAAAAAATGATAAAAAAATACCTTATTTACACATTATTTCTGCAATAAAATGCATAATTTCGCATTAATTAATAAGTGAAAAAATTCCAAATTATTGTTAGAATATGGCTGCAATAAGATGTATATTTGTGGAAATATTGGAATTAGGAAATTGTAATTTATTTCGAACGAATCCCCGTAATATAATTATCAACGCATCTCTCTACCACGCTGCTGGTCCACAGTTCGATTGCAGACAGCGGAATGGAAAAGGTTCACAGTACTTTTCACCATTTCGGGGTCTATGAAATGAGTTTGCTTTGGAACTAAACACTGACGCTCCCGCGTTAGGCTGACCACCTAGCTGGGGCATATGCTTGTCTCATAGTCAAGAAATAGACTTTCACTGTAGGCAATAATACTTAATGGATTATGCGCCGCAGATTTAATTTATTATTATTATTATTTAAGAACGAGTAATATTGTTAATATTGTATGGGAATTCATGTACCACGAGCAATATTGGAATGTAAAATTGTGCAGTTAATGTTTCAGATGATTTTCGTACCAAATGAGTATATTTACCTAGACTATTGTTTTCATGAAAATAATTCCAGCCTTTACAGTGAAATATATTTTTGCTTTCCGTTCATGTACATATCATTATTATCTCCTGCTGGTCGTGCTATATGCTGGTCTCATAGTCAAGAAATAGACTTTCTCTGTAGGCAATAATACTTAATGGATTATACGCCGCAGATTTAGCTTATTATTATTATTCAAGAACGAATAATATTGTTAATATTGTATGGGAATTCATGTATCACGAGCAATATTGGAATGTAAAATTTTGCAGTTAGACATGTTTCAGATGATTTCCGTAGGAATTGATTCTATTTATCCATCTAGACTATTGTTTTTATGAAAATAATCCCAGCCTTTACAGTGAAATATACTTTTGTTTTCCGTTCATGTACATATCATTATTATCTCTTGCTTATGTAAAGCATACGTTTATCGCATAAAACTTTACGTCTGCATTTACATCTGCATGTTATTATAAGATTAATAGAAAAATCTGGCTTACATGGTACAGTAACGCGCATTAATTGCTGTGCATATATAACGTTATCAACATTTTGCTAAAATTGGACCTCCCTCCCTTAGAATATCATTCGTTATCATTCGTCGGCCTCCCCCCCCCCCATCACTGATTATATCCTTACCAATGACTTTTTTATATATATACGTTTGCATTGATATACAGATATGGTGGGTTATTTATTAGTCACATACTTTACGGATTCAATTGAAGATATGAAGTCACTAAAATATTATTATTACACATGAAATAAATTTTTATCCGAAATATCTAAAAGAGATAGTTATTATTTAAAAGTATTTAATAACAGCTTAGTGTTACATAATGCATTCATCAGTAATATGCTCTTCTTTCACTTGCCCCGTGTCCTGGAATGGTAAAAGAAAACAGTGAACGACATCCTTTCTCTTTCTTTATTGGGGAATAAAATTATCATTTCAAACATATTTTGCTCTTGGTTTCTTCAACAGCGAATTATATGCGCACATGGCAGAAGACCAAGAATGCCAAACATTGGGATATTCAATATTTTGGAATGAAAGGATTTTATAAACATTTAATGGCTCTTATAATAGTTTCGTATTTTCATAAATATAAATAACAATGAAAAAGAAAGTGTAACAGACTATTTTAAAGTAAATAAAAAGTTCAGAAGAAAAGAAATTTTTGTTTAGATGATAAAAGAATAACAATATTAAAATACAAACCCCCATAACCCTAGAGATATTTTACGATATCAAGTGAAAGACCACTCCCCTAAAATGGTAACGATATATATGCACAGCCCTTTATATCATGTCTCATTATAACTCTCATTCGAATATATAACTGTTTTGTCATGGCTTCTGAAGAAAACGTTGTACCTTATGCGTACTTTCTAGGTAACTTTATAAATAAGACAATTAACATTCCAACATAGAAAAAATGTAGCTGCTATTACTTTTGTTCCAAACCTTAAATGTCATGCGGGAATCAATTATTTTTCTACAAAGGAAATAACAATTTTTTTTCCAGTTTTTCCAAAAGATAATTATTTCAGAATGAATTCAGATATGTATTTCCTTTTCTTCGTTTGTTGTTTTATTTAAAATCTTAAAAGTAGTTAAAATAAAAATAACATAAAAAATGATCAATAAACATGAAAGCCATCCTTTAAAAAATTAGTGTGTCACGACTAATTTCCCCTAAGAATTTTATGAAAAAAGAATAACAGAAGAAATGGCGAAATGAAATTTCAGTTTTCGTTTACGAATTTTAAAGAAACATTCTTTTTCTTTTATTATTATTTCAAAACGTTGGAAAGCATTTCTTATTATATTTCGAATTTTTTTATTCCTGAGATATTACGATCGTTTATGAAATTTTCGGGTAAAAAGAAATTCGTATTGGGACAACAGGCAGAATGCAAAAATTTCTTACTGATCATGAGGGAAATAAAGAATTTTGATATGTTTTAGAACCAACATATAACTCTCCTTTTATAAAAATGAAATTGTAGATCTTTCGGTAATAAAAGAAGACAGTTAGAATTTAAATTGATAGACATTTACAAAACAAGGTCTCCTTTTTATCTATAAAATGAGTAGAAAATATAATATTTTTTAGAGAACAATAAATTATTGGCGCTCTTCGTCAGTTGATTAACCCTCTTGCTGCGCATGTCGCGATTTCCACGGGCAGCGTAAAAAGTAGCAAAATCTGGCCAACCTGCGATTTCCGCGGCGATGTATTTTTCCCGTCTATTTAACACGTTAAGCGCCACGTCAGTCACCGGTGACTAACACCGACCTTTCCGTTTAAAACATAAATGGTTTTCATAAATGGCAGGGGGTGAGTGTAATGGAAGGGGGGTTGTAAAGATTACACACATCCCCTGCCATTTTTGAACGGATATCACTAAAAATAAAACGTGAAATAAGTAAACTTGGAAAAATTGTTCCAATCACACCCAACCCCTCCCTATTTAAAATGATACGAAATGAAGCTGAAAGATACGAAGAATTACAGACGGCAGGAGTATATAAAATTAAAGCCTCAGATACAGAAAATAAGGAAATTGCATAGAAATGACCAAGCGAAAAATAAGCGAAATATATAAGGAGCATATCCGCGACCTAAAATACAATAGTCAAACAACATCCCTCTCAAGAGCAAATTTAAAAACCCCATAATACCACAATCAATTAAAATAGAAAAAATAGCCAAGTACGAAAACCCCCCATAACACACTAATGAGAGAGATAAACCTAGAGATAAACCTCGACAGACATAAAGTATGCAACGATATTGCACATGCAAATATTGACTCTCGTTGGCAGAAAATGCTAGAAAGAAGGGGAAAACGAAAGAGAGAAGAGGGGAAAAGAGGGAAGTTACAAGATCATAAGCGAAACTGCGAAACAAAATCATTTGAAACTGAAGAGGTCCCGGAATAAGGGAAGAAAACGTTTTTTCAGAAAGGTGCCAAAAGGTATTAGGCGATGCATTATATATTGTTAAATAGCATATTTTTTTAAAAATCTACCGGAATATATGTTCTTTTAAATAAAATAAGGAAGTGTTTTAGTTTTTTATGAAAAGTAAGGAAAATGTAAATTATGAATTTTGATTTTAATATGTACAAAAAGCAAGATAAAAGATTTTTTTTAAATGAAAAATAAGTGTCATGAGTTTTTATATATTGATGTTAAACAGATATGAAAAATATGTCTATACTAATGGCTACTATCTATATTATAAAGGACAAACATATCTGTGCGTAACGCATACGTCATTTTGCGAATGGCAACACTTTGAAATTTGAAATAAAATTTTGGTTTTGTAATTTTCTCTACTGCAAATTTTTATACTTCTAAACATCGCACATTTTAAATTTTTACACCGCCGTATAACGAAAAAAATTCTCTTTTAAATGCAATTTGTTTGAAAGCTGTATCTCATTTTAATTTTAAGATATTAATTTTTTTGTAGTTTTTATTACTTTTTTTGTAATTGTGGCAGCTGAAGTACTACATTTCTGTTGAAACTAAAGAGGGAAAAAATGAAAATAGTAGACTGCTGTATCTTTTTGATGCCATTTTCTCATAAAAATCGAAAAAAATTGAAATTAAAATACGTGCTATGTCAAGAATATCGTCTGTTATAAAACCCAGTGAGTTTTGGCTTTATTTCGTTGTTATTTATCAATTAAATGATTTTGCCGTGCCGGCTCCATTGCGAAATATTAATAAACAATTTGCACATAAAAAAAAAATCAGAATTTCTCTCCCGCTAATTTTCTACAAAGAAATTAAAGCTTCATCAATAAATAAATAAAAGAATAATATATAAAAAAGCACGAATTTAACATATATGTAGTCGAACAATTTAAATTTTTAGAGACGAATTGGGAAAAATATGTGCTTTTAAATGTAATGTGTATGAAATAGAATTGCTAGGCAACTGTTAAAGTAAAAGAGAAAAAATAATCTATATATTGAAAACACAAGATAGCATTTTTAGACATCTTCCTTAAACTTTCTACTGTACCAATTTTGCTAATAATTCTTTTTTTAAATGAAAGCTGTTCATTTGTAGATGTCATCGCACTGGCTATTTTTCTAAATATTTTCACTTTTATATTTTTAATTTAATTTGAAATGATTTTTTGAAATTTCATCAAAATGGTAGCAATCGTATTATTTCCACTGTTGCAGAAAAAAAGAAATATTGGGGTTTATTTATCCTTATTGATACCATTTACTCATTACAATTAAAAATAATTTTATTTTAAGTCTGAACAGAAAATGACGTCACTATTTAAAAAACATTTTCGCTCATAAAGCTAATGTTACAATATATTTTCATTCGGCTGATACCGAATTTGAGACACTTGGCGTAATGCTTCATAAGTGCCATATTTAAAAGAAAACAATCATTTTCTTTGATAAAACTATATATTTTTACACGAATGCATCTAAAAGACATCAGTTTCTGGAATTTGTACTTCGCGGTACTGAAATTAGACCCTCAAGCCAAAAGAATACATTTTCACATGCAGAGTTTTAGCTGGCAAACGGAACTTCACGTTTGAAAATCTATCTAAAGGAAAAATATGTCCGTGCGTACGGATAGCGTCATTTTGAGAATGGCAACGCTTGACGATTAAATGTCGGATTTGCAATCTTTGCTACTGCAATTTTTTGAATTTCTAAACATCGCGCATCTTCAATTTTTACACATATAGGGAAACAAATCTACTTTCAAATGCAATTTTCTTGAAAACTTTATCTTAATTGATTTATTTATTATGTCTTTTAAATAATTTTCAAGAATAATGTTTTTTAATCTATATCCACTGCATACAGGCTCTATTACGGAATAAGCCATTTGCACTTAAAATAATATAAATAATTCAGCATTTGTCCCTGCGAAAAGTAAATAGCGAAATTAAAACTTCGTCAATCTATTATATTAAAAAGTGACTGTCCATTTGTATTTCACAGCTGTTCCTCCTAGAATATGGAATGTTGGTTGATCAAATTAACGCCAGTTATCCGCATGGGTCCGAGGATGTTAAAAGTGGTCGTAGAAATTTAAAATTTGTTTAGCTTTCGAGATATAAATTTGTACGTTATTTTGATGACATTTCTGTAATGATGGAAACTAAAATTGCTCCATTTTTGTTGGATAAAAGAGAGAAAAGGGAAAATGACAAGGATTATTAGGTATCATTTTTGAAATCATTTTTAAATTGAAATTAACGTATATTTGAATAAATAGTGAAAAAATGATTGTAGTTTTCAAGAAAATTTCACGAAATACGAACTCACACATATTCAAGCTTCAGGAATCCGTTTATTTTAGAAACACAAATTCGACTCTCGACTGGAACATTGAGATAAATTCTATTGACGTCAAAAGTAAAAAAAAAAACATCGCACGTTATTTTCAGTTAATTTAAAGTCGTAAAGTAGATTTTTAACCATTGCCTTAAGATGCCTAATAAAACATTTCAGAAGCGGACATTAAAAATGCGAAAAAGCGAGAAAAAAAAGAAAAAAGTTTTAGCCAGAAAAAAAATAATTCTTTAAATATTTATTTTAATTCATAAATATAAAATGCTTCTGAATAAATTCGTCCAAACAAATTCATTTTTGTATAAGTTGACCCAAATGACATCATTTCTACGAACTCCGAAATGCGAAGCAAAATCTTGGAAGAGCGAAAATCTCCAGGCAAATAAAGTTATGGAATATGTGCATTTTTATTGGGAAAGTTTTGACTTAAATTGTAAATATAACTTATTATTTGAAATATTGTATTTAATAAAATTAATATTGCAATGGCTTTCTAAATTTACAATAAAGTTAAGATTTGATTTTTCGCAAAAAGATCGATTGTCTCATGCAATTCAAAAGCAACACAACGGGTTGCTGCGCAACTAGTAATAATAATGCCTGAGATATTGGTATAAGAAGATATAAGCTATTTTAACTTTATATACTTTTTATAGCGGAAGGAGAAAGCAGAAATAGTTATATATAGATTTAACAAGACAGGGTTCGTACACATTTCTTTAAATAAAAACCAAGGACTTTTAAGGATTTTCAAGGACAAAAAAAAAAAAATGTAAGGACCTACAAATTAAATAAACTAACAAATTATAATATGCATCTTTTAATAAAGGGTTTCATTTTTGTAAATACAAGTTTTAAACATTCAAATGGCCAGGAAAGGAGGGTGGGGGAGATTTCAGCATGTGGCAGTAGAAATTTAGAAAATTTTAAAATAACAAATACAGGAGTTGAAAAATCTAGTCGGATGTGCCAATGCAAAACTTTCTTCTATCTCATATATGATAATACTACAAAATTCACTATCAGAGTGCCAACATTAAATGGCAATCTATAACGAGGATTCTAAAGATTTGAAATTCCGTGCATTAGTTCTTGAGATATGACTATTGCTAAAATAGTGTAAATCCTGCAAAATGTAGCATAGAAGCGGCACCTGTTGGGTGATTTACACTAAAACCTAATCAGCAACAACTTTTGTTAACGTCTAATTGAATCTGAAGTTTGATGAAAATCCGGGGATTAGTTTTTTAGATAGAGCTATTGCAAAAATCGAGGAAAATGCGCACATCAGCGCCATATATTGGGCGATAAACACAAAAACCTTATCAGGAACAAATTGTGTCTACGTCTAACTGAATATCAAGTTTGATGAAAATTCGTGCATTTGTTCTTGAGATAGATCTATTGCGGAAATCATGAAAAAATCCCAATAGCAGCGTCATCTGTTTGGTGATTTATACCAAAACACAATCAGCCCTATATTTATGAAGGTATACCTGAATCTGAAATTTGATGGCTTTTATTCAAGGACGTCGTGCATAATTTCTTAGGGAAAAACAAAGCTACAAATTACAAGTGTATATTTCAAAATATGGTAAGCTATTTTAAAAAGCTAAATTGCCACATGTCATTAAAGCTTCATTTCTTGCACTCTCACATTGCATTTTTCCCAGATAATATGAGAGAAATTAGCGACGAGCATGGTGAACGATTTCACCAACAAATTTCTGCTATGGTGTCGCGTTATTGATTGCAATGGAATGCAGCAATGTTTGCCGATTACTGTTGGTTCACCAAGAGAGAAGATTCCGAACATAAATATAAACGCAAAAATAGGTACTAATGTACTCAAATTAATACCCTCAAATTGTGTTCAGCTGCGTAAAATGTGTGTAAAATATGTGTAAAATGTGTATAAATAGTGTACAAGTATACTGCTGGTAAATTTAATAATTATGTATTATTATTATGCATTATTGTACGATCTTCTAAATTGTGATACATAATAATAATCTATAAATACATATTCTTCGTTTAAAAAATAAGATAAGAACCATGTAAAAATTTCTAATATCATTTTTATTTACTCAAGAGTGTATACAATTGGATTATTAGCTTTAAATTTAAGAAAAAAAATAATAAGTCAATTTTTGTTTATCAGTGTAATTAATTAATGGCTCTGGAAACTATAATTCTGTTCTCTTCATACTTTATGCAAAAAAAGAAGTTTATGTTGTACTCATGTTTTTATGTTTAAACTCATGTCAAAATTAACATCTATGGCAGACAAGTTGAGATTGATTGTTCAGATTATTGTAAAATTGTTGAACGGCTGAGTAAGTAAAAGAACTTGTAAGTTGTCTTTAAAATGCGTCAGAAAATAAATCATGCACTCACGTGAAATGCTTATTCTAACGAAATAAGTGAAAAAGATGTCGGATATATGGCTGACTCAATTGTAGCGTTTAGCAACCTTTCTTTCTTTTCACCTAAATCAATTGTTAATTGCCCATGGAACACTTAATTTATGCTGATTAAAAACATATGAAAATAATATACAGTTTTGATTCGTTCATCAACAAAAAACAAAACCCTTCACTGCACGTGAAAAAACAAATCAGTTTATTATAATATCTAATCTAAAATTAAAAAATAAAATTCTTGAAACATATTTTTTCTTTTAAATTTCTTATGCATCACTATTTAATCATTTACAGTGTAAACAAGAAAGAATGATCATGCATCAAGCGTAAATTATGAAACACTTTCAAACACTTCCAGAATTCTTTAACAAAACTTCGCTGTTTAAGAAGGTAAAATAAGATAGACTATATGTATGCACTTCGATATGTACTCCGTTCGTAACTTTAAGAATACCTAGTCGAAATTCAATCTCAATCGACGTGTTGCGTAGCATGTCAGATCTGACTGAATCGATGGCTACTGCAATTTTGATAAAAATTAACTGTTTCGGGGAAAGAAAATCCCACCTAAATAAACTTGTTGTGGTTGCTATCCATGATACCGCAAACTTCAAAGCTCTAGGGCTCATAGTTTTAGTACAATTAACATTTGAAATCAGGGACGTTTCATGTGGACAACCTATATATGTAATCAAATGTGTTATGTTTGGTACCTCCAAAACATCTAATTTGTTAAGAGTATATATTCATTTAACTATTTAGCAACGTTTTTTTATCCCAAAGATTTTATTTTATTGGATTTATTAATTTTTTTATAACTAAAACTTGTAACACAATCTAAAGATTTACCTTTGATTATTATGGCATATAATAATCAAAGTCATATAAATAATCCTTGACCAATAAATAATCCTTGCACTCTTAAAAGGATTTCAGAATGCAGTTAAATAAGTTAAGAAAATGCGAAAATAATCAGAAATATCAGTTACCATTGTACCTGGTCCTTTCGAAAAAGAAAAAAAAAGAGAACAAAATAAATATAACTTTCAAGTTAACTTTAAAAAGGAATCCTTGGAATTGTGGTACGATTTAGTATTTTAATTCCAAGAAAAACTTTAAAACTATCACAAAAAAAGAAATATTTTTCTTTTTATACCTCTTCTATTTATAAAATTTATTTATACAGTGGAAGTGCGGTACCCTGAAAGCGTAATATAATTTTGTACTTTATTGGGTTTACAAATTAGTTCGATCTGTTTTCCCAATATGACGCCAGCTATTCTGAACGTTTTATAATGACAGCTGATTTCGGTGGTTTCAGAGAGGTTAGACATCTGTCAATAATATTCAGTTTATATCGCTTTGATTTTCATACAAAAAGCCTGTTTCATACTGTGTTGAATTTTGTATTATCGGAGCAGCATTTGCGGGAGCTTTTATTTTTCTGCTTTAATTGGAAGAAAAGTTAACCTGAAGCCCATCGAATGCTTTTGGAAGTTTATGGTGACGTTGCTCCAACTTATAAATGAGGCGTTCGTAAAACATTCCGGCTAACTTCATTTTAAGTGGCGATTTTTCTAACAAAAAAACATTGAAAATTTTCTATATATATATCTTTTACAGTGATAAAAAGTTATCCTTGATTAAAAGGAAATTAATGAGTTCAATCAAAATATCCCGAGATAAAATATTATAGAGATACAATATTTTTATAGTTACAAAAACTTTAACTATTTATACTGAACATTTTCATTTGATGGAGTTAATCGATTTGTGCAGTGAACGGCTCAATTCATGTAGGTAATAGTTTCGACGTTTCAAGAGTGTTAATTGCAGCGTTGAAAATAAGTCTCGCTCTAGACAGCTAAAAATATTAGAAGACAAAGATTTAGATGCATTATGGATGAAGTCTGAATCAAGCAGAAGAGGGTCTTTCAGATCTATTGGGAGTGGGTCAAGAAGCCGTTTCAGCGATTCAAATCTATCGGAATGATTCAAAAGCAACTAACTTGGGTGCCTTATGAACTGAAATCGAAAGACTTTGAAAAACGATTTTTCGCAAAAGTCGTAAAAAAAAATATTTGGAAACGCTCAAGTAGGTGTTTTACCCGCCGCATTCTCCGGACATTGGTACTTCTGATTACTGTGTGCTCTGACAGATGCAGCACGATTTAGCAGGTCACTGGCTAACTTCTTTCGCAGCAATTAAAAGTTGACCCCAAACTTGGATTGCCCCAAAAGGCGAGTTATTTTTTCCGAGATGGAATTCGAAAATTGTAAGAGAGGTGGCAAAAAAGTAGCATCCAGCGATGGACAATACTTTTATTAATCTGTTCATTCATTTTGTTTTGAAATAAATGCATATATGATCACAAAAAAAAAAAACCCGGACAGAACTATTTTGTACTCCCAATAATTTCAAGACAAACATAACATTTATCCCCCAAAAAATATTTTTTTATAGATATTCGCTTTATAAAATTATTTTAATATGTATTTATTCATTTATAAAAGCTCAAAGTTCAAAAGACTTTAAACTGCTTTTCGAAACTTTTTATTAAAATAATAATAATAATACCTCAAACAAACATTTAAAGAATGTTGAAAAAAAAAATAACAGAATGGTTTGACTTCTGCATCTTTCTCTTTACACAATAGCTTATATTATGTGTTTAATTCTCATTTTAAATTCATTGATCCAGAATTTCATTTCTTTACAAAAACTTAAAGCCGATTGATTTAAAAGAATTTTTGATATTTTATAATCCTTTGAAAAGAGGTTTGGATCTTATTGTTCAATTTTTCGAACAATAGGATTTATGCTATTAATTTCTAAGTTCTAGAGTCGTACTACAGCATTGTTCGTTTATTGTTTTTGATACAAAGCAATTTTGCTTCGGTGGAGCAAAAAAAATTCTTAAAACTTTTAAAAATAGTGTTTTGTGGAATAATTTGAAAACTATTTTTAGAACGAAAACTTAAATGTCAAAAGGATATTTTTCAATCAAAATATTTATACATTGTTATTTAAAAATTAAAAAATGAAGTTATTGTAATATTTTATATTCATTTATTAAGGCTGAAAGCTCATAAGGCTTTATAATAGGCTTTTTTATCATAGGCCTTTTTTATCTTTTCATTTAATAGAAAAAAATACATATCCCAATCAATTTTTTAAAACTTGTAGAAGAAAATCAGAAAGATTTGGCTTTCGCGTGTTTCTCTTTGCATAATACCTTCCAAATTTTATTCTCAACTAACTGGCCAGCCAGGCGTTGCCCGTGCACGTGATAATATGTTTAAATTAACCTTAAATTTGTATGATTTTATATCTTTAACTCAATTTTGTTTGAAATACGTACCGGCTCACTGTGTGAAAATGGAGGAGAAGCTGTTAATTGTTGAAGTTTGTTACGTTAATTTGTTTTCACAAATATGGAAAATTGTTTGGGCTAGTGATGAACGAATTAAAATTTTAAAATGTTCTTTACTGGTGAAAAAATGAGTTAAGAGGAATGAGTACTTAGTAATGTACAGGGCAAAATATTTAGAATGTTATGTTACAAGAAAAATCCATTTCCGCCCCCGCCCCCCATGGGGGGAATGCCCATTAATAGTCTCGGGTCAAAAATAGACCCCAGCAGTTGAAGGCCCGTGAGGAATTTCACCTTCCGTTAAGCCTTCAAATGATGTCGATTCTAGCTGTGCTTAATTAGGAGCTGAGTTAGAAAATTGACACCCCGGGGCGGCAAAAAATAATTGAGTAGGGAAGAAAGATTCATTATATGAAAGAGTAGTCGGGGGTTTTTCCGATGATATATCACATGAGGGTTTCTGAAAATGGTTGAAAATTGCCTCTTCCCTCCCGTAAGTGGGTGCATTCTCGCGACTCTGGAATTTACCCATCCCCTACTATAAAATTTTTATATTTAATAAATATTATTTGTCGGAGGTCTCTGTGAGAAAACAACATATAAAGGATAAACATTATAGAAAACGCTACTGTTTTAAGAAAAAATATCCCCTCTTCCACCTCCGCAAATTCAACTCTCCCACTTTCTATTAAATTTTAAAGTGATATAAAAAATCTCTAACGTTGAAATCGATTAAAAAAATCGAACGAAAAAAATAATTAGTGGGCAAACGCTTTTGTACAAAACTGTACGGTTTTAAAATTCCCCCCCACACACACACACGAAATTCATCTTCTTCTCTTTCATTAAAACTTTTAAGCATTATCCAATATCTGAAATTTTAGAATCAATTAAAAGAAAACGCAAGTAAAATAAATAAAACTAGGACTTCGCTCAGAGGGATTAGTCTGAGCGATATTGCTTAGAACATAGATTTAATAATAACACGTGGAAGCAAAGAAAGTGAGATGTTATCTTTAATTGTCCATATACTGCGATAAATTCAAACGATGAAAATAAACAAATCGTAGAATTACAATATCTTATACATATATTCGTATACACTGTTTAAAAAAATGGGAAATCAAACCATGCAAGACATCCATGCATGGATATAAAATTGAAAGTACGCAATATATTAAAAATAAAATAGAAAATGAAACACTAGATTATCTTATATCGGAATTTTAACTGTATAAAATGATGTCAAGAGCATAATCAGACGCTTCGCATCAATTTGAGTAACTTTAAATGACAAATATATGATGTTTAAAAAGAATGGACTATACCTTATATGGTGTGTGCTCCCCCGGAATAGTTAATATTGTACAATATCTGTTTTCCACGGATGCAATGAGGTTGTCGATAACAATTAAGGAATTCTCTCCTCAAAATCTGATATAGTATCAAAGTACCGAATACATACACAGTGGCATGCAATGCTTCGTTAGAGTGTGTTTTAGATATGCTCGATCGGATTTAAAAGATGAGTGTATGCTGGCCTACATACGCTGTATTGTTTTGTTTTCAAACATATTCTGCACAAGTTGAGCTGTATTTAGCATGTATTAAAAAAAAAGAAATGGGCAATGATTGAAACATAAAGTATGACACAAGATCTGAATATATCGTATGCATAACTTTTGAGCTGTCAAGGTGTCATTTGAAGTAATTTACAAATCCATACATATTTATTCAGCAAATCATGCAAGCTAAAATACGCCAATATGAATCCGATTATGAAATTTCACCAGAATAAGTTAATATATAAAAAATCTACTAATGATAATTGAGAATATGACCTTATGATAAAATGTCTAGAAAAATGAATCAGATAAAAAATTCATATCGCATTTAAAACGGCACTTCCCTCTGTTAGTGGCGTTGGCGAGAGAGAGAAAAGCCTAGAGAAGGGACACTTTAACAAGTACTTTCGGGCAACCTACTAACTGTTTCATACAGGTCTTTATTCAATATTTACACAATTTATTTAATGCTAGGTGGGTATCTATCAGTTTTTTTTTTCATTTAAATTGCATGTTTTGCGGAGGAAATGCAGCGTTATGAAATATTTAAAGTTGCTATACCTAATAATTCCAAATTAATGGTAACTGAGATCGCTTTCCGTTCATTTCATCTTTTTAAATTTTAAATTTTTTAGAAACCAATCATAGAGACAATTGTATATTTTAAAACTAACCCGAAGCAAAATTTCAAGATTTTGGGCTCAGCAGTAACACAGAAATAGAAAATTTTCGAAAGTTTTTTGTTTCTGCACTGTTTTATATTGCGACATTTTTAGAAATTGTTCTATTGCGAGAATTTACATCATGATAAATACAGCCATGTCAATTTTCATGTTTATATTCTTAACAATTCCATGTACTTCGTTACTTAGATCATCTTTAGATCTTTTTCCGCTTTGTTTAGTCTTTCGACTTTTTAGAATTCGTTCTACAACGAGCATTTACATCTTAGAAATTACTGCCATGCCAAAGTTCTAGTTTCTAACCCCAACAGTATTCCAAACAAATCATAGTTTAGAACCTTTATAGAAATTTTTACGTTTATCCGTCAAATTGAACCGTTTAGAGAGCGTTCATTACGAGTATTTACATCTTAAAAGTAACTACCGCACCAAATTTAAAGTTTCAAACCCAATCAATATCGCAGAAATCACAATTTTAGAACTTTTTTGCTCCTGCTGCGATGTAGGTTCTTGCACTGACATAAAATACAGTCTTTTTTTCGGAGCAGAGATGGCCACCAACATTTTTTTTGTTGGCTATGTAGTTTCAGAGATAACACCTCACAAACGTACAAGTATTAATAATATTATACACTTTATAATATTATAACGCTTTATAATATTAGCATTAGATGTACAGATACAAAAGCCATTTATCTGTTACAAACTAAAGTACCCGGCATTGCCCAGAATTTGAAGGATGTTTGTTCTGAAAAATCAATTTCAAAATTTAACATACAACACAAAATAAACATTAAAAAAAAATCGAAATGTTGTACGAATGAACATATGAAAACGCTATATAAAAATGTATAAATGTATTGAACAGACGCAAGAGATTACAGCTATAAATGAACTTATTTCAATTTATAATTGGAGCAATAATGTTAAAATACGCAATATTTCCCTAATCGGGTTTTTATCATGCTTCAATACATTTTTCACACTGATATGACGTTATACTACATCCACCACGTCCTTTATATTTCCAATATGACGTAATATTTTCCCCTTTCACGTGGAAACCTTGAAATAGAAAAGTTATGAAGTTATATTCACTTTAATTTAAATTCGTCAAACTATTTAGTTCATTTTCATTTTTCACGTGAATATCTTGCAATAGAAAAGTTATGATTTAATATTCACCTTTTTTAAATTCGGCAAACTATTTATTTCATTTTCATTTTTCACGTGGAAATCTTGCAGTAGAAAATTAATTGTTGTAGTAATAATTTTATTGTGTATTTTAATTGTTGGCAACTGCGGTAACGAAAAATGTTTAAATTTGATAAGAAATTGCTGTTAAATTGATGGTTTTTTTATTAATTAAAAATTAACTATAAATTATTTCGATTCCGGTTTACTCTAGTTGCCGCGGCCATGTTTTAATACACATGTACGTATCTTTTCACAATTTTGGCTTCCAAATTGTTTATTTTTATAGAATTACAAACAGACAGATAGACAAGTTTTCATTTTTATATATCTTTCTATTCTAAAAAAATAACTAAAGCTGTCACCGCCGCCGCCGCCACCGGTTTTGAATATTTTGTGACCGGAGGTCTTTCTTCGTTAATACTAAGAAAACTATTGCATACAAAAATATGAAAATCGGTGGTATTGTAGAGAAATGTTTGATCAACACGCTGATGCATACAGTTTTCAAATCGAATAATTATTTTAAGAAATATTTAATGCTAAAATTGGACAAAATCGTTCCACTAAAAAAGTTTTATATGAGCAAAAACTATACATGGAAATTTAATCATTTTTAGATCATTTTATTCAATAGAAGATCCCGGTGTGCAGATTATATTAATTTTTTTTTTAATTTCACTCATTTTTTGAGGTTTTATTTCGATTTTAAATTTAAATATTCAGCATTTCGACAGATATTTTTGACATATTTTAGAAAATGGTATTAAATTAAACTGTTGCCAACTGTATAAACAGCGCAAACAATAATGTTTGCTTCAAATGAACAAAATATCTACACGTCACTATTATAAACAGAAAAATACCTTCAAATTAGAATTGAATAATTAGGTATAAAAAGCAGGCACTTATTGGAAATTACGGCATAAAAACTATATTTACATGTGAATTTTAAAAGAGAAAGGATATTGTAAAATAAATTCATTAACATGCGTCAGAAGTCTTAAATAGAAGAAACTACGTCACATTACACTTATTATGCAAAATGAACAAAAAATAATATTACAAAACAGTTTAAATTTAAAAATTGCGCGAGACAAAATATTAGAGGTTAAATATTAGACCTTTTTCAAAATTTTATTATTTGCCGTTTGATGTGAAGTGTTCAGCTACAAGTATACAAAATTTCATGTCTCCAACTTAATTAGGGTCTGAGTTATAAAAATTGTTTAAGATACACAAGTTAGATCCCAGAGGGTTAAATATTAGACCTTTTTCAAAATTTTATTATTTGTCGTTTGATGTGAGGTGTTCAGCTATAAGTATGCAAAATTTCATGTCTCCAGCTTAATTAGAAGCTAAGTTAGAAAAATTGCTTAAAATACACAAGTTAGAGCCCAGATGGTTAAATAATATACTTTTTCAAAATTTTACCATTTTTTGTTTGATGTGAGGTGTTCAGCTATAAGTATGTAAAATTTCATGTCTCCAACTTAATTAGGGGCTGAGTTAGAAAAATTGCTTAAAATACAGAAGTTAGAGACCGGAGGGTAAAATATGACTTTTTCAAAATTTTATGATTTATTGTGTTATCGCAAGTGTTCAGCTATAAGTATGCAAACTTTCATGTCTCCAACTTAATTAGTGGTTGAGTTAGAAAAATTGCTTAAAATACAGAAGTTAGAGACCGGAGAATTAAATATGACTTTTTCAAAATTTTATGATTTATCGTGTTATCGAAGTGTTCAGCTATAAGTATGCAAACTTTCATGTCTCCAACTTAATTACGGGCTGAGTTAGAAAAATTGCTTAAAATACACAAGTTAGAGCCCAGAGGGTTAAATATTAGACCTTTTTCAAAATTGTATTATTTGTCGTTTGATGTGTGGTGTTCAGCTATAAGTATGCAAAATTTCATTTCTCCAACTTAATTAGGGGCTGAGTTAGAAAAATTGCTTAAAATACAGAAGTTAGAGACCGGAGGGTTAAATATGACTTTTTCAAAATTTTATGATTTATCGTGTTATCGCAAGTGTTCAGCTATAAGTATGCAAACTTTCATGTCTCCAACTTAATTAGGGGTTGAGTTAGAAAAATTGCTTAAAATACACAAGTTAGAGCCCAGAGGGTTAAATATTAGATCTTTTTCAAAATTTTATTATTTGTCGCTTGATGTGAGGGGTTCAGCTATAAGTATGCAAAATTTCATGTCTCCAACTTAATTAGGGTCTGAGTTAGAAAAATTGCCTAAAATACACAAGTTTGATCCCAGAGGATTAAATATTAGACTTTTTCAAAATTTGATTATTTGCCGTTTGATGTGTAGTGTTCAGCTATAAGTATGCAAATTTTCAAGTCTCCGACATATACAGTTTCTGAGAACGGGCTCTGTGACAGACGGACAGACAGACAAACAGACAAAGGAGTGAGACAGGTAGGGTTTTGTTAGTTGAACGAAATTCTAAAAACATGCTGCGGATGACTGCAACAACATTCTAAAATTACATTACCATCAGCGATCTACCAATCCCGAATTTAGTTTATATTCGTTTCATATATTCTTATTCTTTTGTGCGGCCCTGTAAAATAACTATAAATAATATATACAGTAAAACCTCTGAATAGCGGACACCTCAAGAATGCAGAATTTGTCTTCTATTTGGAGGTGTCCGCTACTGAGAGTAAAAAATGTACAGTTATTTAAGGGTTGATAATCGAAAAAATGTCCGCTAAATAGAGGTATCCGCTAATCGGGTGTGTCCGTTATGGAGGTTTTACCAGTAAATCTTCTGAATAGCGAACACCTCGGAGGAGCAAAATTTGTCCTCTATTTGGAGGTGTCCGCTACTAAGAGTAAAAAATGTACAGTTATTTAGGGGTTGGTAATCGAAAAAATTCCCGCTAAATAGAGGTGTCCACTAATCGGGTGTGTCCGTTATGGAGGTTTTACTGCATAATAATATCGTCCTTTACAAGAAAACTGCATGCTGTATGATCGACAGACAGACGACAAGAGAAAGATAACCTCACGGAGTAATAAACACTCACGTCTTCTGTTTTAATCATCCACAATCGTTTCTAAATTTCGTTATACGAGTATTAAAAAAATCTGTTAATTTCCAGTCGATAGACTGACAACTATCTTTTAGCCTGAGTTTTTAGCCGGATTTAGCCTGTTGTATGTCATACAACAGGCCAGATTTTATACAACAGGCTAAAAACGGTCACCGTGGTACGGAGTACTGTATTATTATTTGTTTGCCCACCAAAACTGGTTGCCACGGGTTGTTGCAAGGTTTGTGATCACGTGGTTGAAACTGATCTATTCAATATTAGTGCGTGCATATTTTTTATATTTGCTCCATGTGTTGAAACCAGTTGTCTATGAAAACATCCACCGGTGAAAGTGACGCACACCAAATTTCTGTGACGTATGCAGATAAATTGTGCTTTTTTAATCAGTTTTTTTAATATAATTTTTAAACGATTTGGAACTTATTTTTCATAGTAGGTGCACTCAGTAGGTGGACCTCATAGGTACTCTCTGGTGCAATCAGAAACGAAATCCGACAAATATTTTTTGAGTTATGCTTGACGAAAGGTTTTTATTAGGCTTTTTTTTTAGTAGGACATGGCGTTAATATCCATCGTAGCTGTAATGTGTCCGGACAGTAATATTTCGCTGAGTATTAGCCTTCGCATCGCTCAGACAATTAGTGGAGGAAGCTTAGATTTAAATAAGGTGCCATTGCCAAGTCTTTCTTTTTCTCTTTAAAAATCTATTTTTCGATAAAATAAAAAGTAAAATTTCAAATTTTCAGAAAATTACGTATTCGTAATCGCGTGAAAAATTAGGCACAGATGCATTAGTTTAAAATCTCAAAATGCTGTATTTTTAAAAATTCCAGTACATTTATCGCCCTAGCGGCCCTGTAGTTCTATTAAACCTTCCGCCTCACTTCTAATTTTCGAAGAAATACTCTGCGGTTTGATAAAGATCAATGATTTTGTTCAATTATGAATACATCTTCATTCTTTTAATTTAGGGTTTTTAATCAATTTCTCAACTAATTATGATAATTTTAAAATTCTGAATCTCAGGTGACCCTTTGGTGTCACTCAGAACCTTTGGGCTAGTTTCAGAAAACATTTGAGCCTCGTGCGTGCTGTAGATTTTGCTAGCCATGGCGAAAAGACAGACAGACATACACACGCGCACACAGAGCGAAACTTTCTTTTCTTAGTATAGATTAAAACTGATTGATCCAGAATTTCATTTCTTTATACAAGCTTACAGCAGATTGTTTAAAAAACCATTTTAATTTTTTTGAAGCAATATCTACTCTATATATATTTATAATCCTAATGAAACGAATTTATGAAACGATTCTTTGAAGCGACAGATTAAACAACTGATTATATTTCATGGCGATTTCTCCTAAAATATGGAATACTTTGCGACGAAATGAACACCAAAAATCCGTATTGATCCCCAGATCTCAAAACTGGTATTAGAATTTTTAAATTCGAATTAGTTTTCGAAATATTAATTTTTTTCTAATTTTAAATACTTTTCTCTAATGATGGCAACTCAAATTTAATCATAATAGATATTTTTTTTTTTCATATTTCTGAAAATGTTATTATTTTAAACTAATTTGGCGACCAGTTTGGCCTCCCTTAAATGTATGCTAAAAAATGTATCATGTTACTTTTATTCATAATTCAATTTACTTGAACAATCTTTCGCCAAATCCAAAGATTCTAATAGAGAAATCAAGAACTGGGTATTTTTATGTTAGCGAGACGCAGGTGATAAATCGAAAAAAAATTTCCCGTCGCATTTTTTTTATATTTGATTAATTTTACTTAAAATATAATCCTTTCATTCATACAAAACTTTCATTTAAAACTGGACATTTAAAATTGATGGCTTTCACTTCTTTCCTTTTTTTAAACAAAACGAAACGAAAAATATTAGGCACAGATGTCATACGCACCGAGGTATCTAATTGGCGCCAAAATGGCATTATTTTGATTGACATGGTACACCGGCTATTGTTGTTTATTTAATAATAAATGTTTATTTACTTTTATTTCTTTTTAAAAATTATATAAATTATTTTGTTCTATAGTTATCAATTATTTTTTTTTGTTATTTCCTTTAAAAAATAACAGAAAATAATTAAAAAATACGGTACCACTTGGTTATTCCGTCGACCAATTTCTCCAAATTATATAAACCGCCAAACCACTCGCCAAATTATACAAATTGACATAATTTTTATTTTAAATAACGAAAGAACAAATAAATTAGCATAACATTATTAAATATACAAACAAAACGTGGAAATAAAAATCACTTGACTACGTAAACACGTGTAACTTGCTTAAAGTCAAGTGAATGTGTCATTTACGATCAACCATTATTAGCATTTAATCTGATAGTTTGGCGATAGATTTTTGGTCGACGGGATAACTAAGTACTATCAAAAATACATATGTAACTGGTATTCGAAAACGAGGTTTTCGCCAAATTTTCGTAAAAAAAATCACGCCAAACCCTGTGCGTATATGACATCTGGCCAAATATTAAATAATGCTACATTTAATTTCAACTTCAATGTTTTAATTTACCACTCGAAAAATACAAAAAAAAAATGCTAACTGGCGAGTTGAAAAAAAGCTATTGGCGACATTTGCACCCGGCTAGCGTAACAGTACCAAGAATTCTTTGCGACCATGAAAACCTTTATGTAGTTTAATTCGAAAAAAAATTGTATTTTTTTTAACCAAAATGAAAAACTTTTGGCACAGATGTCATATACGGCACCATACCGGCGCGAATTTTTTTCTGACGCCAATATCATATACGCAACGGGTACTTAACTGGCGCCAAAGTATCGTTATTTTACTTGATATGGTAAGCCGGATGTTGTTGTTTATGCTGTTGATGCTTTCCACAAATTGGCGTCGGAAAAAATTCGCGCCAATATGGGGCCTATATGTCATCTGTGCCGAACTTTCATATGAAAGGCGAAGGGATTAGATCGTATTTGTTTATGGCAGTTGATGACTTGAACTATTATAATATAGATGGAATGATGGCGATAGAATAATATTTGGCGAATTATCACCTGTGGCTGGCTAACATTAAAGTACCAAATGGCACCTAGAATATATAAAGCGAAGTGGTCCGCCCGGAACTGTTGATGATAGTCACAAGACTTAGGCTATTGTTATAGAGATTGTTTTAAATTACCGGGAGACAAAGACTTTGTATACTTAATTCATTTTATTTTAGCTTCTTTTCAAATGTTTAACTGATCCTCTTTCATTAAAAACGAAAATAACCATTGGATGTCTTAACAGCAACTGATTCGGCCTTAAATTTTTTCAATCAAAGGGAATTGAATGGAAACCCGTTTACAGGGAGATCTGCACAGCTTTTTTCAGTATAATTAAATCTTCTCTAATATTTAAAAAACCCATCAGATTAGCGTGTTTTTAGATTCTGCGGTGAATGAACGGGGGTTGGCGAGCGTAGCTTACAAGGGGCAGAGCCCCCTAGTTATTTATAAAAAAAAATCTCCTTTTATATTTTGAACTTAAAATAAATTATTTTAATATGGATATACTCGTTTATAATGGCTCATAGTTCAGAAAGCTTTAAATGATTTTTTTCTTCAAAGTTTTGTATTTGAAAAAAAAAATAGAAAATATCTCAAATAAACTTTTAATGAATACTAACTAAAGTACCCGGCATTGCCCGAAATTTTAAGAATGTTTGTTTTGAAAAACTAATTTCAAAATTAAATATACTGGCACGGTTCTCGCTGGCTTTTGATCAACATTAGCGATTTGGCGAATGAGAAATAAAAAACAGTAGCCAAATGAAACGAATTGTTAGCAAAATAGATTCGGCGTGAAACACTGAAAAATGTATCTGTAACACCTTATTGAATCACCCTTTTTTTTTTCCAAATGTTCTAAACTAACCCTTTTTTTTTTTTTTTTTTTTTTTTTTTTGTAATTGCTTATAAAATAGAAATTCGATTATCCGCTACAGAAACTATTAAAAATATGTACATTCTAAATGTCTCCTAATTGTGTAAATATTTCAAACATTCTTTTACCTGTCTAAATAAAAATTAAAAACAGCTATCTTTGAGTTACCGTTGTGAAATACACTAAAAATTGCTTTGAAATTTCGACTCTTAACCGACAGAAAAAAATTGGCCGGCCAATGGTATTTTGCACACAACTAATAAACAGTATGGTAAATGGCTAATTTCCACTCCACATTCCAGCTAAACTTTTCTCTTTTGTTTGTGTTTTTACACGGCGCGACGTCGCCGGTGCATAGATAATGATTAACTGACAATAGAGAAATACCTATCGCATAATCCTTTCCGCCTTTGGCTGATTCTAAACTGAATTGGTGTTGAATCAGTATGTCTATAAATATAGCAATGTAAACGGCAAGGTTTGGCTGAACATGTAAAGTGGCATCGCGGATAAGAATATCGACTGGATTGGCACACACAGAGAAAAAAGCAGAAATTGAGCAGTCGCAATTTGACGAGTCTGACTGTTCTTTAACTCGCCAAATGGAACATTTTGTCACGATTAGGCGCAATGGCGAGCGGCAGCGAGAACATTGCATACTATGGTCACCAAGGGCGGATAGTACAGTATAAAATAAACAATAAAAGAAAACAGTAAAGCCATATCTTTAATACAGTTCTTCACTAAGAATGATCTCTAGGAAACTAAAACTTTTTGTAAAATCTAATATCCATACATACACACACACACACACACATATATATATATATGGAATTGATTTTAAAATGGCGAAAAGAATTTAAAGGAACCTCAAAATGATAAAATATGCCACTATTTCCACAACTGGGTTTTTATCATGTTTCAATACGTTTTTTCGAACTCATATCACGTTATCTATTTACCTGCTGACGTCCAACATGATTTTTTCCAACATATTTCCAACATATTTCCAACATGACGTAATATTCACTTCTTTTTAAATTCGCCAAACTATTTACTTCATTTTCACTTTTCACCTGGAAATCTTGCAATGGAAAGTTGTAGCGTAATATTTACTTTTTTTAAAAACTCGTCAAACAATTTATTTCATTTTTTTTTCACGTGGAAATCTTGCAATAGAAAAGTTTTGACTTAATATTCACCCTTTTTTAAGTTTGTCAAATTATTTATTTCATTTCCATTTTTCACGTGGAAAACTTGCAATAGAAAAGTAATTGTTGTGGTAAGAATTTTATTGTGGATTTTTAATTGTTGGCAAGAACTATGATGAAAAATGTTTAAATTTGATAGGAAATTGCTGTTAAATTGGTGGTTTTTTATTAATTAAAAATTAACTATAAATTATTTCGATTCCAGATTACTTTAGTTGCCTCGGGCATGTTTTATTAGACATGTACGTAGCATTTCACAATTCTGGCTTCCAAACCGTGGATTTGTATAGAATTACAGACAGACAGACATACAAATTTTCGTTTTTACATATTAGATTGAAAAATAACAGCATAATTTTGCTATTACATCTTCCTGTGTGCCCAAAATCTCATATTCTATGCTTAATTCCCATTTGAAATTGATTGATCCAGAATTTCATTTTCTTACAAAAACTTTAAGCGATGTATTTTAAAATATATTTTTTAAATTTTGAGCCCTTCATGTCAGGACATCATGTCAGGATTTTTACAAATCATCAAGCGTCAAAGTTAAAAAATAAGAAAAATCGAATACTATAAAATAGAGGATATGGCTCTGTTTTTTAACTTTTGAAAATTGCTTTTATGTACTTTTTAGCACTGAATCTGAAAATGACCTTAATGTTTAACCATCACGTTAGAATGTTTTCGCAAATCGTAAACGTTAAAGCTAAAATATAGCGAGAATCTGATACTATGAAACATATGTAAAACTTTTAATTTACTTCAATAATTTATTCAATTTTTTGGTTTATACTGGGATTCATACAGCTGAACAGCTGAGGGGGTCCGATGAAGTGGGGGAGGAAGTTCAATTTTAACTTTGAATTTTTTAACTTTGAATTTTACAATTTGCAAAAAATCCTGACGTCATAGTTGAAAATGAAGGTCATTTTCGGAATCAGCGGTAAAAAATACATAAAAATCCATTATCAAAAGTTAAAAACACAACAATCACATCTATCTTATAGTATCAAATTTTTGCTATTTTTTCTTTGTTTAGCTTTAAAATTTACGATTTGCAAAAACTCTTTACGTGATGGTAAAATATGAAGGTCAATTTCGGATTCAGCGGTACAGAATACATACGAATCAATTATCAAATTCTAAAAAAACATGACATAACCCAACATTTGCAAGCTAGCGTAATCTAATAACATTTAAAAATATGTATCTTATTTTTGGCCTTATATCCTTATTTTTGGAACACCTTTCATGCATCAGCTAAAATACTGATGAAAAGCAGCTATAAGAAAAATCACTCCCTAACTTTTAAATGATAATTTAGAATTAAAAAAATATCAAGAAAAGTATCTGCAACACTTAAACTAACTTTTTTGAGTTGTTAGAAGTAAACTGTATATAACTCCCGTTGTTGATAATTATAATTGGAAATTGTCATATATGATCTTAATTGATTAATTCCTTTTTCGTTAATTTTTATAATTCTAGGAAAATAACGAATAGTCTTCCTGATTTTTACTTTCTTCTTTATCCAATAGAAGAATGTATTGTAAAAAAAAGATTTTTTTAGACTTCCTGTTTTCCGCGGATTTACACGTTTTAGGGGTCAGAGATTCCAAAACACATGTTTATAGAAAATGCATCTCTGCCCGTGTGTCCGTATGTCTATCGCCATTGTACCATCAAAAAGTGTATGAAGTTAAGCATAGAATTATGCCAATTTTTTTTTAAGTTTTTGGCTATGGTAAGCAGGTTCTCTCTTAATTTGGAAAAAATCCGCCAGAAGGGGGTGCTGTAATAGCGAATTTTATGCCATTTTCAATATTGTACCATCTAAAAGGATATGAAGTTATGAATAGAATTCAACCAAATTTATTCTGTATGTTTTTGGCCATGGCAAGAAGGTCCTCCCTGGAATTTGGAAATATTCTACCGAAAGGGGGCACTATAATAGCGATTTTTGTGCAATTTTCTTGATTTTTCGTAGTTCTATTGCCGGCGTCTCGTGAAGCGACGGGAAATTCCCATCCTGATAAGCCTACTATTTGCGAACAGCTGATATACAACATAATAACGGAAAACTATTGAATTTAATAAATATCATGATCTAGATTAACTCGCTTTTACTCCGATTAATTGACTGAAGCAGAAATTTAAGATGAAAGTCAAGGTTGATGAGTATTGAACAAACAAAAATGAAATATTAACATTTGCAATAACATTTTGAAATATTAAAATATATGAGATAGTAGAACGTTTTGGCATTGCCACATCCAACTAGTTAATATCGTTGTAGGGAAAGATAGAACCAGTAACAGTATCCATAATTTCCACTGAAAAAATTTCATCTTCTTTATACATGGAATAAATCAATCCTTATACTCCATCGTTAGAACACTACAACCATTTAACTGTAATTTCTCCTTCACTTTCATCTACTTCATTTATGAGAGAAATTTATTTATAGTGAGTAGACTTTCTAAATCCATGATGAACGTAAGTTAAAGGAAAATTTTCTTTTTATGAATAAAACATTAGTTTGACACAGTCAACTGAATCAATTTCTTTTCATGTGGCATTTGCAATGAAATCTGTGAACGCTTCTTCGTTACTACCGCGCAGAGAAGCCAATTAATTATGCATTGTCTGGCCTGTCTTCTTTGAGCAATTTATTAACCATCTTCTTTTGATTACATTTTTGTATTTTATAATTATTTCATTTTCAGTTTAGTCTTCTGATATCTCACCTGCCATTTAGGTAATGAAGTCTGTGGTTGTGCAATCTTCTGCAATTTAAATTTGTTCAATATTAGCCACATGCTGGACAATTGCACCATAAAATATAATACATAGGTATGTAATCGTTAAAACCACATAACCGTGCTCAATGATACACATAAACAAGAACTTTTATATGAACTTGTAGAATTAAAATTAACGATAAAAACATAAAATCTCATCCTCAGGATAAAATATGATGGTGAAATGACTAAAAGCCCAGGGATGAAGGATTACTGTACGAGAGATAATTTATCGAGTCTTGACAAATGATATAATTGCAAAAATGCAGTGGCACCAACCAGTATTTCAGAATTTTTTTAATGAAAAAATTTGAAATGAATCAAAAGTTTGATCGAAGATCACCGACTGCCGCCATGTATGCACGACAAAACCAACCACATTCAAACAAGTTCCTGCCAAAAAAAGGGGAAACTGAAATATTGCAAACAGATACGAAATAAAGACTTTATGGTATTATGCTAGATATTTGGTATATTATAGGATAAATTATCATTACAGGCATTATGCTCACGTGCAAGATTAGAGAATCAGTTGAAATCATTGATTTAAATTGGCTTTCTGCTGAGGTTTTTTTTTCTTTTTTTTTCTCTTCTTTTTCTCTTTTCCTTTACTGCATTAGTTAAGGGATTCAAATCCTTTGCTTTTGAATTTTCCTCCTGAGTTTCTGTTCTTATTTTTTCTGTCGCCTATCTACAATTCACTGTTAATCCTTTTTGAACTAGCATCGATTGTTTTTCTCTTCTTCTTCGCAACATCATCTCTCTTTTCAATATAAAAGTAACATCTAAAAAACACTTGGAGATATTTATAAACCTGAGCTCGTTCATAGTTTTGCGGCAGAAAACTTATCTATATTAATCTTACGATTTTTAGCTAACTGCGTAATGATTTACAAGTGAATATTCTATACAGCAGTATAAACCTACATAGCAATGTTTTTATATACAACCCATTTCCAAATTTTGAACAACAACAAAAAAATATCATAAATATATTCATTTATAAAGACGCGTAGTTCAAAAGTTTCTAATTTTTATTTTCTTTCCAAGTTTTATGTAAATAACATAAAAAAAACACAAACATACCTCAAACAAACTTTTATAGAATTTTAAAAAAGACCTGAAGAGACCTGGATTTTGCTTCTTTCTTTTTGCATAATACAGCTTATATTCTATATTGAAATTTCATTGATTCAGGAATTCATTTCTTTAAAAAAGCTGTAAGCCGATTGACTTAAAAATATTTTTTGAATGTTTTCATCCTTTTGTTCATAAATTCTGGACAATAGGATTTATACTATTAATTTCTAAACTCTAAAGTCACAATATAGCGTTATCTATTTATTGTTTTTGTGACAAAGACATTTTACATTGAAATTAAAATTGATTTTTTTGTTTGAAAACTTTTAAAATTAGTGCTTTGTGGATACAATTTTGAAACTATTTTTTAAAGTGTGAATTTAAAAGACAAACGTATTTTTTTTATGGAATAAATATATTGAAACATAATTTATTTATATTTTTTTCTAATGTTATTATATTTATGTATAAATTTTTCTAATATTAATACATTTATTTATAAATGTTCAAAGTTCAAACGGCATTAAACTTTTTGTCTTTTTATTTAAAGTAAAGCAAAGTATATATCTCTCAAACAAGCCTTTCAAAAATGTAGAAAAAAACAAAGAAAGATTTGGCTTTTGCATCTTTTTTTGTTTTTTCCATAATAACTTATATTCTGTATTAGATTAATATTTAACAAAATTATTCAATTGGCAAATAAATAATAACAGTTGTAAATTTCGAAATGGGTGAAAAAAGTCCGGGCCAGGATCCGAACCAGGGATTTCTTGGCTGAAACCGCCAATTCTCTACCAACTGAACCATCCGGACGAATCTGGAGGACTAATTCACCCAACTAACTTTTAACGATCACAGTATCTGGTCTGATATCTGAATCAGTTCAACAGAATAAATCGAAGGTTATTTTTGGAACTGCAGTAAACGCTGCATTCGTAATTATACTATTAGATAAATTTTTAACACAATTAATTCGTCGGGGCTCAGTTGTAGAGCACTGGCGGCTTCAGCCAAAACATCCCTGTTTCGAATCCTGTCTGAATTTTTTCACCCACTTGGAAATTTACAATATTTTTATTCTATATTTAATTCTCATTTAAAATTCATTGATATAGAATTTTACTTTTTTCGGAAAGTGCAAACCATATTTCTTGGCATTTTATACAGATAAATAGAATGAAGGGTAAAAACTAAGAGAATATTAACTCAGCTTCAGACGTTAGTTTCAACGTTGTAACAGTTTAAATCATTCCATGTCCATGTATCGGCGATATTTTGAACGAAAATAAAATAAGAAGGAAACTTCTAATTTATACATTAACCCGCGAGAAGGCAGCCCAAAACATTGCGCCCCACCAGTGGCCGAGAAGTTCTGCTCTCGAAGCTGGTAGATGGGAGGTTCTGGGTTTGAACAAAATCGCACCCGTCGGCCTAATCGTTCGAGGTTTCCCTGGTTTTCTTCGAACCTTGGTTATTCTTGCGTAAATACGTGTTAGGTTCGCTTAGAAAGACCCTCACGGAATGCACTACCCCCGGAACTACATCCCTCGTGTAGATAATCGGCCCTCATAAAAACAACACAACAAAAAAATTGGACACGAGCAGGCACGCTGGGTATGTCATAGCCGACTTGTGATTTAACTTTTAAATTTCATGAAATGCAAGTTACTTATTTTCTATAACAAAAAAAATAAACAAAATAATGTTGAAAAATCTCAATCCATAAAAAGTGACAAGTAAACACTTTTTATTGCAATAAAAATTCATTTAAATTTTTATGCTACATTCTCCACAAAATAGACTGATATGATGCAATACATACGCATGTACTTGTCACATTTTTGGCATGTATATTTACTTCTTCTGCTTTTGTTCTTAATGGTAGCTTAGATATTTTACCATCTTAACTTTAAAAGAAAATTCAACACTTAAATGAACATGCGAAATTAGACTGAGTCGAGAAGTCGCATGGATATCTCAAACACATCGAATACAACTGTAAAATAACTATTATTGGAATATTCCTAAGAATTATTTCCCTAGAAGAAGATGATCTCTAACTCAGCTGCACGGGGATTGATACATTTCCTGAAAAAGGTGTGTGAGATAAGAAAAGATGGATGCAGCTCCGTATATGACATACCTGCGCGCCAGCTCTCTTTTTAAGGAGACTCTTTACTCACTTGAAAACACCCGTTCCGTAATGTAGTCCTATGGGCATGTTGTTTTCGAATTTCTCCTTTAAATTTGAATATTTTTAAACGATTTTTTTGCATAGAATAGCTGAGCTCGATCTCTAATAGGATTATTTTTTACTTTTTCGATTTCGGTTGCAGATTTTTTTTTTAAATAAAGGTACTTTCACTTTCAAAACCGGTTCCGAAAGTCAAACAACGTTATTTAAAAAATCTGCAACCGAAATCGAAAAAGTAAAAAATAGCCATATTAGAGATCGACCTTAGCTATCCTACGCAAAATAATCGTTTAGAAATATTCAAATTTAAGCGAGAAATTCGAAAACAACCTGCCCATAGGATTAACATTATGGAGCGGGTATTTTCAAGTGAGTGAAGAGTCCCTTTAAAGCACATTACTTCTTCATACACTACTCTCCTGCAAGTAGAGTTGATATGACTGGAAAAAACAAAAAAGGGAGTTTTGAAAGGGGAGACTCTTTTTTTATCAAAAAGGAAAATCGGAGAATAAACCTTGGAGAAAATAGGATATTTTGTATTTAAACCTGCGAATAAACCAATATTTTGCAACGCTAGCTAACTACAATAGCTCTCGCTGATTAATTCTTATTCAATATTAACAAGAAAGAAAAATCAAGCACCAAACATAGATTATGAAACACTTTTCAACAATATCAGAATATTAATATGAAACTTCATTTTGCAATACAAAGGAATGAGATATCTAAACGAGAAATTCAAACAAATGCATCGCAAACAAATTTTCTCGTAGACTATAATATAACTGAATTCTTTTGTGTGTCCCTGTAAACGATTTATTAATGCTATACATTTAATTTTCAATAGGAAACCTTCTGCAGCGAGCATCGTCAACAATCAAAAATTACATGTCAATCTTAAGATAGTTTCGCGAGTTAGAGCACGGGGAGGCGAGCAGACGGATATACAAACCGAGGTCATAAACACTTTTGAACCATGTTGAAAAGTGTTAAAAACCATCAGTCCGTTTCAGACGCCATGTACGAAAATATTAGATAATGATGTGTCTGAAATAATAATATTTTTCTCAACTTAAACTTAAAGTACCTAAACATCGAAATGAAGCAGAGATACATTATTGATTTTTGTACTGGAGATCATAATAAATCTTTACAATATTTGCGCCATTTAATACAAAACATATATTTATTTTACTATCTGATTATTAATAATCATAACAAATTGCACGCAATAAACAAGTTTATCTTTTTAATTTTTACTTATTGGCAAAAATTAATAAGCACTTAATGATTCTATTTGTAATTAGTTGATGGAAATAATGCATTTTAATAATTCTCGTTCATTCTTATTATCTAAAAATTACCTTCCCTTACACACGTATTTGAAAGAAATCAATATTCAGATACTTTCTAATTACGTTATAACTAATTAGGTAATTAATTATCTAATTTCCAATTTATTTAGTGAATAACATAGATAATTCCAATTTATTTTCTGCAATCAATTTTAATTTTAATTTCGAGGAATTGCACAATTTTCGAATTTTACGTGGCATTGATTGATAAAGTTCAATTGAAATATATAAAGTAATTAAAATAAATAGTTATTTTATTATTATTAATACAAAACTTAATCAATTTCAATAAAAGCAACTACATAAATTTGAATTCATTTATAACTAGATTTTGAAACTATATTTTCAAAATAATTATACACTTTTCACAGCAGATAACGTTAACTATTAGACAAATTTGGCTAGAATTATGAATGTAGCTATAAATTCTGCACAAAATTAAGGAATATATTGACAATGTTTACGAAGACACCCAGTGCAGTATTTCTGAATTTATCAAATCAATATTGAACGCCTTTAGATTAATAGTATCATTTTAAAGCTACAGAACATAATGGACTACACGCATTAGCGGAGCTCGCGTTGCTTGTGGGGAATTACCCGTATTTGATTGGCTTTCGGCTAACGCTTGTAGGGAAAATCGGGACGCTGATTAGCAAAACTAACATTGTGACGCTCGATGACGTGAAAAATACTTGTCGTCCATTGATGCATCAAGGATGATATTCGGTTTAAAAAATGTATAAATTCTGTCAGCAATAGTAGAAGTTATTAAATTAGAATTTTAGAGTTCGCTCTTCTTGTCAATCTTATGATGCTAATTACATTATAAAGAAAAAATCAGTAAGAAACGCATATTAGATTTAAAAGAATGTATTAACAAATATAAAGGTAAATGCAGCTAGAATAACATAAGGAAAAGACAACCTAATGTTAATAAATAAACATATTGAAATAACATTAATGCAAAAAAACGACAAAAAACGTGAAAATTATAGGCAGCAATTTGCCGGAACACGCCAGTGGTTGAGAGATTTGAAAAATTTGACTCTTTTGAGAGGAAAATTTTAGGAAATTTTGAGCTGAAGTTTGCTAATTTTTCGTATTTTGAGAGGAAAAGGACATACGTAAAAATTCCGTTTCTGATGTGAAAATAATTAGGTAGTATATTTCCCAGTGATTTGACAAAGTTGCATCTGTAGTAGGTATCAGATAGTAGGTTTTTAGATTCTTTTTACGTTATATTATTGAATTTTCAGTATTTTGGGGTTAAAGTGAGAAGATAAAAGCGAAAAATTTCGCATTTAAACAAAGTATAATCAACTGTTCAATTAGCGAATCTTTTTGACAGTGTGGTTTGCTAACATTAAAATTAAGGCTAAATCTCTCTTTTTTTTAATTAATTCATATATTTCAGGAAGTTGCATCCAGGAAGAAATATTCGAAATATAGAAAACTGTACACTGTTGGAAAAACTCGTCTATATACACTAAATTATTCGTCACTTTTTAACAAAGAATTTCCGTTCTTCTAGAAAACATGTTTTATTCGCGAATTCTTTCCGAAAATCTGAAACGGAGGGAGAAATTCCGTCCATACCTAAGCACGCAAGCGTATTGGCTCTATTAATACTGAAATCCGAATACATTTTAAAAAGTAAAAAACAAAAATTCTATAAATTAAGATTTCTAATTTAATCAAAAAAGCGAAATGAACAACAAAGAAAAAAAAAGTTTTCGAATTCAAAAATAAATAAAAATTTATTTTCTCATTTATTTAAAAGTATTCACAATTCATTTTTTAAAGTTATAAAAAAAAAATATTCCCACTTAAAATATATTTCAAATGAACACATTTAAGATAGATGTTTTGATTAAAATCTTAAATGAAAAAAAAGAAAAAGAAAAAGAAAAAGAAACGATTTTACTCAATTAAAAATATAAAAATAAAAATAAATAAAATATATATATATATAATATTCATATTTTACATCCAGCAATCTACATAAAAATATTTATCATCCTTATTTTTATCCTATTTTTATACTAAGGTATTAAAATCCCAGCCACAATCTTATTAAAGACGAAATCTTTCCGAAATTAACTTCAAAATTCAAAGCTTTTTAAAGAAATGAATCGAGCCATACTCTTATGAGGCAAATATATTCATTCCAGACTGTTCAGACACTAAGGTAGCTGGTTCGATCCTAAGGTCAGCCACTTTAATTTTATCCTCCTTTTCTTCAATTGAGGTATGTTTTACCTCATGTAACGGAGGAAAAAAGGAAGGGGTATTTGTCTATTAACAAAAATATCCAGGTAGGACTGCTGTCAGAAAAATTTCCGTGAATTTAAGAAAGCATTTCTGAGAGTGCACAAATGTTTAGGGCGAATTCTTTGACTATTAAAGATAGATAGTACGTAAGTCGTAGATTTGTAGCACTAATATAAAGAATTAATGCAGAAGTAAGGAGTAATTTATTGTGAAAACAAATATCTATGTTTGTGTAGCGTAAGGTTAAGTTAAGAAACGTGATTTAATTTGTATATATTTTTTTAACTTAACTTTGAAGCAATTGTCATTTCCTAAGGACCATTGTAACATTCCTTAAGAGGTTTTCGGCGTCTTACTTTTTACCTGGAGGTGCAATTGAGCAACTTGTCACATTTATTTCTTTTTTTAGTCTCTTTAAAAATGAGTGCATAAAAATTTTAATATAGACAACCTAATATCTCTTCTATTTAAAATAATTTTTTTAAATATTCTATATTGAAATTTATTTATTTTTTATGCTTAATTTTCATAAAAATGTTTAAATTGTTTTTTGACTTGCATGCACTGCGTGCAAGACTGTAGCAAAACTATTGATTCAAGAGCTCCCCAAAATATTGATAATGATGTAAAACTAATGTATCTTGAACGTATACATCATTTGTAAGCAATTTATTTATTTATTTTATTTGAAATTTAAATTTAAATTGTAAAATTTTGTAAAAAATCATCCTTTTATTGAAAAATTGCCAATTTTAAATAATCAATGCAATTACAATACTAAATTTTAAGTATACGTTCAATATACTTTAATTTTACATCATTATCAATATTTTTGGGAACTCTTGAACCAATAGTTTTGCTACAGTCTTGCGTGTGGTACATGCAATTTAAAAAACAATTTAAATTTTTTTTTATCAAAATTAAACATAAAAAAATAAAATAAAATTTTAATATAAAATATTAATAAAATTATTTTAAATAGAAGAGATATTAGGTTGTCTATATTAAAAATTTTATGCATTTATGTTTTATAGAGACTGGAAAAAAAAAATTAAATGTGACATGTTGCTAAATTGCACCGCCACACAGTGGAGTATTTGACCCGAAATCCTGGTCAAAAATATTTTTTGATGTAAATATAGTCTGATTGGCTGGAAATTCTTAGATGTTATGGGTTATCACTATAGCATGTTTGGTATTGTAAATGAAGTCCATAGCCTTTACCGTTCATTTACAAAGACACCCAAAAGAATTCCCTTACATTATGGTCTATGGGGGAAAAATCGTTTGCTCCGTATTTTAATGATATCACACTTTTAAACGTGCTGAAATTTATATACATCGCTAAGGTGTACTAAGGCACTTGTTGTAGAATATGATGTGCATAGAATATATCGTTCATTTACAGGGACACACAAAAGAATATGGCTGAAGAATAAATTTAACTATTGAAGTATATGACCAATAATTGCTGGAAGTGCGTTTGTAGTTGTGATAGACGTTTTAAAATAGAACAATTTTCTTAAAATATTACTTGGTGTGGATACATTCTATAGATCATATACAGGGCTGCACAAAAGTTCTCAAGTACATTTCCGTTTATTCACGGAAATGGCTGAATGGATATTTTTAACTGTGCTATGCGTTTCACTGAACTAACCTTTAGCATACTATGAAGTATACATACAAATCCATAGCTTAGTTTAATATTTTATATCTTAAAAGCTCACGAAGTGTAAGTAAGATTTTAACACTTCACATAATAAAAATATACATTTTATAAATATTTTGACCATTAAGAAAAAAAAAAGAGTCATCATTTAAGACGAGCACAAAGAAAAAAGAAGTTAAAATATTAATTCACTAAGTAGATATTTTAAAAATACGAATAAATCACATGTCCATTGACTTAGCATTAACGATGGGGGTTTGGAAGTTGAGCAACTTGTAACCTTAACTAGTTACTGTTTTTAAGAGGAAAGTAATTGTTGATAGGTTTGTCTTATTCACGATTAATGTTTAATTAAATGTATTAAATTTTACTATATATAAAACTTATTATTTATATTTAATAATGCTTATTACATTTAAATTGCATTTAATAATAATTATTGCATTTAATTTATGTTTAATAGTGTTACATTTAATAGTAGGTTCAGTAAAGTGGAGTCTATATAGTATAGATTACTAGTTTTTGAATGTATTGAATATATTACCAGTTTCAAAATTATTCTTCAGAACTCTTCTTCATCTTCTTCCTCACTCTCTTCTTGGCTTTTATCGGGACTACCATCAGACCTTACTGGAAGAATAAGTTGTAGGGTCTCGGTACTGTATGGCTTGCTCTTTTTAGTTGATAAACGGAGTTTAGAAAATATGAAGTTGCTTATTTTTACATACATTATAAAAGGAAAATTTTAATTAAATTTTCTTGGCGCTGTTTGTCAGTTTTCGAATTAAAATTAGGTGTCCCTTTTTAAAGACACCACCCTCGAAAGGGTTAATTCCCTCCTTTCTCTCCTTGTGTTACACACATGAGCCCCAAAAACTAATTACGGAACCCTTTTTCAATAAATAAGTATATACAATTTGAAGGCGATCGGATATTTCTATCAAAAGATATCGAGTTGCGTGCGTATGTACGTACCTACATACGTACATATGTACGTACGTACATACAGACAGAATATGTCGGTGCAAAAGCTCTCCGGTAATATTCTTTGAGCTAAAAACCTGCAATACGACAGTAAATATATAGTTCTTATCTCTTCAATTCGGTGGCCGCAAAACAGAGCATTTAAATAGTCATCCCGAAAAAAAAAAATTATAAAAAAAATAGCAACAATATGCGGAAGATTTTTTTGCAGAAATAGACACTCAAGACTATAACTAATACGATTATAATTCAAACATAGCTGGGCAAAGCGCGGCAGATATTTAAAAAGCTTTCGATATGTATGAATTAGAGCCAAAAACGCTTTAAAAATAACCCTTTCACACATTTATTTTTTTTAATTACACTAGGGGGCTCGGCCCCCTACGAGCTACGCTCGCCAACCCCCGTCCAGACGCCGTAGACTCTAAATGCACGCTAATTTGATCGGCTTTAAAAAGATTTCGAAAGATTGAATTATAATTTAAAAAACAGTGGCGATCTCTCTATAAACGGATTTCTATTCATTTCTCTTTGATTGGGGAATTTTAACGCCAAATCCGTTGCGGTACTACTTGATTATCCCGTCGACCAATTTCGCCAAATTATATAAATCGCCAAACCACTCGCCAAATTATACAAATTGACATAATTTTTATTTTAAATAACGAAAAAACAAATAAATTAGTACAACATTAATAAAAATATAAATAAAACGTCGAAATAAAAATAACTTGATGACGTAGACACGTGTAACAACATTTCAAAATAAGCTAATATAAAAGGAATTAAGTAAACAGAGTCTTTGTCTCCTGGTATTTTTTAACAAAGTGAAAAGAAAGTTCTTTTAAATGAGACATTTTAAATTAATCGTTTTTAATCTGACGTAATTTTGACCAAACTATTCTTTCTCTTTTTAATATTCACGGGGAAATACTTGTGTTGTTAGAAATGAAATATTATTTGCTCTTTCCTAACAAAAACAGTTGAAAAGTATCCTCTTAAAATATCAAATAAATGTCTAGCGCAATTTCTAAATTTAAACCGTTTTGCAATATTATTTTGTGTTCATTTTATGTAATAACTGTAATGTGACGTAAATATGACGTAATTTCTCCTATTTAAGACTTCTAACGCATGTTAATAAATTTATTGTTTTACATATTCCTTTCTCTCACGTGTAATTATAGTTTTTATGACGTAATTTTTAATAAGTTCCTGCTTTTTGTACATAGATATTTAATTATAATTCCAAATGTTTTTTTCTGTTTATAATAGTCACGTGTAATTAAATTTTTAATTTATTTACACGTATAAATATTTTTTTTTGAAGCAAACATTATTGTTTCCGCTGTTTATAAAGTTGGCAACAGTTTAAATTAATAGCACTTTCTAAAATCTGTTAAAAATATCTCTAGAAATGCTGAAAATCTGAATTTAAAATAGCAATAAAACCTCAAAAAGTTAGTCAAAATAAAAAAATTAATGCAATCTGCACTCCGGCCAATTCTAACGCATAAAATGATCTAAAAATGATTAAATTCCTATGAACAGTTTTTGCTCCTATAAAACTTTTTTAGTGGAACGATTTTGTCCAACTTTAGCATTAAATATCTCTTAAAATAATTCTTCGATCTGAAAACTGTCTGCATCAGCGTGTTTATCAAACATTTCTGTATAATACTACCGATTTTCATATTTTTGTATGCATTATGTTTCTTAATATTAACGAAGAAAGACCTCCGGTCACAAAAAATTCAAAACCGGCGGCGGCGGCGGCGGCGGCGGCGGCGGCGGCGGCGGCGGCGGCGGCGGTGACAGCGGTAGTTACTTTTTTTTAGAACTAGGGGGCTCGGCCCCCTACGAGCTACGCTCGCCAACCCCCGTCCAGACACCGCAGACTCTAAATGCACGCTAATTTGATCGGCTTTAAAAATATTTCGAAAGATTGAATTATAATTTAAAAAACAGTGGCGATCTCCCTATAAACGAATTTCTATTCATTTCACCTTGATTGGGGAATTTTAACGCCAAATCCGCTGCGGTACTACTTGATTATCCTGTCGACCAATTTCGCCAAATTATATAAATCGCCAAACCACTCGTTAACTTATACAAATTGATATAATTTTTATTTTAAATAACGAAAGAACAAATAAATTTGTACAACATTAACAAAAACACAAATAAAACGTCTAAATAAAAATAACTTGATGACGTATACACGCGTAACAACATTTCAAAATAAGCTAATATAAAAGGAATTAAGTAAAGAGAGTTTTTGTCTCCTGGTATTTTTTAACAAAGCGAAAAGAAAGTTCTTTTAAATGAGACATTTTAAATTAATTCTCAAAATATCAAATAAATGTCTAGCGCAATTTCTAAATTTAAACTTTTTTGCAATATTATTTTGTGTTCATTTTATGTAATAACTATAATGTGACGTAAATATGACGTAATTTCTCCTAAGACTTCTAACGCATGTTAATGAATTTATTATTTTACAATATCCTTTCAATTTTAAAATTCACGTGTATACTTTTTATGACGTAATTTTTAATAAGTTCTTGGTTTTTATACGTAATTATTTAATTCTAATTTGAAAGTTTTTTTCCTGTTTATAATAGTCACGTGTAAATAATTTTTTAATTTGAAGCAAACATTATTGCTTGCGCTTTTTATACAGTTGGCAACAGTTTAAATTAGTACAATTTTCGGAAATCTGTAAAAAATATCTCTAGAAATGCTGAAAATTTGAATTTAAAATAGAAATAAAACCTGAAAAAATGAGTCAAAATAAAAAAATTAATGCAATCTGCATTCCGGCAAATTCTAACACATAAAATGATCTAAAAATGATTACACTGCCATGTATAGTTTTTGCTGCTATAAAACTTTTTTAGTGGAACGATTTTGTCCAACTTTAGCATTAAATAACTCTTAAAATAATTCTTCGATTTGAAAACTGTCTGCATCAGCGTGTTTATCAAACATTTCTGTATAAAACCACCGATTTTCATATTTTTGTATGCATTATCTTTGTTAATATTAACGAAGAAAGACCTCCGGTCACAAAAAAATCAAAACCGGCGGCGGCGGCGGCGGCGGCGGCGGTGACAGCGGTAGTTACTTTTTTTTAGAATAGAGAGATAGAGAGATTAAAAACGAAACTATTTAAATTAACACACAGTTTAACACTAAGCTCTGACTTTTGTTAAACACGTAAGTGCTGTTTAGTTTCAATTCAGCAATTCTTTGAGCCACAAAAAAATTATATTTAAACATAACAACAATGCCAAAAAACAACAAAAAACCACGCCTTTTCAGAAAGAAATTTCCTCTTCAGCTGAGGCCAGGAGCCACCGGATATAACTCAGGTTCCTAAAATAGACATAGCTCGATGCAACAATTTGTTAGCTATTAAAAAATATGATTTTTACAATTGTTGACGAAATTTTTATTTTTGCATTTTTGGCCAGGTTTTTGAGTCAAATACTCCACTGTGCGCCAGGTAAAAAGTAAGACTCTTGAGACCCCCTTAACCAGAGCTATAACTCGCTACCTTATCATGTCAAATGAGTAAGAGAAAATGACAAAGAACAGATGAGTGGTTCAATTTTCAGCTGAGGCAGAAATATAAATTGCCAGTCCAGTTTAATATTCGTATTTTTTACTATACCTCATATAATTTCAGCAGGAAAAAAAAAAGTTCTTCACTCCAAATCGAGCAACTGAAGTAATGGATAACTCATAAATATGAAAAATAAATTTCAAAATAATTTGTTTATAAAGTCTTGAAATAGGAAAGATAAGACTTACGTGGTAATATTTTATAATTTTTTCTGTAAGTTTATAAAAGATTGATGATATGAACTAGGCCTAGAGAATATGGAACAATTAATTTCCTTTGATATGAGATATACAAAATCAGATAATGAAGAATGAAATAAAACAAACAAAACCTCATACGACTTCAGCACGCAAAAGAAGTTAACTTCATATCGTAAAAAAAATTAAACAGTGAAAAACAAAAGCCGATAACTAGTAACGAGAAAGGCAGATAAAAAAATGTTTCGCAAAGTTTAAAATAAGGAAATTGACACTTATAATTACGAGGTCGTTTGTCGTAAATTACTTTGAAAGATTCAGGTGATATGAACTAAAACCTGTAAAAAACAGAACGATAAATTTCCTTTAATACGAGGTACACAAAATCAATTAATGGAAAAGGGAGTAAAACAAACAAAACTTCATAAATCTTCTGCAGAAAAAAAATCACTCAAAATTGGAAAAAAAGTGAAACAGTTGATAACATAAAGATTACGAAAGGAGCGTTGGCAAAGTATTGTTAAAAATTGCTTGAGCGAATTTCAACATTGATTTTCGATTGTATTAGGAAAATATAGATTACATTTCGGTTTGCGTTGTGTTCTAGAAAACGTTTGAATAATATTTAAAAAGCCTGACTGCATTATAAGTATTTATGAAAGTTAGTTTATTTTTTCATGATCTTTAGAAAGAAACAATTATGAATTTGAACAGAACTATACATCCTCTATCAAATTATTTCCTAATATCAAATTATTTCCTAATTATTTCCTAATATCAAATCAGTAAAGAAAAGAAAATGAAAAATAGTACAGAGTAAATTAATTTATGTCAAGTCTTAAAAAATACATATACTTATAATTAGAAAGTAGTACGCAGTAAATTAATTTAAAAGCTTTAAAAAAAACAGATGATATGAACTAATACAGTGAAACCTCTCTGTAAGGGCCACCTGCCGTTCCACTGAAAATTGGCTCTTATGAGGGATGGGAACAGGGGTGACCAAATTTTTCATGTTCTTTCTTATTATTCCGCGATTTTTAAAATTTGCATATTCTTTCAGTTAAGTTCTCTTTGTGTTTATCACTATTATTTGACTATTGCTGCAATTAAACTGTGGAGCCAATTTTCTTGCAAATGTTCCTTGAACAAGACAATTAAGAACTTTGATATTGTCATTCAAATCCAAATGTACTCGTTGGCTTGATTTAGGTGCCATAATTTTAAATTTTGCATAAGGCTGAGCATAAAATTTCTAGTGTAAAAATTGGGCTTCAATATGCATTCACAGTTTTAGTAAATATGGAGTAAGTTTTTCTAGATAACGTGTTATCCTTTGAGTGCGCACAACAAAGGGTCAAGATTCCCTCCAACCCAACCCCTACGTTGAAAGGTTAAAGTAAGTGCAAGGAACGCCTGTTTGTCCCACTTATGGAAAAGTTTGTGGTCCTTCATTGTGTTACTAAATCCTCCCCATCTCCCCATGCCTTATTTGTTGCAAGTGCAGTTGTTTGTTGAACTCATTTGGTTCATGAATTCAATACACCTGTTTAGGATTTAAGGCACATGTGAAAGAAAATGGCCTATATAAGAGGTAGGTGTGGCCCCTAATAGGAGTAAATTTAACATTATGTCTATGGGAAAAATCTTCGTTCTTAAAAATATTACCCCTTAATAGAGGTGGCTCTTGAATAGGGATGGCCTTTAAAAGAAGTTTCACTGTACTAGGAAACATTGAACGATAATTCTCTTTAGCCTGCAATGTTCAAAATCAGATAATGAACAACGGAATAAAACAAACAAAATCTCACAAAAATTCTGACGATTTTTAGAGTGTTAATAAAATACATACTTGCTTACATAATGGCATACTTGCAAATTAAAGCCTCAATTGGATATAACATAAATATGACTTAAAATAACTTCCACGTGCGAGTTACTTCACGTCCATTAATTACTGCCAAAGTAGTATTTCCTTTTAGCGTTCAAGTTAAAAATGGTTAGATAAGAACATTTCCTAAGCATGTATAAGGTAAATAAAACTTTCCCTCGTTTCTTTGTCACAATAATTCATATTTCAGATATGCTAAGCGATTCCTTGAATAAATTTAATCGCGCGACATTTGATGATAATGCATTGAAATATATACTAAAGGAAGTAACAAAAATATTTATTAACTAGGAAGGAAGTTATAAAGTAAGTTTCAGTAATTTCGAATACTTACAAACGGAAAAGGAAAATTTAAATTTTTCTTTAGAATAATTTATTATCTGAATCTGTGCATTTGTTCAAAAGTAGTTTCTGCATTCTTCGAATTACTTATGGTGACATGATTAATGATTTTTGAAAAATATTTCTGACTATGACAATACCATATATATAACTGCTATTTCGCAGCATAGTTTAACATTTTTAAATAAGTAATTTTAAAAATTAACATAATATATGCTGAAACTGATAAAAATAAATTTATAAGGCACATAAATACCCTTATTTCTTCAGATCGACATCTTTCATCACTCTGACGGTGACATTCTCAAGATTTATACTCATACAAATATTTCCACAAAAAAATTTAAATTGAAAAACTGATAAATAAAAATCGCACGGCTTCATGCATAATGAAATTCACTGCGGTATTAAAAATGGATATTTGTGAACGTGAATTATTTTATGTGTCATTATTCTGTAGAGCATCTCTTTCGAAATTTTAGGAATATTCATGGAGGCTGAAACATTGCATATATTATCACTGCGTAAAACAATTTCTATTGATTCTCAGATAATGCAAGGGAAATAAAATATGATGGATAAATTATTATACTACTTTTCAAATTAATCTGAAAAGGTTCTTTGTTATACAGGGTGCAATATGTTATCTATCGCCGACCTTTATTTTCTCAACCGTTTGTCGTAGACATATAGTTCCAATTACAAAAACATTTCAAATGAGGTAAATATTGATGTTGTGGCATTATTTAAAGTAAAAAATCAATTTTATAAAAATTATGAAAACTAACTTTTTATACGGTCCCCCAGTCCCTATAGTTATATTTAGTAAAAGTTTACACATATCATAACAGATATAACACAAAAAGTTTGACATCTGTACTACAAAAATTGACACAGTTATTAAATTTCAAAGTTTGAGATTTTTGCACATGATTTTGTCTTTCATTGAGGGATCATTTAAATGATGAATTAAAGTAATTCGAGATCAAAATCAGGGTGCAATGTCTTTTTTATGGCGAAACCACCTTTAGCCGGTATCGTCGGTACGTTTGAATGTTGTTCGACCCATAACTGTTAGCTCAATTTTTTAGATGGAATAACCCTATTTGGTGATTCTCCGATTTGGCGATACCGGCTAAAGGTGGTTTCGCCATAAAAAGGACATTGCACCCTGATTTTGATCTCGAATTACTTTAATTCATCTTTTAACTAATCCCTCAATGAAAGACAAAATCATGTACAAAAATCGCAAACTTTTAAATCTAATAACTGTGTCAATTTTTATAATACAGATGTCAAACTTTTTGTTTCATAGCTGTTATGATATGTGTAAACTTATACTAAATATAACTATAGAAACTGGGGGACCATATAAAAAGTTAGATTTCGTAATTTTTATAAAATTGATTTTTTACTTTAAATAATGCCATAACATGAATATTTACCTCATTTGAAACGTTTTTGTAATTGGAACTATATGTCTACGACCAACTGTTGAGAAATTAAAGGTCAGCGATAGATAACATATTGCACCCTGTATAGTCTGGCCAAAGCTGTAGTTTTCTTGTTGTGCAACAAGAAACTTATGAATAAATATAGGTATTTATTTGCCTTGTAAATGTATTTCTATCACTTTTAGCAAATATTAAGTTAGGTTTGAAATACAATCATATTCTACATACCTGCAAATTAAAGCCTTAATTGAATTTAACATAAATATGACATAAAATAATTTCAACGAGCAAGTTTAGTTAACGTCCATTAATCATTGTCAAAGTAGTATTTCCTTTTATCGTTCAAGTTAAAGATGGTTAGATATGAACATTTTCTAAGCATGTATAAGGTAAATAAAACTTTCCATCGTTTCTTTGTCACAATAATTTATACTTCCATAAATGCTAAGCGATATGCTAAGCGATTCCTTGAATAAATTTAATCGCGCAACATTTGTACGATAAAGCATTGAATTATACACCAAAGGAAGTAACAAAAATATTCATTAACTAGGAAGGAAGTTATAAAGAGAGCTTTTCAGTATTTCGAATACTTGCAAACGGAAATGGAAAATTTCAATCTTTTCTTCAGAATAATTTAGTATCTGAATCTGTATATTTGTACAAAAATAGTTTCTACATTCTTCGAATTAATTATGGTGACATGATTCATGATTTTTGAAAAAATATTTCTATGACAATACCATAGATATAGCTACTACTTCGCAGCATAGTTTAAAGTTTTTAAATAAGTAATTTTATAAATTAAATTAATATATGCTAAAACTGATAAAAATAAATTTATAAGGCATATAAATATCGTTATTTCGTCAGATCGACATGTTTCATCGCTCTGACGGCAACAATCTCAATATTTATACTCATACAAATATTTCCACAAAAAAATTTAAATTGAAAAACTGATAAATGAAAATCACACGGCCTCATGCATAATGAAATGCACTGCGATATTAAAAATGGTTATTTGTGAACGTAAATTATTTTATGTTATTGCTTCATTATTCTGTAGAGCATCTCTTTCGAAATTTTAGGAATATTCATGGAGGCTGAAACATTGCATATATTATCACTGCGTAAAACACTTTCTATTGATTCTCGGATAATGCAAGGGAAATAAAATCTGGATGGATAAATTATTATACTACTTTTCAAATTAATCTGGAAAGGTTCTTTGTTATATAGTCTGGCTAAAGCTGTAGTTTTATTGTTGTGCAACGAAAAACATGTGAAAAAAATATAGGTATGTATTTGCCTTGTAAACGTGTTCCGATCACTTTTAGCAAATATTAAGTTAGTTTTGAAATACAATCATAATCTGCATACCTGCAAATTAAAGCCTCAATTCAATTTAACATAAATATGACTTAAAATAACTTCAATGAGGGAGTTTAGCTAACGTCCATTAATCATTGTCAAAGTAGTATTTCTTTTTATCGTTCAAGTTAAAAATGGTTAGTTATGAACATTTTCTAATCATATATAAGCTAAATAAAACTTTCCGTCATTTCTTTGTCATAATAATTTATACTTCAGATATGCTAAGCTATTCCTTGAATAAATTTAATCGCGCGACATTTGTACGAAAATGCAATGAATTATACACCAAAGGAAGTAACAAAAATATTCATTAACTAGGAAGGAAGTTATAAAGAGAGCTTTTCAGGATTTCGAATACTTACAAACGGAAAAGGAAAATTTCAATCTTTTCTTTAGAATAATTTAGTATCTGAATCTGTGCATTTGTTTAAAAGTAGTTTCTACATTCGTCGAATAACTTATGGTGACATGATTCATGATTTTTGAAAAATATTTAGAACTATGACAATAACAGAGATAGAAGTAGTACTTCACAGAATAGTTTAACTTTTTAAAATAAATAAATGATGAAATCTAAAGGCAAATATATCTTAGATTTATAAGAAATCAGTTTTTAGCTCACAAACTGTCAAAACCTGAGAGCTAATGTGCACGAGCTAATGGTTCTGTATGTATGTATGTACGTATGTATGTACGTAACGCGATAACTCTTGACAGAAATATCCGATTTGCTTCAATTTTTTTTTCTAGGTTCATTCTAATAAGGCGCTTCTTTTTATTCGTTTTGGGGGTTCACTGGTAAAGTATAAAGGGGGAGGTGTCTAATCCCTCCTTAACTTAGATAAAGTAGTTTTTAATGCAAAATTAGTAGATTTTCTTCAAATTTGTTATACCGTTTAATTCTGATAAGGCACTTACCTAAGTCTAAAGGGGGGAACAGGGGGCTAATACGCCCTTAAATTAGATAAATGGGTTTTCTCTCCGATTTGCTTCAAATTTAGTATACCAGTTTATTCTGATAAGGCGCTTCCCTGATTAGATTTGGAAGTTCATTGGTTTAATATAAAGGGGTGGAACGGGGGCTAATACGCCCTTAAATTAGATAAATGGGTTTTTCTCTCCGATTTGCTTCAAATTTGGTATACCAGTTTATTCTGATAAGGCGCCTCCCTGATTAGATTTGAAAGTTCATTGGTTTAATATAAAGGGGTGGAACGGGGGCTAATAACCCCCCTCAATTTAGATAAATGGGTTTTTCTATCCCATTTGATTCAAATTTGATATACCGGTTTATTTCGATAAGGCGCATCCCTGATGACATTTGGCTCATTGGTTAAGTATAAAGAGGGGAAACGGGGGGTGGTAATCCCCCCTTAATTTATTTTTCGAGGGGCAGTATTCATTAAAATAAGAGTATAGTTAATATACAATTAGTGTGAATAGCCTGTGAGCGCAATGCGATCAGTTTAACTGGGCACTTTCCATTTTTATTATATATTCTAATGAAAAATTACAAAAAAGAGATAACTAAATGCTTTTAATCTAACCTCCTCGGATCTTTTGTAATACATGTGATATAAGGAAGAATCCTGATATTACTTACGAAGAAACTGTTTTTGCATTTTAAAATATTATTGCATTAAGATAATTAAATTAGATATTTGACTTATTAAATGGCAAAATTTTTATGAAGATCAATGCGAAATTAAAAAAAAAAATCTAAAATATTAACTATTCAAGGGATTAGAAAATCGATACACAGATTTGTTTGTAATAGAGTTTTAAGTGATTAAAATATAAAATAGAGGAAATATCTCAAAAATTAAGACGCATGGAGTATTTTAAAATTTCTTTTTAAAATTTAATTTAAAAAAATCTTAAAGTTATAATAAGATTGGAAATTTCTTTTAAGGCGTTCTATATACTTATGGTGAAATGTAAATTTCTGCAAAATTTCATATCTCTATGATGAAAATTAAAAGAAAAGAAAATTTAATGTCCACCGTCCTTTAAGCAATTTCACGTTTTTTCCAGAATTTTTTTTTTAAGTTGGCTTCGGTGCTGCCAATTTATTGATATTGTTTTTAAAAGCAAAATCATTCAGCTCGGACTACCCGTCGCCGAGAGCATATAGGTGTTCAAGTGTCACTGTGAAAGTACCGGGTTCAATTCCGGTGACTCCATTGCATACACACACATATAGTGTGGAGTTCTCGGCTATATTTATTTTGTCTTGTGTGTCATCTGTAACAAGATTGTAAACATGCATGCATATGGAAGAACGTACATGAAAAACTGAATAAGAAGATACAGTATAACCTTCAAAATCCGCCATCGTCGGTACCGAGACGAAGTCAGATTTTCGAAAATTTTGGATTTCTGAAAATATATAAAAAGTATTTCCGATATTTTTATTGGTGCCTTTATTTATAATTTAATTCATAGTAATATATATGTGAAAAAAGATAAAATTAATTTTTGTATGTTACTACAAAAGTCTTACAAACAGTGAAGTCATTTCTTCACGTGTAATTTTCTAAACATCGATGTCAATTTTATCTGCTTTAACTTTTTCTACCATTCTTTAACAAGCTTTACTCATATTTTATACAAGTTAAGAATATCGATTTTGAAAATAGAGTCTTGTTTCTCTCTAAATTAGATGTTCATTTTCCTATCAAATTTACGCATTTTTCTAGTGACACATTTTCTTCTGCCAGCTACTCGTCCTCGTTTCTCTGAGCTGCTACCAGCGATATCAGCGGTTGTTTTTAGCACAGCATTATCGATCCTGCTATCCGCTAATCTATGGCTTTCGGTCTCGAAGTTTTTAATTTGTAAACGATTGCTATTTTTTTCTTCCTGTGCGTTGGAAGTTAAAAAAAAGGAAAAGGAAATCGAGGGGATGACATTTAATGAGGGATTTTTGAAGTTGCCGGATTTTTGAATGCTGCATTTTTGAGGTCATACTGCATATATAAAAAGGAAAGCAAAAATAAAATGTGTCAATTCTTATATGTGTTCTGAATCTATATACATGAAAGATCATTTGCGACAACAGCCATAGCAGCTAAAGTTCTTAAAGCAACACCACTAAAAAAATTACCATTTGGCTATATTATGTACAGAAGTAAATTAAATTTTAAAGAAATGTAACGGATATGGGAAGTTACTTTAAGAAGGACGCAATAGTGGTCTATAGTTATGACGGTCCGCACGGCTTAAGAGTTTAAGGAGAAGGAAATACATACAGTAGTTCTTAAAGAAGTATAGAGTTTGCAGATACTGTAAAACAGTAATAACTGAAGACATGGAACACAACAGAGAACTCTAAGGTAGATGCAATGTAAAAAAAAAAAATAATAATAATAATAAATTCTTTTTGATCTAACAAGAAAGTTTAAGCAAATATAATGTATCTCCTTACGAGCTACCCACGATTTCAAAAAGCATTTACTTATCTTAAGAAGTTCTTAAGTTATATCTTAAGTTCAATACTCGATAGTTGAAAAATGCTACAGAATTACTATATCACTTCTATCAATGTATTATTTCTTGACAATATGAGCATTTCACTTGCTTAATATGTTTCGAACACTGCCAACCCAACTGTTTCAATAAAATGATTAAAATACATATTTTTAAAATTATTCTTTTCTGGACATCATAGACGGAGTTAACCTTTAAACATTTAAACCATTATTTTGACATTTTCAAAGCATAATTCGAAAATTACTTGCAAAAAAAATTTGAAATTGAAAATTCGCATAAAGCAGGACATAATAAATATAAATTTATCAAAGCATTGTAGGTTACAATTCATATTTTTTTTCGAATATTAATTCCATAATTCATATTGTAAAATTTTTTAAATTACAAATTGAGTGCATTTTATGTTTGGATTTTTAAGTGTCATAACGACACAAAAAATTTCACATTAGGATTATAATTTCAAGAGTTATTTATAAAAATATGAAAATGTCATTTAACATTAGAAGCTCTAAATTTTGAATGTTTATAATTCAAAAACTTATTATCCAAATGACCTGAAATTTCGTTTATAGGCATAGTTTGAACCGAAGATTTAAAAAAATATATTGTCAAAATCGGGTGTTGCCACTGAAAAAAAAAAAAATTGGCCTGGTTTTTATTCGTAGATGGCCCCCTAAGCGTATTTTATATGCATAATTTAAAATTATTCTTTATTTCCAATCGTTTTTTACGAGTATTTTTCTTCAATTTTAATTTGTTGTACAGTTAGTAGGGATATTTATTTTTGCCTCGACTGTACCTAACTTTCTTTTATTTAGTATTTAAATAGCTAATATTATTATTTTTAAACATTTATTTTATTATTTTTTAGCGATTAGTTCATCTGACGAAACCCTATTCGTCTCGCTCCTCTGTCTCTCTGTCTGTCATGCTGTCCGTCACTGTGCCTGTCCTCAGAAACTATATATGTTGGGGACTTGAAATTTTGCATACTTATAGCTGAACACCCCACAACAAACGACAAATCATAAAATTTTGAAAAAGTCTTATATTTAACCCTCTGGTCTCCAACTTGTGTATTTTAAGCTTTTTTTTTTCTAACTGAGCCACTAATTAAATTGAAGACTTGAAATTTTGCAAAATTATAGCTAAGCACTTGTGATCAAACAACAAACAACACAATTTCGAAAAAGTCTTATATTTAACCCTCTGGGCTCTAACTTGTGTATTTTAAGCAATTTTTCTAACTCAGGCCCTAATTAATTTGGAGACATGAAATTTTCCATGCTTATAGCCGAACACTTTCGATCATACGAAAAATCATAAAATTTTCAAAAAGTCGTATATTATTTACCCCTCCGGGCTCTAACTTGTGTATTTTAAGCATTTTTTCTGACTCAGCCCCTAATTAAGTTGGAGATTTGAAATTTTGGTTAACTATAGCAGAACATTTGCAATCACACGAAAAATTATAAAATTTACAAAAAGTCTTATATTACTTACCTTCCGGGTTCTAACTTGTATATTTTAAGCAATTTCTATCCTCCACCCCCCCTTCTCACCCGGGGAGTACTTTTCTAAACTTTGCCGACACCTCTTTGCCCTTTCTTTCATATTATGCACCATAGACTTACATATTTTAGTTCCACTTTTTATCGTCAGGGGGCGTGTACCTATCTCGGGAGCTATGGGCACGATTCCCTCGACTAATATATCTACGGATAGGTTGTAAAACGGAGTTTCGTTCGGATAGAGGTTTGTCTAAAATAGAGTGCGCCCCTGGCTGCGAAATTTGGAACTGATATATTTTACAAAAGGATAAAGTGTTTTGAAAGGAATATTAAACGAAACCATCTGTGCGATCTGTGATCACACTTACCCACTTGTTTTTATATTTTTCAATTTGTTTAAAAATATTCCATTGATGTAAACATTAACATTACGAGCAAGTTGTGCAATGGCCACCAGTCGCCAAGCGTCTTATCACCGTCACTTTCAGCGATCTCCACTTCAATTTGTGCGGAACATTCTATTAACGATATCTTTGGACTCTTTTTTTGAACTATTACTATTGGTGTTGATACTTCAAGCGTTCTCCTGTTTGTTAAGCATGGCACTTAAGACTATTTTTGAAAAGAAAAAGATTTTCTATTTTTTGGTACTTTCAGCGTTTTCCACTTTTAGTCCTCAATTAAAAATCTATTAGATACTGTAGAAAGATTACTTTAATAACAGTTTAGAAAAAATAGGAAATCTAATAAATTATATGAAACAAATTGTTAAGGCTGTTCTTAACTGCTTTGCTCAACAAGCGCAAAACGCTTTGACATTCAAATTCATTTTCTAGCGGAAAGATATAAAATTGGAAAGTCTGGCCATGGAAGCGATTTGGAATTGAACTGTTTTTTCCAATTTTTGATATATCAATTACCTATTGAGTTATAAGCGATTTTGATCATACGACAAATACGATTTTCGCCTTTCACGGACTGGTTTTTCTGCTTTCTTCGGGAACTTCGGTTCAAAACGTCAACTTTGACACCATTTTCTGAAAGATCTATTGCGTTTGCAAGAAAAAGGAAAAAATAGCTCGATTACATAGTTTCTGTACAACAACACCTGCTATTTTCATGTATTTTCGAACAAAAATAAATTAAAACTTATGTCAGAAAGCTGCCCTTTTGGATTTGAGGACCCTTAACAAAGCATCTACAAGATCAAGACAAAATTTTAACATAACAGCATTCATAATAATTATAAAAAAGAAATAAAAATAATATATAAAACATAGATTATGAAATGCTTTCCAACATTTTTAGAATACTATAACAAAAATTCACCATTTAATAAGATGAGACATATTGCGTAAGTATAGTAAACTTCCGATTATCCGTCACTCACGGGAGGGAAGGTGTGGCAAATAATCGAAAGGCACTACAAAACCGTTACTAAAACTATTTTTTTTTTTTTTTTTTTTGCCAGTTTATAAATAAGAATATTTAAACACTTTTTTTAATCTATTCTCTACATTCGTTTATAAAAAGCATAACTGATTATAAGAAATGAATTTATGAGACAAATTTAGAATTTTATAGAATAAATATATAGTAGAGTAATTCCGGGATTTATGCCGCACATTTTTTTGAATTTGTGTATAAAGTCACATGGTGGATATAAAAAAAAAAAAATCATGCTGTGCTATTTAATGTTAAATATACAACGCGTGCACTGCGACAAAAAAATTCAAAACAAATAATTAATATTTTTTAACAATTTTTTTCTTAATCATTACACTGCGGCGCGTCACCCGTACATTCAGACTGAGACGCCACATTTGTGCGGTAGCTATGCCGCGCTTGTAATAAGAACAGAATGGAATTATAAATATTAATATAAAAAATTATTCATATCTGGATTGTAATTAACGATGTAATAGCAAAAGGAAACTAAATGAGTACAACGAAACGTATTAGTAGATTCAAATTAATAATCGTTTGCCTACTTTCACTATTAAAATTATCGACTTATTTTTGTACATTAAATTTTAATTGTTATTTCAGCAACAACGTAACATCAATGCATTAGAGAGGAAAAAGAAAAAAAAAGTAAAATTGTGTTTACATAATTTATTTGTTAACCCTTTCGGAGCCGGTGGCTTTTACACAAACTTTATTCTGTTGGCACCACTTTTTTAAAAGAATTACCTTTACTTAAATAATCATGAAAATGCCCTAATTAAAGACAGCAAATATTACCTTTCTTTTTTGCTGGTATCAGACACAAATATTGTATGCTCTTTCTGAAGGTGCTTATATGCACCTATGGTCCCAAATGTGTTATGAGACCTGTTTTTTTTTTACTACAATCTACAGAAAAAGTGTCGAAACAGTACAATCTTTATGTAACTACATTTGACACATGATGCAACGAAGCCAATTACACTGCCTCTTTTTGGAGTAGTTTTCGCGTAATCCAATTTTTCATTGTTATCATCTTGACTTGCATCTTTCTTGCCATTCTTACATTTTATTTTCCCTTTTTCTCCTTTGGTATTAGTAAACTTGATAACATGCCTAACATGGTTTGTGTGTGCAAAAAGAAAAGGAAAAGTTAATAAAACTTAATCATCCCGTACAAAAGAAACTGTGGCATGTATAGCGGAATTGCAGTGCAGCATGTATCCCATTTTGCATTGTGCAGACGTCGGCCATCACAGTTACCTGCCATCGCTAAGGGGAATGGCGTAACCATACACACAGTACACTATACAAACGCTACACATAGTTTTGACATCGAAATCATGAATACATTTAGTAATTAGTGTATGAAAAGTATTTAAACATAATGTGTTTAAAAGTTTGGACATTGAAATCATGCACTTATGTAAAAATAAGGATTGTACTTCTACAAGTAAACTCGAAATGGGATTCACTCTATACACCGGTTAAAATAATCCCATCGCGCACCTATACGTTGCGTTTGACGACCATCTATCGATAATTACGAGAAATACAAGGGGTGCGGCATCTATCCTGGATGCGGCGACACTTCGGGTGTTACCCTACCAGTTTTCATCGAAAGTATCCCATTATACATTTTTGTTTGTGTTTTGCTTGTGCTTTTACTGCAGCAAGATTACGGATTCTACATAATACAAGTACTTGAGTTGCATCTGTATCCTCTTGCATCTCAAACTAATCAACCCTCTGACCGCCGAACAAAAGGACAAAATTGTAATGTTCTTTCTTCTGTAATATTTTAAAATGGTTAAAAAAAAAAGAAAATTTTTCCAATATGGTATGAAAAAAATTACTTATGTATAAGAATTTAATCATTGATAGTATTAATCTAACAAAAACATAGCTGTGAAATAGGGGAGCCAAGTTCTGTAAAGACAATGGCAAGAAAAGAAGTGATATCTAAGGGGGTGCCAAGTTCAAATAAAATTCACTCAAACTTACCTACTGAAGTATTATAGCATTTTTCAAATTGTTTAGAAATAAAAAATATTGATAGCATATTAATAATAAATCTAGAACTTGGCAAGTTTTTACTTACGAGTAATTTATTTTTAATAATGACATTATTATATCAAATCTTGTTATTTCATGATTGGAAGCCTTAATTTGAGTGAGCTCCTTCCCCTTGAAGGGCTGTGGGATAAAATATGTCCACCTAATTTAACTGCAAAATGCCACATTGACAGCAGAATTCGGGACTAAAAAGTTTAATTTTATTAAATACGTGAAAAGAAGCTTTTACCCATTTTGAAATAAATTTGTTTTAAATTCTGGTGTGATTCAATTCTTTCAGCAATTCACGAATAAAAGTTATATGCCCCTGAAAGGGTTAAAGGGGTGCAGTCTCTAGAGTGATAACCAAGAACAAGAGTAAGTATATCTGTCTCTTTGTCAGACATCTTAGTCTGTTTGCATCGAGGTTTCTGGAGGGTGGGTGCTAGAGTGATAACCAAAGACGAGCGGGAGTGTATCTGTGTATTTATTGGTTTATCAAATCTTTAACATGAGTCATTTGTTTATAATAATAATTATATTAATTTTTTTTGTAATGTCACTGAAATTAATATTAACATCACCATTTTATTAATACATGAAATTGATAGGCATAACATTTATCAAAAACTTGCCAAGTTCTACATTTATTATTAACATGCTATCAATAATTTTTATTTCTAAACAATTTAAAAAATGCTATAATACTTCAGTAGGTAAGTTTGAGTGAATTTTATTTGAACTTGGCACCCCCTTAGATATCACTTCTTTTCTTGCCATTGTCTTTACAGAACTTGGCTCCCCTATTTCACAGCTATGTTTTTGTTAGATATCATTACTTTTTGTAAAGTTACAATATATTTAGACACTTTACTTAATGCTTTTTAATGTGTTTACATGTGACTATTTTATTCACCAAGCAACATTCAATTTTAATTTTAATTTCCTACAACAAACTATTTGGCTGTCAATTTGCGGCAGAAATCTATATTTTAATACTGCTACATTGAATGCATGTTTTGAAACGAAATGTATTGATTCGAAATTTTTATTGTTTCTGAAACAACAATTCCTATTAAATTCCTATATTAAATTTTCCTATTAAAATTTCCAATTAAATATCCTATAGCTGGGCCTGTTTTTTGTACTGAAAGTGAAGAATAAAGTTATGTGCTTATGCCACACTATGTATCATTCATCCATGGGTGCCGGCAAAGAGGCAGTGCAGAGGAAGGACATTGCCCCTCCCTGGATTTTCAAATTTAATTAACTAAATAAACTTTTCTCTGATGATTTTGAAAATAACAAGTGGGTAAGTGTGATCACAGATCGCACAGAGGGTTTCGTTTAATATTCCTTTCAAAACACTTTATCCTTTTGAAAAATCTATTAGTTCCACATTTCGCAACCAGGGGCACACTCTATTCTAAACAAACCTCTATCCGAACGAAACTCCGTTTTACATACTATCCGTAGATATATTAGTCGAGGGGATTGAACCCATAGCACCCGAGATAAGTAGGCGCCCCTGGCGATAAAAAGTGGAACTAAAATATGTAAGACTATGGTGCATAATATGAAAGAATGGTCAAGGGGGTGTCGGCAGAAGTTGGAAAAGTGCTCCCTGGGTGAAAAGGGCGGAGGTTAGAAATATTGCTTAAAATACACAAGTTAGAGCCTGGAGGAGTAAATAATATAAGACTTTTTGAAAAATTTAGGATTTGTCGTGTGGTCTGAGGTATTCAGCTGTACGCATGCAAAAAGTCATGTCTCCAACTTAATTAGGGACTCCCTTAGAAAAAATTGCTTAAAATACATATGTGGTAGCTCAAAGGGTTAAGCGTAAGACTTTTTCAAGATTTTATGATTTGTCGCCTGACCTCAGGTGTTCTGCAAAATTTCAAATCTGCATTTAATAAGGGGCTCAGTTAGAAAGAATTGCTTAAAATACGCATGTGGAAGCAAAAAGGTTTAAATGTACGACTTTTTCAAAATTTTATGATTTGTCGCATGATGGTGTTCAGCTATAAGTATGCAAAATTTCACGCCTCCAACCTAGTTAGAGGCTCACACAGAAAGAATTGTTTAAAATACACATGTGGGAGTCCAAAGGGTTAAATGTACGACTTTTTCAAAATTTTATAATTTGTCGTATGATGTGTGGTGTTCAGCTATAAGTATGCAAAATTTCAAGTCTCCAACGAGTATAGTTTCTGAGAACAGGCTCTGTGACAGACAGAATATCTCAATTTGTTGATTTTCTGTAAGCAAGTAAACCTAGATAAACCCCCAGTAAGTAGATATGTTTACAATGGAAATCTATGGGAATTTGGCGAAATATTAGAGATATCGCCAAGGTGGCGTCACTTTTGGCGACTAATTTTGGTCGCCAAATTTGGCGATATATCGCCATGTTGGCGAGAAACTTGGCGGTATTTGGCGACAGAATAGCGTCCCCTCCTATGGCAAATTAAAATTTCGCCTAATAGACGTAATGTTAAAGTAAAAATGGTCACCCCCAGGTGGGTAATTCATCGATTTTCACATTTTTTTTATTTTTTTCCTTAGTTTTATATAATAAACGGACTTCGCACCAAATTTGAAGTATGTCGCTGCAGTAGATATACGAAATCTTTTTGATGAGTGAGTCAGGCAGTCAGTCAGTCAGTCAGTGGTAAAATTATCGATCATCAGACATTTTCAAATGTCATTATCTCGGAAACTAATTATGCGTTATTTATAAAATTTTGGATTTTAGGTAATTAGGGTGGCCTTACTACACATTTCGTATAACAAGTATGTAGGTCTCATAGATTTTCAGTAGTAGAGCAACCCCTCCAACCTAATTAGGGCTCACTTAGAAAGAATTGTTTAAAATACACATGTGGGAGCACAAAGGGTTAAATGTACGACTTTTTCAAAATTTTATAGACTGTCATTTGATGTGAGGTGTTCAGCTATAAGTATGCCAAATTTCACGCCTCCAACCTAGTTAGAGGCTCACACAGAAAAAATTGTTTAAAATACACATGTGGGAGTCCAAAGGGTTAAATGTACGATTTTTTCAAAATTTTATAATTTGTCGTATGATGTGTGGTGTTCAGCTATAAGTATGCAAAATTTCAAGTCTCCAACGAGTATAGTTTCTGAGAACAGGCTCTGTGACAGACAGAATATCTCAATTTGTTGATTTTCTGTAAGCAAGTAAACCTAGATAAACCCCCAGTAAGTAGATAGGTTTACAATGGAAGTCTATGGGAATTTGGCGAAATATTAGAGATATCGCCAAGGTGGCGTGACTTTTGGCGACTAATTTTGGTCGCCAAATTTGGCGATGAATCGCCATATTGGCGAGAAACTTGGCGGTATTTGGCGACAGAACAGCGTCCCCTCCTATGGCAAATTAAAATTTCGCCTAATAGACGTAATGTTAAAGTAAAAATGGGCACCCGCAGGTGGGTAATTCATCGATTTTCACAATTTTTTTATTTTTTTCCTTAGTTTTATAGTGTAAACGAACTTCGCACCAAATTTGAAGTATGTCGCTGCAGTAGATATACGAGATCTTTTTGATGAGTGAGTCAGTCAGTCAGTCAGTCAGTGGTAAAATTATCGATTATCAGACATTTTCAAATGTCATTATCTCGGAAACTAATTATGCGTTATTTATAAAATTTTGGGTTTTAGGTAATTAGGGTGGCCTTACTACACATTTCGTATAACAAGTATGTAGGTCTCATAGATTTTCAGTAGTAGAGCACTGAAATTTGACGAAAATAGCTTGAAATGGTTCATGTAAATAACACACGGCTATGTCAGGCGAACTTGGCTGACACACTGCCGTGTGTCTAGATAACAACCAAATCTTTCAAAAAAAAGATTATATTTGTAGAATTATATTAATTTAAAAAATACTTCTATCGCAGTGAAACCTACAGTTTAGAGATTGGATATATCAGTTCACAGCGTTGAGAAATTTAATACACTTAGAGCTATTAGCCTCCACTTATGTGTGAATGACACCTGAATCGTCATTCCCCAATTCATCATGTTCATCCACTTCAAGTTTCTTTAAACTCAAAATTTTTTGAATAAATATCATGTTTTGCATCCGCTAATTCATCATAACCAAGCCTATTTCTCCGAATAGAGCCAAATGATTCGGGTTTAATCTGCAGTTGCGTTTTAGTAATTCATTTCTGATAATTAAATGAATATATATATATATATATATATATATATAGCGGAGGGATGGCGGTTCATATAGTGGGATAATCAGAAGTTTACTGTAAAAATTTTGGAAAAAGCATAACAAATTTAAAAACACAATTTTAGCAATTGCCATACATTATTGGAAAGATAACCTTATTCTTTTGTGTAGACCCGTGTATGATGTAAAGATTTGTATATATACTACATATCATGCTAAAATTCAGTTCAGTTACGAAATCCATATTTCAGTTAAATATTCTCCTTCACCATAAATCTCTTTCAATAAATGAAAATGTTCTCGAATTTTTTATGCAGTCTTCTTACCACCTATAGAATTTATACACGACATGTAATATGCGAAAATTTAAAAAATCCCTGCCGGCTCGGGCCTACAGGCGGAGGTAGATTTCGAAGTTAAGTACTAAATTCACCAACAACACTTAAATCAAGATTAGAGATAACTGTTCCTTCACTAAGAATGAGCTCTAAGGAGCTAAGCATTTTGTGAAAATTCTAATATACACGAATACACATACGCATGTATATGGAATATGTTTAAAAAATAGCTAAAGCAAATTCAGAGAACTTCAAAGTGTTAAAATAAGTTAATATTTCCATAGTGGGGTTTTTATCATGTTTTAATACGTTTCTTCAAATTCACATGACGTTACATATTCACCTGCTGAGGTCCATTTTATTTCCAATATGACGCAATATGTTGTTTGTTTTTTTAATTCGTCAAACTATTTATTTCATTTTGAGCTTTCGTGCAGAAATCTTGCTCTAGGAAACTTATGACGTAATATTCAATTTGTTTTCAATTCGCCAAACTATTTATTTAATTTAACTTTTCGCGTGAAGATTTTGCAATAGAAAAGCAATTGTTGTGGTGAGAATTTTATTGCTTTTTTTTAATTGTTGGCAACTGCTATAACGAAAAATATTTATTTTTTCCTGTCATTGTTATGTAAGAGCTGGTTTTACCAGAATCATGTTAAGGCGGTATTCAAAATTTTGAACCCTCCCCATTTCGATTCCCTTGGGCCGATTTTGCCCATTTTCAATCCCCGCCGAGATATTAGCTATCTCAAAGTTGTTGGCGAGTTTGAAGACGATCCGTGCATTACTGCGACTTTTATCGTGCGGACAAAATTTAGTACATATATATATATATATATATATATATATATATATATATATATAAACTTTTTAGGTGGGGGTGGTTTTGGGTTCCTGGTGTCCTATAATGAAAAGTTATGAAGGAATTTTTCAAAAGACGCACCATGGTAACGACTGCAATAGGTAGTATTTCTTACGAAATCTACCTAAAAGCATACCACAACTGAAAAAATGAATTTGATAAGAAAAGTGAAACAACTTATTTTAAAACATTGGGTTTTTTTAATAGTTCAAAACACAATTTAGTTACATCTACTTTTTAATCTTTTCAATAGTACCCTTGTACACAACAACAGTTTTTGTGTGTGTGTGATAAAAGAAATATGCCTAAATACACAGTATGTCCACTAAAGTCCCGTGCCACCCTTATAACTTCGGAACGGCTGCTGCTATATTCATGAAAGTGGTGTCTAGGTATCGTAAAGTAGCCATGCGCTGTTCAATGAAACGCCTACGGCGACACCTCGTGGAGAATCTGCGGAATTTGAACTCCTATCTCGAAAACGGAAAGACATCGAAAAAAAAAAGTGATTTACAAAATTGTAGAGCATCATTGATTTAGTACGAAAAGATACAGTTCGGACATTAACACGAAGACTAGAATGGTTAAAACGCGTATTTGTTTTTTCGCGATTTCCCAGACTGTGACGTGACAAACCGATCTTAGAAAGGAAACAGCAACTAGTTATAACAATATACCTTTATCTCAGAAGTTCAAATTTCTCACCTTCATCTGCCTGCACTGGATATTTGGATGCACATTTGTCCGAAAGATAATCATTTCCTTTTCCGTTCAAGCTTCGTGACGTCACTGTGTAGGAAATAACGTAAAAACAAATTCGCGTTTTAACTGTTGTATTCTTTGCATTAATGTCCACAAGCTGTCTATTCGTACTAAATCTATGATGCTCTACAACTTTGTAAATCACTCTATTTTCCTATCTCTTTTCGTTTTCGAGATAGGAATTCTAACTTCGCAGTTATTCACCTGGTAGCGCCGTAGGCGGTTTCATCCAGTAGCGCATGGCTTTTTTACTATACCAAGACATCCCTTTTATGAATATACAAGCTACCGTTCCGAAGTTAAGAGGTTGACAAGGGATTTTAGTGGTCATACTGTATATAAATGGTCATACTTTACTGCATGAGAAGTAAAAACGTATATGAGGACCACAGATGTCAAAGGTTACAAGAATTAAAATTGAAAAAACTGAGCTAAGTGCATAGGCTATCTGGAAATAAGGCTATTTGTTTGGAGGTAGAGAAATATAAGTGATTTCCAAATGATTGTGCTGCGTTTTAGAGATAAACTACTTAAGGTCTTTAAACTACTTATCTACTTAACCTCACTAATCTCTACTTAAATTAAAAAAAATTATTGTTGCTGAACAGAAATGAACACCTATTTATTTATAGCTGGCTTTGTTGTATCTTCTTTCCAGCATTTACCAAAGGCCACCATCAAATCGTACTGGTACCAATAATTTACTTATAGAAATATAAACATAAATTGAGATCCTAAAATAAATACCTTCTAGTAATAGGGTAACGAGTGCTTTAAATTTATTAACACAAACGCTCACGTTAAAAATTAAATAGATAAATTTTAAATATATATGAAAATACTGCGTTGTGTTGTTTCGATGCTCCTACTTCTAAACTTTTCGCCTTAGTTACTTACATTTAGAATAACATAATATATTTATCGAAATAACTAAATTAAAATTGGCTGGCAGAAGTAAATTAAGAAGTACCTGAAAAATAAGTCAAATTAGTTTGACCTAAAATAGATTATACACATATACTGCAGATGAAATAATAACGAAAAGAAAATTAATTAAAACTAGATTATTTATTTACAAAAATGAAACAGAATATTTACAGATTTATATCTATATATATAATACGCTAGCGTATGTAGCACAGAAATCGAGATTATTTGTTAATTGTTTAAAGGCAACGCCAAAATGAAACGCTTCTCATTGGTTATTGAGCAGCATTTAATGCATCTCCATACCTATAAGGGGGTACCATAGTGGGACCCTGTTATGTCACCAAATGTCGCTAAGTTTGTTGCCAACTTGACGATATTTCGCCAAATTTGGCGACTAAAATTAGTCGCAAAAAGTGACGCCAACTCGGCGATATCTCTAATATTTCGCCAAATTCCCATAGACTTCCATTGTAAACCAATAGGGTTTACTTGCTTACAGAAAATCAACAAATTGAGATATTTTAATGCAACAAAAACTAATATTAGCTTAAGGGATTATATTAATTATATTTAAGCGAGTCCAAGTAAATTAAATTATGAATAAAAGTAATATGATACAATACTTAGCATGCTTTCCCAAACATAAATTTTAAGGGAGACCAAAGTGGTCGCGAAGGGCGGCTACTAATTTATGAATTAATTGGCATCTACAATAAAATTTGCCGGCAAACAAGCGATGCACATAAAAAATGGAATAATATAATAAGCGAACGAGTGTTGTATTGGTCAATTATTGGTATTTCTTTAGGCTACACTGAGATTACACAAACAAAATCTTCAACATTCTGCGAAAAGAATATCCGAATGAACAAATTGAGAGTAAAAATAATCATCTTCACGCACTCATAAGCAAGACGAAATACTACATCTTTTTTACCAACTGAAGCCCCTCAGATTTCAAAAAGCGTGCTGAAACTTCAAACACCCTCTTTTTTTTTTATACATCTTCCAATAATCATAAACCTGCTACATTTGTAACATTTGTTGATATACATTAAAATATCCCCCCGCACGTCTCAAAGAAAATAACTAGCTTTTCCCGAGATCAAAGTCTAAACTCCGTAAACATACAGGACATCTTTATTGCACTAAAATGGACGATGTTTATAGCATCCAATATAAATCTCTGGAGGCTAGCCGTTGTTGCGACTCTGAACTTTGCCTCCATTGAGACCGGATGCCTTTTCTCAGAATTGCCCACCAAATCTGTTTCCCATAACCTATGCGTAAAACGAACGTAAATATATACAAAATAATTATTTTAATAACAATATAATAAAAATTGTTTAAAACAGAATTTTTCATTGATACTCTGATCTTTATACTTACCGAAGATCTAATTTTGATGTTTTTATCATGTCTAGTATATTTTGTAATATATATATATATATATATATATATATATACAAAGGAAAGTGATTAAAAAATGCGCAATTGTTCATGATTTATCTTGAACAGATATTGGGGACTCTAGCTCTCCACCGTCTTACCCCCAGCTTTGAAAAAATAAAACTTGTGTATCCAGTTTTATTTTTGGTAAACGAAAACTTCGAACGAGCATGGTAACCATGTTACCGATCGCCGAAGTCACTGGAGCTAGAATAGTAATGTCTTGTGGAGTCGTATGGAATTTTACACTGAGAAAGTTCCCACAACAATGGCGTAGAGTCTTGTAAATTGGCTAAAATTTTCAGTTCGACTGCATAATTAGAATCTGAAATCCAATATGTAACTGGAACATTGTCTCTATATGTTGCACATCTAAGTAGAATGTTGAAACCGTTGAATAAGTGTTCAAAGACCGCTATGAAACAAGCAACAATTTCATATTTTAATTCAGTCAATTACAATTGATGTTCAACTTTAAACACAATTTACTCAAAATCTAAATTTCGTCAAGTGTATCCCTTGGCTTCTAGGAACCCCATTTGTATGTTGTACTTCAGCTTTATCGAGTACCTAGTGCCATCTTTTGGCAATGTTTAAAAATATTTATCCTATATGTTTAGTATGTAAGAGCGCTGCAGTTGACAAAATTTCAACCGTTGAACAACTTTTTGCATTTTCCAAAAAGAAAAGTAAAACGAATCCTAACTCTCGTAGAACTTAATGCAATGAAAAAACGCACTGCTGAAAACTATGGTCCGATGAAACCAAACGAGGGGCCCTAGGCCCGTTAATCATTCGGCGTTTCTCTTTCAGTACTATCACACACACACAAAAAAAATGTGACTTAGGTCTGCAGATACTAATATATAAATACATATATGGAAAAATATTTTTTTTAAGCGTGTCCTACCTTAAAAGTAGAAAAAAAATAAGATTATAATCAGAACGAGGAAAAAACAGGTTTAAATCATCAGCTTCACACAAATTGTATACCACTTTGTGGGGACCCAGGTACACGATCCAGTTGGTCCATTCTATAACCAGGCACTGTTGAAAAGGTTGAACTGCCATCTTATCTCAAAAATTTGGTTAGTTATGCACTTTAAAATTTAATTTTTCATATAAAGGAATTGCATCGCCTTCTTTTTTTTTTTAAGGTTGTAACTCGCTACTTCAAACCTTCAAGGGACATTCAACTATTCTATGTACCAAAGACAATCTAAGTATATATATATTATCTACATAAATATTTAACTTAAAATTTTATTTGGCATTTTTACTAGACTAATAAATGATTTTAAATGCACAAACCAACAGTGCACCTTTTTTAAACACTTTCCAACAAAGTTGAAAAGTGTTTATGCATTCGGTTTGTCTGTGAGTCTGTCCATGCTCTAACTCCCGTAAATATACTCGGATTTTCATAAAATTGATAAAGTTTATTTAGGGTCACCAAAGCATGTTTGGTATTGTGTGTATATGAAGTATGTAGGATTAATAGTTCATTTACAGGGGCACTCAAACGTATTCCATTACATTATGGTATATGGGGAAAAATCGTTCGCAGAGTATTTTAATGACATTACGCTATTTCAAATGTATTGAAACTGATATAAATCACTGAATTTCACTACGATCATGTTAGAACAGAGCATTTATAGCATCCTTTATTCATTTAATGGGACAAACAAAAGAAATCGGTTACAGTACTGTCTTTGTATAATAATTGCTCGAGTGTACTGTTTAAAATTCGGTATGCGCTTTTAAATGCAATTAATTTTTTGCATGTTATTCTTTATATATAAATTCTATGCCTCATATAGAGAGCTGCTGAAAAGTATTCACGTACCATCCACGTACCTCCTCATTGGACGAAATTGCTGAAGGGGAATTTTCAACCGAAGTATATGGTAAGGTGCCCTATTATCGACCCCCTGTCACTTTTAGGCCCTTCGAAGTTGTAATTTTTAGTGAAATTCTATCAAATTTGGGTTTTACGTAGACTAACTACCCACGTACATAGAAACATACGCAAATGTCGTACAAAAAAATTTTAACAATGCGAAAAATTCTTTTTTCCTAAAGTATCTAAAAAATGCAAAAGAAAAAAAGATTGTCCCAATATTGTCCCCCCCAAAAATTTAATACGCTAAAAGTTAACTTATAACTAAATCAGATATTATCTCTAAATGAGCAAGTAATTTAATTTACATTAAAGTAAGGCTCAAAGAAATGTACTATCAGTGGAAGAATAACATAACCAAACATTAGCCATCCAAACATGAGGAAAAAATGAAAAAAAGTCACGAAAAAGCATTCCTAATTTCGTCCCCTAGACGAAAATAAGAACTGCAAGGTGGACGAAATTGGGACCACGCTACTTCCCAATATGAAGGAACTTCGGTTCCCGTAAGATAAATTTAACGTCCTAAAACTCACTGTATGCTACTGTCAGCATCTTACCAACGTAAAATACGTGCAATTATTTAGAAATAAATACTTACAGTACAGTAAATAACGTTCTACAAACGACGTATTAAGAATTCGTGTCTTCTAAAAATAGGAAATTTGCCGTCTTTAATTTTTGTATGCGTCTTGACGAACGAAACTTTCAACACTGTCCCCTTTTACCTCCTGTCTCCTGTGCCTTGCGTCATAAGTGGCGCCACTTTCGCAGAAGCGGGGAAGTTAAGGGGGACGAAATTAGGAGAGGAGACGAAATATGGGCACTTTACCCTATGCATTTTATAAGAGAACTAAATTTTCGCATGCGTGTAATTAATAGATACAAATCTATATATCATATACAGGACTGCTGAAATTCCATATTGGTTTCCATATGGTTGAATTAGACGTAATATTTTAATTTTTTAAACGGTGCAGTTTTGTTACATTATTCTGAATATGCTGGAAAGTGTTTCATAATCTATGCTTGACGCATGATTTTTTTCTTTCTTGTTTGTTTCTAAGTTCATTTTTTGGATCATATTTGTTTCCTCTACACACAACCAAATTTTTATTGCGCGGCAATTCTGTTACCTACCAAAACAACCTATCTTTAATATATTTTCATGAAAACAGGAAAGATTTAAACAACTTTATTTATAGTGACCTCTCATTTTTACGTGATTCACGGTAATGCTTTTTTACTACCACCATTTCTGAATAGAAATTTTCGATTTACTTAATTCCATATTTTTTAGGGCAAATACTACTTTTAATAAAAATTGCTACTGAAGGCAATTGGGGTAGAACGGGCCATCTTGACTGTAGAGGCACGTTGTCCCATCCGCAATATTTTTTAAACTATCCGGTAGATCGCGTTACTAACAAAAGGACGCGTGTCTTATCATATCTGTTTTCACCCATAACAGCGCCAGCAGCCAAGAGACAATCAAACGAAAGTCACTACAAATTTTCGAATTTTCTCTCAGGTTAGTTTTTTTTTTGTGCACTTACAATTAATCGTTTGCGATTAGTTTTTAAAATAAAATTTCTCTTTGGTGAATAGCAGTCTATAAGTGTGTTGTTCACAATTTATTTTCGACAGACTGTTTTTTTTTTTTTTTTTTTTTTTTTAAATATTAACAGAATATTTTTTGTACAACGATCAAAAAACAAAATTGCATTATGGGGAAAGTAAACCCATTTAATCCGAAGCAGGTTAGCTCATTTCTTCTAATGGCTTCTTCAGTCCCGTTCTCACAATATTCTGTTACCGAAAAAAAAAAATTAAACTTCAGTCCAATCATAAACTTCAATTCATCCAAAAACTAAAGCCATTTATTTAACCCAAGTACCGCAGAAAACTAAGACATCCCTACATGTAATGTACTGTCATTTGTAGCAGCAAACACGGTTCCAAAGTCAAATGATCTCAAACCTTGGGCTAAAGTTTAACAAAATATCTTTTCTTAACGTTAGTATCTTTTATATACCAAATTAAAATTACATTTGATATTTTATTTGTTTTTTAATTTCCGCTAGAAAGCCGAAAATTGATTTAGATGGCTAATCTACCCCGTTCGATTGGCGTGGTTTGGCCGAGTGACTTGATGTCCTCTGATATTCGTATAGAAGCTATTAATTAATATTTTTTTAAAGTTTCTCATACGTGATTATGCTTTAAGATGCGCTGAATGTATAAACAAAAAAAAATAATAATAAAATTAAAAAGAAAAAAATATTGAAGAAAAAATGGTCTACCCTATTCTACACAGTGGAATCAAAAAGTTCAAGGACTGATCACACACAGACCATATAATGCAGAGATTATACATACATTTGATATTAAGCTTCTGCATAGTCTCCTTCCAATTCCATACAACGCTTAGAACGAGCGTACAGATCAATAAACGCCTTCTGTAACACCTGGACTCCAACACTATTGACTTCTGATGTCACAGCCACTTCAATGTCATCTATAGATACTTACTGCCGCCTTTTCATCTTCAATTTCAACTTGGGAAATAAAAAAAATGTCCGGGGTGAACAGATCTGGGGAGTACTGTGGGTGGTTGATGCACACAACCTGCCTTCTCGACAAGAATTGCTGCACAAGGATAGATTTTGTCAGCCAGTGCTTTGTCGTGCAAGAGGCAACAATTTCCACTGCCAGCAAATCGGGCGTCAGACGCCGCATTCGTTTCAAAAGCAGATGCAACACATCTTTGTGGAATGCACCCGTCAACTGCGGGTTGTCTGATTTCATCGACAATTGCACATACTAAAGATTTTCCTTATTTCAACTTGAACATAGACGACCTGATTTCATATCGTCTTCGGATGACTTTTTTCAAACTTGAAAACTCGAAAACCACTTAAATACTCGCAAACGATTCAAAACATCGTCATAATACGCAGATTTAACAATTTAATACGTTTCTGTGGCCAATTTTCTCAATTTAAAACAAAATTTGATGTTCGTAAGTTGGTGAATTTATCTTCTACGACAATGACGCACATATACTAAACGAAAATGAAAGCTACCAAGCCGGAAATTCACAGAAATGAATGCAACCACTTAATGCCCACGGATGAATGTCATCGATAAGTTATTTCACTGTTTTCGTAGAGATAGCGCAATCTGTTTTTTTTTTTTTTTATGAGCAGGAGTCTTAGAACTTTTTGAATGCGCTGTTTAACATCACGTACAAGTGAGAAGTTACTATATTTTGAAAATTTGCATAATATTCTACCTATTTTTTAACTAAATAAAAACTCCAGTTAGTTTATTTAAAACGTTATTATTATTATTTAAAAAAATAATAATAAATTGGACCCAGAAATAGATGCAATAAATAGTCTTTTGATCCATTTTTATCTTTCCCATCTTAATGTAAAAAAAAAACCCTATTTATTTTTTGAATAAAATACTCATTCAAAAATAAATAAAAACACAAAGAAATAAAGCAGTAAGGCAATTTAAGGCAAAAATTCCCGAGTGGTGAGTATATTTTTATTCTTATAAATAATGGGAGATTATTTATATCCCTTTCTCTCATTTCTTACCTGAAAATGATACTCTTGACAAAACCAAAGAAATAAGAGTCTCAAAGATGTGAAAAAGTAGAACAATAAATATAAGCGAAGTTCCAGCAGAATGAAAAACATTCTCCAATTTTATTTCAGAGAATTTTATTAAAAGTTCATGATAAAACTCTTTTATTTATTGCTGCCTTTTTTATTACTCAGTTGCTAAAAATATGTAAGTGAAATAATTTAAAAGATATAAATGCTGAAATTTAAAGGATATAAATGCAGTTATTTTCTTTTTTTTTTTAATGAAATTTAATCCGATGTCTTGATAAAACTGTCATGATAAAAAATTTAATTATTTTTCGAGCCTTTTTATTATAAAAAAAATTAATAACATAATAATTAAGAACAGTTTCATGGATAAAAAGCTTAGTGAAATTTCGAATTTTGAAATAAAATATAAGTAAAAAATCCCTGTCGGCTCGGCCTACAGGCGGAGTAGATTTCGAAGTTAAGTACTAATTTCACCAACAAAAGCTAAATAAAAATTAGAGATAAACCCAGTTTAACAATTTTATCTGGTCGGTTTTGACGAATTTTTAATTTCATTTTTCTGCAAGAGCTCGTTTTATCAAAATCATATGAAGTCGGTATTAAAAAAAAAAAAAAAAAAAAAAAAAAAAAATTCCCGCTCAAAAACTCGAAATTTTCTGACACATTTTTAAAAGTAAAAACATGAAACTTGCTGGTGATTTTTTGAAGAGATTTATAATCGACCTGTGTTTGTATTTACCATTAAATTAATTAGAACTTGATTTACAATTAATTTCCCAGTACGACCATTTTTCTCGTTTCCAGCACTATCGCTTCGAGAAATTCGGTTCAAAATGCCCGCTTTGACAGCATTTTTTGAAATATATTCTGCCGTTATCAAAAAATCGACCAGTACAGCACTTTATATAGTTTCTGATAAGAGAACCTGGCAACTGGATGCGTTTGAGAGCAAAAATGAATTTAAAAATGAATCAGAAAATAAACCGTTTGGATTTGAGTTCACCCTTAACCCCTTAATTCTCGCTCCCGTCAATATCTCGGGCTGAGGTGTCGTTCGTTATTTCTCGTGCCCGTCATATTCTCGGACTGGAGATTTAATTGCTGGAAAAAACTTCTGAAACCAGAAAAATTGAACTGGAATTTCCATTTGAAGTCTTTGAATATTAGCACTCTGGTTTGATTTGTACGATCTATAATTTGCCATACATTTGTCATAGATTTGTAATATTTTTGTCATTTTGATATGGATTCTGATGAATCAAGCCTTTCTGATGATAACTGGAATATTAGCCCCTTCACGGTCGCTTAATATTTGAAAAAAACCATCAAAAGTGTACCTTTTTTTTATTACAGAAATTGAATAATTATAAGGTTTCTAAATAAAATATGCAATTAGTTTATTTTTAAGGCGAAAAAACAATATTTTATAGCCATATTCATATTTGTATAAAAGCCATCATGCGAGAATTAGGGGAGATGGGGGCACATGTGAACAGTTCGCATAAATATAGCTTTTTCTCATAACTGGATTAATTTCGATAAACAAAAACTACTTAATATAGTAAACAGAACTTTCTTTTGCACATGGTATTTTTTTCAAAATCACCAGTATAGTTCTTCTTACATTTTTTAATAGTTTTATAAAATCAAAACATTGTTCACATGTGCCCCATCAGCGGGGCAGTTGTGAACACACGTGGGGCACATGTGAACACAAGTAAAAAATATCCTTTAATGTGATTTTTATTCCTTTATTCATTTGTCATAGTAATCATTAGTTATATTACCTTTTAAATTCACCATAAAGAAAAATATATATGTATATTTCTCTAGTTTCTGCGTGATATGTTTAAGCAAAAGATTATAAAATGAAAATAAGTAGATTTGGTGGGGAGAGTCTTAGATGATTCATTAAGTATTGTTGCAATAAAATAAAAAAATAAAGAAGCAATTTAAAAAAGAAATTAAAACTTTTAAATTTTGTTTAAGGGTTTTTGTTTTGGGGAAATTTTAGGGAGGGGGCATTTACATACTATTTATCGGAAATCTGCCGAAATACGAAAGATTCTCACTCCTGTATTTGCCTTATTTTCTAGTAAATTATAGATAAAGAAGGTTTTTTTAATGATTAAAAAAAATCTCGACTATAACCCCCCCCCCAACTTCTTTTGCTTTTGAAATAGGGGGGGGGGGGGGTACAATCGGGATTTTACGGTAGTTATCAGTTTAAAAATTGGACTTTCTTAAAATATTACTGGTATCTATCTCCATTCAAAGAATCATATACATAAATGTTTTAGAGTTGGAAGAAAGCCATCATTGCAAGGTTAGAACAAATGTAAAAGAAAAATTTGCAAAGTTGTTCAAAGTAATACTTTTGTATTAACAATGCATAAAAAATATTGTTGTAAACCGTTTAGTAAAATCATATATAACACTTATTGCATTTTAGAAAACATTAAATTTATTTAAAGTACAATTGAACGTAGACGAGCCTGTTGTTCTTTATGTATTTGCTGAAAGATGTGTTTGTGGAAGTTTCAATACAAAATCATCTTTGTGAGAGGAAAATATCTTCAATTTCAGGAAAATTGTAGATAATGGAACTGACATTATGTCTCATTAAGTTAACTGAAAGAAACAGAATCACAGAATGATTATTGGGGTACTTATGAACTGTTCATATCTGCCCCAACTAGCCTGTTCACAAGTGCCCCACATTGCTGCTTCTGTTAAATTGATGAATAATTAACATTTCTCAATTTTAGAAGAAAAAGAATTTTATCAAAAATGTTTATTAGTATTCATAGTATATGGTAAAACACTCAAATTCAAATAAATGAATAAATAAATAAAATTATTCGCTTATGAACTTGGAGCAATGATTTTACTTTTGAGATCTAAAAACAGTATTTTGGCTACAGAGGACAAACAAAATGTCATAGAGCTTCAAAAAATTTTTACCATATGTCTACAGATGCTATCATCTTTAGTAATTTTTTTCAAATAAAAAAGCTTACAGTAACTATCGAAAAACTGCGATGTTCACATGTGCCCCCCATCTCCCCTATGTGTCTTAATCTCTTAAGCTCCGCCCCCGATAAATGTAGGCTACTATCTTTTAATTCAGATTGTTTGACTCCCACCAGTTTTTTTTTAAATAGTGTAAATGGCTTTATTTTCGCAACATTTTATCTGCCGTAAACTACGGTGGTGGGAATCAAACAATCTGAATAATAATAAAAAGTAACCTACATTTATCGGAGGCGGAGCTTAAGAGGTTAAGACACATAATTCTCGCATGATGGATTTTATACAAATATGAATATGGCTATAAAATATTGTTTTTTCGGCTTAAAAATAAACTAATTGCATATTTTATTTAGAAACCTTATAATTATTCAATTTCTGTAATAAAAAAAAAAAGGTACACTTTTGATGGTTATTTTTCAAATATTAAGCGACCGTGAAGGGGTTAATACGATCATTTTTTCGTCAACTCCTATTTTTGTTTAATTTTATTTTGCTGTAAGAGTTGATCCTATCAAAAACTTGTCTATATAAAAGTTGTAGATAATATTGATAAGATGTATAATAAATTTAAGCGGATTGGATATCTTATGAATCGACGAAGGGAAAGGGGAATCCGAACCGTAGCTCGAAGCTGCACTCTGATGGAGTGTTTTCGTACGGACGGCTGAAACCCATTTGTTATAGTCCATTCTTTTGGCAGCAGTTAAAAATAAATGTTCAGTGTTTATATTTATGCTATAGTAAATAAATAAAAAAATACTGTAAGTTTCTCATTATAGCTGCCTGGTTCAAAACATGACGAAATATAATAAATACAAAATATTAGCAACCAAACCACTACTTGTAATAACAATAATACCAATAATAATAATGATAATAATAATAATATTTAATGAATGCATATGAAAACTATTTACAATGGAAACAAAAAAGATAACAAAAAAAATCATAAATCATCGTCTGAAGAAGTGTCCGAGAGGTATAGATAATTATTTCTAAAACTGAATTCATTTTTCTCTATAAATCTTATTAGTGCTGATATTTGTTCATGAGAACAGGACTTTTACTAATATCCAGAATCGCCATAGCTCTATGTTTTTACGGTGTTATGAATTGTTTTCTTCTTCAAGCCCCCCCCCCCCCCCCTCCATTTTATTTTCGTTTTTATTTTGTATTTTTTTATTTTTTTGCAGTAAGATTTGTCCTATCAAAAACTTGTCAATATAAAAGTTGTAAATAATACTAAGAAGATTTATAATAAGTTTAAGTTAATTTGAAAGATTAAGAATGGACGAAGTTATGAATTTTTTCCCCCTAAAACCCTATTTTTGCGCCCCTTGAGCCATTTTTATTTTATCAAACATCTGTAATACGTAAATTTTAACACTTATCCTAGAAGTAATAATAACTTTAAACTGATTTGATATGTATAAAAATAAAGAAGTTATCGCGTTTTTACGTTTTTCACAAAACCCCTCCCTATTTCCACCCCTTGGATCGATTTTGACCATTAACGAACTTGACCGAGATTTTCTACCCCTTGATTGTATGTATCCATTTGGAAGAGATTTGTGCAGAATTACGGAAGTTATCGTGTCCATAAAAAAGTGATATAGATAGATAGATGTATAGATAGATATATAAAGTTTTTTACTGAGGGTGAGTTTGGGTTCTAGGGGTCATGATCGGTGTAGATCTGCAAAATTCTTCCAGAAATTCCAACATAGGAGCGATCGCAATAGGTAGTATTTCATACGAAATCTACCTAACAATAGGTGTGGACTACTACGAACTAATAACCAGTTGGATATGCCATTCCCAAAACTTTCTTCTATCCTATAAATCTTAATATTTCCAATAAGTAGGTACAAATGTGAATATTTCAATATCATTAGTTCAATACTATACCAACTTTGACTTCCATCTTAAATTTCTTCTTCAGCCAATTAATCGGAGTAAAAATGAGTTAATATCGAACATAATATTTATCAAAATCAATAGTTTTTTCTTTATTCTGTTGTACATCAGCTGTCTGCGAATAGCCGTCTTAGCAGGATACGAAGTTCACATCGCTGCATGAACTACCGATGTACAGTAAAACTACGAAAAATCGAGAAAATTATGCAAAAATCGCTATTACAGTGCCCCCTTCCGACAGAATGTTTGCATATTCAAGACCTGCTGGCCATAGCCAAAAACATAAACAAAAAATTTAGTTCAAGCCTATGCATAACTTCATACACTTTTATATGGTACAAAAATGAAAATAGCACAAAACTCGCTATTATAGCGCTCCCTTCGGGCGGAATATTCTCCAATTCAAGGAGAACCGGCAGTCATAGCCAAAAACATACACAAAAAATTTGGTTTAATTCTATTCATAACTTCATACGCTTTTCGATGGTACAATAATGAAAATGGCACAAAAATCGCTATTACAGTGCCCTCTTCCGGCGGAATATTTCCCAAATCAAGGAAGACCTGCTGGCCTTAGCAAAAAATATACATAAAAAATGTGGTCCAATTCTATGCATAACTTCATGCACTTTTCGATAGTACAATGGCGACACACGGATAGATGGACACACGAACAGATAGACATTTTGTAAAAACATGTTTTTGAGATCTCTGACCCCTAAAACTTCTAAATCTGTCGAAAATCGGAAGTCGAAAAAAATTTCGATGACAAAACTTTCTTCTATTGAAGTTAGAGGAAAGTAAAAAAAAAAAAAAAAAAAGGATTATTTGTAGTTTCACAATTACTCCAATGCATTCTTTTCTCATTTCAAACAAAAGAAGTCGGGTTAGTTAAGATTTATGTTTGGACTACCGACTGGTTAATTATTTTTCTGTTTATCTAAGATCATTTTACTGTTTAATATAACCAGTGTTTCTAACTCGGATTCAAAACATACTGCCTGGTGTGCAGAACATATGTAAAAAAAAAAAACTTTTTTTTTTTTTTCTTTTGATTGCGAAACACCGAAGCGAATTTTTATATGGAGATTTTCAATGATGCGTTCAGATAAATTTTCGAAATTTATTAAAAACGATACTTTTGTATAGGCAGAATGTCAGATATTAATAGAGGAGGAAATCTCTAAAAGTGTTCCTTTTACAGTAGCCTTTTTGATTCTGATTATTTGAATTTTCTAGAGCGTAGTTTGATTACATGTCTGTTAAATTATGTTAGATATATATTATATCATTTAGTTTATTTATAGCAAAAGTTTTAATTTTGTTGAGAAATATTAGCTAGAAACAAATGCTGAACTATTTATATTGTTTTATATTGCAAACGGGTTAATGTTTCGTAATATAGCTACACACGATAAAAGTAGAATTTAAACAAGAATCATCCTATAAAATTGCTCTTAAAAGTCACAAAAAATCAGTAAATTGGGGTAAAGTTTTCACGCAAATAGCATTTGAAAGACTATTTTTTCCCACTCGAAGGAGAAAAAATTTTAAATGTGCGACGTTTAAAAGTTAAAAACATTGCAGAAAAAGTGCGATTTATTGCCCAGGTCGTTGTCACCGTTCTTTGAAGCCAGCGTTATTCACGGAGATGTTTTTGCTTCATCATTTAGATTTAGAAAACTTAAGAAGTACGGAATTTACTGACTTTACTTTCAGATTGAATTTTCAATATTTTTACGTTAATCGGACGCCATCGATATCTCGACAAATCTTGTATCAATTGACATTATTTGAATTACAAACCTTGCCTTAATTCATGAGAAGAAGTGGAAGTAAGGATCCATTTTTTAAATTCGAAATGATATTAAAGGGGTCTGGGATCTTAAATAACATAAGCTTCTATTTTTGTGTGTATAAAATTAGATACGAAGCTTTCATTATTTAGTAATTTTTTTCTAGTTTCTGTTATCTCTTATTTAAATATTTCTGTTTCACACACAAGTTTAATCATCAATAGACCCGGTTTCATGATATATTACTTCCTTCTATCTTTAAAAGAAGAAAGTATTGGATTCGTGAAAAATATCGACTTCCGCTTTTCGATGAATTTATGCGTTTCAGAAGGTCCTGAACACGATTTGATGGATTTTAGGAAATGTCTGTCTGTAAGTCTGTTACTCTGTGTGTCTGTCTGTATGTGAGAAATATATTTTGGACGCTCAATCTCAAGAAATAATGCACGGAATTTTACAAAACTTTAAATTCAGTTAGAACTTGATAAGAATTGGTGCTGATGGGGGGCGGGTGTATATAGCTTAACAGGTGGCGCTACTATGCAGCATTTTTCACGATTACCTCAATAGCTCTATCTTAAAAACTAATGCACGGATTTTCATCAAACTTCAGATTCAGTTAGCCCTTGATATGAATTGGTGCTGATTACGCTTTGGTGCAAATAGCCCAACAGGTGGTGCTGCTTTCTGCATTTTCACGATTTCTTCAATAGCTCAATCTCAAGAACTAATTCACGATTTTTCATCAAACTTCAGATTCAGGTATATCTTGATAAATATTGGTAATGATTATGTTTTGGTGTAAATCGCCCAACAGGTGGCAGTGAAATGCTGCATTTTTTACAATTCCCGCAATAGCTCTAGCTCAAGAACTAATGCACGAATTTTCATATAACTTCAGATTCAGTTAGACGTTGACATAAGTTTACGCTGATTAGCTTTTCATGTCGATCGCCCAACAGGTTGCGCTGCTATGCTAGATTTTTCTCGATTTTTTCAATAGCTGTATCTGAAAAACTAATGCATGGATTTTCATCAAAGTTCAGATTAAGTTAGACGCTGACATAAATTGTTGCTGATTACGTTTTGGTGTAAATCACCCGAGAGGGGGTGCTGTCATACTTCACTGTGCATGATTTACACGATTTTAACGTAGTCATATCTTAAGAACTAATCCATGGAATTTTATATCTTTTTAATCCTCTTGATGGGCATAGATTGCCATTTAATTCTGGTACTGTGCTAGCGAATTTTGTATTAACATGCATGAGATAGAAGAAAGCTTTGGTATTGGCATATCTGACTAGTTTTTATTGACATGTTTTCGGTTTAGGTGCTTTACCGTGGTTACTTTTTAGCCAAAAGTTTTTAGTTAACATTTAGTTAATATATTAAAATAGAAATTGTCGAACTTTTAGGTAGCTTTCTTTACAAAAAGCTACCTATTGCAGCCGTTCGGAGGAAAGCGATTTCAAAAAATTTTGGTATATTTTCATCGATCATGACCCCCAGACCCCGAAACCACCCTCCGTTCAAAATTGATATATATATATATATATATATATCAATATATATATATATATATATATATATATATATATATATCAATATATATATATATATATATATATATATATATATATATATATATATATATATATCTGACCTATGTCACACTGTAACTCTCGTATTTATGAACCGATTTGGATGTAATTCGGTGTGTACATAGTACATACCAATGTCTCGACCGAGTTCGTTGGCCAGCTCCATCCGCCATTTTGTTTCAAAATGGCGGCCATTTAAAATTTTTAAAAAAATTTAAAATTTGAAATATGGTACCAAAAAATTGAAAATGGAAAAATATTTTTTTCTTATGTATTTGACCTTTATACAAAGACTCCGTAGCAGTTTTTGTTTCGTCTATATCTTAAAAAATGGCTGAGTTATAGCATTTTGAATTTCTAGCGAAGCTGACATTTTGAAACGTCCTGAATTTTGTCACGCGATAAAAGGCGTATTTATGAACCGATTTGGATGTAACTTCGTTTATACATAGTACGGACCAATGTCTCAAACGAGTTCGTTGGCCAGCTTCATCCGCCATTTTGTTTAAAAATGGCGGCCATTTAAAATTTTAAGAAAAATTTAAATATGAAATGTGGTACCAAAAAATTGAAAATTGAAAAAATATTTTTTTCTTATGTGTTTGACCTTGATAAAAAGATTCGGGAGCAGTTTTTGTTTCGTCTATATCTTAAAAAATGGCTGAGTTATAGCATTTTGAATTTCTAGCGTGGCTGACATTTTGAAAGGTCCTGATTTTTGCCACGTGATAACAGACGTATTTATGAACCGATTTGGATGTACCTTGGTGTGTACATAGTACATACAAATAACTCAACCCAGTTCGTTGACCAGCTTCATTCGCCATCTTGTTTCAAAATGGTGGCCATTTAAAAAAATTTAAAAAAAAATAAATTTAAAATGCGATACCAAAAAATTGGAAAATGGAAAAGATTTTTTTTGTATGTGTTTGATCTTAATACAAAGATTCCGGAACAGGTTTTGTTTTGTCTACATCTAAAAAAATGGCTGAGTTATAACATTTTGAATTTCTATTGTGGCTGACATTTTAAAACGACCTGATTTTTGTCACGCGATAACAGGCGTATTCATGAACCGATTTGAATGTAACTTGGTCTGTACATAGTACATACCAATGTCTCGACCGAGTTCGTTGGCCAGCTTCATTCGCCATCTTGTTTCAAAAGGGTTGCCATTTTTTTAAAATGTAATTTAAAATTTAAAATGAGGTATTAAAAATTTGGAAAATGAAAAAGATTTTTTTTATGTGTTTGGCCTTGCTACAAAGATTCTGGAGCAGTTTTTGTTTCTGAAAATTTGTTCTTTTGTTTATATCTTAAAAAGTGGTTGAATTATAGCACTTTGAATTTCTATCATGTGGCTAACACTTTGAAACGATCTTGTATTTGTCACGAAGTACCACACTTATTCGCCTATTTCGATGGAAGAAGGCATGTGAATAGTATACATCAATATCTCGACCAAGTTCGCTGGCCAGCTTCATCAGCCATCTTGTTCCAAAATGGCGGCCATTAAATAAAAAAAAATTATATTTAAAGTGAGGTGCAAAAAAATTAGAAATTGAAAAAGGTTTCTTTCTTAAGTATTTGACCTTGATATAAGGATTCAGGAGCATTTTTTGTTTGTCTTTATCTTAAAAAATGGCTCAGATATAGCAGTTTCAATTTCTAAAGTGGGTGACATTTTGAAAAATCTGATTTTTTGCCTGCGACAGCACTCGTATATATCAACCGATTCCGATATGAGTGAGCATGTGCACAGCAATTACTAAGGTCTCGACCAAGTTCACTGGTTAGCCTCATCTACCATGTTGTCTTAAAATGGCAGGCACTTTAAGAAATCGCCGAATTTGGCAGCCAAATATAAGTGACTTTAAATAAAAGCAGCTTGGATAAAGCTGACTAATTTCGCGAAATTCTCATTCATAATGATTTAGTATTGATAAAAATTAGTATTGAATCTCCTACATTCGGTTTCCACTTAATTGAGCTTCGTGTGTTTGAATAATATAAGTTGGTTTTTTTAAATAAGGAATATGAAAGCTACCTCTTCCTCCCGGCACTGGCCGGAAGGACTTTTTATAACTAATCTTAATTATTTTTTGTCAAAATTTATTCATTCATTCACAGAGAGTTATATTTGTCATTGCCGTGTTAAAATATTGGCTAAAGTTATATGATTGGTGAGAAAAAACAGTTGGTAACATTTAAAAAAAAATGGTGTTCATTGGCGCCAGGCTAACATAAAAATATCGAAATTTGTTAGGTAGCTTTCTTTACAAAAAAGCTACCTATTGCAGCCGTTCGGAGGAAAGCGATTTCAAAAAATTTTGGTATATTTTCATCGATCATGACCCCCAGACCCCGAAACCACCCTCCGTTCAAAATTGATATATATATATATATATATATATCTGACCTATGTCACACTGTAACTCCCGTAATTATGAACCGATTTCGATGTAATTCGGTGTGTACATAGTACATACCAATGTCTCGACCGAGTTCGTTGGCCAGCTTCATCCGCCGTTTTGTTTCAAAATGGCGGCCATTTAAAATTTTTAAAAAATTTTTAAACTTGAAATGTGGTACCAAAAAATTAAAAATGGAAAAATATTTTTTTCTTATGTATTTGACCTTTATACAAAGATTCCGGAGCAGTTTTTGTTTCGTCTATATCTTAAAAAATGGCTGAGTTATAGCATTTTGAATTTCTAGCGTGGCTGACATTTTGAAACGTCCTCAATTTTGTCACGCGATAAAAGGCGTATTTATGAACCGATTTGGATGTAATTCTGTGTGTACATAGTACATACCAATCTCTCGACCGAGTTCGTTGGCCAGCTTCATCCGCCGTTTTGTTTCAAAATGGCGGCCATTTAAAATTTTTAAACAATTTTAAAACTTGACATGTGGTACCAAAAAATTAAAAATGGAAAAATATTTTTATCTTATGTATTTGACCTTTATACAAAGATTCCAGAGCAGTTTTCGTTTCGTCTATATCTTAAAAAATGGCTGAGTTATAGCATTTTGAATTTCTAGCGTGGCTGACATTTTGAAACGTCCTGAATTTTGTCACGCGATAAAAGGCGTATCTATGAACCGATTTGGATGTAATTCAGTGTGTACATAGTACATACCACTCTCTCGACCGTGTTCGTTGGCCAGCTTCATCCGCCATTTTGTTTCAAAATGGCGGCCATTTAAAATTTTTTTTTTAATTTTAAAATTTGAAATGTGGTACCAAAAAATTGAAAATGGAAAAATATTTTTTCTTATGTATTTGACCTTTATACAAAGATTTCGGAGCAGTTTTTGTTTCGTCTATATCTTAAAAAATGGCTGAGTTATAGCAATTTGAATTTCTAGCGTGGCTGACATTTTTAAACGTCCTGAATTTTGTCACACGATAAAAGGCGTATTTATGAACCGATTTGGATGTAACTTCGTTTATACATAGTACATACCAATGTCTCGACCGGGTTCGTTGGTCAGCTTCATCCGCCATCTTGTTTAAAAATGGTGACCATTTAAATTTTTAAGAAAAATTTAAATTTGAAATGTGGTACCAAAAAATTAAAAATTGAAAAAATATTTTCTTCTTATGTGTTTGACCTTGATAAAAAGATTCGGGAGCAGTTTTTGTTTCGTCTATATCTTAAGAAATGGCTGAGTTATAGCATTTTGAATTTCTAGCGTGACTGACATTTTGAAACGTCCTGATTTTTCTCACGTAATAACAGGCGTATTTATGAACCGACTTGGATGTACCTTGGTGTGTACATAGTACATACAAATATCTCGACCGAGTTCGTTGGCCGGCTTCATCCGCCATCTTGTTTCAAAATGGCGGCCATTAAAAAAAATTAAATGAGATACCAAAAAATTGGAAAGTGAAAAAGATTTTTTTTGTATGTGTTTGACCTTATTACAAAGATTCCGGAACAGTTTTTCTTTCGTCTATATCTAAAAAAAAATGGCTGAGTAATAGCATTTTGAATTTATCTTGTGGCTGATATTTTAAAACGACCTGATTTTTGTCACGCCATAACAGGCGTAATTATGAACCTATTTGGATGTAACTTGGTCTGTACATAGTACATACCAATGTCTCGACCGAGTTCGTTGGCCAGCTTCATTCGCCATCTTGTTTCAAAAGGGTTGGCATTTAAAAAAAATTAAATTTAAAATTCAAAATGAGGTATTAAACAATTGGAAAATGAAAAAGATTTTTTTATGTGTTTGGCCTTGATACAAAGATTCCGGAGCAGTTTCTGTTTCTGAAAATTTGTTCTTTTGTTTATATCTTAAAAAATGATTGATTTATAGCACTTTGAATTTCTAGCATCGCTAACATTTTGAAACGATCTTGTATTTGTCACGCGATAACACACATATTCGCCTATTTCGATGTAAGAAGGCATGTGGATAGTATACATCAACACCTCGACCAAATTCGCTGGCCAGATTCGTCAGCCATCTTGTTTCAAAATGGCGACCATTAAATTAAAAAATATATATATATTTAAAGTGAGGTGCAAAAAAATTAGAAATTGAAAAAGGTTTCTTTCTTAAGCATTTGACCTTGATATAAGGATTCAGGAGCATTTTTTGTTTGTCTTTACCTTAAAAAATGGCTCAGATATAGCAGTTTCAATTTCTATTGTGGGTGACATTTTGAAAAATCTGATTTTTTGCATGCGACAGCACTCCTATATATTAACCGATTCCGATGTGAGTGAGCATGTGCACAGCAATTACTAAGGTCTCGACCAAGTTCACTGCTTAGCCTCATCGACCATGTTGTCTTAAAATGACAGGCACTTTAAGAAATTGCCGAATTTGGCAGCCAAATATATGTTACTTTAAAGAAAAGCAGCTTGGATAAAGCTGACTAATTTCGCGAAATTCTCATTCATTATATTGATAAAAATTAGTATTGAATCTCCTATATTCGGTTTCCACTAAATTGAGCTTCGTGTGTTTGAATGATATAATTTGGCTTTTTTTAAATAAGGATTATGAAAGCTACCTCTTCCTCCCGGCACTGGCCGGAAGGACTTTTTGGAAATTCTTTCAATGTCTTTTACCAGATCAGAAACCTAGGTAAATTTAGCAGGTTTTACAGCACCTCTTTTAACTGATAAAAGGTTTAAAATAAAAACTGTAATAACAGTATTTCTTTTTTTACTATTTACACGTTTCTGCTCCATCGAAGCTGATATCAAAACAAATAAGAATATGCTATGGTTGCATGATCTAAGATGTAATGATTTGAAACGCCATCATGACACTTTTCACGTACTCATTCTCATTACGCACGTCGTTTTTTTTTTTTTTTTTTTTTTTTTTTTGTATTCTTACTTTGATGTTTGGTTATTCGATATTCGCAACCATGAAGTAACTCAAAAAATAATTTTGGTAAATTAAATGATGCTGCATCGTTACATATAGAATTTCCACGCGTTACAATCGCTATGTTTTCTCTTATAACGGATGAATAGTTTTGATTGGGTGGAAAAAATATCTTATTTTCATGGAAACTTATTTGGAAGGTTTCTTCTTGAAATAATCTTTCCAGCGCTGTGGATTTTTAATTATACTTTATATAATATATATGCTCCTTTTTTATATAGTTAAGTTTCCTTCTAGTCTTGCAAATAAATTCTTTGATCCGTTTGCAATATCATATTCAATATGAAGTGGCCATAAGACCATTGTAATTTTTTTGTATGTTAATATGTGTATTAAGGAGATAAGAAAATTTTCAAACTCACTTTTTTATTATTTTTTTTTATCATTTCAGTTTAAATAATATTCAAGGGCACACTATATGTATTATATATTTATCAAACAAGAAAAAAAAAACATTTGCAGGAAAAGTAAGGAATTTTCCTGAATATTTTAAGGGTTATGAAGAATTTTTCAAAATGTCTTCTGTGCATTCCATATGAATTATAATCCCCTATATTTTTACAGCTGTTTGTCATTATATATGCCATAAAACTTTGCATCTTTTTTTTTAGCTAAATATAATTGGAAAATTTAAAAGTAGTTAATTACAGAAATATGATGCAAAAATGCTTAGAACTTCATAAAATTTAGAATATTTTTTTTCTTACCTTTATATCCAAATATATAAAATTAGATGCACATTTTTATTTGTATATATAAAGAAAACTAGCAGTAAAAATATTGGGGATTTTAACTAATATGAAATGCGTATGAAGCATTTTGAAAAGTTCTTTATAACGCTTAAAATATTCAAAAAAATTCCTTATTTTTCGCCAAAAGAATTTTTTTATTTCTTGTGTGATAATATATGTTATAATGCATAGTATGCCCTTGAATAATATTTAAAGTGAAAATTAAAAAAAACTAAACAATGAGTTTGAATCTCCCTTTTTCCCTTTAAGAAGTAAAACATATAAAAAACTAAGACGATGCTATGAGAGCTTTATGTCTAAAAAAATCAAATTGATGTAACTGAAATACATTAAGATATGTAAAGTAAACTTATGTTTCCAATATTGTATAACTGATTTAAACAATCTTAAAAAAAATCTATGAGAAAGGAAGTAAGCACAAATCCTAAATAATCGAAAAATCTTAGAAAATGTAAAGTTTTTGAGCATATCAAGAGGGAGTTATGGAGGCAAAAATGGTCCTCATCTACTCAATTCCTTTGATCTTTTTAGAGAGACTGTTTTCAAAGAATAACTCTTAAAATTCCCTTACGTAACACATACCTCTGAGTATTTAAAAGAGCATTATTTTGCTTTTAACCCTGTCGCTGCGCATCTCGCGATTTCCGCGAGGATGTATTTTTTCGGTCGATTTAAAAACACAACCCCATCTTTTCCAGTTTAAGGGGACGAGGGACCTTAAAAACCTTAAAAATATTTTTTTTATTTTTTGTAAATTTTATTTAAATATTATTCAAGGGTACATTATATGCATTATGGCATGCCTTTATTACACACACAAAAAAAAAAAAAAAAAAAAAAAAAATTGAGAAAAAAAATGGAATTTTACGCGTTCTCTTAGAAATCTTCGAAATGCCACCCACCCACCCTTGCGCGTACCATATCAATGAAAATCCCCAATATTTTTTATAAAAGTTTGTTTCATATATATAAATAAAACTGTGCATCGAATTTTATATATTTGAATGTAATGATAAAACAAAAAAAAAATTCAAAAATTTTGAAATTTTTTCGAAAAATTTCTAAAAATTTTGAAATTTTTTTATTATTTTTATATTCAAATATATAAAATTCGATGCACAGTTTTATTTAGGTATATAAACCAAACTTTTATTTAAAAAAATATTGGGGATTTTCATTGATGTGGAACGCACACGGGACATTTCAAAGATTTCTAAGACGACGTCTAAAATTCCATTTTTTTTCTCAAAAATAAATTTTTTGGTTTTTTTTTTCGTGATATATGCATGCCATAATGCATATAATGTATCCTTGAGTAATATTTAAAGTGAAATTTACAAAAAATAAAAAATTGATTTTTAAGGTCCCTTGTCCCCTTAACGGTCCATTTCGGCGTTTCTGTTTCTGCGATGTTTAATTGTTGATTCAAGTCTGTGTTAACTGATGATGTCAGTTGTCCATATTTCTGTGAAGTTCACAAGCTTGTTTTGCAAGCATTGTGCACGCTCTTTTGAAATCTTCCACAACCGTACGTTTAACATTAGCGAAAGGAATTTAATATCTCACTGACCAACACCCTTAAGAGAATTTTACTTGAAAATATCCCATATGTGATAATGTACTTAAATTTTTAATACTAATCTAAAAGTAGATTTATAATAATCATTTTAAAAATAATGCGGAGTTATATTATATTCATTATTAAGTATAAAAATGGATGCTTTAACTACAAATGACAGTATACTGTTTAAAAATAAATATTGATACTCAGTTCACACATTCACGACAGAGAAGAGTGCTTGGAATTTGATCTAACATTACTGTTACTTTGTTCTAGCGTCTTACAGTCAGAAAAATTCTTCTTTATACACTAAATTATTCGTCATTTTTAAACAAATAATTTCAGTTATCCTAGAAAACATAATTTCTCCATTAATTCTTCGAATAAGTCTGAAAAAGAAAGGAAAATTCCATTTATTTCTTAAACGCATGCGTATAGGCTGTATTAATACCAAAGTTCGAGTTTATTTTTAAAATGAAAAACAGAAAATTCAATAAACAAAAATTTCTAATATATCTAAAGACAAACAAACAAAAATAAGGCTTTTGAATTTAAAAAAGTAGCAATTTTTTCATTCATATAATCTTATTAGTAATTTATTTTTTAGAGTATTAAAAAATATATATTCTAAACGAACTCATTTAAAAAATATATAGTAGTTCAATTAAGTTTTTGAGAAATCAAATTTACTCAAAACAGCAAACAGTTCTTCTCGAATTTAATTCAAAATATAATATTGATATTTTACATCTAACAATCAAATTATGTCATATTAAAAATATGTCTAATATGTAATAATTTTTATCCTCTATTATTCTATAAGCGTTAAAACACCAATCATTATTTCATAACGATGAAATCTTCTTCAATAAAGTTTAAATTTCCGAGCTTTCTGAACAAGAAATTTAACGAGAGTTACCAATCCTTAATTTGAAGAAACACGTATCTTCATTTTAAACTCGCTTTCTACCAAGTGCTCGCTGACCGAGTGGTTAAGATGCTCGATTCGAAATGTGCGATCCCAGGTCCAAAACCAAGTGGATCCACGAAAGAACAAGGGATGTATTTTTTTTAAGTCTTTTTTCATATTACAGCAATTTTCTGTTCTAGAACGAGGAAAAAACGGAAATTTCTTCAATTCTCCGATATATACCGGTAGCGCGCTGCAGGAATATTTCCGTGAATTGAGAAAGTATTTATGATAATGTAAAATGTAAAATTATTGCTCAAGACCAAAAAAATGAGTTAAAATTAGTCAGCTTAGTTTTAACAAAAATAATAGGAAATTTGGTTCTACATTTCACTATTTTACTAATTCTTTACAGAAACTCTCAGAGTTAGCTTGAACCAAATTAATATTGATACTTCCATTCTTTTATTTTCTGCCATTTTTAGTCGAACAACAAATATGGAGAAAGTATTATGCAATTTCTTGCTGTTCTTTTGATTAACCATCTTTTGTGAACACTGAAAAATTATTATTATTATTATTATTTTAACAGAGTCAGAGTCACAGACAGGCCGATTTCATCAGCCTACACTTGAAGTTTATAGTTTCTGTGCTCCATCAGTATTTATCCAACTAAAAAGTTCATCATATACATGTATATTTTTACAACGAACGTACAGACGTACAAGCTATCAAATTTTTAAAGAATGCACAGCCTCAGGATGCTAAGTATGGTATTAAGTATTAATATTTTTTTTCCCTTTAGAAAATTTTCTTTTTCATGAAATAAAATTTTAAAATGTTTTTGAATAAATTCTTTATTGTGAAAGCATCTAAATTTGGTCAATCTAAATTTTGACATCAAAAACATAAAAATGAAACAACCGGAAAAAGAAGAAGAAAATATTTAAAAAAAAAAAAATAGTAAAAAATGTTTCAGAAACATGCATATGAAAGAATTATTTATTTTATTATTTGGTTTTATATTCTTTACATTTATCCTTAACATATTGTAAAACCATGAATTTTTCAGGTTCTGCTCTTAGTTTCATTTTTTCCTGTATTTCCTCAAATCTAAAAGTATGTCCTGGAATAATAGAATGACTAAAGATTTTTTTTATCAATAATGTTTACAATAATTGAAGTTCATTTCCTAAATGTACTATAAGCCTGCTTTTATTAACTAGCTCCATTTGGTAGATATTTAATCAACGTAACTTAGAATCTTTATATTTTGTTACAGTTATTTTATCATTTATATCATTTATTTTTTTTTATTATATAACTTGTACTTTGTATAATATTGTGTTTACTAGTTTTCTTCTTTTTCCGAATTACTAAAAGATACTCATCAATAAAGCATACAAAAAGTTTTGTACATGATAAAAAAAAATCTAAAGATATGTTTCGGAACATTACAGTAAGTAATTAATAGTATTTACAACATTCAATGGATAGTATCTTTAATAATGGAAGATCATTCAATAAATTATTTTGCTGTAAGCCAGCTTTTATCAACTAGTTATATTTGGTGGATATTTAATCAATATGTAACTTGTAGCTTTTTTTTTTGTTACAGTTCTTCTATATTTTATACTATTATAAAGTTACATATCATGAAACTTATAAGTTAGATAATGTTTAGGTTACTATTTTCTTACCTTTTTTGGAATAGTAAATGATACGGAACAACAAATCGTGCAAAATATGTGAATATAATCAGTAAATTTAAAAGTATGCTCTGGAGCATTACAGTAATTAATTGATAATATTTGCAACATTTAATTGATAGCATTCTAGAAAAATTGAAGATCAATCCATAAATTCGTCAACTATATGCCTGCTTTTATAACTATATCCTCTTGGTAGTAATCAATGTAAGTTAGAATCTATATATTTTGTTATAGTTATTCCATCTTTTCTATCATTTAATATTTTATTTTCATCATTATTACATCATATTTTTATTACATCAACCAAACGCAAATATGTATACGAGGAAAAACTTGTCGCATATTGAAACTTAAAAAGCAACAGTTGCAGGAACTTGCTACCAAAATTTTAAAATACTAAAATTTAAATAAATAAAAAAATTTGATTACGCCAAATAAGAAAAAAAAAAAATTTCCTATCATCGAACCTAACAAAAAAGTAGCAGAAATTTATGGGTAGATTAGTACACAAAAAATGAGAGGGGAAAAAATCCCTCCCCAAGAAACCACATGTTTTGCTTAAATTTAAAAGAAAGGATCTGTTAATATGATACATGGAAACCATTTTTATCAACAATTTCGTCTAATCTCCATGTCATTGATCCAATGGGACTGTAAGCAATATCAGGATCTCTTTTAGTAATTTGCCTAGCACATGAATGTAGAAAGGATTCTGATGAACGGGTGATTACGAGGTACTGAAATGCGTTTTATGCTTTGCTTACATCTTAAGACAGACTTATGATGTAAGTTGATCTTAAACGAGATACCTCAATCCCAGCACAAATGCTTCAATAACAGGAGTAGAAAAAATATATTTTTTCAAATTATGCCTTTCTGCACATCATAGACTGTCTTTTAAACCAGCATTTTGAAGTTTTTTAAGCATTACTTGGAAGAAAAATTTCAAATTTTGGATTTGCAAAAGCAGGAAATAATAAATATAAATCCATCAAAATTGTAAGTTGCAATTCATATTTTTTCCGAATATTAATTTCATAATTCATATTATGAAATTTCTAAAATTAAAAATTCAATATATTTATGTTTCGGTTTTAAAATATTATAACCACACAAAAAAAAATCACATTACGATTATAATTTCTGGAGATAATAATAAAAATATGAAAATGTAAATTAACCTTAGAAGCTTTAAATTTTGAATATTTATAATTTTAAAATTTATTATCTAAATGAGATAAAATTTCGTTTATAGGCATAGTTTGAACCGAATATTTAAGATATCTTGTCAAAATTGAGTGTTGGCATTGAAAAAAGAAAGTTTGGGCTGGTTTTGATTTTTAGATGGCCCCCTAAGGCAATTTTATATGCATCATATAAAAGTAGACTTCATTTCCAATCGTTTGGTACTAGTAACTTTCTTATACTATTATTTGTTGCAGAGTTAGTAGGGGTGCTTATTTTTTTTCCACGACTGTACATATTACAGCATACTAATGTGAAAATATCTGAATTCACATTACTATTGTGTAACGAAAAACCAGTTATATCAGTTAAAATGCTTCATAAAATGAAGGTACCGAGGCTGCAATATTTTTTTTTAACTGTGTCTTTAACTTACAAGGAAAGTTAATGATCTGGCGTCGATAGTCTTGGAAATAAGATTATTTTGAATCTTTTTATGCAATAGTGTGTGCGGGTATTTTTCAACTTTTCATTCTTCTTCTTACAAAATCGTCTGTTAATGGCCGCGCACGGTACGAAAGCAAGTGCTCATGCTCATATTTATAAAAATGGAGAAAACATTTAATTTTGGGAATACATTGTCAGTATACATTTTTTCGAAATAATGGTAAAGTCGTGAGAAAAAAAGTAAACATCCATACTAACGCTGCAACTAGTTATACTAGGTTGAGCAAAAAGTCCTGGGAAATTTGTGAAAGTTGCGTTGTTATGCGCAAATTAAAAACAAAAGCAACAAGGACAATTCTTCAAAGTAGAGACCATCATAGTCCACGACTTTTTGCCAGTTTCCGGAGTTGCTGGAAGTACCATGGCGGCTCATTGGAATTAAAACACTCTTGACATGCTTCTTCAACTTCATTAAAGGATTCTCATCGAAAGCTTTCAGAATCGTTAGATCTTTTCTCCAATAATGCCAGATCAACACACGCAAATCATACTGTTCAATAGGCATTTTGGAGTCGAAATTCCTGAACTCCTATATATCCACTAGTACTCCTATATGCGATAAAAATTCTGGTAACTATTAGATAAAAAATTTCCCAGAACTTTATGCTCAACCTAATATTAAAGGAAGTTACTGGTACCAAACGATTAAAAATTTAACTCTACTTTTGAATGATGTACATAAAATTTGCTTAGGAGGCCATCTACAAATCAAAGCGAGACCAAACTTTGTTTCTTTCAATAACAACACAAATTTTGACAAGATATTTTAAACCTTTTTTTCAGACTATCCCTAGAAACAAATTTTCAGGTCATTTGGGTTGGGTTGGGTTGATTTTTGACGGCCAATTATCTACACGAGGGATATAGGCCCGGGGGGAGTGCCCTTCGTGGGGGTCTTTCTAAGGGAACCTAATCCGTATTAACGCATGGAAGATCCACGGCTCGAAGAAAACCACGAAAACTCCGAACGATTAGGCCGACGGGCGCGATTGGGATCGAACCCACCACCTCCCGTCTACCAGCTTCGAGAGCAGAACCTCTCGGCCACTGGTGGGGCTTCAGGTCATTTGGATGATAAGTTTTTGAATTATAAACATTCTAAATTTAGAGTTTCTATTGTTAGATTACATTTTTATATTTTCCGTAATATCGTCTGGAATTAAATTCCTAATGTGATAAAATTTTGCGTGGTTATAATACTAAAATATAAATACATTGAATTTTCAGTTTTAAAAATTATGTAACATGAATTTTGAATTGTAAAATTAATATTCGAAAAAAAATATATAAATTTTAACGTACATTTTTTTGATAGATTTTTATTTATTATGTCCCACTTTTTGAGAATTCTCAGTTTCAAATTTTTCTTCCAAGTACTTTTCGAATTATGATCAAAAAACGTCAAAATGATGGTTTAAGGGGCCATTTATGATTGGCAGAAAAACATAATTAAAAAATATATATATTTTTTACTCATTTTATTGAAGCATTTGGACTGGCGAGAGTCGAAACATATTAAGCGAGTGAAATGGTCTTATTGGCAACAAATAATATATCAGTGGGAGTGACGTAGTCATTCTGTATAATTTCAACAAACGAGTATCGAACATCAATTTGGATACAGCCCCTAAAATATACTCATTTTAAAATGATAAATTTTTCTGAAACCAGTCGTACGAATTTGATGAAAATTTGTACTTAGGCTAATTGAAGGGTGTAGAATTTATTTATGGTGTCAAACTTGGGTATTGCTATTGAAAAAAAAAAAAACAAATTTTGGTCTGTTTTGTTATGTAGATGGTCCCCAAAGCAAATTTTATGTACATTATTTAAAAGTAGACTTTATTTCCAGTCGTTTGGTACCAGTAACTTTCTTCTACAATTCTTTTTTGGGTAGTGGGTGATTATTAATTTTCCAGGACTGCACATCTTCTGTTTGCCGTATTTCATCCGCAGGAGCTTTCTATTTTTTTAAGTAAAAATTATTAATATATTGAAGAAAGTTATTATATTCTTTCTGATTAATTTAACTTATATTAGCTATATAAATAAAACATTCTTAATAAAATATAGATAATTGAATATTAATGATGTGAATTATCACATTGCATCTCATTTTATTAAAATATAGATAATTAACATTGCTAGAAGGTTTTTTTTTTAAGTTATTTTATTCATTCATAAAAATCATTATTTCATAAAAGCAATAATCTGCAGCGTTTTTACGATAATTCACATGACTACAAAATAAATTTATAAAAATGCAACCGAGAACAGTACCATACGATTATTGTTAAATGATTTCTCATAAATATACATTACATTTCCATTATTGACACGTATAATGATTCTATTTCGTATTACACAGCTGCTCTAATTATCTCAATTATAGTATAATGCAATTATCGACTGTTTCGATGACTATTTGATAAGCACTAAAGACTTTGAGACTGGCGATTTACTGAACAATTTGCTGCTTCAAATGAGCAATCTTCATCGATTTACTATTATCTGTGAGTCATTTTGTCTTTTCTGAAATAGATAATGGTTTGCACTCCATTTCCTTTTATTCTCAAAGTAATGATACGTTAATATATATCGATTGGTATTGATTTGTTATTTTTTTCCCCATGAAACACATTTTAAAGTAGGTTACGTATAAAATTGAAGTGCATTTATTCTCTTTCTTGCCGTTAACCAACAATCATTAACAAAATTATATTGTTTAGTGAAAGCAGAAAAAAACATGTCATAGATACATTATTACTTTAATATAAAAAACAATTATAAATTTGGAATTGATTAATTCAATCCCTCCCCCTTTTCAACGGTTTAAACCTAACAGTTTTGTTTGTTTACCATATTACGATAATGTTCCAGAGAAAGTTTCATCTGATTTGAAACCATTTAACATTGGAGTTTCTTTGGAACTGTTAAATAAATTGAGTTCTTTTTTAAATAGCCACAAGTTTAAATATGACAAAACAAAATTTGCCAGTGTTTTGTATATGATTCTGCGCAGTGACTGCAAGGACGTATATATACACTGTTAAAAATCTTGTAGTAGGTTGTACCAATTGTTGGTGCGCCAGTAGCTGCAATCATAAGATGGTGAAATCACACTGGAAGAATTGGAGCTCCGATTGAACCTTAGCTCCAAATGTTGATCAAGATTTCACCATCTTATGGTTGCAGCTACTGGAGCACCAACAATTGGTTCAACTTATCATAAAATTTTTAACAGTGTAGGTGAGACTGGAAGATCTATGGGGATACGACTTAAGGAGCATATCGGCACATTTAAGAATGGCAAATTAAACTCCACATTAGTCCAATATGCCTTTGATACAGATTATTCTCCAACTTTCGCAGATTCGTTAATTTTGAAAAATAACTGCAAAGATTACCATTGCAGACTTTTCATAGAGGGATGGTTCACTAAGCTATACCCATATACATTGCACGAATCAGGTTTGATTCCTAATGAATATTTCTTGTTTCTAAAAGAAAGTTTTAACTTTGAGAGAATCCAGTGTGTGTTCGATGTTTTGTTGTTGTGGTTGATGTTTGTACTGATGAGGCTATGCAATGACATCATGAAACGTATAATTTGTATGATTTTAATTAAATGTTTTTACTTATATATTTTAAATTTAAATGTATTATTTAAATGCATTCAAGTCTGTCTAATGTTTCATAGATAGTTTCAATTATAAATATGTCGATTTTTTTTTATCCTTGATCAAAAATAATATTTTGAAATCTTAAAGCCATAGTAATCGTTATTAAAGGAAATAACTACAAGTGGAGTCCATGTATTTCTAACAATTAATGGACAAGAATTCAAGAAAAAAAACGGAATTCCAAAACACGGTGTAAAGATTTATGCAAACCAAGGAGGCTTAATTAACAAACATATATTTATTCACATTAATGACACAAATTTACACGAGAGACATTCATAATTAAACAGCTAGTAATTAAAACCTACAGTTCGTAGAACAACAAAAAATTCGCAGATAAAGAGTATCTGCGAAAGTGGCTTCAAACACTGAATGATAGAGTCCAGATTAAATACTTATATCTCATCTAGAGATCTCAGTAAACGTTTATAATTTACCGTAGCCCAGACAGGTTTGCTGTTGTAAAACCGACGCTGCGTCTAGCAGGTCCAAGAGAGATCCTCTCTCGTATGGCTTTTGAATTGCATATCCCAATCTGCCTCCTTTGGCCGCTATATTTAAAGTTTGTGGATTTTAAGCTGTTTGGAGTTTTCAAGACTTATTAAGTTTACGGAGCGATTATAGTCGATATAATGCCATATTTGAGAATTTTTATGGGAATTTATCTTTGTATAACGTCATCTTGAGTGTTTGGGAGTAGAACAGATGGCAACTCAAAGTAATCCGGCTTGAAATTAAATGATGCTCTTGGTCTTCGCAGATCATTCAAATATGGGAGACTTAGGTTCTCTTTCAAAGAGCCACTTTTCCATTAATTGAGTGTTAAGTAGTGTGGAGAATGTCGGGAATGTTACAACGGCAAATTCTTTAGAGAAGTTTTCGTGGATTATTGTTTTTAATATAAATTTAAGAAGTTGGGAAAGTGAACTGTTAAACTAACTGTTTGTTGAAAAATTTATAAAATATGCATTTGATTATTCTTTCATGTGGAATAATGTTTATACAAACTTAAGCAAAACAGATTGTTTATTGTTGTATCTTATTTATTATGATATGCAAATGCTTATTATTATGCTTTTATTATAGCGTATTTTATTTCTTAAATCTTCTTTTATTCAGCGCGTTTTTACAAAAAAAAGGGTATGTAGGAAAAACTTGTAACTGAATAAATACTTTTTTGTTCCAGGTATGTCCCTTGGCAGGATAATACTTAAAAGAGGGATGGAAGAGTTTTTCGCTTTATAATTAGTCAATAAACGATGTACCAGATGCGTGAGATCTGTTTATCAATCTGTCCATGTATGCTTTCTTCGGTGACAAAGGAATAAGAAAAGATATTGGAGTAAGTAATTTTTATGGCTAAGCATTATAATTTACGGAATGTTAATCATATCGCCTATATTGATCAATAATAGCGGGAACAAGTTGGCCTTTCTAAAGAATAATGCGCGATACAGCAAGGTAAATATTCACATTCCTTCGACTTTCTTGCAATATACTGCAGCTGTATGTAGTAGATATTTAAAGTTGACACACCTATGTCAGTCGCGAAAAATAAACGCAATCTACTCCGCCTCATGTTATTTTATTACACAATTATCACCAAAAAATGTGAACGATACTATTCGACTGGACATTGTAATTACTTTCCGAATATGAATGCAAGTTTTGAAATATCGGTCATCTAGATGTTCAAAACTTTTATTCATAGAAGCACCTATTTTCGTCACAATATTCGAATTTCTTGGATCAAGATACCTCGGAAAAATGTGTAGTTTATGCAGTTTTTCTTCAGTCTTCATAGAGTTAGAAGTAGTCAGAGTTTGAGGATGTTAATATTAATATACGTGGCAAATTTTAATTTATATTTTCCCCAAAATCACACACAGGCCACGATTAACATCTGAAGTTAAAAGAAGCACAGTATCTTTTTTTGGGGGGGAGGGGGAAGGATCCCTTATTCATTCAGAAAATTTTTCAAGATACTACATGCATGGAAATTCTTCAATGCGACAAATATTTTTCACAGAGTGACTTAGTCGAGTTCCTATAGATATTATTATTAGGTTTTGTTTTATGTTTCTTACATATACTCCAGATAAAGTATATATGCAGTATATGTAATTGCTATATTTGCAGTTACGTGCGTGGTTTCCAATGAGGTTAATTAATTGGTTAACAGCTTATTGATCCCATTCATGTTAGATGAATTATCTGAAGTATAGTGGATTTTCTCTTGTTTTAGGCAAATTTTCACCTCCAAAAAATTAAAAATGAAATGTTAAAAATAAAAATGGAAATTATGTCGTGTTTTCCATCTATTATTGAGGTTCTTTACAATTTTTTTTTTTTTTTTTTGGGGGGGGGGGTAAGTTTGAGGCTTCACGAGCCTTTTGGTTAATCGGTCCCTGATCATCCGACTATCTATTTTACATGGGATGTAATGAGTATCCCAAATATATTCCTGGTATTTTCTCAATTCCGAAACTTATTTTAAATTCTGAAAATTATCAATAATTATATAATAAAAGAAATATATGAATTGTTACGTCTATTAATTTTTTTCATAAAACGAAACATAATTGTAAAGGAGTGTAAGTCTGTAGACTTAAACTCATAATCATAATAATTAGACTTTGCTCATTCCAATAATCACGTTTGAGATACAGATAAATTTCACCTTTCGACTATCCAAAAGGATGTTATTAAAGCATTTATAGAAAAGAAAATTTTAAAAGTAGGGTGAAAATTTTAATGAATTTTTTTCACATGTAGTTGAACAGTTTAGGCTTTTCTTGAGCTTCCTAGTTTGCGCAACTTTACGCATAAATTTCACATTTCAACTATCCGAAAGGATGTTATTAAAGCATTTATAGAAAAGAAAATTTTAAAAGTAGGGTGAAAATTTTAATGGAATTTTTTTCACATACAGTTGAACAGTTTAGGCATTTCTTGAACTTCCTAGTTTGCGCAACATTACGCATTGTCTAGGAGAAACAGTTTTTCTGAAACATAGAGAGCCGTAAGAGAGAACAAGTAAAATGTCAAATGTGACAAAATCTTAACTATACTGTTTCTTATTTGACACTAAATCACGTAAATACAGATCACGTCAAGTTTATGGGACTTTGGTTGTAACCCAAGTAGAATAAAATGGTTGGGTCAACATTGGTTTATTGTTGAAAAATTGCTGTCCCACTTTGGCTCACAGTAATAAATGTCCCCGATGCCGTATCATTGGCAGAATTACCAAGAAAAGCCCAACAGTGGTTAGACCGTTAGCTCTTTCGAATCCTACACTGTCATAAAAATTCTTCTTTACACACTAAATTATCCGTCATTTTTATACAAATGATTTCCGTACACCAAGAAAACATGCTTTTTCAGTTAATTCTTCCCGAAAGTCAGACAAAGGTGGGAAAATTCCGTTTACTTCTTGCACGCATGCGTATTGTTAGCAATAATATCACACTTCGAATTTATTTTTAAAATGTAAAACCGAAAATTCAATAAATTGAAATTTCTAATTTATTTAAAAACAAATAAACAAAGATAATGCTTTGAATTTAATAAAGTAGCAATTTTCTTACCCATTTAAACTTATTCGCAATTTATTTTTTAGAGTATTAAACAAAATATTTGCATGTAAAATATATTCTAAACGAACACATTAAAAAATATATAGAACTTCAATCAAGAAAAAATCAATTTTATTCATAAAAGCAAACATTTCTACTTTAGTTTAATTAAAAATATAACATTCATATTTTTCATCTAACAATCAAATCACCATGTCTTATTAAAAATATGTCTGATATGTAATTTTTTTTTATTCTCTATTATTCTATAAGTGTTAAAATACCAACCATTATTTCATAACGACGAAATGTTCCTGCAATTAAGGTTACATCTCTGAGCTTTCTGAACAAGAAATGTTCCTGTAATTAAGTTTAAATTTCCGTTCTTTCTGAACATGAAATTTAACAAGCCTTTTCATTCGCCCATTTAAAGAAACCTATATTTTCATTTTAAACTCACATTCTGCCAAGTTCTCGCTGGCCGAATTGTTAAGATGCTTGGTTCCAGACACTCGGTCGTGCATATAATTGGACGTCATAAATAGAACCAACCAACCAACCAGATACTCGGACACGGGTTCAAATCCCCACGGAAGAACGAGAGACGTATTTAAAAAAAAAAAAAAAAACTTTTTCAGAATACGATAATTTTCAGATTTACAACGGAAAAAAAAGAAAGGAAATTTCGTTACTTCTCGGATATGTATCGACTAGTGTAAATGCCCGTCCTGGGACGGTGTGTAAAAATTGTGTTTTTCATTTAAAATTTTTTTTAAAAGAGGAAAATAATTGTCAATATGGAAGCGCTTAGATGAGCAAATTTCGGCTTATTTATGTTCTAATAAACGCATTATTAGCATTAACAATAATTTTGGGTAGACCAGGTTTTCTGGCTAATATAACATAAGAAAATTAAGAATTCTTAGAACAAAAGTTTAAGAAACGTGCAATAAAACCCCATAATTAACAAATTCTGCTGCAACTATTAAAATTTTTTGATGATTTGTTTGGTATAAATCTTGGAAAGTGTGTTGTATTTTTTTGCAAAAAGCAAAAAAAAAAAAAAAAAAAAAAAAGATTTAGCAAAACTTTTAACGGCTGAATAAGCATGTGCACAACTTTTTGAGTTTAACTTACTGAACATATAAATATTAAAAGTACAAAAGTACGCACAGAAACTGGGGATCAGCAGTAAGAACATAGAATTTTCTTCAAAATGTTATTGCATCTAACAGCGATGTATAAGACACCCAAGTAAGAGTTTAGATGAGCAAGTTTGGGTTTTTTATTTTCTAATAAACACACTTTTACGCATTTACAATACATTTTTTGTAAAATTATAAAAAAGTGATAAAATATCTTTACTAAGATTGACGATCGTTTCATCGCACAAACGGCAACATTTTCAAAATTTTGAATAAAAAGTGATAAAATAGCTTTATTAAGATTGACGATCGTTTCGTCGCACAAACGACGACATTTTCAAAATTTTGACGAAAAAGTGATAAAATATCTTTATTAAGATTGACGATCGTTTCATCGCACAAACGGCGACATTTTCAAAATTTTGAAAATGTCGCCATTTGTGCGATGAAACGATAGTCAATCTTAATAAAGATATTTTATCACTTTTTATAGCATTATTTAGCTTAATCTGGAAATGTAATGTTTTCCCGTGATCCTTTAAAAAAAATCACACTTTTTTTTTCACGATCCTTTAACGTTAATCGTGTTTTTTCCGCGACCCTTTGAATTTTTTTTTTTCGATCCTTAAAAAAATTTGCGTTTTTCCCGCGATCCTTTGAAGAAATTCGCTTAATTTGGCACAGTTGGCACTCGCGTTTTTCTTGCATTTCTTCCGTTATCCCCCCCACTCCCCCCATAAAAATGTCCACGAATTTTAATGCATATTTGCCTAGATAATAAAATTCAGTGCCAAAAAAGCGCAATTCCGCGGAAAAGTAACATGTCAGTAAAATGGATTTTGCAGGTTCAAGTCAGGTTCTCTGTATTATATAGTTCTGCATTAATGGAATGAAAAAAAAAAAAGAAAAAGAAAAAAAATGGAACAGAATATTCAGCAAACAGGAATCTTGTAAATGCATGAATTTTGTCTATGATCACTGTGGATTATAAATGTATGTAGAGAAATTTCTAAATCGCTCTTGTGAAGGAAAAAAAATCGAAAAATTCACCAATCGGTTACAGAGAATTCTTCAGTTGGTCATGCCAAAAAAAAAAATCGCAAAATTTCTCAATCTATCGCTTAAAAAATCACAAAATTCATCAATCAGTCGCAGAGGAAAAAGAAAAATCAACAATTAGTTGTGAGGGAAAAATGAAATTTGTCACATAAAAAAAAAAAAAAAAAAAAAAAAAAAAAAAAAAAAAAACACAGACAAAAATTACACAATCGGTAGAGTAAAAAGAAAAGTACTGCAAAATTCATCAATTGTGGGGAAAAAGTTGCAACATTCTTCCTTCATTCTTCAGAAAAAATCGTGAAGATTGGCAGTTGATCATCGGAAAAAACTCAAAATCCTTTAATCGGTTGCTTTAAAATATTGTGAAGTTCATATGTAAACTGTCGAAAATTCCTCAAACAGTCGTTGGAAAAAGACGCGAAGAAATTCAGAAAATGTTGCAAAATCGCGCAAAAGAATAAAAATCCCTTTCTCGGGAGGAAAAAAATCGGTAAGAGTCACATGTCTGTAGAAAAACTTAATGAGGCGGAACACACAGCATTTTTTATTATGCAGCAATTTCCTATTTTGGAAAAGATCCATGAAATCCTGCATGGGATGGCAAATTTTGCCCTCAACAAAATTGTGCTCTCCTCACCGCCCACCAAAAAAAAAAAAAAAAAAAAAAAAAAAAAACATGCCATGTTGGACAGCGTTAATAAAATATATTAAATGTTTTCCCACCAACCGAAACATTGATAATTTTACTGTCGGTGTTATGTGAATGAATTTCTACCTTTTTTGGAAAAAGCTTTTAAAAATAGGATTACACATATTATGTGTTTTGAAATTTATTCACTCTGACTTATTGGGAATCAATCATGAACTTTTCTTTTGATTTAGTAATCTTAATGGTCTTCAGATTTTCAAGTGGAAATTGTTTAGAAATCTATTGGTATATATCATATGATAGGGCATAGAGAATGTTATTTTGGTGGTTTTTAACACAAATCGCAATCGTTTGTCAACAAACATTGGAAAAACGGTGATAACTTATTTTCAAATATTTTTTGAGTTATGGGGATCCCACAATAAACAATTTAATTAATTTGTAACTCTAACATTGAATTTTAAATTTACTTTAATGTAAGCATTGAAAAATCCATTTATTTGTCAACATTGTAGTCTTTTCTAGCTAAATAGTTTTAAGTTTTTTTTTACCCTTTTTCGCGAAAACTCAGTCACCTTAAAATGAATTGAAAACTTCCTTTTGTTTAAATTTGTTAATATTTAAAGTTATTTTAGTTAAAACATTGTGATTAAACATTCATTGTATGATATCTGCTTTAAAAATTAATATTTGTCTCAGCCTTTCCAAGTATTAAGTTTTTCATGCTTAATTTAACATATAATTTTTTAAGAGAAATTTTAATGTATGAAGCTATAAGGTACACTGTCAAAATAATTACTGCTGGAATGGATATTAAAATATTTCTATCGTAATCGATATGTAAACAAAACAAAAGTACAGAAAATTTATTTCTGTTGATTTTTTCAGAATGTATTCAGAAATTTTCAACTTTGAAGCCATAAGGTACTATAAAAATAATTACTGATGCTGGATATTAAAACATTAAGAGATATTTCAAGAGAAATTGAACGGTTCGTAATATCTACATAACAATAGGGTTGAAGTTTCCACCTGTTAGGTTAAATAGGCGGAAAATACAAATAACACATTAAATCTAAGTAAATCAAAAGAAAAGTTAAAAAATGGAATCCCAACAAATCAGATTTAAAAAACAAATAATAAATTAACAAAATACCTAATAATGTGTAATCCAAAAAATTGTAAACAAAAGACAGCAAAATCTCAGTATTGCTTTAGATCAATGAATACGCGTCGCGTGACGATATCTGTATACAGACAGGAATAATACGGAACTCCCATTGGAGATCAGTCTTAGCACATGCGCTGTTTATCCGAAGTGGGAAGCTTCCTGGCCGAAAGATGATCACCGTACTTGATTTGCGCCATAGCTTCATGGTTTATTTTTCAATTCAATGAATCAAGGGAATGACTCGCTATCGCTTGTTTACATTTTACGATAATGTATGTTTTTAACTCGTTTTCTGAAATTCCTTTTCAACTGCGCAAATCATTGAATGGTCATCAGTTTTGAATCTTTTAAAGAAAATTATGTTGAGCAGAAGGGATTTCAGGTAGAAAAGATTTGTATTTAAGCAGATAAGTTTTCTCTTACACATTTCAAATCGTAATTAAGCCTAACGTGGCTCCAGCTTATCGGAGAATGGTAAGATAGATGGGTACAACCCCGGACGCGTTACAATGTGAATTATAATATAGAGATAGCAGTGCTGCCAGGAATATTTTCGTGAATTGTTGAATATTTTAGAGGTGTACGCAAACTAGAGTGGTGTCTGCGCCGTTCATTTTCCAGCCAGTTCCCAACTCTATCAATTCACAAGATTTTCCACAAACTAACAATATTTGGCCAACAGTCTGTGCTATCTGGTGTTGGGGGTTGATTTTGGACGGCGGTTTATCTACTCGAGGGATATAGGCCCGAGGGGGAGTGGCCTCCTTGGAGGTCTTTCTAATGGAACCTAATCTGTATTTACGCATGAAAATCGAAGGTTCGAAGAAAACCACGAAAACTTCGAACGATTAGGCCGACGGGCGCGATTGGGTTCGAACCCAACATCTCCCGTCTACCAACTTCGATAGCTGAACCTCTTGGCCACTGGTGGGGCCTGTGCTATTTGGGAAATAGTTCGGTATTTTTTAGAAATTAAACGTCTTATTTTATGGTAATGAAATGATCAATAATTTTCTCGGCACAACAGGCATTTTTGCAGCAAATTAATTAAGAAAGATAGTTGGAAATCCGAAGTAGTAATTTTTTTTATATTCGCATAAATAGGATCGTTTTCAAACCAAGGTGTGTGCATAATGATGTATAAAAATAAAATGTATTAAAGAAGCTTCACTGTATATCATAATACTGATTTGTCTCTCTACTAAAATGCGTAACAGTTAAAGGATCCTTGTTCATCATTGCTGAAATGTCAGTGAAGCTTACGTTTGAGACTCAAAAAGCTTTCGGATTTCGTTTGTCTCTATGTCTCGCGATATCTGCTGCAAAATATATCCGATTAGCTGGTAATTAGATAGGTATTTTGATGAAGTACCAGAAATAGCTATATGGTTATTGGTTAAATTTTTTCCATTCGTTCGGAAAATGTGAAGCATTTTATTTTTTGTCATAATGGTTTTTAAAATAGAGTAAAGAGAAAGAATAGAGACGAAATATGACGACGGGTTGTAACGCAGAAAATGTAGCCCTAAAATCCGTTACATTCGGCCCAAACACAACCACGTGTTTTGATGCGCTTGTGAATTCAAAATGGTATTTCTTTGCTTTTGTTTTTACCGTTGGAAATTGTTATCGTTTAAATGATTAAACATAAGCAGATCGCTTTTTCATTTAAGAAAATACACGGTTGACGTCAAAGAATTCGGTTCCTGTTCCACGTGTTTGTTTCGTTTGGGCCGAATGATGGCATTCAAATTTGAGCGATAACCGGCTTCGTATGGCAAACCGGTTTTAAGCCATGCTGCACCTCCATGCTAAAATTTACTCTGCCACAATTTTTTTATGGCAGTTAAGACTGTTTTTTCTATTTTATCATTCACTGAAACAAATATGATAGAACTGAATAATTGATTTAACCCCTTGGGGGTCCACCTAATTTAAACAAGATTCGTACCAGAAACTTTTAACTAAATTTTATATTTTTAACTTTGGGTAAGAAATGTTGAAAAATTGCTTTTCCTTATTTTAAAATAATTTTTTTTCGAATTTTCCGGTGAGATTTCAATATTACAGAGATATTATTGCTTTCCCCTAAAAGGGCTAAATGTTACATTATGGATACTAAATTTTTTGTACGCAATATCTTAAACTAAATAAATCGGTTTGAAATTTTATGAATATTTTTCTCCACCATTCGCCACTCTTTGTATTTTTTATAATGGAATTTTGAGGATATGTTCAAAAAATATAAAACATTTTTCTTTATCATTTTTACAATTTTGAAATAATACGTATGTCTTTTGTTTTACTGTTTTGATTTACAGTTGCTAGCAAGTGAATTTAATGGCACATTAGAAAAAAGGAAATTAAATAAAATCAGGCTATACTATAAAAGGCTTTGACCATTACACTATCTACAACTTAAATAACTAGATAAAATGTGATAAAATACAAATTGCTAAATGATGCACTGCATTAAAAATATTAAAATTACACTAAAAATATACAAATCGACGGTTTCAACCCTCTTCTGGAGCCATCTTCAAGATCTAAAGTAAAAAATAATCACGTTTTTAAATGTTTTTCGACTTCACTATGTCCTAAAATTCAAACATAAACATTGATCAATCAACATCAAATTAATTGAAGAGTGAACGGACAGCAAGTGCCATTTAATAAATTCAACCAAATTGCAGAAATGGAATGAATTCCAGAATGGAAATCCATTTCTGGAATTTGATTGAATTTATTGAAGTAAGAGTTTATACTAATAGGTGGAGCTTGCTGTCTGTTCACTCTAGAGGTCCTACATTAGAGAAAGGTTGAACATTGACAAAATGTCCGTCGTATAAGTACCAAAGCAGGTGGAACGCAGTACAGCGCAATGTATTTTCAGCAACGTCTGACACTTACATTGAAAAGTGTTCAGCATTAAAATCATGTAAAACTCGGTTTACATGCCTTCAGAGAGTAATTCGACATATAAATATAAGTGTATTTCTGCTTTAGTGAATAAGAATATTAGAAAATACATTTTTTTTATTCGGATGAATTGCAGGGTTAACATTTTTAAATTTTTCGGAGGGCAGGCGAATTTTTTTAAGAGGTTGTTGTATTTTGGTACGTTCTTGCACCGATAAGAAAGTGCAAAAATGCACTTTGTTGAATTTATATTTTCTTGTTATACCTTTTTGCTCTATCTCAGCAGTGGAATTTTATTTAAGAATTGGCCTTTGATTTATTTATAGAATATTTTTCCTTTTATTTATTTATTTATTTTTGTTTCTATTAACAACAGTGTCCTTATTTTTTACCTAAACTTTCATTTAATGTTTAAATACCAACACTCCTTCTAATACTATATATTTACTAGGCGTCCCTATTTAAAAATATATCAAAGAGAAGTAGCAGTACCTGGTAATTAATTATAAAATAAGAATTTGTTCAGAGCAGGTATTATATTAAGCTTTACTCATATATATATATATATATATATATATATATATACATACTTCAGTGGGAGTGGTGTATCAGCAATGAAAAACTGAAAAAAGATTTACACCCATATGCTTAGTAATGTTTACTTTTTAACTTACAGACTCTCTTCTTTAGAAGTTTATACAGTGTTAAACTATATAATTTATATAGTTCTACAATTTTCAGAATGTGCATAATTTATGGAAAATTGAAATTTATGAATGTTATGTCTTCTGTTTCCTTAAATTGAGTAGTTTTGTAAAAAAGAAAATGTAGTTAAAAAAAGGAATATTTTAAATATTTTTAAGTTAAAAATCTTTTCATATTTTAAATAGTGCGCAATATACAAATTTATTGTGTATTATGTTCTCCAAAATATAAATAAAAATTCATCGCCAACAACGGATGCCAAATTTCAAAACTCGAAATTGTTTACATGATTTGCTTATTTACTACACACACACAAAAAAAAAATTACAATCCGTTTTTAAAAGTAAAAAAAATAGCAACAGAAAAGGATAGTTGTTTTTATAATGAAACTGTTTAAAACTGACTGCATACACTGCAACTGAATTCGAAAATTTTAAACAATGTAAAAAAAATTAAAGCTAATGTCAGACGAACGTCTTTTTGCACGCTTTTTCCCCTACATATCATACCTACACAATGCTAGCGGTATTGTGTAGGGATGATATGTAGGGAAAAAAGCGTGCAAAAAGACGTTCGTCTGACATTAGCCTAAATATTTAAAAATATCTCTAAGCAAAGATATCGCGCCTATTAACAGTTTAGCATGTCTGGAAGCAATATTTAAAGCATTCTATCATTAAAATTACAAATATTCTTCAGAGCGTAACAGTGACGTATGCGGAGGGTGGATTTGTCAAATCTGCCGGTGTGGCAATGTCCAATCTATCTCTAATGTGATATCTCTAGTTCACTCTTTAATTAACTTGATGCTCATTAGTCAATGTTCATGTTTTAAATTAACAGACATACAGAAGTCGAAATACATGTTAAAACGGGATTATTTTTTACATTAGATCCTGATGATGGTCCCAGAAGTAGGTTGAAACATTTAATTTGTATATTTTTAACGTAGTACGTCATTTAGCAAAGTGCATTTTATCACATTTTATCTATTTATTTAAAATGAGGCTAATTTAACATTAAAAAAATTAGATTTTCTGAATCTTTGAGAAATATTATATGCTGTTTAGCGCCAACTTTTGAAAAATGTTGGATGGGATCAAAATGTTTTGAGTAAAACAACGTATAATTTTTCCCTTGGAGTGAGAGACAGGGAAAAGCGAATGACTAGCGATGATAAATTGAAGTTAAATTATGTTTTCTCTAAGCAAATTATAAAATAATTATAATTTAATAATTTGTATTAAATTATATTCTCGTAAATTCTTCCTTATTAACACATTAATATTTATTATAAATAACATAAAACTTGCTAACTAATGAAAGTGCAAATAACTAAAAGTCAACAAAAGCATGCATTTTAGTCAACAAAAGCATGCATTTTAGTCACCTAAGTGCTTTATCAATTCAAGGCATTAAAACCAATGGCAAAATACGCAGGAAATTTTTTTTGAGAGAAATTTAATTATAAATCTACTGAAGGGGCTTTTAGTGCTTCTGTAAGTCAAATTGGTGACTATTTTTCAAACAAAATTATTTTGAAAACCTCAATAAAACCAAATATCATTTCAGCGATTAAATAAATAAATACAGAAATCAATCAACTGGAAATAGGTGGGCGGATAAATCAAATTATTGGCCCATGGGCAATCTGTAAGTTGACGCCATTGTATATGCTTTACAATCTAGAAATAATTTAACATTATTAATTGCGGATTTCAGGGTATTAGATACTGTATGAAGTGAGATGAAAATTAAACTGTTTTGCAAAATTGACGTTGTGACTCCTGATCTGAAGGTTTACTAATATAATGCATAGTTACATATAATCAAATTCCATTCGTGACTGCCTTCAAAGAACTTTTAATTACAATAATAACTACTTTAAGAGGTATATGAGGAGACATCATGGTCATTATTTACTCTGAACTATAAGACCGATATGCAGAGCGCTGAAAATACGTTAATTAACAGGATATTAATCTAAGTTTTAAAGCTTCAAAATGCTTTAGTGTAAGCCATTATTTTAAGTTTGATTCTTTAGATTAATGACCAAAGTTATTATGCATTCTACTTTGATATATGAGGGGAATTAGCGTTTCTAGATATATTTACATCAAAAGTAAAATATTATGAAACATTGAAAAATGCGTGTAAGATTACAGTTTTCAAATAACGCATCGATCTGTGGGGATTTAATTTTACTGCTTAGACATGTTTGCATTTCAAATAATAATGGAAAAATTATAAACACATTTTTACTCTTCATTTAGAACTTTAATGTGTATTTGGTTTAATTTCTAACAGCAAATCCTTAGTATTTTAAAACTTGAATGTTGATTGAACAACCTTTTCTTTATACCAACACTATACAAGGCAGAAGAACTATATTTCTACTATGTAAATGTGGTAAAATCTTTTCATCTATATTAAAAGACTATATTATCTTCTGTATTATACCAATAAAAGAAAGTTTCGCTCTGTGTACCTGTCTGAGTGCTTATCTGCGTTGGCTAGAGAAATGTACGTCACGTACGAGGTTGAAAATTTTTGTGAAAATAGTCCATGGCCTCCGCTTATACACCTGAGATTCAGAATTTAAATGTTTTAATAATTAGCTTTGTTATTAATTAAATACCCCAATAAAAAGAATGGAAAAGTATTCATAATTCAACTATTAAAAACTCAATTAAAATAATGGAAAAGTATTCATAATTTAACTAAAATATATAGAATTTTATCAAACTGCTGAAACTTTCTTCGAACAACTCCAAGAGAGAAGGGAATGAAGGGTTGCTAAGGTCGATAAATGTACTGGTCCTTTATAAAGAGGGCGATATTTAAAAATCTACCGGTCCTAAAAACTCGAAAATTATACAGTGCAAAAAATAAAAAAATCCGCATTCACAAATTCTAAAAATTATTCCGATACTTTTGTAAAAAGTTGAAAAATACATTAAAAATCAATTTACAGAATCTCTTTTTTATTTCCATTGAAATACAAGTCGTAGAACGGAGAAATTTCAGTAATCTTTCATAGCACAGAGCAGGTGTTTCCAGCAAGACGAGCTGCCGCCTAGGTGTAGTGGACTTTATTCACGGCCTATAAAATTTTTCAAATATTGAGTTTATAGATTTAATTTTTATACATCCAAGTTTAAATTTTGAAGCAGATTACGAATATCTAATTTTCTTTAAAATCGCCCACTTAGAACTTTAAATTTCAATTTAAAGAATTTATTTCGATTTTCATTTCCACTCAGCAACAGCCTTGAAAGATTTAAAACCACACATAATTTGTTGACTAAGGAAGTTTTGGGAGGTATAAAAGTTGTGAAAATTCTGCAATTAAAGATTTTTAATTTGTATGTATAAAAAGAGACATGATATACTCGTTTGGATTTCGTAAATATGTACGATGAAATGTTGCCTTAGATGTTGTTTTAGATTTTGATTCTTAATTAATTCCTAGATGTTGGTCCTTAGTTGTTAGATGTTGTCCTAGTTTTCGCAAATGTTGTAGGACGAAACGTAATGCCATTGATATATTTTTATAGAAAAAGCTTAACATATGTGACCCGTTTTCTTTAATTTTATAAAACAGACTTTTTTTTGGAGATCAAAATCAAAAGAAGCTGAGTGTAAGAACAACAACATTTAAAAATAGAGTAAAGGTAAGAAAATTGAGCTTACCTTCTTCTTCATGTTCGTCCGCGATATTTTATCTGTTTTACTGATGAGCTATTAATTCATTTAAAGACTTATTGTATATCCTATAAAATTAGAATTTAGGTGTTCTATAAGAAAATCGTTATTAGTATATATACTTCTGACATTTTTTAATTGCTATTCCAGTTTTGTATATCAATTAAATTTATATAAGCTTTAAACAAAAGATACATATAATTTTCAAGAACACATTTTTAATTCTTTCTTGATTAATTTTTTTTTAGGAGAATGAATCTAAAAATTCATTTTTGACATAAAACGCGCGTAAATAGAATTAATGTTTCTTTTACAATCATAAATAAAGAGTGATTTTCTTTTAAAGTTAATAAACATTTAACTGAGTTTCTCATATAATCAAGTTGCATTCTTGTTATGCAATGATAATTATAAAAACCGTTTATTTCCATTTGATTGACAGTTTATTTATGTTAAACTCGGAAATAATATTTTATGATGTTTCAGAAATGAATGAGATGATGAAACATATTGCAAGTTGTAAACATTAGATGCTATGACAAGTAATTAAGTTGATTTCGATTTATGATGTGTTTTTCTGAAGAGATTAATATTACTGACGCTTTTCACCTATTTGACTCTAAAATGACATACTTCAGTGACTTCTATCGTGGGATGCACGTCCCACAGCAGTGTAGTTTGATTTTTCGGGAGGGTAATTCGAGAATAGTCATTAATCCTTATTCTGCCTTTGGTTTGCCTGATTTTGGAAAAGTTTTAATGATGTAATCTAAGAATAAAAGTTACAGACGTAAAAATAAACAATAATAATAATAATAATAATAATAATAATAATAATAATTAAAAAAAAAGTCCCCATTCAAAAGTGAATAAGAAAGAAAAATCTCACATTAAGCATAGATTATGAAACACATTCCAACACTTCCAGACTACTTTAACAAAATTTCTTTATTTAGGGAAATGAGGTAAATAAGAAACTTAAGTAAACATTTTGAAAAACACATAAAACATTTGAAAAACTGATTTCAGCAATTACCGTTCATAGACAAATATGTATTCCAATTCTTTTATACGTCTCTGTATTTGATACATAAGTTGGTATATATGCTATATAGTATGTGAAAATTTAGTATAGCAAGAAAACGCATAGTAGGTTGAAATTTCACTTTCAGCAATTTCTACCAATAAACGGAAACATACCTGAATGCTTTTCTACAGCCCTGAATGTTACCTACTACCTTTACATACACGCCACTATTTAACTAAAATTTAATTCAGACTAAATCACCCTTAAAACTACTGAAATCACACTTCCAGAAATTATCATCCATAGATGAATATGTGTTCCTATCCAATTCTTTGCGTGGGTCTGTATATCTTCAAACATCTCTTAGAATACTAAATGTAGTACAGCGTAAAAATGCATAACGCATTTAAAAACCTCTTTTCAGCAATTTACGCTAATACTCAGTAACCCTTAGCGATTATTTTGTGTAGGCCTGTATATCATGTATAACCTTTATACACACAACATAGTATGCAAATTTTTTTTTTACTTAAAAATGCATATCATAACTAAAAATGCACTTCCAGCAATCATCGCTAATATACAGTACTTCGATAGAGTATAGTATCTGAAATCTTTTTTGTGTGTCCCTGTAAATGCTATGCACTTCATATTATACAGGAAGTAACTTGTAGTAAACCTCGGCAACGTATATCAATCTCATTATTTGTGACATGTTTAAAATAATTAAAATACGTTTTAAACAATTTCCTCCCTATACCATTAGGTAACGAAATTCTTTTGTGTGGCACTGTAAATTAAAAGTAAATATTCTTTGCACCACATATTCTACAGAAAGCATGTTTCAGGACACTCCATAGATGCATATCAATTTCATCATATTAAAAATGGTGTAACCAGAGCAATCCAAGTATATTTACGAGAGTTAGAGCGCGGACAGACAGACGGACAGTCAAACCAGAGTAATAAAAACTTTTCAGTTATGTCACAAAGTGTTAAAAAAGAACGGTACTTCTCCATTATTTATCCGATACTATTTTTAATTCAACATTTATCTATATTTTTAATTATGCTTTACTGATTTATCTCATAGTCGTTAATTAAAATTAGAACACCATGATATTAAAAAAGAAAAAAGTATTGCAAAAAATGTTGCCATGCATATACGTAAAATCGATCAGTTTCGCGTGACATTTATCCACCAGCCTAGAGGGATGGTTAAGAAAAAAGATGTAAATAAATAAATATCCAGGTTTTTTATTTTCATTAATATAATATAAATTTTATTGTTTAAAGTTACTGATAGTTTACACTTTAGTGAGTGGGGATTTTCCGAAATTCTTGTACGTTTTTCAGATTCCAATAACAACATTCTTCGATTTATTGCCGAAACGTCAGTGAAGGCTTACTGTGGAGACACGAAAAGTTTTGATTTCCGTTTGTCTGTCTGTCTGTCTGTCTGTCTGTCTGTCTGTCTGTTCCGCGATAACTGCCGCAAAAAGCACCCGATCAGCTTGAAATTAATTGGGCATATTCGTGAGATACCCGGACGTAGCTGTATAGTTCTTGGTTAAATTTGGTTCATTCGTTCGGAAAATATGGAAGATTTTATTTTTCTTTATAATGCTTTTCTACGGCAAGTCAGACGATTTTCAAATTTCCAGTTGTTGAAAGAAACTGGCACGCTTGATTAATGGATTTAAATGTCAAATTATGGATACTAAAATTCCAAATAAGGGTTTTAAATTATTCCTATTATATTGATGTTTTATCAATATATCTATCAGATTTTTTTATTTACGTGTATAATGTTTTGAGGACATTTATACATGTATTTCAATAATATAAAGAATTTTTAAATTAATTTTCTTGTTTTATATGATACATATTTCTTTTTTTTTCCTTTTCTTCGTTGCCTAGCGACTGTTATTCGTAGCCTATCATTGCTTCAAATATGAATGAAGTTAGTAAATTACGTTAATTTTGTTGCAGGTACTATTAAAAGGCTATCACAAAAAATATTTTATCGCGCCAAATCGATGCAATTTATGCAATTAACAGTGGGCACGATAATGAATTATTTTCAAGTAGATTTATAGATCTCCAGATAGGCATATTTTGGGGGGCTTTTAATATGTTATTGCTATCGCATGGATTAGGATGTTTAAACTAATGTTTAACCATGCTATAAGTGAAAAAAAGTACAGTTAAAGGCATGTAAATCCTTTTTAACATTTTCCAACATGGATGAAAAGTATTTATGACTTCAGTTTTTCTATCTGTCGATTGCCGTGTTTCTCTACGTGCTCTAACTCGCGTAAATATAGTCGGGATTACATGTAATTGATATACGTTATTGAGGTTTGCCAAAGTATGTTTGGTATTAAAATGAAGAGTGTAGCATTCATAGCTTAATTACAGGGGCACTCAAAACTATTCCGTTACATTATAGTCTTTGGGAAAAATCGTCTGCGGTGTATTTTAATAATGTTGTACAATTTTAAACGTAATGAAATTTATATACTTTATTAAGGTGCACTAGAACCTGGTTACTATAAAATATGTTATGCGTAGCACTTACAGCATGCGTACAGGGAACTCAAAAGTATTCATAATATTACAATCTTTGAAGAAAATCCTTTTGTGGCGTTTTTTAATGATGTTACTCTGTTACAAAATAATAAAAAATATATGTATTTTTGAAACATTTTTGTAGTATATGGGGTGCAAAGCATATGTTTTTTTCAGGGTCACACAAAAGTGGTCGATTGAAATGTGGTCTACGGGGGAAAAAAACTAACTCCTCACAGCTTACTTTAACACATTAGCGATGGGAAACGAGAATTCTCGTTTTTATTCAGAATACATCATTGGCTAAGGGAGTGACTTCTACCTTACAGAAAAGACATTTATATTGTGTTGTCCATATTTTTTATAGATTGTAAGACATTATATATTACATCCGTACATTGAAGGATATTTACTGCTGCATAAACATGAAAAACATATCTCAGAAACCAATTTCCGAGACACTTTCAGAAGAGGGAGGAGCTTCTACTGTTTTTAAACCCAGATTTAATTAAATTGCCTCTCGTCAGTGTGTTAATTGTGTTGAACTAACTCAAACATTATGAAATTAAATTACATTACTGTGGTTGACTACAAGAAGCTTGAATATGATTTGTATCGTATTTATCGTTCATTTATAGGGTCACATAAAAAATTTCGGATACAGTTCTGGTCTATTAGGGATGATTGCTGAAGAGCATTTTCGATTATGGTGTGCGTTTTAACGTTAAGTAAATTTGTGCTTAATAAGTAGTGCTTAAATATTGCATAGACCATGTACAGGGATACACAAATGAATTCGTAAGTATAAATGAAAATGAGCGCGAATTGCTTCAGTGTGTTTTTTTTATTTTTTATTTGAGTTATGTATTTCCCAGCCCAATTACATTTAGTATACTAACAAATGTTTGCAGAATTTAAATAGAACCATATACAGGACTCCGCAGAAACTGGATATATGGTGCACACTATGCATACTAATCCCCGGAAATGTGATATGAGCAGTTTTAAGAGGGTTTTTTGTCTGCATTAAATTTAAATGTTATAGACGACGCGTAAAAATCTTCACGTAATATACAGGGCTGTAGAAAAGAATTCATGTACGTTTCCGTCTATTGGTAGAATTTACTAAAGGACATTAACACAATTAATTGATAATTACAAATGTAAATTAAATTACACTACGAAGGGGTTCAGGGGGGTTCTGCCCCCTGAAGAAATCTACTTTATTATCTAAAAATTACCAGAATAAGTAGCTCATGAGATTTTCAGAATACCATTACATAACAAGGGGTTTAATTTAACGCTTCTAATGTCAGAAACCTTCGAAATATTTTTTCGTTTTATAAATGTTTATGTAATTTCAAAACTTTAAATTTCGTTTTTTGTAGAAAGATTAATATTACTCAAAGGGTGCTAAACACAATGAATTGTAGAGCTGACGTTGAGGCTCCTGATCTGCAGATTTACAAGTTGCCGAAACGTCAGTGAAGGCTTACTGTGGAGACACGAAAAGTTTTGATTTCCGTTTGTTTGTCTGTCTGTCTGTCTGTCTGTTCCGCGATAACTGCCGTAAAAAGCATCCGATCAGCTTGAAATTAATTGGGCATGTTGATGAGGTACTCGGATTTAGCTGTATAGTTTTTGGTTAAATTTGGTTCATTCGTTCGGGAAATATAGAACATTTTATTTTGCTCTGTAATGCTTGTCTATGGCAAGTCAGACGATTTTCAAATTTTCATTTGTTGAAAGAAATGGCTCACATAAAAAATGAATTTAAATGGTAAATTTTGGATGCTGAAATTTTTAAATAAGATTATTAAATTATTCCAATTAGTTTGAAATTATGTCAATATATTTGCGAGATTTTTTAAATTAGGTTTATAATTTTTGGGGAAACTTTATGCATGTTTTCCAATAATATAAAGCATTTTGTTTTATCAATTTGACATAATACATATTTCATTTTTTACCTTTTCTTTCATCAGTTGCCTAGCAAAGAATTTGGTCTTAATAATATTAGTATAAATGCGTCTATAATGTTTCAGTAAAGCCAACGTCAAAACGGATGAATTAATGCATTTGTATTTTCGCATATAGATGAATTTTAGCCCCAGAAATAAAAATAGGCAATATTTCATTTATTTTATTCAAATATTTTGCTTAAAAATACAAAAGTTCATTATTTTCATAGAGAATAATGTGACATTTTTTCATAAAATTTATCAATGTTTCTTTAATCGTTGCCAAGAAAATCAAAACCCTGAATAATATTTTCTCTTAAACAATTTTCAATTGAAAGATATTGACGTGAAACAGGAAAATGAAAAAAAAAAAATTAAGAATAAAAAAATTAATATGGCGACATATTGGGAATAAAAAGAAAACTCTCAGGTATTTCTTAATATAACAAGATGAAAGGTTTTGAGTAAGTACGAATAGCAGATGAATTAGACGTCATTTATCAAAAAAAAAAAAAAAAAAAAAAAAAAAAAGATGTTGGAATAAAAAGACCTTGGCTAAAATAAAATGAACTATTATTTACGGAGGAAAGAGATAGATGGAGATGCAGTATGCCGTAAAAACAGTTTGCAATATGATGTGCGTTATCGCCCAGATTTAAATGCCATCATTTGGCCCAAACAAAACAAGCACGTGGAACAGGGACCGAATTCTTTGACTTCATCCGTGCATTTTTTCTGTAGAATGAAAATGATCTGCTTATATTTACGCATTCTAAAGTAGCATTTCATCGTATTATGAATTAAAAACTGTATTACTAAAAATATTTTTCTTTTCTTTCTTTCTTTTTTTAAGCACGCCGTTGTGTTTTGGTCGAATGTAGCGGATTTTAAGGTTACATTTTTGGCGTCACTTCAAGATTTATTGTCTGCGTACGGTTAACATGAGGATTTTATTTTAAATTTTAAATTTATTAATTTATAAAAAAAAACTTATGCTTATCCTTATAAATCACAGCGTAAAAAAAAATCTATGATATACCATAACCATCCGCACAATCAATAAAAAATTACGAATGTAAACTTAAATAAACTACGGAGCGTTCAGGGGGCCCTGAAGCCCCCCTGAAGAAATGCAATTTTTGATTTAAAAAGTTACCAGAATTAGCAGCTCATCAGAACTTCAGAACATCAGTGTATAACCACTTGTTTAACACATTTAATTTCTGAAACTTTACGAAGTATTTTGTATTCTTATAAATATTTACAAAAAGGACTGACTGATTTTAAAATTCAATAACTTCCAAACGGTGGCAGATAATAAAAAAATTCTTGCAGGAGAGTTATGCATAAAGTCAAAAGTTTTATTACAGTGATTTTCGATTTTAGTTCGAATTACAAACAATAGATGGCGCTGTAAGCAATAGTCGCTAAATACAGGCTCGATTTTTGGTCCTTTCTGTTGTTCCATGCAGAAAAAGGAGATGGAAATGTATTATCCGGGCCACGAAGTACCAAAAATCGACCCTGAATTTTGCCTCTATTGATCGCAGCGCCATCTATTGTTTGTAATTCGAACTAAAATCGAAAATCACTGTAAAAAAACTTTTGACTTTATGCATAACCCTCCTGCAAGAATTTTTTTAATATCTGTCACCGTTTGGAAGCTATTGAATTTTAAAATCAGTCAGTCCTTTTTGGGACACCCGGTATGTAATTTGAAAGCTTTAAAAAGCGATTTGTAGGAAGATGAATATTACGCAATGAGTGTTAAAAAACAATGACTTGCAAAGATGACGTTGAGGCTCCTGATCTGCAGATTTACTAGTTTATTAAGAGTTACAGTTTCACTAATAGTTTGGCGATAGTTCTCTTTTTATGGAAAGTGGTCGACGGGATACTGGTAAAAAAAAAAAAAGACTGGAAAAATTATATGAAAAATATTTAATTTTAGTCACTGTTATTGTACTTAATTATTTATTTTATTCTTTAACATTTAAATAAAGAAAACTAGTAAAATTATTTTTTCCATTTACATTTTTTTTTCAATTTCAACAGACAAGTTAGACAAAGCAATAATGACATGATCGCCACATGTTTGATTAAAGCCGCTATTGAAAATAAAATTCGCTGTATTTATAGTTCATTTACGAAAGAAGTCTTATATACGCGTATATAAATGCATGGACTATACTTGCTTAAAAATAATTTTAATGGTGTTACATTAGTTTACGTATTATGAAACTGAGACGCATTCATAATAGGCACTACAGCATGTTTCCTGTATGAAATATTATGTGTATCATTCATTGTTTATTTACGACACTGAAGAAGACTCATATGCATTTCCGTCCGAATTCAGTAATTGTTTAAAATATGTTTTGTGAAATTTATATACATTATTGATGTAAACTATGACATTTTCCGCTGAGCAAATAAGCCATATGTCAATTAACGTTTTTTTTTAGGCCACACAAATGTATTCCGATACTTTATTATCTATGAGCGATAATTGCTGGAAGTGAGTTTTTAGTTATGTTATGTTTTTTCAAGTTCAACTAAATTTTATTGCATTATATGGTGTGTATAAATTCAACGGGATCTATACAGAGCTATTCAAAAGAGTTCGAATTAACGTCAATCGACGGGAATAGTTAAAGTGTGTTTTCAACTTTATTACACAATTTACAGCTCAACTAAATTTTTTCATATATGTTGTGTGAGTATAATATAAACAAATTTATATACATGACTGGCACAAAAGGATACGTTCACCAAAGGTAATCTTCCAAAGACTTTTTCATTTATTTTTTCTCGTGTTTCTGCTGAAATGATTTCTAGTATACTGTGTGATACAAATAATAATACATAGATCATTTAAAAGGATGAGCAAAGGAAACTGAAACTGTGGATGAGTGCAAAAAGCCTATAATAGAAGCAATTTGTCTAATAACTCCTGATATGCTGCGAACTCCTGATATGGGGAGAATTGGATTGCCGTTTAGACGGTTGTCGTGCAAACAAAGGTGCACACATCGAAGTCTATTGATATATTAAAACTTTGTGAGATGCTAGTTTTATTCAAATAATTATTTAAAAGACTAGGGGCTCTGCCCCCTTTGATCGGCTTTAAAAAGATTGCGGAAGATTGAATTATAATTTGAATCTGACAATTATAATCTGACGTAGTTTTCACCAAACTTTTCTTTCTCTTTTTAATATTCACGTAAAAATACTTTTGTTAGAAATGAAATATTATGATCATCTTAAAATATCAAATAAGTGTCTCGCGCAATTTTTAAATTTAAACTGTTTTGCAATGTTATTTTTTGTTCATTTTACGTAATAAGTGTAATGTGACGTAAATTTTCCTATTTAAGACTTCTAACGCATGTTAATGAATTTATTATTTTACAATATCCTTTCTCTTTTAAAATTAACGTGTAAGTATAGTTTTTATGACTTAATTCAATGAGTTCCTGCTTTTTATATTTTCTGTTTATAATAGTCACATGTAAAATAAATTTTTAATTTGAAGCAAACATTATTGTTTGCGCTGTTTATACAGTTGGCAACAGTTTAAATTAATATAATTTTCTAAATTTTGTAAAAAATATCTCTCAAAATGCTGAAAATTTGAATTTAAAATAGAAATAACACCTCAAAAAATGAGTCAAATTAAAATACTAAATGCAGTCTGCACACCGGGAAATTCTGACGAATAAAATGATCTAAAAATGATTAAATTACTATGTACAGTTTTTGCTCCCATAAAACTTTTTTAATGGAATGATTTTGTCCAACTTTGGCATTAAATATCTCTTAAAATAATTCTTCGATTTGAAAACTGATTGCATCAGCGTGTTTATCAAACATTTCTCTATAATACTGGATTTTCATATTTTTGTATGCAACAGTTTTTTTAATATAAACGAAGAAAGGCTACTTCAGTCAAGGGAAAAGGCCCGTTCGCTAATGCTAATCCTATGGAAGAAATTTATAAAGATATCTCGGTTGCATTTGAATATTTTTAAATGATTTTTTTTTTTTGCATTGGATAGCTGAGATCGGTCTGTATGCAGGCCGTTTTTTACTTTTTCGATTTCAATTGCAGATTTTTTTTGGGGGATGCTGTCAGTTTCAAAACCGGTTCCGAAAATGAAAGTGTCCTCATTAAAAATATCTGTAAATAAAATCGAAAAGGTAAAAAACAACCTTTCTACAGACCTATCTTAGCTATCCAATGCAAAAAAAAAATCATTTAAAAATATTAAAATGCAACCGAGATATCTTTATAAATTTCTTCCATAGGACCCATTAGCGAACGGGTCTTTTTACTTGACTGAAGTAGCCTCTTAAGCATTCAAATTGGATGCCGATCTGCCGGGAATATCTACGCAGATGTTCATTGGTCCATTTCCAAATCAAAACTTTTTTTTATATATAGAAGGATTCTAATGGGTATTTGCGTAAAAATAAACCATAGCTTTAGGATTATTTTAGCCCGGACGCCATGTATATGACTGACAGAAAAGAATGTAAATAAATTAACGTTTACTAAAGGTCATTTTTTTCAATGACTTTTCTTTTTTTCTTTTCTTGTTTATACTGATTTGAAATTCTAGTATACTGTTGGGACATATAATAATCCATAGATCATTTACATAGATGCACAAACGAATTCACATACATAATTTTCTGCGAGTGGCAATTGTTGAAAATGAGTTTTCAACGCTAATCTGTTTTAAAAATTATCTATTGAGATATATTATTGCTTCGAATGAAGAAATAGAATTTCGTAATAAGATTTAAATGTACTACTTGATTATCCCGCCGACCAATTTCGCCAAATTATTTAAATTGCCAAACTACTCTCAAATTATACAAATTGACATAATTTTTAATTTTAAATAACGAAAGAACAATTAAATTAGTATAACATTAAAAAAAATATAAATAAAACGTCGAAATAAAAATCACTTGATGACGTAACAAATACGTCTAACGTGTTTAATGTCAAGTGAATGTGACATTTACGATCAGCCATTACTGGCATTTAATCTTATAGTTTGGCGATAGTTTTTTGGTCGACGAGATAATCAAGTAGTACAATTTAAACAGTATTGGAAAGTGTGTTATAATCTAAGAATGGTGCATGATTTTCCTTTCTTGTTTACTTTTTAATCAGATTTTGTAAACTTTTGTAAAATTTACTGTTTTACTTCCATAAATAGTATTTTATTACTTCTATTAATACCAACTTTATTGTTTATCGCTTTCGCTTTTCTTGGTCATCATTTGTATAAATAAAAAAGTTTTAAAAAAAGCAGAGTGACAGTAAATAGCTCAAACACCCAGAATCCACGAGAACTGCCAAATATTCCAAATGTTCTAGAATATTTTCATTTTAGTAAGTATGCATTTTTTTTTAATAGCTCTCTATAAAAAATAAATATTTAAACATAAGGTTAGTGAACATTCCAAGGATATTAATATATATATATATACTTCGCTTTTATTTACTTTTTGGCTTGTACGTATTACAGGCAGGGTTGTCCAACGACGAGTCCTTTAACCCCTTGAGGGGCCTAGGGATATATTTTATCCCACCTACGATTAATGAAGATTTGCACCAGAAAATTTTTATGAAATTTTACTTTTCTAACTTTGGTGGGGGAAAAAGTCTTAAAATTGCTTTTCATTATTTTGAAATAATTTTTTTCTAAATTTCCAGTGGGAATTCAGCATTACACAAACGCAATTGCTTGCCCCTCAAGGGGTTAAAAGTTTTCTTCGAGCTCCTTCACATGTTTTATGTTCTACTCTTAAAAGATACACTCAGCTTTTAAATTATTAATGCTTTCATGCTTTTGTGACTATTATTATAAATGTTACAGAAGTTTATGGCTCCTTTTCCTATAAATGTTTTTGATATACGCCTCGCTCCCAACCTTTAGAAAAATGTATTGCTACATTTACAGAGGTTTGTGTTTTTAACACCTTCCAACGTAGTTGAAAATTTTCTTATATGTTCGGTTTTCTGTCTGTTTTTGTTTTAATTCGTGTAAATATATTCGCATTGCCATGCAATCGATACATGTTATTAAGGTTTACTATGTATACCTTGATATGTAGATGGCCACTTCTAAGAAAATTTTATATACATAATTTAAAAGTAGGCTTTATTTCCTATCGTTTGGTGCCAGTAACTTTATTCTACAATAATTTATTGCAGAATTAGTAGGGATGTTTACTTTTTTCCACGACTGTACAGCCATTATATTAGTTCGAATTGTACTAATATATGTAGAACCCTGCTTATTCAAAATTCCGGTTAATACGAATTGATTTTATTTTCTAATGAACAGATTAAAAAAACAGAGTAAACAAAAATACTCAATAATGGCTCAATCATCAGGTAGAACATGTGTACACGAATATAAAGTGAAAAAGTACACTTTAGGCCTACTCGCAGAGGCCATCTTAAAAAAAAAAAAAAAAATCTGGAATATCTGGTTGTTTGCCAGTCACGATAAAATTATTTTCTAAAATGCAAAAAGTATTCAATTCAGATGATAAAAATTTATTTTTCCTTTTTTAGATTTTTTTAGCAATTTATAGATTCGCGATTTTGAACCGTGTGTAATGGGTTTCTACGTAATTCCTCATTCTGAAGTCCCATTGGATTATTATAAACACCAGGAGTGATTAAACAGGGATACTATTTTTTATACGAAAATCGTGCCGGATTGTCCACCATGCCGGGCCTTAGGATGCTGGATTACAGGATGTGTACTATACTACTGAGTACTTATAACTTACATTCTTTATATCACGCATTTTTTTTTTTCAATTTTTATCAGAATTTTGGGTAATCCGAACTGGCACCGGTCCCTGTTAGTTCGGGTTAGCGGGGTTCTACTGTATGTTAAATTACTCCGTAATATTTTTCAGTGTAGAGTTACAAGTAGTTCCCGAGATCTACCTTCCCCAGTGCACCCGAATTCTTCAGAGCTAAACCGTCTTGTCATCTTCCTTCAATTTCTTTTATAATTCTATGAAGCAATTGTTCTATACATCCATGGAAGAGGGCTGAAACAAGGTGATGGAAGCAAGACCTTGCATAAATGATACAGAAACTATTTTCAATATGGGATGTCCTATATACGAGGGTATATCAATGTTTTTGCCCTCACATAGAAATAGTTGAGTGAAATTTATGAAATTGCTAAATTTTATGAGTCCTTTTCTATATAGTCAGTGTGCACAGTAAACCATTTTTGCAACCGGTATTTCAAAAAAGAGGGGGGAGTATTCCAGGAGGCGACCCAAAGGGGTATTTTCCCAACTTTTACCGATCCCCACATATGTCATATTGTTGGAAAGGTCTGTGACCACTTATTCATGCTATGCACTTCCCGAGTCCCTCCCCCAAATTTGCCCCCAGGGGAGGCATTAATGATGTCCGCAGAAAAGTGTTCCCGGAGGGCAAATTTGGGGGAAGGGACTCGGGAGGTGCATAGCATGAATAAGGTCACAGACTTTTCCAACAATATGTCAGTTCTATTCACAAATAAGTGGTGTTTCATCTTAACTGAACTCGGGCTGACGGTAACATCACGAAAAGATCTGAAGAAACATGTTGCTTAAGCCATCGATGATACAGTATGAACTGACATATTGTTGGTGGGGGTCGGCAAAAGTTAGAAAAATGATATCCTTTGGGTCTACTATCGCGCCTCCTGGAATATATCCTCCCCCACTCTTTTTGAAATACCGCTTGCAGAAATGTTATACTATGCACGGTGACTATATAGCAAAGGACTCATACAATGTGGCACTTTCATAAATTTCGCTTAGTTATTTCTATGTGAGTGCAAAAACTTATTGATACACCCACGTATTAAAACAATAATAAATATCACTTGAATTAAATTAGAAGAATATTTTACAACTATTTTAAAGAAGCAGATTATAGCTTACTGCGGACGTCTTCGCTTAAGGATAGTGATTGTATTCATTAATGAAGGCCATTTACATTGTGCTGCACCAAATATGTAATTTTTTAATGAATTTCATGTTTGCACGTATGATCAACGTGATCCATGTACCTAAAAGTTGTCCGTAAAAAAAAAAAAAAAAAAAAAAAAAAAAAATGCAAATGCTAAAGGTACTTGTTCCAACAGTGATCATTATGTAATAATCTTCTAATCTTCAACATTTCTTTTTAACAATCAAAACACATTAACGGATTTTATAACCTAGACAGACGAACATAGAAACGCAGAAACGTAAAGTCGTAAACGTTTTTGATTTATGTTTGATAACGGAAGTCTCCCGCAAATCATGTTAAACACCAATAAGTTATTAAAGAAAAGAAATGTTCGTTTATGTTTATAAGCATGCATTTTTTTTTTTTTTTTTTTTTTTTTTTTTTTTTTTTTTACATTTTTATCAATGAAAATTATTTATGTGTAAATAAATATTTTTTTACTTAAAATTTATTGTATTTGTGAAAATTAAAATATTATTTTAAACTAATATGTAACCTAACATCTTTGCATTAAACACAAATACACAAAGTTTCTGGTATATTACCCAACAAAAAAAAATCTATGAAAAAACATGCTAAAAAAAAAACTTTTTCTTTTAGATCTGTATCATTCCCATTATATTTTGCTATCAGAATTATTTTATTGTAGATTTAACATCAGCCCTTTTTCAAGTTTGGTCCTTTTTTTAAAATTCTAATGGCGTTTTTTTTCCCTTTCTATTTCTTTGTTTCTCAAAAATTCTTCTAAAAAGTCCCTGTTTGTTTTGTTGTTTCTTTCGAATGCTTTGTTTATTGTAGTCGTGAAGGTACCCATGATCATTATCCGAATCAATGATGACTGAAAGAATCCCATTATTTTCAAAGTTGTTCAATAGCCTGGAATAACTATCGTTATCGTCATGGTGTATTTGTTTTTAGGATTTTCTTCAAAATATTTCTTTTTTATCTTTATTTCTGTATCCATTTATCCTATGCTTAATATATATATATATAAATGAAACATCCGCATTTTTCAGTTTGAAAACAAGTAGTTACAAAGAATTTACTTTTTTTAAGTAAACACTTTCTGACATACTTATGAATTATGAAGAAATCTTGCTTGAAAATATTCTTTCTACAATGAGTTGCATAGAAAAATTTTTCTTATAGTTTTATATAACCAAGAATAAAAATGTACCAAACATCTTTGAATTTATATATATATATATATGTATGTATGTATGTATACCGGGGCGTGAAAAGTTCGTTGAAACTTTAAAAAATCATAAAAAAGGAAGATATTGTGATAAATAAGTATGCTTTGATCCATTTACCTGTAAGTAGACCGAATAAAAGAAATTTAAATGCTAAAGGTACTTTTTCCAACAAAGATCATTCTGTAAGAATCTTCAACAATACTTTGTAACAATCCAAACTCATTAACGGATTTTATAACGTAGACAGACGCACAGTTAAACTCAGAGTAACCGAAGTCGTAAGCGTTTTTGATTTGTGTTTGAAAACGAAAGTTTCTCACAAATTATGTTAAACACCAATAACTTAGAAACGAAAAGAAATATCATTTCATACTTATGAATATGCAGTATTGTTACATTTTTATCAATGAAAATTATTTATCTGTAAATAAATATTTTTTTATTCAAAATTTATTGTATTTCTGAATGCTAAAACATCAATTTTAAGTAACGTAACCTAACTTCTTTGGATTACACATATATACGCACAGTTTCTCACATATTCCCACATTTTTGCTCTAAAAAAATTCTTTTCTTATAGATCTGTATCATTCCCATTATATCCCCAGAGATCCCCATCTGCAATGAATTGCCTCAAAAAAAAAAATATATATATATATGTACAGTTTTATATAACCAGGAATAACAAAAATAAAAATGTACAAAAAATTTATGAATTTTAAATATATATATACAGGTTGTTTCAAAATTCGAGCGACAAATTTAGAGAGGTGATAGTTAGGCATCAAGAGGATGAAAAATTTTCAAAGAACATGGGGTGGCAAAACACTTATTTAGTCACAAATAAGCGGTGTTTCATCTTAACTGAACTCGGGCTGGCGGTAACATCACGAAAAGATCCGAAAAAACATGTTGCTCAAGCCATCGATGATACAGTATGAACTGATAGTCGTCCAAAATGTCGGGCGTGAAGTGTATACTGCTGGTGCGTATAATGCAAAATTCTACCATTTTTGTGTGGTGTTATCACATTTACAACAAAGGTGAGAATGTCTGTTAAATGTTTTATGATAATATATTTCAGTTTTCTGAAAGTTATTAGTGACAGCACAAATTGAGTTAGGATGAAACACACTATATTTTTGATTAAATACGTGGTTTGCGACACCATGTTATATGGTAGTTTTTCATCCTCTTGATGCCTGCTATCACCCCCCCCCCCCGCCCCCTGAATTTGTCGGTCAAATTTTGGAACACCTTGTATATAAATAACCACTGTGCTGATAAAGCTGTATTATAATGTATTCAAAGGCTGTAGAAAATATTTAGTTCATTTAATCGCATAATGGTGTTCGTAAGATGTTTTCTAACGTAACCAAAAAAGGAGCAATTTATTAACCCTTAAATGCCGGGTGTTCCTTTTCGGCAACATACCCAATTTAGGCTCTAAAATACTATTAGAATAATATTGAAGCTATAATTCCTAATGTTGCCAATAAAATACATTCTGAAAATATTATTAAATTGATTTTCAACATTTAGATGGCAATACTTGTGCTGTTTAACAATAAAGATAGATTTATTTTTTCAATTGTTCTTACTTGTTCTTTTTGTTTTGTTTGGAAGCTTGAGAAATACCCTATTTTGTTGTGCAGTGAGCAAGTAAAATTTATTTCTTATTATAGTTCCTAAAATTCTTGTGTGTTTAATATTATATAAGTTTATAAAGGAAAATTATTTTTTCCGTTAAAGACCAGTATTGCCGATTACTAACAAACTGTTTTTTAGACGTAAACCTTACTTAAAACAAAATATGATTTTTTAAAGTATTTTTCCCATGATTTATTTAAAAAAAGAAAGCCGAAAAACATTATTACAATGATTTTTGAAAAATCGGGCATTTAAGAGTTAAAGCTCTTAAATTAATTGTTATCTTACAGGCGTCGTGGAAGAGCCGATTTACCATTATTTAAGAGAATTAAAATTTGTTTTATTATACGACAGAATATAAATATATAAAACAATTATAAACCAATACAAATTATCATCAACAAATGTTAATATTCAAATTATAAATGAATTTTAAATCAAATGATTCAAATTAAAAATGATGTACAAACCGTTATAAAATTCTTTGAAACAGATCTTCATAACCAGTAAGACAAAGAATTGAAAATACAATAAACATTGGAATAATGGAAATATTTGTGGAACCATGGTAGAACCATCAGTACTAAATTAGCCTGAGTTTCAAAAATAACATGTACGGTTTCATCCTTGCCCTAACAAGCCGTAACAAGCTAAAAAATGCAAAATCTGGGATACCGCACTCTATAAATCCAGAAAAAGATGCCAGAAATAACATAAGATAAAAAATATATATATCGGATTAAAACGGATTTAAAAAAAGAAACATCAATTGAAGATGCAACAATGCCATTATTGATGCAGCAAGAAAGGTATAAGAAATGATTTTCACATGTTTCCAAAATATTTAAGAAAAAGACTATGCGGAAAACCAAGGAATTAAAATGGGCTGTGTAATCAGGTATATATATATATATTGCAAATATTATCATTTGATGCTATGAAAGTTTTTTAGATTTTAATGGTATTAATATTTTCAGATCTATTTAAATTAAGATACACATACATTTTAACGTCTGAATTCAAATCTTTAAACTAATTTTCATGCACTAGACAGACTTGATTAGATTAAACAGAGAAATTAAATTAAAAACATATATAAAAAACATTTAATTAAAAACAAAAATATGTACAAAATTAGAAGTTTCGCTGTGCAACGCACAGCCTCATCAGTACACATATCAGCAACAACAGAATATCGAAACATGTCCTGGACACAGTCAAAGTCAAAGTTAAAATTACTTTTTTAAAAACTCAAAATATTCCTTCGGGATCGTACCAGATTTTTTATACATATTTTTTTTAATTTAATTTCTCTGTTTAATGTAAAAAGTTTAATTCTTACTATCAATTTTTCATTTGAGCTCAGGAATTGTTTGTTTGTCCCCCCCCCCTCCCACAAAATTTTAAGTCTCTTAACCAGTACTGCCATGATTCAGTTCCCGTTAGTCTTCCATAGTATTACTGTCGGGGAAGTGGGGCACTGGCCCCAGGCTCCTCGAAAAACTGTCAGAAGTTAGTCAAGTCTGTCTAATGTAAAAATTTGCCTATTTAAACTACTTTTATTGAAGAGTTCGTTAAAGTACGATAATTTAATTTAAAAACTTGCTTCTAAATTACGCGTCAGTTTTTTCACTTTACAATTTATGTGCATTAAAACGATGCACATAGTGATCTGGGTTTTCTTAGATTTTTAAGCGCAATATAAAAGTTTAGCATATCCGTTTAACTTTTCATAATAAAATAATTATGCAAAATTCTGTTATGCAAAAATGTGTTCGAAAATCACGCACAGTTATGTACACAATGCACTTAAAAAAACAGTTAAAGTCTGTTACATTAAGCCTCAAACTTATATTGTACTTCATGAGTTATACGATTTTTGTTTGACATATGGCGCTTTCTATTGGTTTCTTGGTGAACTATTACGTGTTATTTACGTGTGATAACATGCCTTTAAGTCCGTAAAATCTATTTTTGCTCTGATTTGTTATCATGGGGAGCTTATAGCATATTTGCCGATACTGCTTGCAATGTGCTCGACTGGCGTTTTTCTCTACTTTTATAAGGCAGTAATTACTAATTCTGAAAACTATGAAAGACATTATAAAAATTATTATATCGTTGAATAGTTGTAATTGTGCAGTGAAGTACTTTCAAGTAAGTATATAATTTAAAATGATCATTTTTGGGCAATTTTTGGAAGCAAATTGGAAGAAATGCTTTAAAATATTGTCCATCCATTTTTCTTACACCGTCATAAACTTCAATCACGACGTATAGTAAAGCGGGGACAGATGCCGCAGTTTTTCTTTTCTGCAAATTCCGTTGCGTTAAATACATCACCCTTCCTTTTTATTACAAAATCTCTAATTTGACGTTTAATGGCACCACCGATTCCATCAACGGCACCCTTACCATGAGAAGTGGCAAAATAATGCCACCTAATTAATTTATTGTGTTTAATCTGTAATAGAATCAAACTTGCAGCAATACATTTATTCTTAAATTGTGAACTTGTTCCATCTGACCAAATACTGATTTCTTCAATTATGGGTGGTATGTTTTCTAATAATTTGTCCAAATAAATAACAACAGCGTATTTAGTGTGATTAAGATTGTCTGATGCAATAACAACTGGATCATGTTTTCCTGAATGCCAAATGATAACTGTAAACAAGCTGATTTGGGGATGAGCCCAATGAGAGCTCTGTATCTCATCTTGAGCTATACATGTATAATTCTCAGAAAAATCATCAAAATTTGCAGAACTAACATTTTCTCGCTGCATTTTGTACGAAGCTGCTTGTTGCCTTTTTATGTAATAGTGTTCTAGAAATTGTGGCATAATTTTCAAGATGTAATTCCTGAGATCTTGAATTGTTCCCTTTTCTTGAACTTTACAGAATTTACCCTCATCATCTTTCCAAATATTCCAAGTAGTTGTCACTTCAGTTGTGGTAAGTCCTGTTTCTATCATAGATTTAATTTATTTTCACAGTTTTGGCAAAGGCTTTGCCAACATTTTTCTGTTACATTTTCGCAAATAACAAAAGTTGGAAATGAATGGCTGTAAGCAGGAAATATCGGATCAAGAGCATGTAGTGCATTAACTGCCATGATAAAATTTTCATGGTATCTACAAACACATACATTATAGGGTAATTTGTTGCTTAAATAGACATAATCTGGGCGAAGCTCTGCAAATTTGCTTTTACCGATTATCTTTCCATATACAGAGCAAAACAACTGATAAGTCTCAAGTACAGACATATACATGTGTCGTATTTGCATTTTCTGCTTTGATCCATCCTTATTTCGTACAGTAGTCACATCTTTCATTCCAGGAGCTTGCCTGCTTATATCGTCTTGCTCATAAAAACTAATAACACTGTTTATTATATCTGAACCTAAAGCATTGCTATGTTTTGCTGATGATTCGTTTAGATTTTTTGATGATGTGCCTAATACTTCAACCTTGGAAAACAACGTATTTAATACAGCTTGTTTCTTCCTAGGGGATTTGAGTAAAGCTCTTTCAATCCGAGCAACAGCTTTTCCATATGAACACGTAGATTTGTAGGGGGGGACTTTGCTGTACGACAATCTTCTTTTTGTTGTGTCTGCATTTTGCAACTCTCAGTCGCACATTTTCTCTTTCTTCTTTGACAATTTTTTCTTCCAGTTTTAGAGGAAGCTTCCGCATTTCGGTAACTTTCCTGAACCGGCTCTTTTGCATAGTTTCTTTATGCTTTTTTTTTATAGTCATCATATTTACCTTCATCTTTTGATTTCTGCCTATGCCTTCTCATTTTCTCAGCTGATGTAAGTGGCATATTATTCCTAAAAACGAAAAAATACTGTTGTAGAACAGTGCACAATATGTATTTTGACAATAAGTAACTAATATATAGAATAAATCGCATAATTAGCCATATGTGGTAACTCACGTTACATAATATTAATTTTATTTATGACTTGATATTTTTGTCTCAACTTTTTCAAACTTTAGGAGTTACATCTTTACTTAATAACTGAAGATAATACTGATTGCAGTTAATCATAGTACTTCAGAATAAAAGTTATAGAAACAAATTCATGTTTTAGGTAACTCGGGTTACATCATTTCAATATCTTTTAAAATCTGGTAATAAGGCAATAATTATTTATATTATAGTATTTTTTAAGATGATTCAGAAAGAGAAATGATCAAATAACAATACTTAATAATAAAAATGTAAGTATTTCTTACCTTAAAACAGAGAATCCTGATCACATATGCAGTCTAAGTTCAACAAGCCAAAACAAAACTGAACCGTGTGCTTGCAGGTGTTGCCATTCAAAGAAAAACAAATATTTGCTGATAATTTAATGTTGCCAAAAGACTATGAACATATTTCTTCCAGAAGCAGCCTAAAACTTTAAAAATAAAAGTATTTTGTAAAATCACTTCAGTGTCCACTTTATCATGGAATCACCCATATGCGTTTTTACTCCATATACATATATAATCTATCTATCTATCTATCTATACTTATATAACAGAACGTGTCCTGACGGACTAATGTTCAGGACAATGAAATTTTGATGACATGTTCCTTATACTTTATAGGCACCTAGTAAGAAAGGATACGAAAGTTTTAAGTCATTCCACGTTATCTCATCATAACAGAATATGATCAACTCTGAGCCTTAACAGTTATCCCTAGGGCAATGAAATTTAGAAGATATGTTCCTTACACTAAATAGGCACCTACTATTTAAGGATTTTTGAAAATTCACTCCGTAAAAAGATTAAATGGGGGGTCGATAATTAGGGTCATTTCGCGATACTTCAGCTGCAGTTTTAAGTAGGAACGTCAAATTCAGCATAACAAATCCACCAAAGAGATAGTTAAACAAGTATTTCAGTAATTTTAGAGCGATTTTAGCGATTTTTTTGTCAACATCTTCTATGAACCGGATAATGAAAGATTAGACGTATAAGACAACCTTATATGAATTATAGTGAATGACCTCATGAATTAAATATACTACTTATGTGGGCAAAATCCTTATTTACGTGATTTTATGATATTTTTATCAGTTATTTTAGAATAATTTAAAATAAAATATTTTATTTATAGCTTTTTGCTTACTAGTAAAATGCACTTTGCGGGCCCCAGTAGGTGAAGCGTCCGGGCGTAACGCTTCAGAAGGCATTTGCGATCCCACTACCCCACCAAGCGGACGTCTACACGGGCGTATACCAGCTAGTATATCTTATATTATAATACGAGCAAAAATTGTGTGGGTATGTAAATTTGATCTAAAAACGGCTCTAAGGATTTTGACTAAATTTTGTATTTTACCAATTTCGGGCACAAGAAGACCATTGGGCTAGGTCATGTGTTCGAGAAATTCCGATTAGTGGGTCATTTTTGTCTCACTTTGGGTCAAGCTAATTTTATCTAAAAAAAGGCTCTAACGCTTTTGACTAAATTTTGTATTTTACCAATTTCGGGCACAAGAAGACCATAGGGCTAGGTCACATGTTCCAGAAATTTCGATTAGTGTGTCATTTTTGGGTCACTTCGGATCGCGCTAATTTTATCTAAAAAATGGCACTACCGATTTTCACTAAATTTTGTAATCTACTATTTCGGATTACGAGAAGACCAATGTGATAAGTTACATGTTAGAGAAAATGCAATTAGTGGGTCATATTGGGGTCAATGTGGATCAAGCTAAGTTTATCTAGAAATCGGCTCTAACGATGTTGACGAAGTTTTGCTTTCCATCAATTTCGGGATCGAAAATACCATTGCGCTAGGTCGCATGATCAAGAAAATTCGATTAGTGGGTCATTTTGGGTCACAATTGGGTGTCAAGCTAAGTTAATCTAAAAAAAGGCTCAAAACATTTTGACAAAACTTTGTAATATAACGCTTCTGGGCATGAGATGATCATTGTGCTAAGTCACACGTTCGAGAAAAATTGATTAATGGATCATTTTGGAGTCACTGTGGATCAAGCTAATTGTATCTAAAAAACTAATCAAACGATTTTGACAAAATTTTGTATTATATCGTTTCTGGGCATGAGAAGAACATTGTGCTAAGTCACATGTTCGAGAAAATTCGATTAGTGGGTCCTTTTTGGGTCACTGTGGGTCAAGCTAATTGTATCTAAAATACGGCTCAAACTATTTTGACAAAATTTTTTACTATACCGTTTCTGGGCATAATAAGACGTGTGAGCTAAGTGACATGTTCGAGAAAATTCGATTAGAGGGTCCTTTTTGGGTCACTGTAGGTCAAGCTAATTGTATCTAAAAACGATTCAAACGATTTTGACAAAATTTTGTATTATATCGTTTCTAGGCATGAGAATACCATTGGGCTAAGTCACATGTTCGAGAAAATTCGATTAATGGGTCATTTTTGGACTACTGTGGGTCAAGCTAATTGTATCTAAAAAACTAATCAAACGATTTTGACAAAATTTTGTATTATATCGTTTCTGGGCATGAGTAGAACATTGGGCTAAGTCACATGTTCGCGAAAATTCGATTTGTGGGTCATTTTTGGACCACTGTGGGTCAAGCTAAACAACTCAAACAATTTTTAAAATTTTGTATTATACCGTTTCTGGGCATAATAAGACGTGTGAGCTAAGTCACATGTTCGAGAAAATTCGATTAGGGGATGATTTTGGGGTTTTGACAAATTTTTTTATTACATGATTTCCCAGCACGAGAAGACCATTGGGATAGGTCACATGTCCGGTAAATTTAGATTAGTGGGTCATTTTTGGGTTACCGTGGGTCAAGATAATTTTTTTATCATTAAAACAACTTTAACGATTTTGACTAAATTTTGTATTGTATCGTTTTCGGGTTCAAGAAGATCATTGGTTAGGTTACATGTTCAAAAAAATTCGGTTAGTGGGTCATTTTTGGTCACTGTGTATTAGGATCATGCCAATTGCATCTAAACAGTAAGAATTTGCAAGAAGAACAGCAAGAACAGTGAGAATAAAATATCGAATTGAACACAAGCTAATTTGTACCGAGCTTAGCTCGGTCATCCATCTAATACGTATATAAAAGAGCATATATTCCATGAGTCATAGAAACTCAAAATTTACATATGCGATTATAAAATTTTAAAAGAGATTCATTTATAACATTTTATAAAGCTAACTTTTTAATTCTTTTAACTCAGTAAAACTGGTTGAGTAAAGCTATCATACAAGTTGAAAATTCATAAATGTGTGAAGAAGTTTCTAAAATGGGTATCGAACTCAGAAGCTTTTGCTTAAAAGGCCAATCCTTGTTCAATTAAACTACGATTTTGTTATGTAAGTTAAAGAAGTTCTCCGTTAGTTTTATACATTTTTTCTGGTTTTTGTATTTTGATAAATATTAAATCCACTGACTCAAAAATGAGGAATTGCTTTATGTGCAGGGTTATCAAGAAATAACTTTCCCACTTCTGAGGGCTCTAGAATGCCCTCAGATTGGTGCAAATGAGATAAAATTTGAACTACAGATAATTCAAAAGATGCGCTTAACATTTATTCAATGAATAAAATAGTACAAAAATCAACCGATAGGTGGCGCTGTAATACACATAAAAATCTTTAATAGGTTCTTAAAAATGTTAAATAATATAAAAAATGTAGCATTAAAGCTGCTCAATTTGTCCCTCTTTTTTTCAACATTACATATATTATTTAACATTTATGAAGCATATTATATGTTATTATGTGTATTACAGCGCCACCTGTCGGCTGATTTTTGTACTATTTTTTAGTTAATAAATGTCAAGCGCTTTATTTAAATTATCTGTAATTCAAATTTATCTCATTTGGACCAATAGAACGCATTCTAGATTCCCCTGAAGCGGGAAACTTATTCCTTGCTAATCCTGTTTATCAAAACACAATGTTTAAATTATTGACTTCTTTGATTTTTTTAATTTCAGATTTTTTTTAAACAATTTATTTTTATTTTAAAATTAATTTCTCCCAAACAACAGTTATGCATTTAATACAGCTACAAAAGATTTGACATTGCGCCATATTTATTGTGTTTTGGCAAGGAGAGCAAAAACGTAAATGCCATATAATTTGCCTAGAACTAAAAAAGAGTTACTTTGATGGTTTAGAAAAAAAATAGCACTCTTAAGTTTTTTAGAACTTAACTTCCCTATGGTTCATGAATACCAATATAAATGTTCGAAATACTTTCTTTCCAAAAATAACTAAATACAAAAATACTTTAGTGTTCGTGGGTCATTTCTCTTGTCCCTTTATATTTTTTTGTTTCTTGAAATTCTCTCAGAATAAATGTGCAAGAAAATCCTCCACAAATGTTTTTTATCGATACATCATGATGCAATCGAAGATACCAAATGCTTTAACTGAAGCGGAATATCTCAATTCGAGAATGTATTTAATGGTATGTTGTAGTTAATCGTATGTGTATCGATATTTTTTTTTTCTCGTGCTCTTACAAGGACATATCTGTTACATATTTTTGATTTAGTTTTAGAAGTATTTAATCGATACTTATTCGAAATTTTCTTTTTAAATAAATGAGATAAAAACAAAAGTATTAGAGATACGGCGATAAAACCGATTGCATTCTTATCTTTAAAAGTAATTTTCAAGAGCTGTTAAAGTCTTAATGCATGAATGGAGTATCTAAAGATTATTCTTTAAAAAAATATCTTGATCTATAAAATATACAAGAGATCAGAAGCTGTTTGCAATACAATATGTCTATATTATATACAGGGTGTCCACCTTCAACGGTGTCCAATGGCTATTTTCTAAACCGTTAGTCATAGACACATAGTTCCAATTACAAAAATATTTTTAATGAAGTAAAAAATAATTACAAGTCGTTGTGATCAATAAAAACATTTTTTTTAAGTTACGAAACTTAAATTTTTATACGGTTTTCCGGTCATATAAGTAATATTTGGTAAAAATTCCGATTACATTAACAAGTAAGACATTAAAAAAAAAAAAAAAAAAAAAAAAAAAAAAAAAAAGAAAAGAAAAGAAAAAAAAAAAACCTTATTTACCTAACACTAAAATTGACTGATTTATGAAACTTTGAATTGTATGACTTTTGCCAAATTTGTTTACCTGAATACAGATGAGTTGGACCATGCTTCGAGGGATCGTACACAAAGTGCTTAAAGTATTGGAGACTTTATTTCGCATGTACAGTAGGGTGGAACTAAAAAACGAAGTTTCGAATTTTATATTCTAATAGTGATTATTTTTTCCTTTTTAACTCCATAAAAAGAAAATATTTTTCTTTTAATTTTAAAATAATATTTTCCGGTTCCTCAAAGCGCCTGATTTTCCCTAAAAAACGAAAAAAAAGCCAATAATTGCATGAAAAGTTTTTTGAGCTTATTGTTAAATTTATATTTTGCAAAATTAAATTAATTAAGTGTTACTGTCCTGTAATAAAGAGAATAATTTAGTTTGAGTGCCTTAGAAAAGTTAGCCCCACTTTATTTGACTTTTGTAGAAGCCAGCGTCGTGGGCGTCGGCTTTCATTGTCTCTGATATATTTGTCTGCGACACATAACAAGTTAGTCCGATTTAACGTGTGTTAACAGTTTCTTTAATTATTTTTCAATAAACATTCGGTGTCAAAAGTGACAAAGTCTGTTAACGTACCTAAACCTAAATCTAGATAATTGTTGAAGTGTCCTGTATCATGAATCAAAACAATTAACTTTAGACTGTCATCTTTGACGAACATATGAAGATGTTATGAAACATTATTTTTGGGTTCAATTTAACTTAAAATCTGACAGATGGAATCTGGTACACACTATTTATAAAATAGCTAAAGCTGTTGATGATACAATTAAAAGTGTATTGCTGAGACCTTCAATTCCAACGGTTTCTGATACACAAATCATGAAAAATGATTAGAGACTAGCGCGAGAAATGTCAAAATTAGAAGAAAAATATTAAGATTAGAAAGAATAATCCCACATCCAATATAAAATTGCAAAATGTTAGGTAATCCTGCAAAAAACATTTCTTTGTGTAAAAGCAATAAATATTATCGTGTATCAGAACAAGAACGCCACTTTCTCAAAGACCAAAGAGAGATGGGGTGATGGCAATAGGATCAATAGATATAAAAACTACAAAAAATGTGTAGCAAGACTGGAAAGGGAAATATCAAGGAAAAAAGTTATTTTAAAACAAAAAAATGATCTTTTGATTGAATGATCGTCAAGTGTGAAAAATAGTTCGGAAGGAAATAAGTCAAGTTTTTCTAAACCTGAATTTGATAATCAACAAGGTGAAAGAACCAGAGTATTAGACAGAACTGCAAATATTATTGCAAATGGCACCTTAGAAGATATGGGTATTTCTGATGATAATAAAGAAAAGGTAACTGAAAGAAGGACTTGAAGACGACAAAGAGAAAAGAAGAAGGAAGAATTTGGAAGAACAGGAAAGACGAAATGAGTTAATTTGAGTAGGTTAGTATTTTGATGGCAGAAAGGATAACACTATGATAACTGCAGCAGAGGGAAAAAAGTGTAACTAAGAATCATTAAAGACGAACACTTGGTCTCAGTTCAAAAACCAGGATAAAAATATATTGGTCATATTTCATTGACATCTTCTTCTTATATTAATATAGCCACTGCAATTTTGGTGTATTTTCAAAATAATAATACAGACATTTCAAGTTTGAAAGTTATTGGGTGAAACAGAAACGCCTTTAATGCAGGATGCAAATCTGGAGTTGTTAAAACATCGGAAGCAATAGCCTAAAAACTTTATAATGGATAATTTTATTATTACATGCAAATGAACTTTTTTCTTAGATACTTATTTCAACATCTTGCTGGAAAAACAACGAGTCAAAAAGATTTTTTGGATCATTAGGAAAGCGACTTGAAAAAATGCGAACATATTGAAATTATAGACTATAAAAACATTGATCCTATTTTGACGGACTGATCGGATGAAGAACTTAAAAAAAGTACAAACAGGGGATACACCAGAATTTTAGATTTTCTTTGTCATACTCAAACAATGGAAACGTGTGTCGAAATTGTCCCGCGAGCTGCGTCAACCGTCTTTAAATATTAAGCAAAAGATGGCCTAATCTTGGGAAAGTTGAATTCCTACAATGTAATGACAAAGTTTGCCTAAAAAGACATTAGGTTGAATATCCAGCTGAATTAATCCATAACAAAGTGAGGTAAGGAGAGTGGAAGTCGATACTTAACCACCTCCTTGTGGTGACTTCTGGATAGAATTTCCTAAATAAAAGTAGATATGAGCTAACAGCTACGTTGTTTACTTTAAGTTACTTTATACTGAAATTTCAAAACTTTGACCTCCTTGAGGAACCGGAGAACAACTTAATTTAAAAAAACCTTTTCAGCCAAAAGTTTAGACACCCAAAAAGGAAAAAAGTTTTCACTATTACACATTAAAGCAAAAAAGTTTTTTTTTTTTTTTTTTTTTTACCCTATACTTAAGTTCCACCCTAAGGTACAGTCGTGGAAAAAAAAGTAAACACCCCTACTAACTCCTGAACAAATAATCGTAAACGAAAGTTACTGGTACCGAACCATTGGAAATAAAGTCGACTTTTAAATGATGTATATAAAATTTGCTTAGGGAGCCATCTACATTAGGGTGAGCAGAAAAAACTTTTTTTTTTTTGTTTTTTGATTCGCTATACCGCGGAAAACTTGGCTTTAGGGTAGCTTAGTAAAATGCAAAAACAAATTAAATATTTTTTTACGTTTGGCGGTAGCGCATCGCACTTGAATATTTGAAATTTATTGAAAAAGCAGTAGTTTTCTTTCGATTTTTTAAAGCTATAAACGAAAAAGATAAAAAAACTGCTATAGTGAAATCGCTTTAAAAGAAAGACCAAAAAGCACATTATAATAAAAAAAGAAAGAAAATTACTTTATTTAGGGTAGCGCAAAGCAATTAAAATATCCTTAAATTGACTCATTCAAGCTGTATTATGAGTCCTTCTACTCTGGTAGCAGTCCAGCGCGACGAGCCCTGCTGCGAATTCGAGCCCGTCAATTCTATTTGTACTAACACTTCACAATGCACTGTGTGATACGCATGCGTGTGCTTTATCACACAACGGTTCCTGTGAGTTGATCACTAGAATTTTGCTGGCAGTGATTAGCAGTGTGTTCTTCTTGTGCGTTTCAATCGCGTTTCTTAAAGACTGACTTAATTAATGACCGCTTAATAAGTGATTCGATCGCTGTGTTATGGCTGTTTCCAAAGAAATCACTCGCAGTAACTTTAACTGCCCGTTATTTCGCCACCCAAAAGAGTTACCGGTGAATAAACTTCCAACTTATGAAGACGTTCTCAAGTGTTGATTCCATGAAAATTACAAATTCGCCTTGAAATCAAGCAACAAGTCAGTTAATTTTTCTCACGTTTCTATTATTGTGACGCCAAAAGTTAAATCTGTGTTTGATAAAGCTTCAATACTGACAGTAACGCCTTACAGAATTGTTCAGTTAACAAATGCATATCATGACAGTTATCGTAATCTTATGGAGTCCTTTAAGCGTAATAAGGGAAAGTAAAAGTTGAAAAAGAGAGTTGAAGATTTAAAAAAAATCTTTGTTACTGTTTATGTCTCTGCATGTAAGTGAAAATGACATTAGACTGTAATTGTAAAATGGTCCCTGAGGTTTGTGAGTGCCCTGTCTCTATTATTTGTAACTGTAAAAAAGCAAAAAATATACCCATCATTAAACTGAAATTCTTGTACTTTCAAAGAATGTATGGTATTGGTAAAATTGGAAGTGTGGACGTAAAGGAAACAAAAAAAATGTGATTGGACGTGATGGCACTGTTACTAATACGGTGTGGAAAACCGGTGTTATTCACGTTGAAGAAGAAGTTAAAAGACCCCTACAGTGGGGGAGAGGTGGTGGTGTATGCCTCTTACATTTCAGTGAGTTGCCATTCCGGCATTTGTTTCAAACTTTAGATGGTAAAACAACTGGGCCAAAATCACTAGTCCGATTGGCACGCAGCTCAGGAAATGTGAGAAACTCCCAGAGGTAAATTTAACAGTGTTGAGTGTGAATTTCCAGAACTGACCGGCAAAATTTAAGCAAAGATCAGCAGTACCTACTGGACATTATTTGTACTATAAAAGCAGGCAGCTGCCCTGGAGATTTATCTGTTCTGAGTCTGACACACTTTCCACTAAAGGTGGGTAACGACGGAGAACAGAATTCTCCAGTTGTATTTAAGTATTGAAAATCCAACAGACGAACACAAGATTATAGATTCTTTTCTCCTAAAGTCTTATGTACCTGTATGGATAAGTATAAAAAAAAGTACATATTTCACAAATGGGCCGGAACATGTATTGAAAGTTATAAAATCGTCAAACTTCCTCTTTGTTGAGAGAAACGCATTTTTTGCCAATCCAGAAAATTTGCTTTTGAGTATGATAGTAGATAAAAGGGATCATATACGGGAGTTATGTTTCAGAAGAATTATAAAGGCTAGAAACTTAGCTTCTAAAAGAAAGTCAATCAGGTGTTTTCAAACATCCAAAATCATTTTTCTAGCTAAGACTACATCGAAATCATTCACTGGAACTCTACTACACTTTCACCACCACCTTTTTCTGAGAAGAGCCACCAACGAAGAGATTTTGTCTAAGGTCGAATCAGGTAAAACAGCGGCCCAGTAGAAATTGGACCAATTCCCATGTCAATCCCAAACAGTAGAACGGTGCGTGAAGCTGGTAAGCGAGGCATCATAAAAGTCTTAAAGTCCATAGATGTTTTTATAAGAACGATACATTTCTCGAGATCTTCCGTGCCTAGTTTTTCAAGCAAATCTTATTTCAGACTTCCAAAAGATAGTAAAGACAAGAAAAGGACTATATTTTATTACAAAGTGAAATTACACTCAGGTACAATCAGATAAAGGTAATCAGATCGGGTAATAATACAATCAGAAAAGTAGTTTTTATTTCAATAAAAATTTGTCATTTAAAAAAAAATGCCTTTTTTTTTAAACGTAATCCGCTGCTATTGTGTTGCGAAATGTATTTATTTTTTTCATTTATTTATCATTCCTATACTGTTTTCTACTAAAATGTGTCTATACCTGCTTGTTATATAAGTTATTTGATTTATTTCCATTTATTAGAAAAATTATCAAAATCGTGTTTTTTCTCAAATTTTAAGCCCGATGCGCTACCGCCAAACGTAAAAAATTATTTATTTTGTTATTGCATTTTACTAAGCTACCCTAGACACAAGTTTTCCGCGGTATAGGAAATCAAAAGGAGAAAAAAAGTTTTTTTCGGCCCACCCTAATCTACATATTAAAACGAATCCAAACTTCATATTTTTCAATTGCAATACACAATTTTAACGAGATATTTCAAATATTCGGTTCGAATTATGCTTAGACAGCAAATTTCAAGTCATTTGAATGATAAGTTTTTGAATTATAAACATTCAAAATTTAGTGCTTCTAATGTTAAATTACATTTTCATATTTTTATTTATATCTCCTAAAATTATGCTCCTAATGTGCTAATTTTTTTGTGTAGCAATAATACTAATATACCCAAACATAAATACGTTGAATTTGCAATTTTTATAATTTTATGATATGAATTATGAAATTAATATTCGAAAAAATTATGAATTGCAACCTACAATTTTTTTTGATGGATTTAGATTTATTAAGTCCTTCTTTATAGAAATTCAAAAGTTCACATTTTTCTTCCAAGTAGTTTTCAAATTATGCTTAAAACACGGCAAAATGATGGTTTAAATGATGGTCTATGATAGAAGTGAGTAGATATTTTGAAATTTCTTCTGCTATCCTGTAATCTAGCAGTTTTCAATGACTGCTTGAGTGTCGTTTAAGATGCCTTGATCAAGAAGGGAGCTCTCTTGGTCAGCAATCGTGTACCGAACTTCAATTTGGATACAGCCCTTAAAATACGCTCGTTTTAAAATAATTAATTTCTCGAAAACGTATGGTACGAATTGCATAAAAATTTGTTTGTAGGCTAATCGAAGGGTGTAGAGTTCATTTATGCTGTCAGAATTGTGTACTGCTATTGGAAAAAACAAAGTTATGGTTCGTTTTAATATGTAGGTGGCCCCCTAAGCAAATTTTATATGCATCATTTAAAAGTAAACTTTATTTCCAATCGATCGGTACCAGTAACTTTCTTCTACGATAATTTGTTGAGGAGTTAGTAGGGGGTGTTTACTTTTTTTCCCACGACTGTACATTTCTACATTGCAACCGAAGGGAGTCACTTCGAATAAATTTTAAGATAACTTTAATTTTTATCAATTAAGCTTTAGATTAAATAATTTAAAACTTAAAAATTTTAAAGTATATATAATTTTGTAAAGTGTTGCGACTGTTGCTTTTCATCATTTCATATAACAAAAATTCTATTTTTTTTAACTTATATTTTTAGTACAAGTTGTATATTATTCTTCAATATGTCATAATGAAAATATATTTTAAATTTATATTGTAATGATAATTTTCTCTCAACTATTACTTTTTTATATATCTGACGATTATTTATATTTCTAGCAAATTTGTGAATAACTTATTTCGCTGAAAAAAAGATGTTTCAACTTTAAACAGTTAATATTAAGTCAGTTTTAACCGTAGAAAAATGCGACTTTTCTGTCTGACGTCTTAGTGTAATAGGATATTTTTACTAAATATAATTTATAAGACCGGGAGAGCGTATAAAAATTTAAATTTCGTAATTTCTAAGTACAAAATTTAATAAATGTCTTTATTGACCAAAATCGCTTTTAGAATACTTCTTTACCTCACTTAAAACACTTGTAATTTGAACTAAATCTCTATGCCAAACGGTTTCAGAATTAGCCATTGGACACCGTTGACAGTGGACACCCTGTACATTGTATCTGCAAACTATTATTTCATGTATCTGCTATACTGCAAAATAAGTATTGTAAAAAATTATTTATATACAGTGCCCATCGTGGGTAATTGCCCAACTAAAATTTCAAAATGGATTTTTTTTATGTTTTCTCTTATAGCAATCATACTCAAATTTAAAATTAGATATGACATTTTATACTCAAGTATTTTTTATGCCGATTATCGCGGAATATATTAGCCAAATTTAAATAAAAGTGTTTCCGGTACTTCTTAGTTATCCCGTCGACCAATTTCGCCAAATTATATAAATCGCCAAACCACTCGCCAAATTATACACATTGACATAATTTTTATTTTAAATAACAAAAGAACAAATAAATTAGTAAAAAATTAATAAAAATACAAATAAAACGTCGAATTAATGGTTTTATTTTCCGTTATAGGTATTTAATCTAACAATTAATTAATTAATGTCAAACCATTATTGGCATTTAATCTTACAATTTGGCGACAGTAATTTGGTCGACGGGATAACTAAGAAGTACCGTGTTTCCTTTATGTTTCACTGTATGATGTCCATTTTCAACATAAAAATAGGTAATACTGAGTCAACACCATTTACTCTTGCTTTTACAAGAGCTTGCTTTCTTGTTTTCTAATAAATTTAAATAGATTTTATATCTTTAGAATTGACGAAGTTTGAATTTTTTTCTTCTTAAAACTCTATTTTTGCGCGACTTAAGGCCATTTTTAAGGATAAGAAAAATGTGTGATACATAAATTTTTGCCCTTTTCTTAGAAGTAATAATAAATTTAAACACTGATGAATGTATCATAATTAAGAAGCCCCCCCCCCCATTCCCAACTCCTTGGTCCGATTTTGCCATTAACGAACCTGACCCAGATTTTCTGCCCCTTGATTTTCTGTATCAGTTTTGAAGAGATTTGTGATTTTTTTGGAAGAAATTTTTTATATATTTGGATACAAAGGTAAGAGAGAATATTTTTTTTAATTTTATGAAATTTTCAGCAGTTTTCAATCTTGTTTCTGCGCTTAACTACCTTTAACTCTTCCAATTATATTTAGTTTAAAAAAACTATGCACAGTTTTATTTGTATTTGTAAACCAAACTGGCATAAAAATTATTGGGAATTTTAATTGATATGGAATGCGCATGGGGCATTTTGAAAAGCTCTTCATTTCGCTTTAAAAAAATGTAAAAAAAAAAATGAGTTTGAAACTGTTAAATTTAATGTATTTTGAATAATAGCGCACTCGCTTCGGTATTACTTTTACTATCAACGAAAGTTTTTTTTCCGTTCGACGAAGTTTTTTTTCGTTTCGATCGGCGAAGTTTTTTTTTTTTTTTTTTTTTTTTAATATAAACTCGATAAATGCATTTATTTCTGAAATATACTTTATTATTTTTCCAATGAAAAATTTGCTTTTAAGCTGGGTGTTTTCCAAGACATAAAATCTCGAAATTTATGTATTTTAATAGTCGATTTTTAACGACTTTTGATAGTCGTATGCAGAGTTCTCGCTGGCTTTTACCAACATTGGCGATTTGGCGAATAAGAGTTAAAAAACAGTAGCCAAATGAAAAAAAAATAGCAATATTGATTCGGCGTGAAACACTGAATAATCCCTTTTTTCTCAATATGTTCTAAAAAATAACCTATTTTTTTGCAATTGCTTATAAAGTAGAAATTCGAATATCCGCTACAAACCTATTACTTCTAAATGTCTCCTAAATGTGTAAATGTTTCAAACATTCTTTTAACAGTCTAAATAAAAATTCTAAACAGCTATATTGGATTTACCATTTTGAAAATATATACTAAAAAATGCTATGAGATTTCGATTCTAACCGATAAAACAAATTTACCATCGATGATACTTTGCATACAACTAGCAAATAGTATGATAAATGGCTAATTTCAACACCGCTTTCCAGCAAAACTTTTCTCTATTTGGCGCTTGATGCGAATAATTTTGTTTGTGCTTTACCGATACGTTATTATAGGTATATATATATATACGTTACGTAGTTATCTAGATGTAAAATTTGCTCATTTAGGTTGATCTAAGATATTTAATGTTTTCACGTTCATAATTAATCAATCTCTATCAGCAGGCTTCCAAATTTAATTAAATGCATTTAATGCAGATAAACAGTTTTTCGTATTGCGCTATGAGCGGCTAGGTAAAACAGGTTTAACAATAATTTGATATAAATTTATAAATTTCTATCCTTAAGGTGACCATATTACCTGCACTTATCTTATGTTACACTTCACGAAAGAAGATTGTAATATTGCTAGAAATAGAGAAATTTGATTACTACTACTCTTAAATAGTAATTTTCGCTGTATTTAATCTAAAAAAATTTTCGATTAATTAAGGGAAAGATTATTTTTCAAAAATAGTGGGGTTCAAATTGCCTGATACTTAGCAACCAGGAAAGAGATGTAAAAATGCTTCAAAATTATCTTTTAAGGTAATATTTCCATTCAAATCTTTAGAATAAACAAAAAGATATTTTATATCACCCAACTACATACTTAAAAATCAATGAGATTGTTTCTACATGTGATATTCTGCTTATCGCTAATACCACTTGTTATAATATATATGTATATATTAAAATTTTGAACAAACAATCAATTTTACTCTACGGAATACATCATGCCTTTAAGTATGTTCTATTAAATTTAAAAATAACTCCAAAAAACGTGTATAATATGAAAATGAAAAACCTTTTAAATTAAATGGAAAATGTCTGACAGTTTAAAACGAAAAAGTGTAAGTATGTCTTTGTTCACAGCAAAATTTCATTGCATTTATTCTGACAGAAAACTTTTGACATGAGTTTTCTTGTTTATAAACATATGATAAATGGTATAAAAGAGATAAAAATCTTGCAAGAATATTTTAGGCAATGCTTAGGCGACAAGATTAATAAAATAGGAAAATAAAAAAGTAAAAGAATATTAGAACGTTTCTTTCAATAAAATAAAAGCCTGTCAAAGAAGTTTAGAAACCATTTATTAAAGAGATACATTGTAAAATGAAATTCTGCAGCATTAAATTATTTCCTTAGCCAAGTAAGGAAAATGAAAAAAAAAAAAAATTTTCACCTAACTGTTTGAGTACTAAGAGTACAATCTGTACCAGATATTGTAACCAAAGATGAATATTATTTTTATTATTATTCAATACAGCAGTTTTCACCGTAAAAGTCTACGCGAAATGTGTCATGGAATACATAATATGATAATAAAGTTAGATAAAAAAAAGAAAGAAAAATCATACCTCCAGAAAAGATTATGTAACACCTTCCAACGCCTTCGGAATGCTGTAATAAAACTTTAAAGGTTAATAATGCGAAACATGTCTAAAGGTAAAGGAAAGGGGAAATGGAAATGGTTCAAAACATGACGATTCATAATAAATACAAAATATTAGTAACAAAAACACTATATGTAATAACTATAATACCAATAATAAAAAGATAATAATAATTGTAATTATAATAATAATAATAACTTATGAATATATATGAAAAGTATTTACAATGGAAACAAAGAAAATATCAAAAAAATCATAAATTATCGTCTGAAGAAGAGTCCGAGAGGTATGGATAATTTTTTCGAAAAACGTATCCATTTTTCTCTATAAATCTCATTAGTGCTGATGTTCTATTCATGAGAACAGGTCTTTCCTTAATATAATTAATCGCTATACTTGTGTTTTTTAATGTGGTAATATGTTGTCAGAGGACAGTCCAATACGTAGTGCAGTGAGGTGGAGGGGAAAACCACATACACAAAGAGGGGTGTACCTATGTCGTAAAGATATTTCTGAAAAGGGCCGTGATTTCTGAAAAAAAAATAACGATTATTTACTGTAAATTGAATAGAAAAGATGTCTAAAAAAACAAAAATGCAGTTGGAAATCCAATTTCTGAAATTAACATCAATAGTCGGAAAAATATCCGATTTTTGTTGCGCAGCCCTCTATATGATCTACACTGTAAAAAAAAAAAAAAAAAAAAAAAAAAAAATCCTTTAAAATACGGAAATTTTGCTGACAATCGAGACGCTAGTACTATTTTCGTATTTTACCGGGACTTCCGTAAATTCCAGAGGAATTTTCGTTTTTTCACAAAATGTATCAGTTTTATATTCCATATTTCCGTATTTAAAAATTTTCGTTTCAAAGACAAAAACATTTTTTTCAAGGACAAGCTTACATCTTTATGAATCTCATTCTTCACTTTTCACGGGCACGTTTACATCAAGGTCAGAATACCTATATTTAATTCAAACAACAGTAAAGAAACAACACTTACCGCCCGCGGGATTCGAACAAAAGAACTGTCCTCTTTCAGCTTACTGCGCTTAACCATTAAGCCAAGGTTACACAAACTACGTTTTCAAATATCTTTACTTATTTCAGATACATTTTATGAAGCAAAGGCAAGATGTTAAACAAGGGACGTATTTTTGTAGCTATAATATTTTTCAGTTGTGTATACAATTCTGAATGTTTTACACGTTTTCTTTCCATAGTTTTGAATATTTGGCTTTTTAATTTCATGCTTTATAAAACATATAATTTAGACTTTAAAATATTACATGCATGAAATAATGTATTAAGAGTAATGATTCCTTCTATTTTTCAAGATTAAAAAAAATATATATATTCTATTATTATTCTGATTTTTTTTTTCAAGAATACTGGTATATATTTTTCAAACACGTACTTTTTTCAAATTATTTGCGCGACGATCGACTATTAATTGTGTGACGATATCGTAAACTCAATAAAGATAATTACTGCAGGATATTAAAATAAATTTCCTGTATTGCTTATTATAACTTAGATAAAAGTCAATTTAAAAATAATTTCGTTATTATGTTTCAGATATGTTTCAGTTTTATGTGCAAATCTGTTATAGTGAATAGATTAAAAAATTATTAAAAGTAAAAATAGATTTTTTCCATTTTAAAACATCCTACAGAGATTTTAAAAATTTATAATAGCTTGCTGTAAATAAATCGAATATTATTCTAAAATCATAATGAAAAATAAACTGTAAATTTCCTTTTCAACTGACTCAAACTTAAAAAGAATTAATAAGATTTTATATTTTTTTCAAATATCGTAAATATATGTTAACTTTTTATTATTAAAAAAAAAAGGTAGAAAGAAAGAAAGAAAATATTACAGCGAGTTGTTTAAAAAACATACTATGTATGGCGCCATAACTTTCGTCGGTTTTACTTGAAAACCAATGTAAAACCAATACTATTTACCAAATATTTGGGAATGATTATAGCCACATTTCGCCAATATAGGGGTTTCATTGAAAATGATATCACTATAAGACAAGTATATAACAATTAATTACTTCGCTTTCCAAACAGAACAACCATTTCTAAACATCATTTACGGAACTGTTTTGAAAGCAGTACAGAAATATTCCGTAAAATTTTTTGGAAAACTTACTGAATTTATACGGATTTGTAATCTCAAAGGGTCAATTACGGAAATTGTACTGTTTTCTTGTTCGTTAAAATTTTACGGAAAAATTTGTGTATATTGACGATTTTTTTACAGTGTATGCATACTACATAGTATGCTAAAAGTTAGTTCAATTAAATGCATAGCACAGGTGAAATTTTCTTTTCAGCAATTTCCATCAATGACAAGAAATATTCTTCAGATCTTTTGTGTAGGCCTGTATATGATCTATAGAATTTATACACACTAACTAATATGCAAAAAGAAGTTAAATTTTAAAAAGCGTACTACCGCAACTGAAAACGCACTTCTGCAGTTATTCTTTATAGGTGTGTCTACTAAAATTGATGAGAACCATCTAACATACCTCATTAAAGCTTATCGGAACACAGTGTTTCATTATATTACAAAGAAGTTAAATTAATTCATATTAAATAAATTCTTCAGGAGTTTTTTTTTTTTTTTTTTACTGAAATTCCCGATTATAGTTCAAAATTGCAGCGATAGATGTCCCTACAAGCAATAGGCGATAAATCCAGGTCGATTTTTGTTTATGTCTTCTCTTCTCTTTTGGCCTCTTTCTTCTCTTATTTATCTGAAACAAGTAGGTTAACTATAAGGAGGGATTCTTAGCTGCCAATGGAATTTTGTTCTTACAAGACCTAATCCATATATTTAACCTCCTTCTTTCTCATCAATACTGAGAGAAGAAAGAGATCGAAAAATCGGGCCTGGATTTATCGCCTACGGTTTGCAGCTCCATCTATCGGGCAGCTGTTTTGAACTAAAATCGGAAATCGCAGGGAAAAAAAACAGTAGATTGGTGCCCAGATCTTTGTTTTACGATTATTCATAGCAAAATTAATTCTACTGATCATTTCTTTTTAGTAGGAGAGCTGTTGAACATTTTTGGGTAGGTATTTGAGGCACCCTGAAAATTTGTGCAACACTTCTTTTGTAATGCCTGAATACAAAATCGAATGTCGGGCTGAAGGATCGTGGCCCAAAAACTGTGCCAGACAAAATATGGCACTTGGCACGTGTCTAGCACAGTTTTTGTGCCGACTAAAGTGTCTGTCATTTTCAAAATATTTTTTCCTAAGCATAAATATTATTTTGTCTCAATCTCAGCGTGCCTCAAATACCTTTTTTGGGTAGTCAAAAAATGGCACTTGACACGTGTCTGGCACAGTTTTTGGGCCGACTAAAGTGTCTGTCGTTTTCAAAATATTTTTTTCTAAGTATAAATATTATTCTGTCTCAATCTCAGCGTGCCTCAAATACCTTTTTTGGGTAGTAAAAAAAAAAAAAATGGCACTTGACACGTGTCTGGCACAGTTTTCGGTCCACGATCCTTCAGCCAGACATTCAATTTTGTATTCAGCCATTACAAAAGAAGTGTTGCGCATATTTTCAGGGTGCCTCAAATACCTTCCCTAAAATGTTTAACAGCACTTGGACTATTTTTTCCATGGCTGTTCATTAAACAGGCTTTCATTTAATACTTAACTAGAAATTTTTTTTTAAATCAATATTGAGATAAACTGCCCCCTTAATAACTTTTTTGCATGGAGAAACTTCATCTTAAATAATAGTTTAAAAACAAACGCAATGAAAACTGCCAGAAATTTATGAAACTGGAATCTCGAAATCGCCTGAAAGTCATTGCCAAGCAAAATGGTGAATGAAGTATAAATTAATGTTTCATTTTGCTAATAAAAATTGTTTTTTATTCCATATTAAAAATTTGGGAGGTCTTTCCTTATAACCCAATAGCTTTAAGGATTTTTTTTCCCTTTTTGTTATAAAAGTTTTCATATTTTTATTAAGATGGTAACCTATTGAGGTGTTTTACATTCTCCTAAACCACTTATCCGATCACCACATTTTTTTACACAACTTTTGTGACTCTACATTTATAAAATCTATTAAGGTTTTTTTCTAAAGATTAATTTTACTGTTGGTTTTTTAAAGCACGTTTTTACAGTTTTGGGTAAAGAAAAAAAAATGAAAAAATGTTTGTTTGAAATCCCCTCAATTCAAATGATGACCAATGGCACAAACAAACAGAGTAAAAATATATCAAGGTGATTATTATGGTTTTGGAGAAAAGGTACAAATTGTTTTAAAAAATGCTACTTTTCAGAAGAAGCAAAAAACAAAAAGTACCTCTTTTCTCAGTTTTTCTACATAATTTTACTTTTGTTTCGATATATCAAAAGTATTTACAATGTAATTTTCAATAGGTAAATTCATCATGATGATATGTAAAAATAAAACAAAGTTTTAGGTACATATATATACATATATTTTTTTCATACTTCTGAGCGTGAAGCGCCTTACTTTATAAACAAATTTAGGGTTTTCAACACATAGAGAGTTTCAATTTTAGCACGTATTTTTGAATTTTGTGCAGTAAATAGTGTAGAATAACATTATTAAAAAAAAAAGTACGTGTATTTTTTTCCGTTTTTCTACTAGGTTACACCCTTAAAAATGGTCATAAGAAAAACATTTGAAGAGAATTTACTCAGCTACAATTCATTGAATCTAACACAGATATTCAGAACTCAACAAAAACAAACTATAAAATGAAATAAATTAAATAGTCCTAAATTTTGATTCAGTTGTTTTTTTATGCTTTAGCACATTACAAAGTTCCTTAAAAGTGCTTTCACATATTACATATGTTAAGCTAGAAAACGCAATGATATCTTTTAACATGCACAAAAAAATGAATAAATTTAATAATAAATATTTTTTTTTTTTTTTTTTTAAACCTGATTTTTTGCACAAGTGTCCCAAAAATTAATCTTATATTTTTTTTCCTTTGAGTTTCAAATGTTTTTGACATTTACAATAACACGGATATGAAAAATATTTTTTTTCACGATGGTAATATTTCCGCTTGAACTAATTTCATTATTTTAACTGTTGTAAATTGTTTTAGAAGTAAAACAAATATGTAAACTTACTGCGAACTTTTTTAATTAAGAATGTCTGCTTATACATCAAGATATTTTATTCGTGGAAAATGTTTTTATGTTAAAGTAAATGCTTTGTTTTAGTTGGTTTTATAATTTAAAAATTTCGAATTCTTTTAAATTACACAATTTCAAAGAACAAAAAATAAAATTCTACAATTAGTAGATATATTTTATGTTTTATACTCTTAAATTTTTTTTAAAGTTTTAATATGTAATAATAGTATTGTTTTTCCTTTTTTTTGCTTAATGACTTTTTTATTAAGTTAGACTTTCGAAGGAAAATTGAAAAGTTTAAGCTCATTCCGCAAATTAGTGTAAGTTAACAAAATGTAAATAAGAAAGATTAAAAATGAGTATTAGCATAAGATTAGTAATTTAGATAACGTAAATTAGACAAGAATTCATAAGGTCGTACACTTATGAAAATTTCTGTATATTTATTAATGAAATAACTCTTATAAAAGTAAAAAGTTGTGTAGATTCACATTTGCTGCTTATCTTGTTGCTCATTTTAGCAGATTGTCCTTAAGAAATTGTTTGCTTTAAATGAATATTTAAAATTCTGCAATTTAATACATTTAAGAGAAAATAAGTTTAGATAAAGGTAGATTTTTAGATCCCAGCATGCGATTTTATGCATAAAACAAAGTTATGAAGAAGTCTGCAAGTACACGAGTATTTTAGGAAATGACTTTTTCCATCTGAAATTTTAACCCTTTATCTACTGACTTGTTATAAAATAACTTGTTATAAAATTCATTTATTACATCTATTAGTAGTAATACAGTTTAGAATGAGTTATAGATGCGTTAATTTATCTTGTTCTAAAAACATTATTGGTTACACAAAACAAAAATATTTTACAAAAGGATGATTTCTTTTCCCTTTGCGTCCTTTCACCTTTTTGGCGTTGGGGGGGGGGGGAGCGAATTTTTCAATTCGAAAATATTTCTATATTTCTATTGTAAGAACATTATATTTGTGAATTTCCAAATTCTACAAAATATTAGAAAAATATTTAAAATAAAAGATTTGAGTGAGGTTATAAATATTGCACAAAATCCCTATAAATTCCAATTTAATTAATCCTTCTAAACTGTTCAATCCTTCTAAAATTTATTAAATGATTATGTAAATTTTCTAATGTAGTTTAAAAAATTCACGAAAAATGCTTTAGAACTATCAGGAATTCATAATTCAGTGCATAAAGGGTTAAATAATAATAATTTCAAGTTCACTAGCCATTGAGTTGTATATTTTTAACACCTTCGAAGCTGTTTATGATTAAGTGTTTTTAAGACTTTATGACATAACTGAAAAGTGCCTATGAATTCGATTTCTCTGGCTATCTGTCTGTCCATGATCTAACGCATGTCAATATAATAAGATTGCCATTTAATTGATATACTATATTCTTGAGGTTTACTTTGACATGTTCACTATCGAAAATAAACTTGGTACTATTTATTGTTAGTCTGCAGGGACATTCAGAAGTATTCCATTACATTACGGTAAATAGGTAAAAATTGTATTCAGTGCATTTTAATCATGTTACACTATTTCAAACAAATTGGAATGAATTGGAATCACTGTAGAAGATGACAACATGCTTGTTCTAGAGTATAAAGTTAATAGAAATTATAGTTCGTTTACAAAGAGGCATAAAAATTTCCATTACATTATAATCTACGAGAAAAAATCGTTTGCATTGTATTTTAATGATGTTACACTTTTTCAATAAAATTAATATGTATGACAGAGGGGCATTGCAGTATTTGTTTTTTTTAATTGTTGAATACGTAGAATTTTTCTTTTATTTATAGAGATTGCCTTGCAATAGCCATGTAATTGACGGATTGCCATGTAATTTTTTTATGTTACTTAGGCTTGTCGTGTTAAGTTCGGTATTGAAAATAAAATGTGTAGCATTTGTAATTTGTTTACAGTGACACTAAAAAAAATTCCCTTTCATTATCGTCTGTGGGGGAAAAATAGTTTGTGGTATAGTTTAATTAAATGAATTAAATTAATATGCATCGCTTAAGTGCACTGCAAGACGCTTACTGTAGAGAATTGTCTGGATAGCATATATCGTTCATTTATAGGGGCACATAAAAGAATTTAGTTACAGTGCCGCAAAAATTGCCGTGAATGCATTTTCAATTGTGTTATACCTTTTTAAATTTAACTTATTTTCTGCCTTCTACTTGGTGTTTATAAATTCTGAAGATCGTATACAGGTGCACAAAAGAATCTGAATCCATTTCCGCTTATTGACAGAAACAGCTGAGTCCCTTGACCAACAGGCTTAATTTAGCCGGTGAAGGGCTATATACCAGGCTGTGCGATATAAAATGTTTGTTTCATAAAAGTCACCTATTACTAGTGCCCTGTTACACCAGTTGCATATCACAGAGCAATCCGGTTCAAATATGCAACCATTACTGTGTGGTGAATGTCGATAGGCTGTAAATCTTGGTCGTTGAAATTATTCAAATGAGAGGGCGTAAGCGGCGTACGTCCTGGAAATTAACAAGTTAGAGGGAACTTTTGAAGAAACTGCTAAAGGAGTTATGCGTTTATTAATTGAATAACATTTTTGCCTACTGTGTAGTATAAATAAATAATATGCCTATCATATACAGAGCTACAAAAAGAATTTGAATATTTTTAAGATTATGGATATAACTGGTAAAATTAGATTTGAAAAGACGTTATTCGTTTCCCAAATTGTTTATTTAAGACATCCTACTTCAGTTTACTAAACGTTGAAAATTTTTGAAAATTGTGTGTTGAAGTGTTGAAAATTGTTTCATAATCTATGCTTGACGCATGATTTTTTCTTTCCTTCTTTTATTCTTTTTATCTCTACGACAATATAAAAAAGTTTGTTATCCGTTTTCATTTTGATTAATGTAGTAGAAAATACTATTTTAATAACCTTATGAAATCAGAAAAAACAAATTTAAAAATAAAAAGAATTCGTCGTTAGAAGAGAACTGTTTTTAGTAATTGTGACATTGTTGTTTTCAGATTATACATTTATTTTGTTTTATTGTCATTGTATTTCATTACAATTCTAATAATTTTATTTAAAAAAATCTAAATGTAGAAAAAATTGTCATTAGAAGAGATTTATTTTTACTAACTGTGAGATTGTTGTTTTCAGATTATACTTTTATCCCATTTTATTGTTATTGTATTTCATTATTATTCTAATAATGTTATGGAAAAAAATTAAATGTAGAAAAAATCGTCATTAGAACAGAATTATTTTTACTAATTGTGAGATTGTTGTTTTCAAATTATACTTCTATCCCATTTTATTGTTATTGTATTCCTTCTAATAATGTTATGAAAAAAAAATCTACATATATAAAAAATCGTCGTTAGAAAAGAATTATTTTTACTAACAAGGGGATCACCAAACATGGTGCTCACCGATTTTGATGAATTTAAGGTATATTGTAGAGTCCTTATCCCTAATTATTCTTGTGAAGGGATTTCTTCAAATGGGCCTTAGATTTTTAAGAAATTAGAGGTTAAAGTTCAGCATAAGTTTCAAATACCCGTTAGTTTGAACGTGTCAACGATTCGTCCGTCGCGTTAACGCAGAGTGATTGCCTGCCAACCGGATGGCCCGGATTCGATGCTACCTCTTGACTTTTTGTAATTAATTTTATATTTTGACTCTTTACGACTTTTAAGTATGGTTATGAATTGCTGCAACTTTGATTTTTTTTATATTTTCCTAAAAAATATACAATTACGGTTATATATATTTTCACGAAAATTTATATTATGTACTACATATTTATCTCTACTGGCGAAAATCCAAACTACTTTATGTCTAGATTTTTTTTAAATTATTATTTACCTTTATATATTTTTATATTTTAAGCAAAGTTTAGAAATAATACATTATATATATTTATTTACGTTATGGAATTTTAAGTTAAAATTTATTATTTCGTGTAAATTATAAATAATAATTTTGTTGTCAAATGTCCAAATGGGTTTATCTTTAGATGATTAACAGTGGACAACATATAGTTCAAAATATTTTTCATTCTAACAAATAATGATAATAAAGCAAAAATTGTCGACTGAAAATGCAAAAATCGTCTGCGGATCCGACATAAGATGTAACTTATGACAGATATATTTTTAAAAATCTTCAGGTAGACTTTCATAATAAAATCTAAATAAATAATTTTTTTTTAACTGATATATTTTATCTTCTTTCGAAGACGAGTACTAGGTAAGAAATTATGCTCTATATAGGAAAATTTTCCGCATGAATATAAAATTTTGAATATTTTTATAATATATGTCATCCGAATAATTGTATATTTACTAAATTTAAATATAATGTCAGTAAAATTAAAAATTTTTCAATTTTATCATTTAACATATTTTAATATATTTACCAAATATTAAACCAAATATTAAAAAAGATTATTTTTTTTTGTTAATATTTTTCTAATAAAATACTATGCATTATTTGACACTTGTATTTAAAATATAAAAAGGTAAATAATATTAATTTTATGAAAATAAAATTTCTGCACAAATTAAACACAAGTTAATTTGTAATTCTGCCAACAGAAATGTTAGTTTAAAAATTAGATATTTCCGTGAAAAATCAAAAACGTAAATCGATTTTTTTAGGAAAATGTCAAAATTTCAAAGCTGTAGAAATTAGTAACTTTGATTAAAATTTATAAAATGTCAAAAGTATAAAATTAATTTTAAAAAAATTAAATAAATGTCAGGAGCCAGCATCGAACTCGTGCCCTCCGGCTGGTGGGCAAGAACTCTGTCGTCACGCTACGCAATACTCGTTGAGATCGGAAAACTAATGAGTTTTTGAAACGTATGCTGAACTTTGACCTCCAATTTCGCAAAATCTAAGGCCCATTTGAGGAAATCTTTTCGCCAGAGTAATTAGGGATAAGAAGTCTACAATATACATTAAATACATCAAAATCGGTGAGCACCATGTTTGGTGCTCCCCTTGTAAGTGTGAGACTGTTGTTTACAGATTATACTTTTATCCCATTTTATTGTTATTGCTATTCTAATTCCATTACTATCCTAATAATGTTATGAAAAAATATATGAATGTAAAAAAATAAAATCGTCATTAGAAGTAATTTATTCTTACTAACTTTGAGATTGTTGTTTTGAGATTATACTTTTATCCCATTTTATTGTAATTGTATCCATTGCTATTCAAATAATGTTATGGAAAAAAATCTAAATGTAGAAAAAATTGCCATTAGAAGAGATTATTTTTACTAATTGCGAGATTGTTGTTTTCAGATTATACTTTTATCCCATTTTATTGCTATTGTATTTCTTCTAATAATTATGAAAAAAAGTCTAAATACATTAACAATCATCGTTAGAAGAGAATTATTTTTTCTAAGTTTGAGATTGTTGTTTTCAGTTTATACTTTTATCCCATTTTATTGTTATTGTATTCCATTACTATTCTAATAATGTTATGAAAAAAAAGTAAATGTAAAAAAAAATCGTCATTAGAAGAGATTTATTTTTACTAACTGTGAGATTGTTGTTTTCAGATTATACTTTATCCCATTTTATTGTTATTGTATTCCCTTAAAGATTAATGAAAGGTTTTAAAATACCGCTTTCTCTTCTTCGACAAGTTTAGAATCCGTAAGTTATTTCTTCTGAACTTCAGATAAATTTATATCATTTTATTTATCATAAAATAAAAATAATGTTATAAGATTAGAAAAAATAGTACAAGAGAATTATTTCACAATTTTTATATTGTTTTAGTGAAGACAAATATATCTGTACACTGTAAAGAAATACTGCCAGTTTTCCGGTAGGAATCGGAAAAATAGTTTCCCTTATCTTACCCGAATAATTTCCGACACAGCTCGGAATAAAATTCGTAAAAATAAGGAAATAGTCAGTAAAACGGTATTTTACGGATTTTATTCGAGCTGGGTTGGAAATTATTCCGGTACGATAAGGGCAACTATTTTTCCGATTCCTACCGGAAAACTGGCATTATTTTTTTTACAGTGTAGTACTGCAAGGTTCTTCCCAGTACAAGAATTAATTAGGGGATTTATTCAAATAGAATTAGAAACATTCGGAAATTTTAATATTATACAACATAGAGATACCAGAAAGAACATCTTTTTTGTTTGGAAAAGCATGTAGGAAAAAGTATTGACTAAATTTTTAGCCATTATTTATCAAACGGGAAATGGTGCAAGACTAACGTTGAAACAAATAAATATATTAGTAAATGGTTCTGATATAGGCAACAGTTTAGTGTATATAAGATGTTAAGCGATGAAAAAATTAAATCAGTAACAAAATTAGTCTGTCTGTACTGCTGGATTAAGCCTGAATCGTAAATATCGGTTATGCATCTTACAGCTCATGAAACAATAAAAAGAAAAGATACACTGTAAAAAAAAATAAAAAAAAAATCTGACCAGCATTCCTGTAGGAATCGGAAAAATAGTTGTCCTTATCGTACCGGAAAAATTTCCGACCCAGCTCAGAATAAAATCCGTAAAAAAAAGGAAATAGTCAATAAAACGGTATTTTACGGATTTTATTCCGATTTTACAGATTTAACCTGATTTGACCGTTTTTAAAGATAAATGTTACTGGACCATTTTATTAAGCGGTTCTGATCATATTAGGCTCAGAATAAATTCAAATTACAAAAAAGTAACCATTTTCAATAAAAACGATGATATGTCTGTGGGTCTTCTATCTGCACTGTTAAAAATCTGCATCAAATGGTCCAGTCATTTCATCATTTTTAAAGATAAATGTTACTGGACCATTTTATTAGGCATATCTGATCATATTATGGTAAAAATAGAGTCAAATTACTGCAAAGTAACCGTTTTCTATAAAAACGATCGAATGTTTGTGGATCTTCACTGTTAAAAATCTGCAACAAATGGTCTAATCATTTGACTGTTTTTAAAGATAAATGTTACTGGACCATTTCATTAGGTGTATCTGATCATATTATGGTCACAACAGAGTCAAATTACTGCTGTGTAACCTTTACTATAAAAACGGTCGAATGCCTTGTGATCTTACATCTGCACTGTTAAAGTCTGCAATAAACGGTCTAGTCATTTGACTGTTTTAAAGATGAATGTTACTGTACCATCATATTATGGTCAGAATAAAGTCAAATTACTGCTATGTAACCGCTTACTATAAAAACGGTCGAATGCCTTGTGATCTTATATCTGCACTGTTAAAAGTCTACAACAGACGGTCTAATCGACTAGTCTAGACATGATCATTTGACTACTTTTAAAGATAAATGTTACTGGACCATTTTATTAGGCGTATCTGATCATATTATGGTCAGAATAAAGTGCAATTAAAGTTCTATAACCGTTTACTATAAAAACGGTCGAATGCCTTGTGATCTTACATCTGCACCGTTAAAAGTCTGCAATAAATGGTCTAGTCATTTGACTGTTTTTAAAGATAAATGTTACTGGACCATTTTATTAGACGTATCTTATCATATTATGGTCAGAACGAAGTCAAATTATTGCTATGTAACCGCTTACTATAAAAACGGTCGAATGCCTTGTGAATTGCCTATATCTGTACTGTTAAAAGTCTGCAATAGACGGTCTAGTCATTTGGCTGTTTTTAAAGATAAATGTAACTGGACCATTTTATTAGGCATATCTGATCATATTATGGTCAGAATAAAGTGCAATTTCTATTCTATAATCGCTTACTATAAAAACGGTCGAATGCCTGGCGATCTATCTGCACTGTTAAAAATTTGTAGCAAAGTGTCCAATCATTTGAATTTTTATTAAGGTAAATGTTACTGGACCATTTTATTAAGCGTCTCTGATCATATTTTTGACCATATAATGCCCGGAATAAACTCAAATGTAAGCTTATGTAATCCATTTCTATACAAACTGTCGAATGCCTGTACACCATCTAACTCACTGTTAAAAATATGCAACAAACTGTCCTGTCATTCGATTGTTTTTAAAAGTAATGTTTACTTGAGCATATTATTAACAATATATGATCGTGTTATTTCCCATATTATGGTCAAAATAAAGTTAAATTACGGTTTTGTAACCGTTTTATTTAAAAATGCTCAAATGATTGAACAGCTTCCTGCAGATTTTTAACAGTGTGGTGAAGATGGTGCGGTGAACTATTTTGAAGGTAATGGGATTCTATTATTTTTAAAATGTGCATTATTGGGTATGATATTGACAGGAGACTAACTGCAGATGGACAGACGTTGGCAATGTATAGTTCGAAACTGTGGTAAGCTGATATCTCTTAGAAAAAATATACAGGATATTCAGGAAAATATGTAGGACAATATATTAGAAAATATACATTTTATACAGGATTTTTTTTTTTTAAAGCAAAGATACCAAAAATATTTTTCAAACTGTAAAAAAAAAAAAAAAAAAAAACCACTAGCAAAAGCCATGCTTTGTTTGGATTAGCGAAGCCTTATTTCATAAGATAAATATTTGAAAGTAATAATATTTTTTTATATAATTCTTGCGTCTTTATTAAGCAAAAATGTTATTTTATTTTTTGGCGCATTTTAATTTTAGAAATGTAAATTCAGCCAAATAATTAAGGATTTCCTGGGAATTCTTTTATTTATGATATAATACTGGTATAAATAAAAATGTTTTCGAAGCAAAATTTTACAAAATATTTATATGACGAATTTAACAATTAATTTCATTTGTTTACGATTCTTTTGTTGCCACTTTACAAAAAAAAAATCATAATATAGTTCTTTTAAAATGCATAAGTATCGTCTGCGTAAATTATTTCACATAATAAGAATAAATTGTGTATTTGAATTCTTAACACTAAAAATTTATAATTTAATGTAAATAATGTAATTTTTACAAATTTTAATTCATTAAAAATATACTATAATTTTCATAAAAAAGTTATTTTAAAAGTTCATAAAAGAAATCTTAACTCCATGATTTATTTTTCTTCAGAAAATATACGTGTTTCATTTTTTATTTCAAAAAATGCGTCCGTAATGGAAAAACATGTAAAATAAATTAATTAAAATAATAAAATTTTTAAGGTAAATATCTGTAAAAAAATAATATTGTGCAAATCTACAGATCACAATTTATTTTTATGTTTAATTTCAAGTCAAAATACTGAATAGTTTTTTTTTTTTTTTTTTTTTTTTTTTTTGTAAAGTGTACGACAAAACGTAATGTGCAGCCTAGTAGAGGATTGTGTTCGCTCATCCTAATAAATTTGAAACATTCGTTTAAAATTGTTATTATATTAGCTATTAGCAAAATTTATATTCTTACAATAATATGCATATTTTCACTCCCTGTTTCAATATTAAAGTACAAAAATAAAAATATAAAATAAAATAAAATAAATAAACAAAATTTCAGACTTTATGAAATTTCATTTTGACTGCTTAGAAATAGAAAAGGTAGCAATTTTAAGAGTTAATTATAGAGTAAGCGTTACATTCTGAAGTCAACGTGTAATTAAGAATTTTTTGTTGTTATGGGGTTGAATGCCAAAATAATTAAATGGAAGGTCAAAGCATGCCATGTCTCGTTGAAATTGTCAAAGAATGGAAGAGGGAAAAAAGCAACGGAAAGTGTAAATGGACAGTTCTTAATTAAGAAAAATTTGTTGAAGAGTTTTTAATTCGACTTTACACGATAAGAAAATAAAATTTCATTCGATTAATTTTAAGTTTGATTTCAGATTTTCACATCGTTCAAATTTATTGTATATTTTTAATTTCAAAGTATCGTATCATGCAATAATCATGCATAGAAGCATAGTTTAGATTTCTTCTGGCCTTCACAAGCCCACTTCCGAAAGTCGTTAACTCATTACTTCTTGTTTAATAATTATTTATGTACTGAATTATGAATATGAAAATTTTATCTTCTAAAGATTTTTTGTGAATTGTTTAAACTACGTTAGAATATTGACATAATCATTTAATAAATTTTAGAAGGATTTTAGAACGATTGAAGCATTTGGAAGGATTAATTAAGTTTGAATTTATAGGGATTTCGTGCAATATTTATAACCCCACACAAATCTTTTATTTTAAATCTTTTTCTTAGTATTTTGTAGAGTTAGGAAATGTACAAATATAATGTTCTTACAATAGAAATATAGAAATATTTCCGAATTGAAAAATCCCCCCCCCCCTACCCCAATAAAGTTGAAAAGGTTCAAAGGCAAAAGAAATCATCCTTTTAAAATTATTTTTGTTTTGTGTAACCATTAAGGCTTTTGGGATAAGATATAGTAATGTATTTATTACTCATTCTAAACTGTATTACAACTAATCGATGTATTAAATGAATTTTATAACAAGTTATTTTAATGGTACTTATAAGTACAGTCAGTAGATAAAGGGTTAAATTGGCCATATCTCCTATTCTATTAATAGTAGGAAAAAACTAAAACAAATTTGTAATTGTCCAAGATTGCTCTTTCAAATAAAACAATATAATTTTTTCGAAAACTTTCATCAAAACGGCCATTTTAATGTAGGCAGATACCTTAAATCTTAAATACTTTAACAAATCTTATCAGCCAAACCTTTTTAGAGAAAATAGATTCAAAGAAATCCCAATCTTGAATCCTCATTTTGAGAAAAATTTGTTCAAAGATAAAATGTAGTCTATTTCTAACCAGAAATTGTCATTATTATTATCCTGGGAGAAGATTTGAAATGTATTTCAAAGTAATTTCAACTATATAACGTTTTCTACTCATTTCACCCATTTAAATTTCGAAATTACGCAATTGTGCTGGGGAGCTTATATATCTTAAGCTGCCTGCTTACCTTTAAAATGCAATTTTTGGTCAAAAATCAGATTTTCTATAGTTGGTTTAATATTAAATCTTGAGATTTTAGCTTTCTAAATCAGTTTGAATTTTGTTTCTATCTTGCTTAGAACTTACTTAGAACTTGCTTAGAACTAGTTACAGGCATTTTAATATTTGTCGGTCGCAAGTTTTTTAAAAATTAGCCCGCTGCTACCGAAGTGACCATAAGTATTTGCACGTAAACAAAGAAAAATTTTAAAACCACAAGAAAAAAAGAATAACTAATGTAAATAACATAGATGGTGAACTTTATGAACCAGGAGCTTTTTAAAATTAGATTTTTCATTTAACAGGTAAAATTTGGTTTCAATTACATTTTCTGATTTTTCTCAAAATGAAATTTTATAACATTTTGCTTTATCACAAAACATCATAACTCAAAAATAATAATTGTAACGTTATGAAAATTTGCAAAAATACTCTAATAGCCCAGTGGTTGGGGAGCAAAAAAAGGCCCAATTCGGAAATAAATAGGGGAAAGCTGGAAATTGTTTTAATCCCTTCAGTTTATGTCTAGAATGAATATACTACGTTTTCCCCCTCGTACTAGGTGGGCGTTAGGAATTATACATTGATTTATAGTCAAAAAACACGTTTTTTTTGTTTTTTTTTAAATACCATAACACTATCTCGAAATCACTAACTTTTTCAAAAACATTGTCAATACAAATGCTGTAGCGCTTAAAATTCTGAATAAAATGAGTACCTACACTTAATACTTTTGTTGAATATTAAGGTCACAATTCTACTTTAAAGTTTTATACCCGTTGTCAGAGGGTTGAGCTCCGAATTAATTAGGGGAAAACTGGAAATCGTTTTAATCCCTTGAGATTAGGTCTAAAAGGAATATTCTATGTTTTCCCCTTCGTACAAAATGAGCGTTAGGAAATATGTACACATTTACTTTCGAAAAACAAGTTTTTCTTTAATATTTTTAACAATATCTGAAATTGCGACCTTAATTTTGAACAAAAATATTAATGTGAATATTCCTTTTATTCAGAATTTTAAGCTCTACAACATCTGTATTGACATTTTTTTTTATATTGTTAGCTGTTTTGAGATATTGTTAAGGTAATCGGTCTCTCCTATCTTGAATCTCTTGATTAGTGATTAAGGCAAAATTTGAAATGGAATTGCGACCTTAATTTTAAACAAATATATTAATGTGGGTGCACATTTTATTCAAAATTTTAAGCTCTATAACATTTGTATTGACAATGTTTTTGATAGAATTAGCTTTTTTGAGATATTCTTAGGTAACTTGTTCTCTCCGGACTTTAAGCTCTTGATTAGCGATTAAGGCAAAATTTTGAAATTAGAATTGCCACCTTAATTTTGAACAAAAATACTAATGTGGGTGCTCATTTTATTCAGAATTTTAAGTTCAACAACATTTGTATTGACAATGTTTTTGATAGAATTAACTATTTTGAGATATTGTTAAAAATATTAAGGAAAAACATGTTTTTCGAATGTAAATACGTACATATTTCCTAATGCTCACTTAGTACGAGGGGGAAAACATAGAATATTCATTTTAGACCTAATCTGAAGGGATTAAAATGATTTCCAGTTTTCCCCTAATTAATTCTGAGCTCAGCCCTCTGACCACGGGTCTAAAATTTTAAAGTAGAATTGTGACCTTAATATTCAACAAAAGTGTTAAGTGTAGGTACTCATTGTATTCAGAATTTTACGCTCTACAGGATTTGTATTGACAATGTTTTTGAAAAAGTTAGTGATTTCGAGATAGTGATATGGTATTTAAAAAATCGTGTTTTTTGACTATAAATCACTGTATAATTCCTAACGCTCTCCTAGTACGAGGGGGAAAACGTAGCATATTCATTCTAGACCTAAACTGAAGGGGTTAAAACAATTTCCAGCTTTTCCATAATTAATTCCGAATAACCAATCCCTAACCACTGGTCTATAAAGGAGTTTATTTAGGTAATGTGCATCTATTATGATTACAGTTACATAGCTGCAAACCTTCCACTAATCTTCCGTAATATCTGAATTAATTTGACCCATGTTAACCACTTTCGAACCAGAAAATTTATTTCTGGAATCTTTATTTATTTAATTAAAGGTTTCTACGTGGAATATATTTAATTTCATTTCTTCAAAAAATTTCTCGATCGAAACGTATTAAACCAGGGTCAAATTATCGCACTTATCACGGAAGATTAGTTTGAGGTTGGCACCTATGCAGTTAGTTATTTTTTTATATTTTAGTTGATACATTTTATGAATTGTCATGTATTTTCATAATTTTTCTATGTGCAAAAACGTTAACTTCTGTATTTTTATTACTAGCATAGTTATAGTAATGAAAATGGTTCATTACATCAAAAAAGTTTCGTTAATCATAATAAACTTTACATAATAAAAATATCTTCCTTTAAAATTGAGTTTTGATGTTTTGCAAAAGTGCCATTTTATAGCAATTTTCATGCATGCTTTGATTTTTAAAATCAAAATATTAAAAGAATATACATATTTTTACATGTTATTCACAATTCTTTGCTATATTCTTTAATATAATGCACATCAGTAAGCAGTTTTTCAAATATTAAAAAAAAAAATCCCTTCCGAAGGTAGGCAGTCACCTTAAAAGTAACTTTCAGTCAATATTCACAATTCTAGCCCTAAAAAAGAGTAATTTAGGACGCTTTTAGTTCAATTTAATTTAAACTTTCAAATTTCGATTTTTAAAACGGCTCTTAGATGGTATTATCGCCTTAAATGCAACCATTATATCAAATTTCAAGTTTATAGCTTCAACATATTCAAATAAATCATAAATTTAGAAGATTTGTTGCTCTTGCCTTATTTTGAGGTCAGTTACAGAAAGATAAAAACATTCCGAATTTAAACAGAGAAAGACATCAGTATTATTCGGAAATCAGTTTAGTTGTTCCAGAGTAATAGTGATATTAGAAAAATTTTCGCTCATTTCACACTTTTAAATTTCGATTTTTTTAAGCTTTTCTGTGTGAGCATTTACGTCTGAAAAGTAACAGACTTGTTAATTATAAACTCTCTAGCCCTAATCAAATAAATCGTAATTTAGAACTATTTAGAATATTTTCCCGATCATTTCACCCTGTTAAATTTCGATTTTTCCCTGGAAACCATTCTTAGGAAGTGATTACATCTTAAAAGTAATATCTTCATTCCAAATATAAAGTTTCTAACCTCAAATAGCATCACCAAGATAGCGATTTTACAAAGGTTTTTTTTTTTTTTTTTTTTTTTTTTTCTTGCACATTTATAAATTTCGAATTTTTTTAGAAACTGTTCTCTGCTAGTACTTGTATATATAAGTGACAACCATGTGAAATTTTAAGTTTCTAGTACTAAAAATTACAAATAAATCGTAATTTAGAATGTTTTAACATGCATGAGCTGATCTGTAATAATCAAGAAGAACGTTCGAACGATGAGATTCTCTAGTTGGCGTTCTAGGAATTTTCATATAGATTTCTATACATTTACAAGTTTCCATTAGTTCCATGAAAATTTCTGAAAATTCGCCGTCTAATTCCATCCTGTGCATACGAAAAATCTCATGAAGTTGTTTATGTGCTGATGTACAGAATACAAATCATAATTTACAAATTATAATTTGTTTACAACTGCCCGTAGACTGAAAGAATATCGAGAAATTATTTTGAGGCATATAATAAACAATGCAGATGATGTTGCAGCATCTAACTGAAAGGCTTGTGAGCGGGCTTCTCAATTCGTACCATTGGCAAGAAAAAGATTTCAAAGAGTTTCTTTAACAGTGGCAAAATGATTAGAAAAATGTTGTAAATACTTTTCATAGGATTTTCTGAACAGATTGTTTCACATAGACCATGAATGTAATTTTTTCTTTCTAAGAGTGCTCTTCCTAAAAAATCTTATAACTTTATTGTTCCTAATGTGTGTTTTATTTCTGACACTTTATTGTGATTATTTATAACTAAGTTCAATCTGTGGTGTGCGCACTATTTAATTTATTTATAATAAACAAATTTTTTTTAGCGATATTTAGAAGAATTATTAGGTTTCGGGTCAAATAAAATTATTTTGTCTTCTTCTGGTTGACTTCCGATATGATTTTTGGGTTCGGGCTGCGTACAAGCCGACACATTCAGGATTATATTGCTTATTTGATTGGGTATCATTCACATCTTATTGTTAAATCTGTCGCTAATTTCTGAGAGTTTTGTTCTCGCAAAATTATTTGTACAGTTACACCTATGAAAATGGATCCAGTATATAAGGAAAACGTTCTGTATGCAAAAAATTGATATTGTTTCATAGGTTTAAAGACACAAACAGTTACACTGCTAAAATAAAAATCTAAGACTGATTTTGTTTTCAATTTCGTGTTTTCCCCTGTTGTTAAAAGAAGACTATTCGAAAACACTAATTAAAAAATTATGAAAACAGAACCTGTATAAAACAGAATTAAACTTTAAAAGGAAAAAAAATCATGTTTATAACAAAATAAATTCCCAACAATTATACCTGCTAAGACGGAAACCCGTGTAAAACGTAAGGTTCTTCCGGTGACTTCTGATCTTGTCTAGGCAGGTTCTACTGTGCTGTTTTCACAAGATAGAATTAAAATTTTCATTCGTTGCAACAGATTTATATTAAATTGCATCAAAAGTTTGCTTATGCAAAAACCTACGGCGAAAGGGGGGGGGGCGCCTTGCGCCACCAATATAGCGCCCTTGCTTAGAAGAGTCTTCAATATTCTTCATCCAACTAAAACTTAATACAGGGTGTTTCACAAAGGACCCGTAACTTTAAAAATCAATAACTCGGAAACGGTGATAGATAGAAACATGAAACTAGTGATAGGCTTATTTAAAAAAATCTTAAGAATCTTATACATAAATCTCAAAATTTAGTTAAAAATAGCGCCGATAGATGGCGTTGCGATAAATAGGCTGTATCACATTAAAAGTTATTCAAAATGAGCATCTTTTTCATAAAATACATGTCGCAAACGCTGAATGAAATTGTCACTGTGTACTGGTATAGCGTTCTGGCATTGAATGTTATAAGGAAACATGTGTAATGTTCATTACGCCCAATAACTGCAGCAAGCGTCGTTGAATTTTCAGGAGTAACGAGGGAATGGATCCGATCCACATTTCCGACTAACGCATCGGCCACATTCCCTGTCTATAGAAAATTTTTGAAAAGTTCACGAATTGTTTTCCCATCTGGGCCTTATGCGACTTGAAATCGCGTTTGAAAACTTATCCTTGTGTCAGTAGTACTCTGATTTAACACAAAGATGATGTACTCTGATGCAACATAATAAATACACGTTCCTCCACGGTATACATCACTTTAGGAATTTTTCCCTATACGCTAATAGCGCTCAGATTTCAATGGCGAAATCTTCGACGGCTAGTCGTTCTATGCTTCTGAACTCTCTTCAGAATGACTCTTAACGCTCTCAGCACCATCTGTCGGCGCTGTTTTTAACTAAAATTTGAAATTTATGTATAAGATTTTTACGACTTTTTTAATAAACATACCACTTGTTTCATGTTTCTATCTATCACCTTTTCCGAGTTATTGATTTTTAAAGTTAGGGGCCCTATGTGAAACATCCTGTATAAAGTTAATGCTATTGTTCGTTAGTCTTTAACTTTCATTTAAAATGAATTTCATACATAAATAAATAAAATTACATTATCCTTTACAAAGCAACAATAGTTTCGCTCCATGTTCGGGTGTACTTTTATCATAAATGTCGTTTTTCTGTCTATTTAAAACTAGAAGGAACTCTGGATAAAATTTACTGCGTTAAATTTAATAAAAAAAATCCCGCTTTTAAAGTAGTTGGAATGAAATTTAAAAGACTTCCTGTGTAAGAGATACATAAATAAAAATAAAATAAAACTGTCCCCCATAATAATAAAAATTAGTTAATTCATATGCAAAAATAAGCTTCTCTTAAATTTATTTCAAGGAAATATTACTCATTAAACCATCACCGGGACTAGAAATTCTACTTTGTATGAATAACTGATAATAATAATAAACAAGCTTTTATGATTCATAAACAGTTTCTTAATTTATTTTCTAAATAAATGTGTCTATTAAATAATTTAAAGATAAAAATAATTTAGCCAATATTTTACTTACATTCAACAGCTAAATATAACGAGGTACTGCGTGTTTTTTATAGATAATTATATTAAGATAATAAATTAGTTTATCTCAAAAAGGGATACTTCATTTTCAAGGAAATGCATTGTTACATAATTTAATTAAACAAAAAAAATTTAAATTGAAGGAAAATACACAAAAACTTTAATTAAAAAGTAAATATCTAAGAATGCCTAGCTAAACATTTTTAGAACGCGAAATATTCCTATAAAATTTGCAATTAATTTGCTTTCCACACATTAATTTTTGATAATAAATAAACCACACGGTTAAACAATTATGGAATGTTTTCCCTTTTAAAATGTATTTGAAAATAGGGTGAAACGTTTCCTATTTCTTTGCATAGGATTCTGCAATAAAATCAGGGCGAAAATTCGTATTAAGGGGTTACATGGACTTCGAAGGTTAAAAAAGGCATGCATTTTCTATTTATTATGTAATGCACAAATTCTTTTATTGAAATTTTAAGCGTATATAAATGAGCAATATTTTATAAAATATTCATCCAAATATTTTTAAAATTCAGCCAATGGGAGCTGGTTTCCGGAGACCCTGAAAAAAAAGTGTCCTCCTGGTGTGCAGGTGGCAGGATTCTAAGCAAAACAGTACAGTTTTTGATGCAATTTACACTATGTATAGCCTTGTAAAATTAGTTGTAATAAAACAAAAAAAAACCTTCTTTCAATCGCTAGTCAAACCTATTTTGAAGAAGTATGCAAAATTTTAATAAGATAGGTGCATTAGGTTTTGAGAAATCGTGTATACCGACTTCAAAAATAGTGCTTTTAAAAAAATGCGACTAAAGATTTAAGTAGGAATAAAACGAAGATTTTTTTAAAAAACTTACATAAAATCGTCAATTTCAGCTCCCTAAAGCAGATCCTACAGTTGCAAGTCCAGGGTATCCTTTTGCTCCTGCCTGACACTAATTCTTGCTTCTCGAGTCCCATTCTCATCTTTTTTCTCAGTTATGAGTATGCGATGTTCATCCTCTTTCCGCGTGTACTCATAGATATTTCTCCCAAGTTTTATATCTGTTGAAAATAATCACAGCATTACATTAAATTCTTATTAATTTCTTTTTGTACAACTATGTTTATTGTGATTGGTTGTTTAATGTAGCTTTCTTTCACGGCCGCCAATTCTCTGCCATGGGCCTTGCAAAATCTATAAATACCTGTAAATTTTCTGTTTTCTTTCAGTATGTTTGTGTAATTGTTCTTGTTAATATCAAATATACTCACTTCGATCCACGTCTTTATGTCTGCCTTTTTATTTATTTTAACAGCAGAGCGTTGGTTCTAGCAAGTGTTGAAATGAGCTGCGAGACATACTGACGCCATTATCTTTCTGTTTTTCATTTCTGCTGGGATTTTGAGTGAAAAAGATTTTATCTTTCTTTTTATATATTTTATTGAGCAGAATGGATTCTTCAAAAGATGTTTAGGGTATCCCTCTTTTTGAAGGTGATGGAAAAGTTTTTTCGGTATGGAAACGAAGAGTAACGGCAATTTTTGCTGCTAAAGAATTGGAAAAATTCTTGGAAATTGAAGCGGCTCCCGACAATGCCGCCGATGTCGTGAAAGCAAAAAAGGCTTACGCTTTATTATTATCATTATTAAGTGATAATGTTCTTGCATCACTTCAAGATGAAAATACAGCTCATAAAATTTGGAATAAATTAGAACGCACTTATGATACAAATCGTGCAGTGAATCAAATTTTAATTCGGAAGAGATTGGCAACGATTAAGAAAGATCGTACGGTTTCTATGAGAAATCACATTGATGAAATAAATAAATTAATTTCGGATCTTAAGTTGTCTGGGGCAGAAGTTAATGAAACGGATACTATTGTTTATATTTTGATGTCATTGCCTCAGGAATTTGAAAATGTTAAGATTGCTTTAGAAAACCAACCGAATTCTGTTTTGACATTAGATTTCGTGACACAAAGATTATTAGATGCTGAAGCACTTCTTTTGGATTCAAAGAAAGAAAAAGTATATACTAAGGCTGCTCATGATAATACTGCATTTGTGTCGACTCGCAAAGAATTCTTTTGCAAAATTTGCAGCTGTAAAGGGCATACAGCGAAATATTGTAGAAAGAAAATTACTTGCCATTCTTGTGGAAAATTCGGACACATAAAACGTAACTGTAAAGCTGATAAAAATTCAAATGAAGAAAAATTTGCCTCTTCAGCTGTTTCTTTCGTTGCTGGAAATGCTTCCAGGAAAAGGAATGAATTTATAGTAGATTCCGGAGCAACTTCCCATATGTGTTCTAATGAGAATTATTTCGCATCCTTAGTACCTTCTTCAGGAACTATTAAATGCGCATCAAAAACAACGAATCTAGAAATCAAAGGTATTGGAAATATTAATGGAAAACTGTCAAATGGAATGGAAATTACTTTAAAGGATGTCCTTTATGTTCCAGACTTAAACGGGCAACTCATTTCCGTTAGGAAAATTGAAAGTGCAAATTATACAGTTATTTTCAAGAATCAAAAAGTATTTATCGAAAAAGGGAGAAACCGTTTTTACTTCGGTGAACGGGATTTGAATGGACAATACGTAAGTGACTTTGTCCCTGTTTACGAAACCGTTCTTACTTCAAAGAAAAATCATTGTGATATCTGGCATCGCAGACTTGGTCATCCGAGTGACAAAGTATTGAAAGATATGAAGCTTCCGGTACCTGATTCTTTTTGTGATATTATTGCTCGGGCAAAACAGAGTGCAACACCAATGGGAAGAGGACCAAGAAAAAGAGAAACCAAGCCAATGACTTTGATTCATAGTGACATTTGTGGACCTATTTTTCCGACAACCTTTTCTGGCGAGTGCTATTTTATGACACTTATCGATGATTTTTCTCGTTTTACTGAAGTACGTTTACTGAAACATAAAAGTGAAGTCTCAGAAGAATTAAAAATGTTCTTAAAATCCAACCCTACAGTGAAGAAAATTAGATGTGATAACGGGAAGGAATATTTTTCTAATGATTTAGTGAATTTTACTAGAGATCTTGGTATAGTGATAGATCCCGCTCCTCCATACACGCAATCTTTAAATGGAGTAGCTGAACGCTGCAATAGGTCGCTTCTGAATATAGGACCTGCTTTGATAGCTGAATCAAATTTACCAAAGACTTTTTGGGGTCAAGCTATCCTTTCAGCAGCTTACTTGAAAAACCGAATGCCAAGCAGCACTATTGAGAACAAAACTCTGTACTTCCTGAAATATGGAGAAGAAGCCTATTTCAAGCACATACGTGTTTTTGGATGCAGTGCTTACATGTTAATTCCTTCCGTTCATCGAAAGAAGCTTGACGATAGGTCTAAACAAATGATCTTCATTGGTTATTCTTCAATGGGATATAGATTACTAGATCCTGAAACGAAACGCATAACTGTATCAAGAAATGTGAAATTCGACGAAGAGAAAAAGGAAAATGTTCAGTCGAAACAATACATTCTAGAAAATTCAGAACCAGTCGATAATGAAATTGATCCAGATGTTCTAGAAAATACGAGTGATGAATTAGATGATCCTGAAGAGAAAGAAGACAAAACAAGAAAATCTGAAAGATTTAAAAAGCAACCTGTACGGTATCCAGATCCTGAAGTTTACGAAGCATTACTTTGCCAACAAGAAACATTAACGTTTGATGATATCAGATCCCTCCCTAGTGATGAACAACGCTTGTGGAAAGAAGCTATGGACGCGGAGATTGAAAGTATGAAAATCAACGATGTCTGGCATCTTGAAAAATTACCACCTGACAAACGACCTATTTCCTGCAAATGGGTATTTACCATCAAAAGAGATGGTCGACATAAGGCGAGATTCGTAGCTCGTGGATTTATGCAAAAAGAAGGGCTAGACTATAGTGAAACCTTTTCCCCTGTAATAAGTATGCCAGCTTTACGTTTGGTTCTTATTTTGATTTTAAATGAAGACTTATATGCATCTGTGTTAGATGTTAAAACAGCGTTCCTTAATGGTAAGTTAAATGAACTTGTTTTTATGGATCAGCCGCAAGGCTATGATGATAAAAGTGGGCTAAAGTGTAAACTTAAAAGAAGTTTATATGGTTTAAAACAAGCCCCACGACAATGGTTTGAAAGGTTTCATGAATTTATTTCAAAGTTAAATTTTAAATCTCTTGATAATGAACCTTGTATTTTTATTCGGTATAATAATGATCATAAAATAATTATTGCTTTGTATGTAGATGATATGTTAATTGCAGGTTCAGATGTAAATGAAACTAATGTAGTTATTTCCCTATTACATAACGAGTTTCCCATGTCAAAATCGGAAAGTGTTTCAGAATTTCTAGGTATTCAAATGAAATTCAATTCTGTTAGTTTAATAATGGATAAAGAGTCTTACATAATTAAATTGTTAAGTAAGTTTAATATGCTAGATTGTAAACCCAGTGACATTCCTATTTCTCCTAAGTCCACCCCATCTGATTTCAAAAATGGTAAACCTTTTAATGGCCCATATCGTGAACTTGTAGGTTGTTTATTATATTTAGCTTATATTTCTCGACCTGATATTTTGTATGCTATTAACTGTTTAAGTCAATTGCAAGAAAATCCTACTGAATTTGCATGGAAAGCACTTAAGAAAATCTTAAGATATTTAAAAGAAACATTGTCTTTAAAACTTGTGTATAAAAAGCAAAATTCTGATCCTAAATTATCCATGTATGTTAATGCTGATTGGGGGGCTAACACAAATGACCGCAAATCAGTAACAGGTTATATTTTAATGTTTTGTAACATGCCTGTTCTGTGGTGTTGTAATAAACAAAAATCAGTTGCCTTATCGTCAACTGAAGCTGAAGTCATTGCTTTAACTAAAAGTTTGCAAGACTTGTTATGGTTTAAAAATATTGCTAGTGAAATTGTAAATATTAAGGATTTAGTAATTTTTGAGGATAATCAATCATGTATAAAATGTATCAGTAATGAGAGTAATTATGGTAGAATGAAACACATTGATATTAAATTGAAATTTGTTCGCAATATTATAAAAGAAAATAACATCAAAATTGAATATGTTCCTACGAATATGCAAATTGCTGATTTATTTACAAAGGTTAAATTTTATGAACTATTATTTCTTTGTTGTTTGTACAAGTAATGTTTAAATTGTGTCATATTATTATTAATGATTGATTTCAAGAAATGTCTTTGTTTTCTGATGTAATGCTAGATTATGGGCGGGTGTTGAAAATAATCACAGCATTACATTAAATTCTTATTAATTTCTTTTTGTACAACTATGTTTATTGTGATTGGTTGTTTAATGTAGCTTTCTTTCACGGCCGCCAATTCTCTGCCATGGGCCTTGCAAAATCTATAAATACCTGTAAATTTTCTGTTTTCTTTCAGTATGTTTGTGTAATTGTTCTTATTAATATCAAATATACTCACTTCGATCCACGTCTTTATGTCTGCCTTTTTATTTATTTTAACAATATCCATACAGGATTCCAAATAAGGAGTAAGTCCTGCTTTTGAATCTTACGGGATATACAGAGTTTATTTTTGGTTTCGCATCAGCAGATTAAATCAGTTCCAAATGCAAGCATTTTTTCAAATAAATCTGTACCCAAGGAGTTAAACTAAAATAATAAAATAGGTGTCCCTTAGAAACTGAGAAAAGCAAGCGAGACAGACAAACAAACAATAGCTAAGAAGCTGCTTCAATATACCTACGTTGCTCCCAGCTGGTCTAGCGTAATGAAGGAAATATCCAAAGTCTCTCTCTCCTAGACTTTTATTCCGACTCATTTGAAACTGTGGGGAAATATTCTAGACATATTATATACTATTAGTTTAAAAAAAATTAAAAAATGTATTGTTTGAAATTTTCAAACCCATGTAACTCCTTAATGAAAGTGTATCATTATTGTTCGTTATGAGATATATCTACGAGAGTGGTTCAATAATTATTGTCCTGAGAGTGTATAAAATATTTGTACTGCGATGGTTGATGTGAAATATTGAAGCCTAATGTCTTAGATGCCTATGTGCTCAATTTCAGAACAGTAGATGATATATTAACATATTTTTTTTTCGTTTTATGTGTGAGGAGTGGTACCTAGCTTGAAAGGGTGGGGGCTTGGGAGGCAGGAAAGGCTGATTTGGAGCTTATGGAGCGAACCCTTTGATGGATTTGTGACAGTGGATGAGACGTGGGTACTGTTGTTTGAACTCGAGATAATAATGATGTATCCATGTCTCATCCAATGTCACAAATGTATCACAGGTCTGCCCCCATAAGCTCCAAACCAGCCTGCTCCGCCCAAACCCCCTTTCAAGCTAGGTGACATCTCTCACACCTAAAACGAAAAAAACATCAATATGTTAATATAGCAGCCACGGTCCTGAAATTGAGCATATAGGCACCTAAGACATTAGGCTTTAATATTCCACATCAACAATGCAGTAAAAATATTTTATGCACAGTCGGGACACTAATTATTGAACCAGGCTTATATATAAACAGGGTGTTCTCGAAATGACAGTAAAATTTAAAATTCAAAAATTGCTAAGGTGTAATAAATGTACAATAAGTGGCATGTTTATAAGGTTGATTACGATTTTTTATACAATAGGTAAGGTCACTGTGCCTAAATACGCGATTCCCCATAGTTTTGTCCCATTTAGGGTAGAATTGACATTTTATTAAATAAATATATTTTTTATTAAACAGAAAATTATTGAATACCGTGCTTTTAGTTCAAAACTAACTTGTTTTGTAGAAATTGAATCATTATCTATAGTTTATACCCACAATATACTATTGTTGTATGTATGTCATTTTTGTCACATGTACGGCAGTTAAAACCAAAATCAGACGTTCAAAGTCCTAAATGTGACACTATGTTTTATGCATGCCAATTCATCTAAAAATATTCACTTAACCATTGACTGTTGTGACAGAAATTGTCACATAACAACTGTAAACGATCAGCGAGACAGCTCCCTCAAAATATCATTAAAAGCCGCAATTAACCCATAGAACACTGTTTCTGCACTAAACTTTTTGTACAGGATTAATTCTTATTAAATTTTATCTATCCAAATATTTCTACCAATAGTACTGCGACTACAAACAAAACAAAATTTCATCAGTAACTAAAGACTGGAAATTACAAGTTAAACTGTAAAAATTGAGTAAAGCAGCTGTCAGTGAGACTGCTAACATCTATTACAGTTTAATATTGTTGGCAATGTTGTGATAAGGAAATATAACCACATAATTCCTATACGAAATTTATATTTAGTTATATTCCTTATTGAATCTAACACGGATATTAATATCAAAAATTATATTTTGTTAATGAAAAATACATATTAATTTAAGAAAGTTTTAAATAACACAGACATTTATATTTTGGTCATTTCGAATTCGCATTAGTGTGGAGTTCACCGATTAAAAGAGTATTTACATGATATTTATAACATTTTTAACAAGAATATTTATTACACATATCTCTAGTTATAAAATGTCACTTGATAAAAATATTAGACTTAAAAACAGATAAAATTGTGCAATGTTTCTAGTAATTCTATTTAAGCAGGCCTTATTAAACCAAACAGAGGCCCGGGATTTAATATTCTGTTGACAGCCTCCCCTCCTTTTTCTTACACTTCCACAAAACAATTAAACATTTTCCTTAATTTTTTCACAAAAAATTAAAGAAAATTCACAGATAAAGCACATACGGAAACATAAATACTCATTTAGTTAGACATTAAATGTCAGATTTAAAAAACGTGCAAACAAAAATTTGGGACACCAGCTGCACCAAACTTTAATCGGATTCGGCATTTAAGCTACCGAGGGTTATAATGTTTGTAAAATTAACTTACTTAATCGCATTAAAATAAACAAAACTTAAGTGATACAAGATTTTTCAGAATTTTCACCATATAAAAGTAGTGTGAATCCCGTAATCATGTGTGTCTATGTCTCGCTATACCGCGCATTACACATTTTTTTTAATTAAAAATTTTAAAGGCAAGTATTTTTATATTTTGATCCTAACTCATATTTACGTAACCGGTTAAAGAAAAGCACTATTGGGGGATCATACTGGAATTCCTAATTTATTAACTCAACACAGATTAATTAAGCACTATATCTGCTTTAAGCATCCTTTTAACACAATATATGAAAATACCATATAGACTTACTTAGCTAATCTCCTAAAAGTCTCTCCGTATTTACGGCATTCAGTTCGTCGCTAATCACTCAGTTCGTCAGTTCGTCTCTGATGAAAAAGAGTCAACTAAATGCGTAAATAATTTTAGAATTCTAATTCGAAAACTTGTCGCCTTTTCCCGAGCTTACATTTCAGGTAAATGAAACACGTCGTAGCCTTGACGTTCGTAATTTTATTTGATCTTTTAATATAAAAAAATAATAATAACGAACCATTTTCGAGATTTTTTGCCGCATTTAGGGAGTATGGGGAGGCTTGATAATGGACGATATGGCTTGATAATGTGCATTGTAGTGGGAATTGTTTAAAAGAAAAAGAACGTTTTAAATGCAGATAAATAATTTGCAATTTGTTCCTTAAATTAGTATGTCTCATTATATAGCATTTATCTACGATTCTTGCGTAAAATTTTAAGTACAAGAACATTGTCACATTTTGGGGTCATCACATTTAGGCGCAATGATCTTAATTTAAATATTAGTTCAAAGATAAAGATCGAATATAAGATCGTAGATAAAAGATCGTTTTTTGCTTCTTCAATCGTTAAAAAAAGCACAGATTGACAGATAAAAGGTCAAGTTTTTTTTCTATTTAATCAAGGAACAGGATAAAGAGTGTTAACTTAGCGGCATTTCATCAATCCATCACTTTTAAAATGATGAATATCTTACACAAAATGTCACATCTAGTTGCAAAAGACTGAAGTTAACGTCATTTTGAAACATTGCAGTTAAAGTCCTTTATTTTCACATGGACTGTCGATTGTTTAAGATTTTTATTTTTGCATAAACCAGATTTTCGTGCGATATTCAACAAACTAATCAATTAGTGCAAATATGGCGATTTATTTAGCCAAATTTAGCCAAACTTGGTGATATGTCGCCAAGTATCGCCACGATTGGCAACGATTTGGCGCGCTCGAGCGTTTGTGTGTGCATATATCTACACGTAAATGTTATTATGCATAAATACTGTGTTTAACGAAATGCAATATTACATTTCACCTACTAACATGTTTTTCTAATCGATCCCATATTACGACTCTGGTATAACATCATGATGTCACTGGAAATGTTCGTCATGCTTTCGGTTTTCTTATCATTTTATTCTAATGAACTGGTATATAACACCCGTCAAAAATGATGGAATGTTGATCTTCATTGATTTTCATAAGACTTCATACAAACAAATAGCATGAAGAAAAAAACACGTATAAAAATCACTTATAAACAGATTAAGTAAAATAATGCTATAAAAAGTGATAAAATATCTTTATTAAGATTGACGATCGTTTCGTCGCACCAACGGCGACATTTTCAAAATCATTCACGATAGAACATATTTTCACATAATTTAAAAACAATAAACATAGTAAACAATGTCACGAGACATGATTTACTCTCGGGGCTGGGCTCGGCTCAAGAACAAGTCTCACCCCTCCCCACACTTAGCTATTAGCTTAGTAAAAATTTATATCATGCCGTTATGTTTTGTATTAGTTTAGTCTTTGACATCCTGAGGTTACTAATATATATGGGGCATTCTCACAATCTTCTGACTTTTGGGGGAAAAAATATGACAAAATTAAATCTCGTGACATTATTTACTATGTTTATTGTTTTTAAATTATGTGAAAATATTTTCTATTATAAATGATTTTGAAAATGTCGCCGTTGGTACGACGAAAAACGATCGTCAATCTTCATAAAGATATTTTATCATTTTTTATAGCATTATTTTAATTAATTAGCATGAAGATTTCAGATTTTATTATTGAAAAGTTTGTATTGTAGAAAAGTAAATTTTAAAAAATACAATTGATTTTTACAAATAAAAATGACGAGGATAATTATTTATACTCAATTTCTAAAATAGTTCAACGATCAATAAAGGCTCCCATTCTAATCCTTAGAATTAAGAAATAAAAAATCAGTTCAAATGACGTCATATTGACACAATCATATAAATTTTTTACCTTAGTTTTATTAATGTAAAAATACACTTCAAGCTAAGCATAAAGTCACTGGCGCAAAATTTTCAAACATACTTTATATGCGCACTTTTATGCTTAACCACTGTATATTCAAACAAAAATATTTTTATCTACTTAATTGTATTTAAAAATAATAATAAAGCATAATGCATAAAGATAAAATAAACCTGATATACAATATTCTTGTGATGTAACTATACTTATGAATTTTTATTCGGCTATAAAAATGAAATACGCATGCGTATATTTTCTTTTTCGAAAATAGCTCGCAAAGGAAAAAAATACTTCCAAAAAGACATGTGTTTGAATGTTTTTCATTATCGCCCTTTTTTTCTGAAACAATGGAAGTAATCCGATTGCCACCGTTTTCAAGAAATTTTATTTAAAAAGGAAAACCCTTTAGAATTAAAATTAAAATATAAAAATGGGAATATTTTTAAAAATGACTAATGTGTGCACATTTGGAAATGAAAAACTTTATTTAAAAAAAAATAATTAGCAAAATCGGTTATGTAAAAAGCTCAGGGCAGATAACTTAAAAAACAGTCTTGTGTTTGCAATATCTAGATGGCATGGTTTGCTCCGGAATCGTTATCTATACTTTCCTACACTTGGATTTTATATAAGTAGAAGATATACGATTTTATAGAAAGAATGTCAATGAATAAAATTTGCTGTGAAAAGAAAATATAAAATGCTCTTAAAATTTGTCGTTTAAAATAAAAATAGTCTGCGATGCTTATAATATCAATAACATAGCACAAAACAAACTTAAGTAATCCGTTTATCCTCGTCACATATAAAAAAATAATATGTTTCGTTCAAAGTTATATGAGTAAAAGCCATAAATCATATTGGAATCCGTGATCAGATAAATACAATAATAATAGAAGAAATCATTATCTAAACGCTGTTCTGCCTTAAAACAGCAAATAAATAACAGAAAATGAAAAAAAAATACATAAAAGGATTTTTAGCTATTTGGTAAATACTATAACATGATGTACATCGCACAATTTTCTGATAATATCATACGATATATAAAAGGCCGCTAAGCCTCTCGCAGATGTTATGTGTATGTCGAAATCTCATCAGTACGATATAAAATACTTTATAAAGCGATAAAAGAACACGCAATCATTTATCAAGATTATACTATACGTATCTGGTAAGGGAAAAAATAATGAAGGCCTTTATCCTTGAAATATTTTTTTCATGAATTTTTGCGAGTTTTCGTAAGTTTTATTAAATATATTTGTAATATTTATGTACTGGGTTTAATGGTATCTAAAGAATGGATTTAAAAATAAAGCAAGTAAACAGTTACAGCTATGGCGGTTATACGTTCAAGATAATAGTATATTAAATTCGGGAACTTCTTCATTATGCTTCCTCGTTTTAATTCCAAATATCACTAGTAGATGGCACTGCGTCGTATGAAACTGATAGGAAGCCCAAACTAACATATAAAACTGATTTTACGATTTATTTTAAAGATCTCGCTATTTCCGCGTGTTATAGTTCGTCGGCTACTATGGTTCACGTAAGAATGATGGGAAGTTTTAGAGAGGGGAAGACAATTTTTGTAGTAATTTGTCTACCATTATATCCAAACAATAACCTTCGCATTGTATTTCTAAAAAATATATGTTTGTAAATAGAGAAAATATAAAAACAATTCGTCCCGTATTTATAAATGTGTCAGGTTCGAGCCTCATGTGGAGGGTTTTTAACTGTTTTGCTGTTTAGCTGTTGAAAAGTTAATTATTGGTTTGCGCTTTTATTTAAAATGGCATGAAACGTATCTCCGATTTAATCTAACAAAGCAATGCAGCCTTGGCTTGCACGGTGAACCGAATACAAATGAAAATGGTTTTTAATTGAAAACTCTAATAGATTTTTTACATTTGGTGTATTGTCTTAGGTTTTTCACCAAATGCACCAAAAAGTATTTTAACACTTTCGTATTAGCCGAATGCTAGCGGTTAAACACGAAACAATACACTATTTATAGTGACCTTTGTGGTTTTGATTTTTTTCATCATTTAACAGCGTTAGATTACATTTTATTTATTTATTTATTTGTGAAGTAGTAATTTAGTTCGGTAATTATTTATGAATTATTACGCGGAAACATACGAAAGTTGACATATTTACATTATTTTCAGTGAAAATGGGTTAAACTTCCGTTAATCATTTCGACTGCAGTATTTCTAACCTAATGTAACAACTTTTGAGCTCATTTCGAGAACTTTGGTTCAGAACATCATGAAAAGTATATATGATTTAGGCGCATTTTTTTTAAGAGCGGTTTTTCTGGAAAAAAAGAGGACTTGTTTTTTATTAAACGATTCCAATATCAAATTTTTGCCATTCAGATGTACTCCTTCGAAAAATTCCTTATATATAGCAACTTTATTTAATTCAAATTATTTCTGTGTAAGTTTAGTTTGATGATATAGCAGTTAAAATTGCGTATTATTTATTTGACTTTGGTGAAGATATAATATTGCCACGGAATATCAGCCGGAAACAAATCCTGAACTATTATACAGCGTTAAATGCAAACAGGCTAATTTCCTGTAATAGAACTTCACACGCGATATATATATATTTATTTATCATACCTTAAAAATTATTTTAATAACCATAAAACTTTATATTGAGATACATTTTTCAAACAAATTGCATTGAAATGTACATATTGTTTTCGATTTGAAGATGTAAAAGGTGAAATTATGTAATGTTTAGAAGTTAATAAATATGCAATGAAACGGAAATTAATTGCTCTAGTCGTTGCCAACATTGATATGACGTCAGTTCTACTGACGAACATGTTTTTGCTTTATATTATAGATATCTCGCTTTCATTCATTTGTTTTGATTATTTTTTGGGAGCACAAAACTTAAAAACTTTTAACCAAAAATAGCGTGAAATTTGAGGCAGTGTTTAAAGGCCCGGGTAACATCCGGTGGTTTACTAGTGCATACCAAAATTGTAGAATTGCTAGTTAACTTTTAAATATTTGGTTCTGCTTAAATGTGTAAAAATTGTATATACTATAAAATAAACATTATATATTTCTTTTGTACCTACCACGTTTATATCTGCGTACAATACCTTTACTAAAATTTTTATCTGGATATACTTTGGGTTTTAAAATTGAGAGAAGGTTTATTAAAGTTACACATTTTTTTTCCTTTTTTTTTTAAGATAAAAATTAACACTTTATTTAGTGTAAGTCGCTTAGAATATGGTGATTTTTACCGACATTTATAACTACTGTCAGCCAAAAGGATTTCCGTAATATATTGACAAGTATTCGGTTATATGCAGTTTACCTTTGACTACTGATATTATAGCATTTTTATTGCATTTTTATTCTTTATAAACAATGGTACTCTTAGATAAGAACACGATGCCAATATATCACAAATAATATTATTTGTTTAGGATTAGGTTCCAACGAAATTAATCAATATAACTAATCATACTTATTAGGGAGCTGTTGTAAGTGCCAAACGAAAGTTATTACCCAAAACCGTTCATTTTGCTGCAAAAATGGAATGTGTTAACAGGAATTTTATATATATATATATATAAACTTGTAAGAATTGTAAAGAGCGTGCTTGATGTACGATTACTTAAGGAGTGTGTATCGGTTCAAAACTTTCAATAAATCAAAATATTCCAGTTTCTTCCCATTTTCAACGACAACTTGTTCAGAGTACAATTTTAAAAAAAGGCAACGTATACAAAAATGTTTTTGTTTACACCATCTGCCGTGGCGCTAATACTTACTTCAAAACCTTTAATTGCGTTTTTCCTCAAATTGTTGCTTTCTGAACTGTTGGGCGTTGTGGAAGAGTTAGTAATTAAGCTATCGACTTTAAGTTTGGGGTGAAGTTACAGCTCTTAATCTATTGAATCATTAAAATTGTTTTTATAATTATATTTTTAACAAACGTGGCTTCTAAGCATCTATTTTGCTTTTCAACTCAAAACTTTCAATGAAAAAATATTAATAACTGGACGACTTACTCAGCGTTGCCCATGCTCATGATGAATGACCCTTAAATGAACTTCAAATTTGTGTGTTTTTATATCTTTAACTCAATTTTGTCTGAATTTATATTTTTGAATGAAAAAATCTCGAAAAAATATTGAATTGAAAGTATATTCTATTTGGTATTTTTTTCTGCGTAATTTAATTTTTGGAACCTACGCGTACAGAAAGCAAGCGAAACCGCGACGAAATACTCGGGTTTTCTCTGATTTAGTTGACATCTTCACACGTTTTATTTTGTAAAAAATGTTTCTAACCGTTCGAACGTTTCAAAATTTTTGTATGTGATGTTGTAAATATGGTCTATTGAGATGCTCTAAAAAGATTGTGTTAAAATACGGACGTTTAGTTACCTTTAGCGTAGAAAAAATATCGTTTCCGTGATACGCGAAGTGACATGCGTTCGCCGGTGTATTTTAAAGAGTTAAAATTAATATTTTTCAAAACCGATTACAACATCGATTAGAAAAATGTTTCAGCTTTAAGAACATTTTTTGGTTTATCGGTACTCTTAAAATTGCGCCCTAAAAGGGCATTCCAATAAGGGGGGAAACGTTTACCGTAAAAAGGACCCTTTTTGAAAAACAAATTAAGAGTTTGCTTCCACATTTTTTTGAAGTGTACGATCTTTCTGAATATGTATTTCAATTTTACCTGTAAAGAGCTGTTTGGCCGACTCTGCTTAAAACAGTGCTATTAAAAACTACAAATAACATAGAAAGTCGAATTTTCGCTAATCTCCGATACAAAAAAGGGTTTTGTGCGCATGCGCAAGCGATGTTCTTGGCTGGAAATCAATAAAATGACTTTTTGATGAGAATGCGTTACGATGTTTATTTAATAACTCAACTAATTATAATTAGTTGAGTTCTAATAATTATAAGAAATTTAAAATTCTGAGTCTCAGGTGTTTTAGGAGACACTTTGAGCTACCATCAAAATTTTTTTTAGCCTCGTACGTGCCGCAGATTTGCTAACCATCGCACACACACAGAGACACACAAAGAGAGTGAAACTTTCTTTTAATAGTATAGACGTCATTTTTTACGGAAATGAATGTTTTTCTAAATTTCTTCATTAAAATTAAAATCGCTAAACCATTGTTTGTTTATTTCAGAATCACTGTTACACAGCAGTGCCTTACTAGTGTGGTGGAGATTACGAACCATTTTCTTTTTCCGAGCTTCCTACTGATTAGATTTATTTTATTTTTAAGGATTTTTTTTTTTTTTTTTGGTTTGAAGTTTTTAATCTAATAATAATTTACGTTTAAGAATGTACTACCAATTTTGTTTTCAAGAAACATTCGAATATGAAGTTAATTTAACGGATATTATTCTGTTACAATTCCAAGAAATAATATTAAAAGCTGCCCGAACTTTATAAAAATGTTCCATATGCGATATAAAGCTAGAAAAAAATGAATTAAAAAATGAAAAATCGCCAAAAATATTAATGTTAAAGATACATCCTATATCCTGATAATAGGTTACAAATTACTAGGTCATAAGCATCCCAAATGAATTTAGTCTATATATATCATGAAAGGGCATTAAATTCTCTAAAGCATATACCAACAAGTATTTTTTTTTAAAAACAAGAACTTAATTTTTGACAAGATGGTGTTCATTTGAAAAAAAAAGAAAAAAAACTTTTTCGACTTTTTTTCAACCATTGATTGAAAAATATTTCATCAATTGAAAATTATACTTTTTGGCAGCATAAGTTTCAGAAAAAAAGATTAGATTTTTTAAAATAAATAAACGGTCAAGTGCGAGTATTACTCGCGCTCAGAGGGTTCCGTACAATAAATATACAAATTATTAAATGTATTATTAAAAAAATTGTTGTTAAATGAATAATAAGAATTTGTACAAAACTATACAACGTAGGGTTGGGTATAGCTTTATATACTAAAGAATTATGAATGGGTATGCATAAAAGTTCAAAGAGATATGAAGCCTAAATAATATCAAACATTGCTATTCTGTATAACTCTATTTTTAATCTTATACTAATCTATTTATGATGAACGTAATTCGGTACTGACAATAAAAGTAGTGCATGTTTAAACTTCATTTGGCATTTCATAAAACTAAATTCGGCGTAATAATAACGTTTTCAAAGAAAACTCTAGTTCAAAGTTTAAACTTGGCATTGTTCTAAGCGCGCTTTGGAAGGAGGTTGCAAAGTTGCAACGCCGATTTGGTCCGTGCCACGTTTTTCCAGATAGGTTTAGAATTAACTTTTAAAGACACGGGAGGCGTATGAAGAGATCCACTCAATGCAATCTAGCCTCGAATCGTATTTATGTGAAAATTCTAATTAAATTAGTCTGTTTTTAACAATTTGACGTTTATTGCTTTTATACTGCTATTGGGCATTGAAAAACAGGGTTTAGAGAAAAACAAGTTTAAAATGTTACAATAGCTTTACTAACAAGCGGCGCTCTGTAATTCTAGGTATCTGCATTGGTGCATTTGTTGATATTCAATCAGCAAAAAATGCTGTGATGAATTGAAATATCACGAAACCGCTAGTAGGAAACAATTTAGACAATAGTGGGATGCAAAAAATGATAAATGAAAAAAATCAAAATTTTTTACCCAAAGAAGAAGAATTTTCCCTTAACCCTTTAAGACCTGAAGGTAAAATAATACTGCAAATACTCAATCATTACTTACAAAATGTCGTCCTAAATGACAGTAAAAGCCCTTTTTCGTAAATTTATATTTTAGGGGACTTCAAAATTTAGTTTGGAAAATATGGATCTAAAATTATTAGACCACTAAAATATCAATTTAATTAACAATAAAATAAATCACACAATGACAAATGTAAGATCTTTAAACAAGCAAATGATCTACAAATTCTCAAAAAAATTTATATACATGGTGTATTCACAAAGTTTCAAGACTGGTCCTAGAATACAAAAGTTATTAAACATTTTTGTACAGTGAACTAAAATTCTTCGAAATATGACCCTTGGGCATCAACACACCGCTGCCAACGCTTTTTCTATTATTCATAGGCTCCCTGGGGGTCTTCACGCGCAAGGCTGTTAAGGCATCTCGTCGAAGCTGCTTGGGTCGCTGGAATCGTGTTGAATCGCTTCCCTTTCAGGCCTTTCTTGATCCTGGGGAACAAAAAAATTCTCTGGGAGCAAGGTCGGTGCTCTAGGGGTCTTGCGGCAGTATTGCCACGTTAAACTTAGGCAAAACTTCGGCAGCGGCAAGCTACTTCTCAGAGGGCGCATTGTCGTGGTGAGCAATTCAATCGTCTCTGATGTCTGGGCGGGCGCGCCGCACTCTGTCCTTCAAATAGTGATGCATTCCAGCGTAAAACAGACCTGACCCGGGCATCCGCCCAGACACCAGAGAATATTCGATTGCTCACCACGACATTGCGCCCTCTAACACGTCGCTCGCAGACGCCAAAGTTTTGCCTAAGTTTAACGTGGCAATACTGCAACAAGCCTCCCTACAGCCCCGAACTCGCTCCCATCGACTTTTTTTATTCCTTCGGATCAAGAAAGACTTGAAAGGGAAGAGATTCTACACGATTCCAGCGATCCACGATTCCAGTTTCGAAGAGGTCACATAACAGCCTTGCGCACGAAGAATTCCAAGGAGCCTATGAACAATGGAAAAAACGCTGGCAGCGATATGTTGATGCCCAAGGGTCATATTTCGAAGAATTTTAGTTCGCTGTACAAAAATGTTTAATACATTTTGTATTCTAGGACCAGTCTTGAAACTTTGGGAACACACCATGTATAAGTATTTAAGTTAAATAATTATGAAAATTACTTACTTTCTCGACCACAATGTCATGAAGGCATTTTGCAAACTCAGATGAAAATAATGTTTATTTTATGAGGAAATCAGCATTGATGCTGCCTTTTGTTGGTTTGTTTTTAAGGCAAAAAATATTCAACTAAATATAAATGAAGTCAAAATGTAAAAAAAATCAAACAGTTTACTTTTTATGAGGCAAAGAATAGAGGTGCACATTTGTGCACTTTGGGTTGGAAGAATTTAAATAGTTTTTTGCCGTTGATATCGTTGATAATTTATTAGTATAGAAATTATTATTTACAGTATTTTATTGCAGCCGCACTGTCAGAAAAATTCGCCTACAAACACCAAATGATTCCTCATTTTTTAACAAATAAAATTCCGTACCCTTTGAAAACATGTTTTATACATGAACTCTTCCCGAAAGTCTGAAAAATAGGGAAACATTCAGCGCATGCGTATTGACTCTGTTAATACTAAAATCGGAATTAAATTTAAATACGAAAAATCAAAAATCTTATAAATTAAGATTTCCAATTTAATTAAAAAAAATAATAATAATAAATAAACCATCAACAAACAAAATTTAAAAAAAAGAAACGTTTTTAAATTTAAAAATAAACAACTATTAATTTTCTCATTCATTTAGAAGTAGTCATAATTTATTTTTAAAAGTTATAAAAATAATAGTCGCATTTAAAATATATTTTAAATGAGCACATTATTTAAAAATCATATTTTAATTAAAATATTAAAGGAAGAAAATCGTTTTTACTCAAAAAAATCGCATTAAAAATATAGTAATCATATTGTACTTCTAGCAGTCTACATAAAATTATTTATAATTCATATTTTATCCTATTTTAACATTAAAGTATTAAAACCGCAGCTACAATCTCATTAAAGAAGAAACCTTTTCGAAATTAACTTCAAAATTCAAAGCTTTTTAAAGAAATTAACCAAGCATATCCATGTGAGGCATATGTACTTCAAATTGTAGTTGAGTACTTAGAGTACTGGTCTTGTAACGCTAAGGTAGCCGGTTCTATCCCAATGTCAGCAACTTTTGTTTTATCTATTTTCTTCAATATTTTACCTCCTGTAACAGAGAAAAAAATAAACGGATATTCGTTCATTAAAGGAAAACTCCTGGTAGCACAGCTGCCAGGAAAATTTCCGAAAATATGTCTGAGAATGCAGTTATAGATTTTCACTTTCCGCAAAGCAATTTCTTTTATGTTTGTGTCATATTTTTCAAAATTCTTGAGGTAAACATTTAGTTATGTCTCAATCATACAATTCTTTTAATCGCGCAATTCATATATTTTTTCATTAAAACGTGATTGTCTTATTTAGAACTTGACAAACCACACTTTAGAAAAGAATATGAAAAACTTATATTGGCATACTAAATTATTTAATTACATATAAAAAATACTAATAATACTACCGTATAACAATGCTTTGTTTTAGCAATTATTCAGTATCACCGGATAATACATTATTAGTTTACTTCAAAGAAATTCTAAAACTTGAAGTATTTAACGTGACTTTATATTCGCTTAAATTAGGGATGCACAACCTGTGGCCCGCTAACTTCGTCAATGTATAACTGCAAAAAATTGTCAATTGTCATTATGGACAAAAAAGGTTTTGCCCATAGGTCGCAAGAAAAAAATCGTAAATTTCATCAATTTGCTGCGGGAAAACTTTAAAAATTCGTCAGTCAGTTAAGAATTGCGAATTTCGCTGATCGGGTGAGGAAAAATTGTGAATTTTGTCGATTAGGCACGGAAAAATCGCAAATTTCGTTAATCAAGCACGGAAAAATCACGAATTTTGTCGATGAGGCGCTGAAAAAATTGCAAATTTGACGTATCGGTCAAGGAAAAATCGCGAATTTTGTCGATCGGGCGCGAAAAATCGCAAATTTCATTGATCGTGTACGAAAAAATCGTCAATTCGTCGCGCGGAAAAATTGTAAACTTTGTTGATTGGTTACGTGAAAATCGTGAGTTTCGTCAGTTGCGAGAAAAAATCGCGAATTTCGTCAGTCAGTTAAGAATCACGAATTTCGTCGATCGAGGGCGGGAAAATCGAAAAGGTTTTCTATTAGGAGCGCGAAAATCTCAAATTTCGTTGATAGGCTGCAGGAAAATCTCAAATTTATTTGATGGGCTGCGGAAAAATTGCGTGTTTCGTCTGTTTATCCCGAATTTCGTAAATTTGCCGCGGGAAAAATGCAAAATTTTTCAGTCACTTAAGAATCGCCAATTTCGTTGATCGGGCGCGGAAAAATCACAAATTTCATCGATGAATCGTGGAAAAAGCGCAGATTTCATCGATCGGGTACGAAAAAATCGAGAGTGTTGTCGATCGGGCTCCTTAAAAATCACGAATTTCGTTGGTCGGGCACGAAAAAAATCGAGAATTTTGTCGATAAGGCGCGGAAAAAATCGCAAATTTCGTTGATCATGCAAAAACAATCCCTAATTCTGTCGATGATGCGCGAAAAATTGAAAATTTTGTTGATTGTCTGGCACAAATCACGAGTTTCGTCAGTTTATTGCAAGAAAATAGCGCGAATTTTGTCAATGTGCCGCGGGAAAAAAATTTCAAATTTCGTTAGAGTCAATTAAGAATCGCGAATTTCGTTGTCGACAGGGTACGGAAAAATGGACAGTTTTGTCGATCGAGCTCCAAAAAATCGCGGATTATGTCGGTCAGGCGCGGAAAAACGCGGATTTTGTCGACCGGCTTCGGAGAAATTGCGAATTTTGTCAAGTGCAAAAAAAATCGAAAATTCCGTTGATAGGGCGCGGGAAAATCGCAAATATCGTTGATCGGCTCCTCATCCTGCCTTCGATCATGAAGTTCACATTTTTTTTCGACACTAGCCACTTTCATGCGTAAGTTTGTTTTTTAGCACTTTTAAATAAACAAAATTTACTTCCCCGAATAAAGTCAAGGAATATTATCAATCCTTCTAAATAATACTTGCTATATTTCTGTTATATGTACAAACGTAAACTGTTGATATATCCTTGCCAACTGAATTGGACATGTTGACCGGGTAGAGGAACCTAGAGGGGTAAAACTACCCCCTCCCCTCTGAACCCATATTTTTTATCGGATTATAGGCCACAGATCACCTCCCAGAAATAGAATTCTCCCCGTGTTACTGATGTGGCCCTCCACAATCCAGAAATTTTCATAAGTGGCCCTTCTCTTAAAAAGGTTGTGTACCCCTAGCTTAAATGATAATAATAATAATAATAATATGTAGAAAAAGAAAAGCCTACGTCTTGATTTTTTCAAATGATGTTTCTTTCATTTTAATTTACGCATTAGTTACGTAAAATTAAAGCATTGTTTAAGAAAAAAATTCAATATAATCTTTTTTATGTTTTTGGCTCTGAAAATCGTAAAAATTATTTTACATATTTTACATAAGGTATGTTGCCAGTGTCAACTAATGTTTGTTGAAGTGCGCATTCGTATATTTATATATATATTCGTAAATACCTTTATTTATTCACATTTCGACATCTTTCATTGCATCAGACGGCAACATGTCGAAATGTAAATAAATAAAGGTATTTTGCCGTTTTAAAATTTATGTTTATCATATATAGCAATTAATGCGTACTTCGATGTTTTAAAGTGATTTTTATATATAGTTTATAATATCTGTTGCTTTGACTATTTTGTTTTACTTAATTAATTGCCTAATTAATACGATATATATAAAAAAAGAATTTTCCATTTATAAGTAACTTAAAATAACAAAATGCTTATTGGTCGAGAGCTCCTCGTTTAACTGTATATTCCAAATAAATAAATATGTACATTGGACATTTTGACTTGATTTGGGGCCTACAGCAACTATGGGCTTTTCTGTCTCGAATGATCCTTATTATGCGCAGAAACAACAAGTCACAACAACTGTATTTTCCAGTTAATTATGATGTATTTTAGACCATTTGACCGCTATTAGAAAATGATTGTCCTTTTTTCCTAATTTTAATTAATTTTAGTAAAAAATGACCGCTTTTGGCAGTTTTTCGAAACTTTGGGCATCTTGAGGAGACAGAAGATATTAATCAATAAAAATGAAATTTTCACAGTTACTATTGACGGGGTAACGCAACTTTCCAGCACTATTACACTTCCAATATCCAAAATTAGATTTTTTTCGGCCCGTCTTAGTAATCACCTATAGTCGGATCTCTTTGCTGATTGACGTAATTTAGCAAGCGTGATTTGAGGCTATAAAGTATTTTGTGACATCATTGTGACGTTTTCGGGAATTAACATAGGATAGCAGAGATAAGTGAACACTATTTTTTTATTCACAATCACGCACAGCAGATAACAATGACACAGGTACATAACACAGATAATTATTTAGACAGGAAATTTAACTCTGCAGGTGGGTTCATAGGTGGGGATGTCCAGAGTGCAAGTTTCGTACTCTGTTCGCTTAGCCGTCAACCCCTTCGGGACGAGCGTCTTTTACAGAATTTTTAATCTTTTATCACCAGTTTTTCAAAACAGAAATTTTTGCCTAATTGAATCGGGAAAATTCTCGGATTAAAAAAGGCAAAATTTACAATAAAAAATTACCGGTGAGAATATTTTGAGCACCTTACGCGACACGTATACTGGTCGCTCGTCCCAAAGCTGTTTAGATGTCCGTAAAGATGGACCTTAACGTAAGACCGGGTCCAATGACTACCGGATATGTACTCCGTTGTTATTTCAGCAACGCTCCCTCGGAGATACTACTCCTTCAGCAATTGAAATTAGTATCCCTGCTAGACATCATCAGCAACATCTTTTTAAGCAATGGGATTTTCAAGCAGTTAAAGTGTGTCTTTGAGAACCCTGGAAACACCAGATATTTTATGTGTTCATAAATGTTCGAATACTGTCAAACTTCAGAGTTTATGGTGATTTATCGCTCCTGTAACGTCGAATTACAGCGACTGCTTCTAGTAGACTAAGGGACATTAAGGTTATTTTAAAGAAATATTCGCAAGTGTTCCATAATTTGTTAATCAATCACCCTTTTAAAATATGTGTGCCAGCAATATTTCGCTAGACGCCAAAGCACACGAATACATGTGCCATCTATATTTTCATTAGAGACAATTTATCCATATGGAACGGGACTATTCATAATGTATACCCATATATTTAAAAAAGAAAGCACCTCATAAGCCCTTGACAAGTTTAGATATTTCAGTTAGCCGTTCAACATTTAATAGTAACTAAAATTTGATATTTTTTAAATAAATAAAGTAAAAAATTAACAGACATTGCTGCGATTGGGAATTGTGAACCGACTCGACAAAGACTAAAATCTGCTATGGAAATGTCTACCAGAAAACCACCAACTCTGGCGGTCATTCCGTTAAAGAAAATTTACGTTGAATAATCTCATACAAATTAACTTTTTTAAATATCTATATGTTCGGGTAAATTTGACCAGCTTTTTCTCTCTATATTCCGATTTTTTTTATTTTATATTATTATTATTTTTTTTTACTTCGTTTGCTAAATTTTCTGAATTAGTAAAATACAAATCTACTTTAATTCATACTAATTATATCTTTGTCAAATCTTTCCAGTTAATTCCCCCTCCCCCACCCGTGCACTTTAATTATTATTTTTTATGCCATATATACATTTTAATACGTTTACATACAAAATTTATGTACAACTTCTCAAAACAAAAATTCTGTTAAATATAAATATTTTCGGATATTTAAGTTATTTGATAGTTTGTGAAATACGACTCCGTTTTCACAAGATAAAATAAAATACCTAAAATATTTCAAACACCTACGCACATTTTGTAAGACTTGTTATTCTTGTATGAAAAATTCTCCTAAATCCAAAAAAACACTTTCAAAAGGAAATGAATACTTTGTAAATAATATATGAAACATATGATGCAAAAACATGTGTTATGCTTCATAATTTACCAGGTATTCTTAGTTTTTCTGTGAAAACGTTATTTGTTATTTGTTACAAGTTTTTAAAGTAAGCTGGTGGGTTTATTGAAGCATACAAGCTTTGAAAAACATTTTTCTTAGCTAAGCCTTTACATTCTTAAATATTTACAGAGTTTTTAGATTTTAAAAGTGTGCTGAAATGCCCATTATACTGGGGGAAAAAAGCTGTATAATGCTGTGTGTGGGACACGCTTATTTTATTTCAGCGATTTTTTAAGTGTCGAAAAAACGTAAATATAAATTACACAGACTGCTGTTAATGCTTTCCAAGTGCGTTTAAAAAATCTCTGTTAACATAATAAAAGATTATATAAAATTACAAAAATAATTTATTATCTGATATGATTTTTGTATGTTTGCAATTTAATAAAAGTAAATATAGATTTTAACCCTTTATTCCTCGACGGTACTTTAAAATACCATTAAAATAGCGTGTTATAAAATTCATTTAATACATCGATTAGTACTAATATAGTTTAGAATGAGTTATAGGTACTTTAATTAATTTTGTTCCAAAAGCATTATTGGTTGCACAAAACAAAAATATTTTTAAAAGGCTGATTTCTTTTGCATTTCCATCTTTTCAGCTTTCTTGGTATTAAAAGATTGGGGGAGGGGCGAGGCATTTCAGCTTGGAAACATTTCTTGATTTCTATTATAAGAACATTATATTTATACATTTCCTAATTGTACAAAATACTAAAAAGATATATTAAATAAAAGATTTGAGTGGAGTTATAAATATTGCACAAAATCCCTATGAATTAAAATTTAATTAATTAATTTTAATTGGCAAATGCCTTCTAAAATTTGTTAAATGATTGTGTAAAGCTTCTAAAGTCATTTCACAAAGTCACGAAAAATGTTTTAGAAGATGAAATTTTCATGAGTTCGTAATTTGGGACATAAAGTGTTAAAGAAAACTCCTCATTTAATGCTTATTTTCAAAATCTCTCCCAGTTTTATGACTACAATTCACGTTGTCCCCCCCCCCTCCCAAATAAAAAAGTCCATTGCAGCACGTTAATTTGGCTTGGCCCTCGATATACGTGTTTTGATTTATGCTTGATAGAAAGCGTGCGCTAGTGAATTTATTTAAAAATATATAACTGTGGCTTTGATTCGTTTTTGAGTTATGGAAGTAGGAAAACAAAACCATTGTATTTAAAGTACCTCTTCAAACCAGGATTCTGACATCATGGCAGGAGTACTGGGACACATCAACAAAGAGCAGGCACACACACGAACTCATTTCTAAAGTTTCCCTTCAACTTTACAACCTCAAGCCGTACACGAACAGCTTTCTGATGGGCCATGGCCCCTTCAAGTGCTACCTAGACAGATTTAAGTGCGCCTCTTCCAACCTGTATGAGTGCAGTGAGGTGGGCCCGGCAAGGCATGTTTACTTCCACTGTGAACTCACGCGACGCTAGCACTTAAAACGGCCGGCATCTCCACCAGGTGGATGGCTCCATAATATACTCACACGCACCCTCCTACTAAACAAATTAAAATGCATCCATAAACACCTTTTTAAAATTCCAATACTAACTACGTAGCCTGGGCATGCAACTGTTTCAGCTGCCCTCTTGTCGCCGGGAAGTTTTGTCGCACATTCATCCACCCCTTGTCACGTAGGGCATCTGTTCCTTGGTAGAAAGAATCTTGTTTTGTAATTTTTTTCACCTATCTTCTCTTGCCTGCCCCCTGTTACGTTAGGATCTTTTTCACGGTGCGGCCCTGACACGGGTTTATTTATATATATATATATTTATATATATACCACACACTGTCGTGATTCTGGCGGCTTCAGCTCTGAATAAAAACCGTACTTTTTTTTTAATACCTTAATAAAGGCGGCCGGGAGGAACTCTATGACTGCTTTCCATGTCTGAGCGGTCCCTCTTAGGCAATCAAAAAGTATTCTTTCAGAATTTTAAAATTGTTTTAGCATCGTATAATCATAATTTAATTATTTTGAACAAATAAATGCTAAAATGTTTTTTTTTTAAATATTACACAATTTATTTTTTCTAATTTTTAGTGTTAAAAATAATTATTTTTTGCAGTTTCAGAGCCAGTTGTCATAGTTTGGGAAGAGTGGTTTGGCGCATCATTTATTAACTGCATTTTTTTCTACTCCTAAACAACTGTATTAAATAACCATAAATAATATTTGGTGATATATTCCCTTGGATTGCTAACTTCCTCGATAATTTTAGAAGAGATACCTTTTCTTACAATAACCAACTAAATCATGATTTTGCTGCAGCCTTCACGGTTGAAAAAGACACCTCTTTTATCTTTGAAAACTTTTTTCGACTACATAATTTAAACTCGATCTACCAAGCTGAGCTATACGCTATATGCCAAGCAATAGACTGGTTTCTAACATCATCTTACTCTTCACTACTTCTATTAACGGACAGCCACTCAGCAAAAGATGCCCTTAATCTAGCCTTCCCCCGTAATCAACTTATTCATCAGATATATGTTAAATTACTAGATTATCCACATAAAACAGTCTACATCAAATGGATCAAACAACACACCGGAACCAGAGGTGATGAAAGAGCCGACACCTTAGGAAAATCAACAACAACATCTACCACGTCTACAATCATCCTTTTTAGTTTTTCCAATCTCAGTGATCAAAAAAGCACTCAAGGATAAAATGCTGTTAGACTGGCAACATTATTGGATTTCATCTGAAAAAGGCCGATTTACTTATAAAATCTTGAATAAAGTGGATTCTGATTTTATCTGCAAAAGTCATATTATTCCATATTATGTTAGTGGACACGGCAGTTTTCCTGCCTTTGTTAATAAAACAGGGTAATGAGACTCTCCTTCCTGCCCATGTGGCAAAGGGATAGGGGACCCGATCCATTACCTTTTCCCAAAATGTTCATTAATGACACATACCTTTGACTTTAAAAGAAACAAAATGTACGTTTCAACCTTAAAAGGATCCTATTTAATACAACAAATTATGCCAAGTTAAGAGCCAACTATAATATTTTTAACAAACATTTTTCATTTATAAAAAAAGACTTTTAACGCTCATCTGTACGATGAACTTTTTACGTCAAGTCACTTAGTTTAAATATTTTACTTTATTTCATTACATTTTGTCATATTGTTTAATAGTCATTTTGATTGTTTTGTCATTTTAATAAAGCTCTGTCATATTATCCTACTATTTATTGTTTACCTTAAATAATTCTCCTATCTTAAATGTTAAGTGTAAATACTCATATTTTAAATGTTAAATTACTAAATAATGAGATGTAATTAAGTACCTATATTAACTTTATTTTATAACATCATTTTAACTATTCATCATCAACTATAACTGTAAAACTTCTCGGGTTTTCTCAATAGTGCAACCATTGTGAATTGCCTGTAATAATCATGTAATTTTCAGCAGGGTCTTCTAGCCTACTGGAGCTTCCGGGCTCGTTCGCGAGTATACTGGAGTCTCCGCGGGGTAGTAGATATGTTTTTTCCCCTCGTGGACTAATCAGCTCCTATACCGAAAGGTTGTCTGTCCACGAGTGGGTGATTAGTGATTAGTGGATTGCTAACTGGTAAATGCTTTAAAATAATTTTGTTATTTTACTATTAAGTTCTAAAAATATTAAAATGTTGCATTGTCACCGGAAACATACCTATGTACATAATTTTTATAGGTACTTCTTTGTTATAGTAGTTCCCGAGGACGAATCGCCGTGCTCGACAGAGATATCTCGACAAGTTTGGTTGTAAAATCTCGTTAAGGGGCCACTGCACTGAAACTCCCCGATCGCGAAATCCCATGTTAACCTATGGGAAAATTTTGAAGCGTGATTCCTCATTACCTAATATAATTATTAAAATACCGTTTTCACCATCGGAAAGTAGACGTCAGATGCCAGTGATGTGCATTTTTAAAACCTGTCTATGTAAATTTTAAGTATTTTTTAAAAAATGATAAAATTTATTCAAATGGATATTTCAAAGTTTATAGGGATTTTTTATGAGCTTAAAATTCACGGAGATAATTTTTAAAAGATCACATCATCGGCATCTGAAGCCTATTTTCTGATAGTGAAAATGGTATTTCAATAATTATATTTGGTAATGAGTAATCGTGCTTGAAAGTTTTTCCATAGGCTAACATGGGATTTCGCGATCGTGAAATTTAAGTGCAGCGGAGCCTTAAGGTATCTACCCACCTTCGGAGGTGATTTTTTGAATTTTTGGAAATTTTCTATTTATACCATTTTTTATGATGACATTTAAGTTAAAACTTTGAAAAAGATGTAAATATTTTAGCAATTACACATAAATGATTTTTTTTAATTGAAAAATAATCAAAATTATATGAAAAATTGACATTATCGAAAAACATAATAATTTAAAACAAAATAATGTTTTAGAATTTTGTATATTGCATAATAAAGATAATAACTTTCTCTAGGAAATAGACTATTTGCATTATTATAGCATCTATATTTCAGATGCTGTGGCAGTTTAAGCTTTGGTGTAATGAACAATTTGTAAAGTTCTTTGCAATTTTGTCACTTACACCTCTGCAAACATAAAACTAATTAGTATATTATCATGAGTGTAGTCTATTCCCTCAATAAACATATGTAAAAGAAGCACACAGATTTTCAAGCCGTTTCATACGTACATTTTTGCTACAGCATGTTTTGCGTAATAGTAAGAATTTGAAAAACTTCATTTTGAGAAAAAGCTAAAAATAACTTTTAAACACAATTCAAAAGCTATAATACCTTTAACTTTAAATGGCTCTAACTCTAGTTCTAATTAAGATACAGACACAAATTAAGCACAATTTGACAGTTAAAAGATTCAATTTTAATATTATTGCAAAAATGAAAAATTGATATTTTGATCAAAATGAAATTTCTGTGTGGCTACCTTAAATGGTTCGCTAAAAAACAGCATGTTTTTATGCTATCGTCATAAGGCCTTTTTCGTTGATAAACCTGAACATTTTCCACATGTTTTCTTTTCTATTGCATGTTGAATTGTTTATCCTTTGTTCGCCTGTATTTATTTTTACAAATATGGAAACAATCTTTGATTTACCTAGTACTCATATGGATGCAATCTCTTTTTTTTTTTTTTTTTTTTTTTTTTTTAAGTTAAGATTTTTACCCAACAAACAGCTAAGCGAATATAATCAATAAAGATAAGTAAATCCCATTATTTCTCTTTTCTCTCCAAAAATGGAAGTAATCAGATTGCCACCCTCTTGAAGAAATTTCAAAATTCAAAATTCAAATTTTAAAATTTAAAATAAAATTAAAAATGGGAATAATTTAAAACATAGCTACACTGTAAATTTTCCAGAACAAACTCGATCACAGTGAATGTGCTGTATCTTTCTTTGGTTTCCTGACTATATTAACATGGAAAATACAGTAGTTGCGTAAAATTAACAGCACAATGTGCTAGCAATTTGGACGCAAAAACAGGACAGCACAAACTGCTGGCGTCCAAATTTCCAGCACATTGTGCTGTTAATTTTACGCAACTACTGTATTTTCCATGTTAATATAGTCAGGAAACCAAAGGAAGATACAGCACATTCACTGTGATCGAGTTTGTGCGCGAGATGAACAGTACTTTGTACTGTAAAAATGTCGTTTTTTTTACAGTGTAATACGGACACTTCTACAAATGAACAGATTTCATTTTTTTAAAAATAATAAATAAAAATCTTTCAGTAGAAAGCTCAGGACAGATTACTGAAAAAACAGCCCTATCTTTTAAATATAAGAGATAGAACTCGTCGAATTTCGACGAAAGAATTTTTTTTAAAGGAAATGATTCATTGATTTTGTAATAAACCTACAAAATTAGTTACTATAAAAAATGCATCTTACATTGTTTAGTCTAACTCTCAAACAAATATTATTTTAAAGTTAGCAAAATACTATTTCTATAAAACTCAGTTGTTCAAATTATTGAAAAATAAACTTTAATCGTATATGTAATCAGTTAAATATAATAAATATAAGTCATTATTATGAGGTTTTCAATTGAGGCTCTTACGCTTGCTATTCCGGAATGAAAAAAAACAGTAAAATTTATTCTACTTTGACATGATCATAGAATCCCCCCCCCCCCCCCCATGAAATCTAAACCTGGCATCATCTTTAACTTCTCAAATTTTTCATACGAGGCTCTCATATCAGTATTTACCCTACATAAAAAAAATTACATTTTAATATAAATTTAACTCCTAACTTGAAGGAACGTTTGTCAGCTACATCTTTTCATGTGAAGAGTCGCACGGTTGAGTTGCTATTCTAATCTCAGTACCGGACAGTAAAAGTTGCCGTAATTTTTGTCTTTTAGACGCATTTGTAATAAGTAAAATATTTAGTTTTATCTAAGTAAATGATCGTTTTCTTTTAAATATTACGTCATGTTTCCTTACTTAAGCATTTCTCATGGTGTCTCAAACCCAGTATCAGCCGAAGGAAAAAAAATATGGAATTGTAACAACTTTAAGAGAAAAATGTGTGCTTTCAATAGCAGTACGTCATTTTCTGTTCACATCATTTTGGGCAAGCATGAACCTGATGGGATTTTGCACCACTAAACTCCATATAACAAACTGACCGTTCAAAACTCACCCGTTGAAACAATAAGAGATCCAATTACCACCACTTTGAAAAAATTCCATAAAAAACTGTTAAAAATTAAATATGAAAATGGGGATTTTTATAAAACAGCTACACTGTAAAAAAAATACTGCCAGTTTTCCAGTAGGAATCGGAAAAATAGTTGCCCTTATCGTACCGGAATAATTTCCGACCCAGCTCGGAATAAAATCCGTAAAAATAAGGAAATAGTCAGTAAAACAGTGTTTTACGGATTTTATTCCGATTTTATGGATTTTATTCCGAGCTGGCTTGGAAATTATTCCGGTACGATAAGGGCAACGATTTTTCCGATTCCTACCGGAAAACTGGCATTATTGTTTTTACAGAGTAGTTGCAGGCACATCTACAAATGAACAGCTTTCAATTAAAATAATTATTAGTAAAATTGGTTCAGTAGAAAGCTCAAGGCAGATGACGAAAGCCTTGTGTTTTAAATATACAGATTTCTTCTTCTACGTTTGTCATTGGAAGTAATGAGTCATATTTACAATTCAGGTTAACTGGGAATTATGGAAAATTACATTAAGAAAATTTTGTTAGTTTGATAAAATTACAGTAGAATGTCTTAAAGAATAGCAATAAAATTTTATTAATCGAGATAATTTTAGACAAAATCTGGGGGAACTTGAGATTATTCTAATTTTGGATTTATTGCCAAGATCATCTGTGATCAGATCTTTGCTTGCTTGTATAATTCGGCGAAGTGAATTCATCCAGGCAAGAATCACAATGTTCTGTAATATAAATTGCTATATTTTCTACAAAGACTTTTGATCTGATCATGAACACTGTAGGTCACTGCTCTTCTTTAAGACGCTCAAAGTTTTTGTAAAACATTGCGCTTTATCAGTGTATGATTTCAAGTACGTTATTTTCTAAAGTGAAGCATTCCCACCTGTGAAGAAGTTCAAAGTCATTGGAGTGAAAATAACGCACTCCTACAAAACATATTTCAGTTTTAAGAATTAAAATAGACGCCTTTTTTATGTAAAATGACGTCATTTGCATGCGCGATGCTTAGAAATTAAAAAAAATTGCAGTAGCGAAAATTGCAAAACCAAAATTTCATCGTGAAGTGTTGTCATTCGCAAAATGACGTCCGCGTTACGCCCTGATATGTTTGTCCTTTATAATATAGATAGATAGATAGATGATACTTCTTTTTCAGAGCAAATGAGAATTATAAAAAATAATTTTTTATTGTATAAAAACATTAATTTCGTTTTGGAGTTTCATAAATACTTTATACTACTAAATAATTTCTTTAATCTGTTTCTTAAGATGCATTCACAGTTTTGATTTTGATATACGAGAAGCAGTTCGAAAACATGTTTCCCCACCTTTTCTTCTCAAGATTTCTTAAAGAAATGGAGACAAACAAGGCATTGGTTTAATGTGAAAGACATTCCTGTGTCATACGAATTGAATATTTCCAACTGAGCGAAAAAATGCCCAGGCCGGGAATCGAACCCAGATCCTTGGCTTACAAGGCCAATGCTTTTTTATTTAAGCTAACTGGGCCGACAACCAGCCAGCATATTTCGCTCAGATAACCTTATTGGTAGGAACATCTGGTCTGTCATGTAGACAGCTCAACAGAATAAACCGCAGGTTAAGGACCTCCATATTAACGATGGATACGTAGATGAACTATTATTTTAACACAGTCAAACTGACTGGTAAAGTTATCATACGAATTGAATATTTCCAACTGAGCGAAAAAATGCCCAGGCCGGGAATCGAACCCAGATCCTTGGCTTACAAGGCCAATGCTTTTCCATTTAAGCTAACTGGGCCGACAACCAGCCAGCATATTTCGCTCAGATAACCTTATTGGTAGGAACATCTGGTCTGTCATGTAGACAGCTCAACAGAATAAACCGCAGGTTAAGGACCCCATATTAACGATGGATACGTAGATGAACTATTATTTTAACACAGTCAAACTGACTGGTAAAGTTATCATACGAATTGAATATTTCCAACTGAGCGAAAAAATGCCCAGGCCGGGAATCGAACCCAGATCCTTGGCTTACAAGGCCAATGCTTTTCCATTTAAGCTAACTGGGCCGACAACCAGCCAGCATATTTCGCTCAGATAACCTTATTGGTAGGAACATCTGGTCTGTCATGTAGACAGCTCAACAGAATAAACCGCAGGTTATTATTAACCTGCGGTTATATGTTAACTGTATTATATATTAACCTGCGGTTTATTCTGTTGAGCTGTCTACATGACAGACCAGATGTTCCTACCAATAAGGTTATCTGAGCGAAATATGCTGGCTGGTTGTCGGCCCAGTTAGCTTAAATGGAAAAGCATTGGCCTTGTAAGCCAAGGATCTGGGTTCGATTCCCGGCCTGGGCATTTTTTCGCTCAGTTGGAAATATTCAATTCGTATGATAACTTTACCAGTCAGTTTGACTGTGTTAAAATAATAGTTCATTCCTGTGTCATTTGGTGTCGTACAACCAAGATACTTGCGCCCTGCTAGAGAAAGCTTCGAATAAGCTGCTGAGGATGTGATCGCCAGATATGTAGAAAAGACCTTGTAGCGATCTCATCTAACTTAATCAGTGTAAAGCGGGTTACTAGCTTAGAGTAACTGGCTTAGCCTTTTGCTAGACGTTAAGGTTCTTGCATACTTATCATGGGATCGCTGGTTCAACTTCGGGGGCTGCCAAATCACTCTCTCATCATTGGTGACCCGGACTTCAACAACTTTCAACACTAACCATCTCATCTCATAACCAACAGATAGCAGCACTAAATAAATCATTCCCTTTACCCAAAAGCCTATGAAACGCTCACAGCGCAAAGCCTGTCCTCTCATGCATCACACATGCGTATGTCAGCATCACTCACGTGTGCAAATCGCTCGTCTGACGTCAACAATCCGCCTATCTCACTGTGGACGGAGTGTGTAGTGATCTCATTGCACTTAATCAGTATAAAACGAGTTACTAGCTTAGAGTAACTGGCTTGACCTTTGCTCGACGCTAGCGCTCTCGCGTACTGATCATGAGATCTCGGCGGAGCCAATTCACACTCTCTTCAACCGCTTTTGCAATCAAAAACAAAGGAGGAAATGATAACTGTTGAGCGGTATGAATGCATCTCGGTGACGAAGGGTGTTGACATCTATAAAGGCACTTTCATGGTGATTGTGGTAATGTGTGTGATCTTGATATCATTGCCACCCTGCTCCTTGCCATCCGCCCTACAGCACCGAGGTGAAGATTAGTGTATAGATTAGTAGTATCTTTTTTGGTCAGCAATTTTCATTGACGGAAAATGTGACTTTCACATTTTCCGTCAATGAAAATTGCTGACCAAAAAAGATACTTTGGCATGATTTAGGAAGTGAGTAAAGCCGCAAAGTAATTCCATTATTTGCAGGACACTATTTTCAATAGGGTGTTTAACATTTTCCATCATACTTGAATAATGTTTATGAATTCGGTTTGTCTGTCCGTGCTCTAACTCGCATAAATATAGTCCGATGACCATGAAATTTATATATGTAATTGGGGTTTACTATGGCATGTGCGTTATTGAAAATGAAGTGTTTAGCATTTCCGGTTCATTTACAGGGGCACTCAAAAGAATTCCGTTACATTACGGTCTATGAGGAAAAATTGTTTGTGGTGTATTTTAATGATATTACGCTATTTTAAACATATTGAAATTGATATATATAACTGAGGTGTACTACACTGTTTTTATTATAGAGCAGCCATACTCAAACTTTTTTTCTCGCGGCCCCCAAACATACGATTGCGATGCTAGGCTGGCCGCAACACACTTATAAATGAGTAATTAAAATAGAAAAAAGAGTAATTAAAATAGAAAAAAGAGTAATTAAAATAGTAAGATAACATAACTAGTATAAGAGAGCAACATAACAAAGTTAATATTATCTGTAGACTTGAACGTTTGTCTCGGAAGAAATGTTACGAGAAAATATTAACACAACAATTTCCAAATGATACACTTTGTGATATATTTCTGTTGCAAATGTCGTAGCCTCGAAATTTGCCTCAAAGTTTGTGGTTCGAAATAGTGGTGTTATAATATTTTGGTACATTTTTTTCCGCGACAAATGTTCAATCCTAAAAAACTGCACTAGCTATATAATAAGTATAAAATGTAATAATATAACAATGCAGAATTTCCAGGTTCTAAAGAGGAAAAAAAAATCTGATTTTCTCTAATAAATCAATCTTTTGCTCCATGCGAAAACTTATTTTCTTTTTAAAATATCGAAACACATATTGCAATAGAAATAATGTTTGATTAGTGTTGAAGATTAAGAAATGTATAGGTACTAGTGTAGCACAAATACAACTACATTTAAAAAGAGTTTTTGACTTAGCAAACGATATTTCGGAAGTTTTTACGTAATTTAAAATTAATTATGAGTAACAGTGCTTACTATAAAAATAAATAAAACAACATTTAATGTAAATAGTTTTTATGAACATCTCGAATTTTGAGATAAGGAATTACGATTAAATGTGTCGGGCCACACATAAAAGGTCGCCAGGCCGCAGGTTGAGTATGGCTGCTATAGAGTATGGTGCGCATAGAATTTATCGTTCATTTCCAGGGACACACAAAAGAATTTGGCTACAGAGGAAAATTAACAGCAATTGAACTACTGAAACCTACGAACAATAATTGTTGGAAGTGCGTTTTCAGTTGTTTTATCCATTTTTAAATTTAACTATTATTTAAATGTTATTCGCTGTTTATGAATTCTATAGATTATATACAGGCCCGCACAAAATTTCTCAACAAGAGCCGTTTATTGGTGGAAATTCCTGCATGGAAATTTTAAACTGCGCTATGCGTTTAACTGAACTAACGTTTAGCGTACTATGTACTATTATACATATATATCCATAGATCATATACAGAGCTGCACAAAAAAACGTATATTTTTTCGACGGTTCATGTACTAGCAGAAATAGGGTTTTCAAATGTATCAGGCGTTTTCCAAAATGTTCATTTAGACATCATATTTTTCCTTAGTAATTTGTGAAGTTTTGTTATAGTATTCTGAATGTACTGGAAAGTGTTTCATGATCCAGACTGCATGCATGATTTTTCGTTATTGTTTAAATATTGGTAAGAGTTATGACAAACACATCAATGTCCTTGGTGATAAGATAAAATAAACCTTCTTCTTTATATCAGCATATTTTTTTCTTGTCTTAAATTAAAACGTTGTCCATAGTATTCTAAGGAAATTTACTTTTCTATTTTCCCTAATTTATTTTTTTTTGAAAATATAATAATTTTTTAATATGCTAAAAATTATAAATAATATAGAAATTAATCAATTTATTTTTATTATTAAATGCAAATATATATGTATATATAAACTGCCAGTTAATCTAAAAACTTGTCGTACTGTTTCTTTCCATCTCAATTCTCTAAGTATTGTAATTTAATAGTTGTAGTTAAAATTTGAGAAATTTATTGGCATAATGCCTTTTAAGGTATTGCTTGAAAAATTTATTTCTTTTTCTCAAAATCAAAATATTGAAAGTTCCAATTTCTTCCAGAAATTTTTTTCTTCCAGAATTTTATAAAACTTGTGACTTGTAAAACTGGATTTAAATTTTAATTCTTCAAAAACCTATATAAAACAATGGCAAAAAACATTTTCAAGAAAAAAAATGCAAGAACATACAAGTTTTATCTTTCAATATTTCCGATATTCATTTGAAAGTATCTCAAAATTCTTTTCTTGTAATTTACTAACAGGTTTCTTTTTCTAATATACCGTAAATGAGGTTACATTATTACATATTGAGCTCAAAAGAGACGGGATGATTGAAGTAGTCGGTGTTTATTTGTCTCTCTTTTTCTATATACTATGAAATACACGATAGTAGATAGAAACGTAGATAAATTGTAATTGAAAGTAATTTTTCCTCTAATGGAACTCTTTTTCAATCGATAATCTATTTTGAGCCAAAATATAATCTTTGAAGTTGTACATTATAACCTGAAGAATTCTTTTTGCCTAAAAATTCAATTACTTGCCGGTCATACAAGGAAAAACCTCATACTCTATAAATAGCCCCACAATTTGTACTTTCTTCTATCTTTACAACAAGAAAGTACTGGATTCGTGAAAATTTTCTAATACCGGTGTTTGACGGATTTACACTTTTTAAGGATCAGAGATTCCAAAAAACATGTTTTTATAAAATGTCTGTCTGTGAGTCTGTGACTCTGTCTGTCTGTCCGTCTGTATGCATGTGACACAAATTTTGTAGGCGCTCTATTTCAAAAACTAATGCACAGAATTAAATAAAAATTTATATTCAGGTTGTCCCTGACATGAATTGATGCTGATTAGTTTTTGATATAAATCGCTCAACAGGTGACGCTGCTATGCTGCATTTTTACGATTTCCGCAACAGCTCTATCTCAAGAACTAATGCACGGATTTTCATAAAACTTCAGATTCGGTTATTCCTTGGCATGAAATGATACTGTTTAGATTTTGTTGCAAATCTCCCAACAGGTGGCGCTACTATGCTGCATTTTCCACGATTTTTGCAACAGATCTATCTCAAAAATTAATGCACGGATTTACATCAAACTTCAGATTCAGTTAATCCTTGATGACATGTTCTGTATTGAAAATGAATTGTGTACCATTTAAGATTCATCTACAGGGACACTCAAAAGTATTCCGTTACATTACGTTCCAATGAAAAATCGTTTCCTGTGTATTTTAATGATATTACACTACTTTAAACATATTGAAATTGATATATTTTGATTATTGTTGTCACTGAGGTGTACTACAAGGTTCTTATTATAGAATAGAATGTGCATAGAATTTATCGCTCATTTACAGGGACATAGAAAATAATTTGGCTACAGACGAAAATGAATAATATATAAATTATTGAAACCTACGAACAATAATTGTTGGAAATGCGTTTTCAGTTGTGGTGCGCATTTTAAAATTTAACTATTTTTTGCATATTACTTGGTTTGTATAAATTCTAAAAACCATATATAAGGTCGCACAAAAGTTCTAAACAAAATCGTTTATTGGCAGAAATTCCTGAATGGAAAGTTTCAACTCTGTTTCTCTGTTTAACTGAACTATTCGTTTAACTGAACTACCTCTTAGCAAACTATTATATATATATGCCCATAAATCATATATAGGACTTCAAAAAAAAGTCTTATAAATTTTGCGGCTATCCATGGACATAGCGGAAATTGTGTTTCAAAAAAGTTATAGTTACGCACTTTTCAAATTCATCTTTCACCTTAGAAAACTATGTTACTTTCTTCTATCTTCAATAGAAGAAAGTATTGTAATCGAAATTTTTTTCGATTTCCGGTTTTTTACTGATTTACACGTTTTAGGGGTCAGAGATCCCACAAAACATGTTTATAGAAAATGTCTGTCTGTCGCCATTGTACCATCAAAAAGTGTATGAAGTTACGCATAGAATTGAACCAAATTTTTATTTTAAGGTTTTGGTTATGGCAAGCAGGTCCTCCCTAAATTTGAAAAAAAATCGCCGGTAGGGGTCGCTGTAATAGCAATTTTTGCGTGATTTTGAATATTGTACCATCAAAAAGTGTGTGAAGTTATGCATAGAATTGAATCAAATTTTTATTTTAAGTTTTTGGCTATAGCAAGCAGGTTCTCCCTTAATTTGGAAAAATTCGGCTGGAAGGGGGCACTGTAATAGTGATGTTTGTACGATTTCGATTATTGTACAATCGAAAAGTGTATGAAGTTATGCATAGAATTGAACCAAAAAATTTTTTTTTAAGTTCGTGGCTATGTCAAGCAGGTCCTTCCTTAATTTGTAAAATATTCGCCGGTAGGGGACGCTGTAATAGCGATTTTTGTGCCATTTTGAATATTGTACCATCGAAAAGTGTATGAAGTTATGCATAGAATTGAACCAAATTTTTTGCGTTTGTTTTTGGTCATGGCAAGAAGGTCCTCCCTGAATTTAGAAAAATTCGGCCGGGGGTGCTATAATTGGGATGTCTGTACCATTTTCATTATTGTCCCATCGAAAGTGTATGAAGTTATGCATAGAATTGAGCCAAATTTTTTGTGTATGTTTCTGGCTATGGCAAGCAAGTCATCCCTGAACTTGAAAAAATTCCGTCGGAAGGGGCTCTATAATTGCGATCTGTGTGCCATTTTGATTATTGTACCATCGAAAAGCGTGTGAAGTTATGCATAGAATTGAACCAAATTTTTTTTGCATGTTTCTGGCTATGACAAGCAAGTCCTCCCTGAATTTGAAAAAAATCTGCCGGAAGGGAGGGCGCTCTAATAGCAAGGTTTGAGCCATTTTCTTTATTGTACCATCGAAAAGTATATGAAATTATGCATACAATTGAACCAAAAATTTTGTGCGTATTTTTGGCTTTGGCCAACAGGTACCCCTTGAATTTTTAAATATTGCGCGGTAAAGGGTCTGTGCGATAGCGATTTTTGTATACGTTTCTTGATTTTTCGTAGTTCTATTGTGCATCGGTGGCTCGTGAAGCGGCGGGCACTGGCTTCCTGCTAAGCCGGCTATTCGCAAACAGCTGATAGCAACAGTATAAGGAAAAACTAATAATTTTAACAAATATCATGATGTAGATTAACTTGTTTTTAGTCCGTTTAATTGACTGAAGAAGAAATTTAAGATGACAATGAAAGTATTGAACTAATAATATGGAACTATTAACATGTTTAACTAGATTTTAAAAGATTAAGTATAAGATAGAAGAAAGTTTTGGGATTGGCCCATCCAACTAGTTTTTTTGTTATAGTACACTTCAAAAAAAAAAAAAAAAAAAAATCCGTTAAAATACGGAAATTGCACTGGCAATCGAGATGCAAGTACTAGATCCGTATTTTAACGTTTTTTTTCCCTAAATTCCAGAAACATTTAGGTTTTTTCACAATTTTTTTCAGTTTTTTCATATTTCTGTATTTAAAGATTTCCGTTTCAAAGGCAAATATAATTTTTCAAGGAGGAACTTATATCTTTATGAATATCATTCTCCACTTTTCAAAGACGGGTTTACATCAAGTTCAGAACATCTCAATTTAATTCAAGCAACTGTTAAGAACCATCACTTACCCCCACGGAATTCGAACTAATGAACTGTCCTCTTCCAGCTTGGTGCCTTTAACGATCAAGCCACAAACACACAGGTTACGTTTTCCAATATCATTACTTATTTCACATACATTTTATGAAGCAAGGGCAAGGTATTAAACAAGGATCGTATTTTCGTAGAGATAATATTTTTCAATTGAGTATACATTGTTAAATGTTTTACACATTGTTTTTTCATAATTTTGAATATTTAGCTTTGAATTATGTTTTACACATTGTTTTTTCATAATTTTGAATATTTAGCTTTCAATTTCATGCATATAAAAGATAAATTTTAGTCTTGAAAATATTACATGCATGAAAAAATGCATTAAGAGTAATGATTGCTTCTGTTTTGGAAGATTTTTAAAATTTTATTTTAATATTATTTTTATTTATTTATTTATTTATTTATTTTTGCATAAATACCAACATATTTTTTTCAAACATGTACTTTTTGAAATTATTTGTGTGATGTTCTACTGTAAATTCAAATAAAGATAATTATTACATGGTATTAAAATAAATTTCCTTTATTACTTATTAAAACTTAACGTTTAAACGACTTGACGTTTTAACGTTTAACGTTTGACGTTAAACGTCAATTTTATAATAATTTCATTATTATATTTCAGGTATGTTTTAAATTTTATGTGTGAATCTGTAAAAATGAATATATTAAAAAGTATTAAAATTAAACTTTTTTTTTTTTTGAAACGTTCTAAAGAGACTTAAAAAAAATAATAGCTTGCTATAAATAAGTCAAACGTTATTTTAAAATCACAATGAAAAATAAACAAACATTTCCTTTTCAATGGTCTCAAACTTAAAAAAAAATAATAATAATAAGATTTTATTTTTTTAAATATCATAAAAATACGTTAGCTTTTTATTAAAAAAAAAAAAGAAAGGAAAGAAGGAAAAATATTACAGCAAGTTGTTTAAAAATACATACTACAGATGGCCCCATAACCTTTATCGGTTTATTTGAAAAGCCATGAAAACCAACACTATTTTCTCAATATTTATACATATCAATACATTATTGGATATATTTTCAATATGGAGCCACATTTAGCCATTAATGAGGTTTCATTGAAAATAATGTCACTGTAAGACAAGTATTTACAACAATTAATTACTTCTCTTTTTAAACACAGCAATTATTTCTAAACTTCATTTACGGAAATTGTACTGTTTCGAAAGCAATACAAAAATATTCCGTAAAATTTATGAAAAACTAACTGGATTTATACGGATTTATAATCTCAAAATATCAATTACGGAAATTGTACTGTTTTCTTAGAAAAATGAAACTATTCCGTTGAACACAGTACAAACGTTCTAAAATTGCAATTATTGAAATTTTGAAAGGGCTAGAAACTTGAAATTTGACATTGTGGTTACTTATAAAATGTAAATGCTCTCTAAGAATTGTTTCCAAAAAATTCCAAATTTAAAAAGGTGAAATGAGCAAAAATCGTTCTAAAAATTTTCTAAATTTTGATTTTTTTTTTTTTTGAATTGTTAAAGATAGAAACTTGAAATTTTTTATGATTGCTGATTATATGATGTAAATACTCTCTAAGAACAGTTGAAAAAAATCAAAATTTAACCCTTAAATGCCTGATTTTTCAAAAATCATTGTAATAATGTTTTTCGGCTTTCATTTTTTAAATAAATCATGGGAAAAATACTTTAAAAAATCATATTATGTTTTAAGTCTAGTTTACGGCTAAAAAAAGTCTGTTACTAATCGGCAATACTGGTGTTTAATTGAAAAAAGAGTTTCCCTTGATAAAATTCTATAATATTAAACACAAAAGAATTTTAGGAACTATAATAAGAAATAAATTTTACTTGCTCACTGCAGGTCAAAATAGGGTATTTCGCAAGCTCCCAAACAAAACAAAAAGAAGAAGTAGCAACAATTGAAAAAAAGAATCTATCTTTATTCTTAAACAGCACAAGTGTTGCCATCTACATGTTGAAAATCGATTTTATAATATTTTCAGAATGTATTTTATTGGCATCATTAGGCATTATAGCTTCAATATTATTCTAATAGTATTTTAGAGCCAAAATTGGGTATGTTGCCGAAAAGCAACACCAGGCATTTAAGAGTTAAAAGGATGAAATAAGCGAAAAGCGTCCTAAAGATGTTCTAAATTACGATGGCTATTGAATTGTTAAGATATAAACTTAAAATTTGACATGATAGATACTTATAATACATAAATTCTTACAAAGAACAGTTTCTAAAAGATTTGAAATTTAAAGGGGTAAAAAGAGCGAAAAGCCTATTCAAAACATTTTAAATTACGATTTCCGTAGAAGCTCAGCAAATACCAAACCGATTTTAAAGTTTATATTGGAAAATTCATTACGGCATTCCCTGTTCGAGTATGTGCTACATTTCATGTTGGTGCCACTACTACCAAAGGGGTGGTACTCCGTCAGACTATAAGCTTGGAATATGGCATAATGGTTACTGTTAGGATGTAAGAACGTTTTCTAAAAAGTTCAAAAGCTTGAAAGAATACTGAAATAAGCGTAAAGGTTTCAAAATTCATTCAAAATTATCATTTATTTAGAATTTGAGTTTTTACAATTAATTATAGCCACATTTTTGCCTAATGCAGTGTAATAATTAAGTTTAATCAAACTATGGCTTAGTTAGTATTTTTTTTTTATTATTCCTAACAGTGCTCTTTTTTCTAATAAAATTAGGCGCACATATACCATATGGCGTTATTCAACAATTATGCGAGCAAAGCCGCGTGTTTTGCTAGTACATTACATATAATTGAGTTTACATTTAACATTTTATCATTACACACCTTAGAAAAAATTAAAATCCCTGTTTCCTTACATGAATACATGAAATTACATAATTCCTTTTTTATCCTTTTAGTAAAGTACATTCCATACTTTGACTGCAGTAATTTAATAAATTTCGCATATTTACCTCAAATTACAAACAATTTCTACTTAATTCGGAATAATTGAAGACATTCTTAAAATAGTCTTCCATTTAAAATACTTATATTAATTAATAGGATAAAGGTAAGGATCAGAATTTCTTTTGGTGTTGCTACAAGATGGGTACTTTAAAAATTATCACGATATTTGACTATTTAATTTGAAGACTTTTTTATCCTCAGCGTAAATGTCTCTATATGTAATTCTTTTTACGATTATTTTTAGAGCAATAGACTGTAGTGAGGTTTTTTTTTTCATTATTTTTTAGATAATAATACAAATGGTGCAGAATTACGATTAATTCATTTTTTTTATTGAATTTGAAATTGTAGGTCTGTATGATTACTATCCGACCTTGATTTTTCCCGCGTGCAGTAGTGATTCTAAGACGGCATCACTGTACACATTGAAAGGAGGCAGCTTAATGCGTATGCTTGATTTTTTTTCCTCGCTTCCCAGCGAACCAGTCATTGCCTGCAGGCGACTCAGATGATCACACACGAGTTCGTCGGATTTTGATTTCTCTCAAGATGACTGAATGAGTTGAACAAAGCTACTGCATTAAATTTCGTCAAAACTTGGTGATTCTCAAAGCGAAATAATTCGTAAGATTCATCAGATGTCATAAGATTCATCAATGTTCCAATTCATTCATCGCACCTGATTCAGACTTTCTTGGCAAAACATAGAATTCCAGTCGTTCTTCAGCTTCCTTACTCTCCAGAAATGGCTCCTTGAGACCTCTGGTTGTTTGCAAAAGAAAAGGCGCCATTGAAAGTATCCCTTTTTGAAGCTAGAGTTGAGATATTTAAAACGTGACTGCGCAGCTGAACACCATTCCTCAAAAAGCCTTCCAGAAATTGTTTCGGCAGTGGAAGAAACGGTGGGTTAAGTCTATGGTGGTATAAGGGGCCTACTTTAAAAGGGATTAAGGTTCCATTCCCGTCTGGGAACTTATATATTTCCTTCGGCCAAAGGTCGGATACTTTTCAGACAGGTCATGCATAATATAAAAACATCATATAGCTCATTTTCAAAATATTGGAATAATTATTTTTTTTTTACAAATTGAAAATATCGTTTGGTAATTTAATGTCTTTTAATGAAATATGCAAATGATATTTTTATTAAGAACTTATTGTTCATTAAACCTATTTATTATCTTAAAATTAATATCATTTTTTGAAAAGATTAATTGGAAAAAAATATTTTGAAAAATCAAAATATTAGAATATTTATTGAAGTGGTTCAAAATATTAGAATATTTCACATTAATTCTCCTTTATTTATCACCAATCCATAACTGGTGGAATCATTGATAAAATCCAGATGATTTTATTTAAAATCAGTATTCTTTTTGGAGTTTGTTTGCTTTTTCGTCTTAAAATGTGTCATATGAGTGGTATTCCTGAATCTATTAAACTTCGTATGGTTGATTTGTATCGGCACGGTAAAAATCTAATATAATCAAAATATTATATAGCGAATTATTTACCTTGTTCGCAATCAAACATTGGTAAAATACTAACACAATATTAAAAAAATGAAAAATTTCAAAATAATCGCCGTAATGGCGGCCGAAAACCAAAAACATCTGCTAGAGATGATAGGAAACCGAAGCGTGTAGAAGCGTATAGATCAACTCAGGTGTACTAAAATATTGTTTTTCAAATTCAAAAATTTCGTGTGCTTTAAGTGACAAGTAAACTTGTCGCTCAACATTATTAAGTTAAAGTGTCAGCATACATTTTATTAAAATGTTCATTTTATTTACTGCTGAAGATGATGTTCATAATTTAAACGTTATTGAATTAGACAATATAACAATATCTGGAATAAGAAAAAAAAATAGATTGTATTTTATTCGGTAAATATCAAAGATTTATGAAATGTTTTAAAACTTGTTGTTACAGCAACATATATTCACTTATGAAACATATTAATTTAAATTGTCTTCAAATACTTTGTAAAATTATTTTAATGAAAATTTTAATACTGCATGTAGTACTGGCAAATAAAAATCTATATGTACCAGAAATATATTAAGAGCACCCAAGTAATGTTGACAGTTATTGTGAAATATAATCTCCAAACAAGGACATTAAAACAATCAAGCTAAGTAAATTGTTTTTCACGTGTCCAATGTGATTTATAAAAGTAATTATCAAAAGTGATTATGATCTGAAGGAAGAAAGTGAAAGTGAAAAGCGATTGCATAATCGTAAACAAACATTTTATTATAAACATTTCATCATGCTCAAGAACTATTGACATTGATAAACTCTTACTTTAAATTACTATAAATATAAATATTGATACAAATAATTTGTTATTAAGATTTATGTCACTAATTTCCTGTTTTTTATTGCTAGTAATATATTATACATGTCTCTCTACTTTCACTTGTAACTTAGACTCTCCAAAGGAGAGATGTATTTCTAAAGCTTTTATTAAATGTTAATTTTCTTTCTATTTAAAAGTTTCCGGACAAATTTAAGTTTTACAAGTCACAAAAAAAGAAAAGCATGTGTCTTTTAAATGACATTGAACAACACACGATCATTACATGTGGATTAAATCAGAAATATAGGAGAAGATGAAGGCATAATTACCCTTACCGACGTGTGATACCAGATAATATACGGATATACATAAATACAAGGTAAGTCCAATTTATCTTACCTATGTTTTGTTTTATATTGAAAAATAGATAGTTTATTTTTGAGGATAAAACCCAACATCACGCAATTACTGTTAGCAACGTTTAAATATTGCTATCAAATTGATTATGAGAGTGAAAAACAATTCTCAATAAAAACATCGTCACTAATTGATTAAAAAAAAATCTGGTAATCCGATAGGGTTATTTATTAGAAAAAATAAAACGAATCTTATTATGGCTTCTACAAAAGATAGCACGACCATTGAAAAATTGAACGCCAACAATTATACAAATTGGCGGTTGAAGGTCGAAATGCTATTGATTCGAGATGAACTTATTGAAGTTATTACGGAAGAGGCCCCCACTCCATTGAACGATGCTTGGACCAAGAAAGACAGAAAATCAAGAGCTTTAATAAATTTGTCCATTGACGACTGTCAAATAGTGCATGTCAAAAATTTAAATACAGCTAGGCAAACATGGGATGCACTTAAACAAATCCATGAGAGATCTGATCTCTCTAGTAAGCTGTACTTGCTTCGAAAATTGTACAGTACAAAATTAACTGAAGATGGCAATGTGACAGGCCACATAACAAAAATTTTAGAGATAGTGGATAAACTGTCAGCCATTGGCGAAAATATAACTGACTCGCACATTTCAGCACTGCTGCTGTGCTCGTTGCTACCGTCCTACGATACCCTAGTTACTGCCCTGAAGGCCAGAGATGAAGCTGAGTTAACCGCACAATTTATAAAAAAGCAAGCTTACGGATGAATATACTCGCAGAGTTGATAATACTGAAAATTCCGAAAACAGCAATAAAGCCTATAAAACACAAGGTAAATTTAATCATTCAGAACAGAAAAGAGGCAGCAATAAGTACTGCTCACACTGTAAAATGAAAAACTACTCAAATAAAGACTGCTGGTTTCTAAAAACGAAAAACAACAACAGTTACACTAATAACAGACACTATAGAAATAAAAACAATTCAACATCACTAGATTATAAAGAAAATAATTTACATAAAAATGCGAAACCTGAAGAAAGAAAACACACAGTAAATGAAAACAACAGTGTCGCTTTACTAACCGAAGAGTCCGAAAATAAAGGCAGTTTTATAGTGGACAGTGGCAGTTCCAGCCACATAGTAAATTCAAAAGAATTCTTTACCAAAATTACAAATAATACTGAAACAAACGTCACAGTCGCTAATGGTAATAAACTGATTACATATGGATCTGGGGAGGTAATAATTCATACAGAAAATAAAAACAAACAAGTTATATTGCGTGACGTACTATACGTTCCTGACATAGAAACTAACCTGCTGTCAGTGAGTAGGGCAACTAAAAACGGTTGCAGAGTCAAATTTGAAAAAGATAAATGTGACATAATTCACGAAGGCGACGTTATACGTCAAGGTAAACTTAAAAATAATCTGTACGAAATACATGTTAGTAAAGATGAAAATCACAAGCACTATCAAAATGTCACCTACAACTGCTCAAATGCAAATTGCATAGATTTGTGGCATAGGCGAATGGGACATAGGAGTTACGACACAATAAAGTCCATGTTATCAAAGGACTTAGTTGAGGGAATTAAAATCAACAACTGCAGACATAATGCGAAATGTGAGGTATGCATCAAGTCAAAAATCAGCGAGACCCCATTTCCTAAATCAGGTGCATATAGAGCTACAAAAAGGCTCGAGTTAGTTCATTCTGATGTATGTGGCCCTATAAATACACCCACAATTGGGGAAAAAAATACTTTGTCACTTTTATCGATGATTATACGCGATTTTGTGTAATTTATTTAATTGCAAATAAAAGTGAGGCTTCAGAGAAATTGAAAGAATACATCTCAATGGTGAAAAACAAATTTGGAAAAATGCCTACTGAGATAAGATCGGACAACGGTGGTGAATATACGAGTAACGAAATCGAAAAATATCTAAAAGAAAATGGGATTCATCATCAGCTCACCGTACCATTTAACCCAAGCCAAAACGGTGTTGCAGAGCGTAAGAATAGGTCGCTACTAGATATGGTTAGATGTATGCTAAATGAAGCAAATCTCCCGCACAAATTATGGGGGAAGCCATATGTACCGCGAATCATTTACAGAACCGGCTACCTTCAAAATCGGTAAGCACCACACCCTATGAATTATGGATGAATAGAAACCCAAATCTGAAATATCTCAAAGTTTTTGGTTGTACTGCATACGCCTACATACACAAATCAAAGAGAGGAAAATTAGACAATAGAGCGGAAAAAGGCACTTTTGTCGGATACGACAGTCACTCTAAGGCGTACAGAATCTATACAAATGACGGAAGAGTAATATTGGCCAGAAGCGTAAAATTTATAGAAAATAAAAATAATCCAGATACTAACGAAACTCTAGATAGAAGAGAATTAATCGCGGAAACAAACAAACAAACACAACAGAAAGACACGAATGAAATGGAAATAGATCTGATACCAACACAAAATGAACTAAGTCCACCACCCGCATCACAACAACAAATTCCACAAGTGAGAAGATCAGAAAGAACGAATAGAGGTGTGCCGCCGGACAGGTTTGCTTATGCAGTCCGGCACGATCCAGTATATGTACCTAACAGTTGGGAAGATATGATGAGTATAGAAAATCCTATAGAAAAACAGAACTGGATAAAAGCGACAGAAGAGGAAATGAATTCCCTTAATGAAAATGAAACCTGGTGTTTAGTTGATCCCCCACAAGGAGCAAGAATAATTGGGTCGAAATGGACTTTTAAAGCGAAATATGACGAATTCGGAAAAATCAAGCGTTACAAAGCGAGATTGGTCGCACAAGGATTTAGACAAAAATATGGAGTAGATTTCGATTAAACTTATGCACCAGTAGTTTCCCATACAAGTTTAAGAGTCTTCATAACTGCCGCAGCATACCACAATCTCAATATTAGGCAGATTGACATCAAAACGGCATTTTTACATGGTGAATTTGAAGAAAATCTTTATGTATCACAACCTAAGTGGTATATAAACACTAGAGAACCCAATAAGCTTTGTAAGTTAAAAAAAGCCCTATATGGACTAAAACAAGCTGCAAGAGCATGGTATTCAAATATTAGTGAAACACTAAAATAAATAAAATTTAAACAGAGCAATGCTGATAATTGCTTATTTATAAGAAAAGAAGGGGAAAACACGATTTATATAGCAGCATACGTGGACGATATACTCATATCAGGAAAAGATGAAAATATAAATGACATAATATATAAACTAAAATCTAAGTACGCACTTGAAGATTTAGGTCAAATTTACAATCACCTCGGGATAAAAATACAAAAGACTCACAGCGGCTTTAAACTAAATCAAACAGCAAAAATAATAGAAATTGAAAAAATTTAATTTAGAAGATTCTAAGCCATATGGCACTCCAATGGAAACAGGCTTTCAACGATTAGACAATGAGGAAACACAAATGCCAAAGAACACTAAGTACCGACAAGCAATGGGTGCGTAGTTATATGTTGCTACAATAAATAGGCCCGATATTTTAGTAGGTGTAAAAATTTTGAGTAGAAAGAACGAAACGCCGTCTGAAAGAGATTGGAAAGGTGTTAAAAGATTAACAAGATATCTCTATTCAACAAAAGACTTAAATTTAGTAATCAGCACGGAAGAACCACCCATTCTGGAAGTATATACTGCTGCAGATTGGGGTGGAGATCTAAAAACAAGAAGATCGACAACGGGCAATTTATTCCTTTTAGGAAAGAATCCAATACAGTGGATAACGAAACGACAAACTTGTGTTGCACAATCATTTGCAGAGGCAGAGTTCGTAACAGCGCCGAGTGCTACACAAGAATTAATATGGCTGCTAAAACTATTAGAAGATCTTGATATACCGCAAACATTGCCTATAGTAATTTGCGAAGACAATAAATCTTGCATAAAAATGATAGAATACGAAAAGTTTTCTAATAAATCGAAGCATATAGATATAAAATATAATGTGACTAAACAGTTGAAAGAAGATAAAATTATTGAATTGCGTTATTGCACAAGCGAGTCAATGACAGCGGACATACTCACGAAACCAGAGCCCAAGTCTGAATTTCTAAATAATAGAAACAAACTGAAATTACAGAACAATCCTCGTTAGGAGATTAAGGGGTGAATTGTTGACAGCTATTGTGAAATATAATCTCTAAACAATGACATTAAAACAATCAAGCTAAGTAAATTGTTTTTCATGTGTCAAATGGGATTTATAAAAGCAATTATCAAAAGTGATTATGATCTGAAGGAAGGAAGTGAAAGTGAAAAGCGATTGCACAATCGTAAACAAACGTTTTATTATAAACATTTCATGATACTCAAGAACTATAGACATTGATAAACTCTTATTTTAAATTACTATAAATATATTGATACAAATAATTTGTTATTAAGATTTATGTCACTAATTTCCTGTTTTTTATTGCTAGTAATATATTATACCCGACTCTCTACTTTCACTTGTAACTCAGACTCTCAAAAGGAGAGATGTATTTTTAAAGCTTTTATTAAATGTTAATTTTCTTTCTATTTAAAAGTTTCCGGACAAATATAAGTTTTACAAGTCACAAAAAAAAAAAAAAAAAAAAAAAAAAAAAAAAAAAAAAAAACATGTGTCTTTTAAATGACATGGAACAACACACGATCATTACATGTGGATTAAATCAGAAATATAGGAGAAGATGAAGGCATAATTACCCTTACCGACGTGTGATACCAGATAATATACGGATATACATAAATACAAGGTAAGCCCAATTTACCTTACCTATGTTTTGTTTTATATTGAAAAATAGATAGTTTATTTTTAAGGATAAAACCGAACATCACGCAATTACTGTTAGCAAAGTTTAAATATTGCTATCAAGTACCATTCCTTATGAAAGGTCGATAAATTATTAATCAACTTATAATGACTTATCCAGATCAACTATGCCCAAGAGGAATTTAACAGGCAGAAATCGCTTATTCAAAAAACTTAAATTGTTGGGAAATTTGCATTTTTAATGATTTCTTAATATGCATCATATAAATAGTGCTTTAGCATAGCCATTTTATAATTCATGGCAAGAGTCCCATAACATGTGCGATGTGCAAGAAAACATGGAAAGTTAATTTGAGCGATAAATCCTTAGGATGTGGTTGTTGCAATCTTCTGGCACTTGGTAAAAACCGTTGGTACTTGGTGTAAAACCGTTTTAAAAGTGTGCAATTCTTGTACCGAAAATGGCGAGAAGAAGGAGTTGAAGTTTCTACATCGACAACATTAAGATGTCTCCATAAATTTAAGTTTGATTCTCGTGTACTGAAAACAAAACCTCTCATGACTGCTAAATGAAAGCGTATAAGATTGAATTGGTGTAAATCAAGACGTTTATGGAGCGAAGAAGATTGGAAAAATATATTATTTAGTGATGAAAGTACATTTTGTGTTTCATATGGTAATCAAGGTATTCGAGTTTGAAGAATGAACCAAGAAGCATTTGATAAACAATGCCTTAATCTTTGCGTAAGATTAGCTGCTAGTGTCATGGTTTGGGGTTGCATGAGTGCAGAAGGACATGGGAAGTTATACATCGTCTACGAAAAGGTTAACTCTCAGATATATCAAGAAATTTTCGAATATTACATGATTCCGTCATCAGAAGATTTATTTGAAGATGATTTCATCCTTCAACAAGATTTAGCGTCACCGCATACCTCGGTATCAACTAGGAATTGGTTCCGCCAACGCAACATTAAGGTACTTCCTTGGCCACCAAACTCACCAGACATTAATCCCATCGAAAACTTCTGGTGTATAATGAAGAAAAAATTCAAGAAAATCCTCCTTCAAATAAAACTGAGTTAGTGGCACGTATAAAGCCTAACTGAGCTACACTGAAAAAAAAGGACTAAAAAATTGTGATTCTACTGGCAATCGGGACGGAAGTACTATTTCCGTCTTTTAACGGACATTTTCCGCAATAAATTCCAGAAATCAGTATTTTTACGGAAATTTTTTCCCATAAATTACAGAAAATTTTCCGTTTCTCTGGAATTTATGGGGGAAAAATTTCCTTTAAAATACGGAAATAGTACTAGCGTCTGGATTGCCAGTAGAACCTCCGTTTTTTAGTCCTTTTTTTTTACAATGTAATATTGATAGAAATGTTTGTAAACACCTTGTATATAGTATCCAAGATCGATTGTACGCTGTTATGAAAGCTAAAGGAGACGCTACAAAATATTAACTACCATTTACTTCCTATTCATATGGTAATATTGTTGCGTAAAATAAAATATTCTAATATTTTGAACCAATCTAAATTTTATTCTAATACTTTGATGTGTTTCAGAAAGCTGTATACCTAATATATTGTACTGTATTTTATATTTTCTAATGTTAAAATCTTATCTAAACATTCCAGATTTAATTTATAAGAAATTTAATTGTATTTACTTAGTATCAAAAATAAATAAATGATAAATAATTTTTTCTTATTACTTTTTCTGAATTATTCTAATATTTTGAATATGAGTTGCAGTAAGATTTATGTTTAAAATTAAATCTATTTAGGTGGATCATTTGACCCGTGTATTACATTGTCAAAATTCTACGAAAGTTTGTCACCACTATTTCAGTTTAAAAATCTGCCATTTGTTTAATGACAGACATAATAGCAGATTTATGTGATTGAATAAGGCTAAGATTATCTTTCGAAACTACTAGTGATAAACACTCGTAGAAGTTTGTAGATATGCACATAATATATTCCACGATTCACCTAATAATTTTAATTTTAAATTTTATGTTATTTATTAAAATTTTCTTTTAAGACGTTAAGTGCCACCTTGATTGACACTAAAGCTGAAAAGTTTACAATGTTTTAAGTAATTTTTAAGAAAGTACAGTCCTGTAATAAATAAAAAGTAAGTAAATTTTAAATAAATTTTCAGTAATTTTTAAAACAATATATATATATATATATATATATATATATATATATAACCATTAATTAAACATAACCTACCACCGTCAATTATTATGAATTAAAGCTGTAAGTATTAAAAAAAAAAAATTATTATAAGAATTATTATGGAAGAAAAAAGAAAAAAGTGGACACCGACAAAAATTGAAAAGCTTATACATTGAATTACGTTATCAAGGGCACAGAATTCAATGATATAAGCAAAATGGTCGTTTTCTGTGGGAAAAATAAGCTAAAGCTAAAAATTATTTTCCCTTGTGCCCGAACAACCATTAAAATCAAGTGAATTGATTAAAAATGAAAGCAGAATAGAAACAAATAATATGAAATGGAAGAATCAATAAAACGTATTTAAATATTTATAGGATATAAAATATAAATAATAAACACCATACCGATTAATATTTCAGTATTTTATAAAAATCCATGCGCACATGTCTACCAGTATATCAAAAAGATTAAGGTGAATAAAACAGTTAAGAAATCACAGTAAATGATACCAAAGGATGCATTTAATACATTTTGAAATAAAATTTGAAATACCTTGTTAAACACATTTAATCTAATATAAAATAAATAGATATTAATTGCATTATTTAAAATGCACTATTAAATTAATTAATAACAGTTTAACAATATCGTCAAAATTTAGCTAAAAATACCCCCTGGTGTATAAATTATAATTGAAATGGAGCTAGAAAAATTAAAAATTAGAGCTATCTTAAAGAGACAAATTTGGTGCTGCCATCTATTATTACTTATATTAAACATCTTTCTCAAGATAAATATTTGTAAGCATTTGAATGTAAATAACTGTTTAAACAGCAAAACCAAACATATCCTTATATATAGAGAATTATAAACCTAATATAAACCACACAATGTATTTAAAAACTATTGTTAATAAAATTTAAAAGCATACAATATATTCTATTAGCTAACTTATTTAAACTAAACTAAGAATTTAAATAATCCTAGAACATTGATAATATATAGCATATAGCTATATGCTATAAAACAAAATAAATTCAGTAATAATTAATATAAATAATTATCAAAAATAATATAAAAATTATTTTTTAATGAATTATACATAAGATAATTATAAAATGAACAGGAAATAAAAAACATGTGGAAGTATATAGAAGGTTAAATGATACTTAAATTCCCATTACTTAAAAAGCACAAATATAGAGTGTGGATTATTTTCAGACATCCATAAAAATACATAAAGTATGAATGTGGGACATTCAAAAACATTAAACCGATAATAAATATTAAAAAGAATAGAGGAATAATAATAAAAATAATTACCCAATTTTAATGCATACAGTATAACTATATTTATATTAAACATACTTATATGTATATTATTCACTATAAGAATGGCATACTATTAGTAATTAATATGATATTGTCCTTAGTAAATTAAAATTTAATAACAAATAATTGTAAATTAGATTAATCAATAATTAAGCTAATTATAATATTAATGAAATTCTCCAATTACATATAAAATATCAAATCAACATCCATATAAAATACGTAACAAAAATATAGTAATAATACAAGAGCCCCCATTTTTTTTAAATAATTAACCATTGCGTATTATCCAGACAACACCACCCTCCTCCGTACTCTAACATCTACCCACCCAACCAACCTATAATATTTTTTTATATTATTTTACAATTTTTAATTTTTTATAGATATTTTTTTATTTTATATTTTTTTTGTAATTTTGTTTACGCATGTGTTAATTTGTTTTAATAGATCATGTAAGAAAAGTACTAATTGTATATTAATGAATATATGAATTTTTTTGGAAAACCATGATTTAATGCATCATAAATTAGTTTTTTAATATTATTGTTAATTATAGGAGAAGAACATAAACATTTTATTCTATATAAATGATTAAGTATTATATTACGAAATACAGAATGATGTAGACAAGATTTAAAATTTGTAAATGTATTAACTGTGAATTTAAATTCTTTACGTTTGTCATATAAATCTGTGATTGTTTTATTGTCTTTTATTGTAATTTTAAGATCTAAGAAGTTAATTGTATTGTTAGATAAACGGTTTTCCGTTAATTCCAAATTAGTGGGATAATCAACTGGAAATCGAGTAATTGCAGATTGATCAGTATCAATTAAAATGATGTCATCAATATAACGATATAAATGTAGATTATTATTAGTAAAATTACGTTCATAATGAGATAAGTATAAGTCTGAGAGTAAACTGGATGTACAACCGCCTTGTGGTATACCGACATGATGTAAATATAAAGTATTATCTTGCAATATGTATAATTATTATAGATAATGAAGTTAGTTAAAGATTTAAAATATGCAATATCTATATTAGATGGTAATTCCAGTTTTTTATAATACTTTTTAAATAATGCATTTATAATTTTATGTAAATCTAATAGGTCTATATTATTAAAAAGATCTTTGAAGTCATATGTCGTTATATTACAAACAGAATGAAGATTTTTTAAAATATTAACAAGTTGATAGCTATTTTTTATACAATGTGTATTATCATTGTTTGTAGTAAGTACATATAATTGATTAAGAATTTTTAAGAGAAGTGTATTGGCTTTATTATTATATGTATTGCAACCAATAGTAACAGTCCTAAATTTAATAGGAGTTTTGTGAAATTTGGGAATAAGAACTAAATATGGATAATTAAAATTAGTAGATAAAATATTTAATAGTTTATAATAACTTCGAATTTTACGATTATTTACAATTACATTTTCATTAGTTTTTTGAAATGACTTATTAGAAGAAATAGAATTTGTAAGAAGTTGGTGATAATATGATTTACACATAATAGCATAATTGTTAGGAGATTTGTCTACATATGTAATAACGAAGTTTTTTTGTAATTTAGTAATTTGTTGGAAATAATGCTTTGTATTAATAGAAACCAAATCAGCAATATTATTTTTTAAAGCCATAGTTAATTTTTCAATTACTAATATCTTCCATTGATTAAAATATTCAATAGGCTTATTATAAGAGATAGAAATTTTATAAATAAAAATATCAATATCATATGTAAACTGTTTGATAATAGATTTAACTTTAAATTTAGATGGAAGTCTATATTTAGTACCATAACCCATTAGTATATATATATATATAGTTTTATATCATATTTTAGACCGACAGTCATCGCTGAATGACGCTTTCTAATCTGAAAGTTCAGTGTCAGTCACAGGTGACTGACGTGGCGCTTAACGTGTTAAACAATCATAAAATGCAGATACTAAGAATAAAAATGTGCAAATTTCTCTGTATCATGGATTATATGACGTTATTACACTTAGATCACTTTTGCAATTTCCTTTATTTCTGGGTAAAAGAGTTTCGCATGTACCCGGAAATTACACTTAAAATCAATTTAATAAACGTGCACTGTAAAAAAAAAAAAAAAAAAAAAAAAAAAAATCCGTAAAGTTAATAAAAATTTTCTAATTTTCTAGGAAACTGGGATTCCTAGAAATTTTTATGTAACGGCAACATAAATTCATGTAACAGATACACTTTTGCACTGTAAATCAAAAAATCTGTAAGGTTATTAAGAATTTTTTAGGAAACTGGGATGCCAAGAACTTTTTATGTAACTGCAACCCTGTATTCAAATAAAATGTTAGTAAGATTACTGTAATTTTAGTAGATTCTTTTGTAAAGCTACAGATTTCTGTAGCTTTACAAAAACTAGTTTTGTAGATTTACATTTTTTTTTTTTTGTACAGTGTACAGATAAAATTTTAGTAAGCATACAGATTTTTATAACTTTAAATCTGCAGAATTACAGATTATTTTAACAGTGTACATTATACTTAAAGTCAGCCCAAAACTCGGCTCAAACACACACACACAAAATATGTCATCCCAAAACCCGACACAAACACGATCCGAATCCTATGCAAAATAAAATTAATTCACATTTTAATAGAATAATGAAAAGTTTGTTTACAATTATATTTCTAATATAAATTTTATCTTTTTTGCATAAAAATGAATGTACACACACATATATATATATATATATATTCATTAATATTCAAATATACACTTTTTCAATTTGAAAAAATATTTAGGACATTCTCCTGAAAAATCGGTTCAACATGAATCTGACACAAAAAGAGTCAAAGACCGACCCGAAGTTTCGACCCGTACCCTAAACATTTAAAGTCAGCCCGTCCCGTAACGCAACATCGTAGCGTCAACCCTAACCGGTCATGATGCTGTAACATACTCTACTGGCTAGTTAGGAAAAATCCTTAACTAAATAAATTTAAAGAGGAATCTTCTCGTTCAGAGTTATCATGAAAAGAACCAAAGCTGGTTATAATTGACTCATTTGCAGCAAGAATCTTGAAGCGTAGTAAACTAACAAATAAATTTCTCGTCTTTTCTTTAGAAATCGGAAACTCTAGCGCAGTGCTTTCTAACCTTTTATTGGCCGCGCCACTCGCATTATTAGTAAAACCATGATGCCCTCCCCTCTCACACGTACATTCTGAAGCAAATATATCTTATTATTTAAAAATGAAATTTATTTACCTAATAGAAGCCTAACAAAGTCTTAAAATAATACCTATTCATATCAAATTTTTTAACTTATCAAAGAGGTGAATTTTCTGTCCCATATGTGTGTTTAATCTAATACTACAAATGCAATGAGACTATACATCTCCACTTTTATGCCAAAAAGAATTTTGTTGTTCATTTCAAACTTACCTCAATATTTAAAAAAAGTGTGATATGGTCTGTATTTTTATCTTCACAAAATGCTTGAAGAGGTTCACATATTTTCATTTAAAATAGGTAATATAGACATATTATAATTCATTTTAATAACTTTTTAAGAGTTGCTGTAAAAGTGTTGGACACTAAATTTCGTTTTTATGAATAAAAAGACACACAAGAACCATTTCAAGATTATGATTTTTATCAATTTTAAGTAGACACTATTTACCTTCAAGTCATTTATCTTTTCCTTCCCGATTATTGTTAATTTATTGCCGTGAATTATCGGATTTTAAAACTGAAATTGTGTTATTATTAATTAATTAAAAATTGAATGAAAAATTAATTAAAATTGTATATCAAACACCGATGCTGGGTTTGTTTGTATCTCATGTTTTTCCGCAGGATTGTGCGCTCATGGAGACTATTATCTTGTGCTGCAGTTGCAGTCTTATCAACATACGTGAGAAGTGCTAAGCTGGGAATCGTCCTCGTAGTTTAAATGGTAAAGTGCTTGGAGTGCTATTCAAAGGTTCCGGGTTCTATTCCAGGCTTGGACATTTTTCTCATTGTTGGTTCTCGCTTCGTTAGCAATGTGATAAACCACGTATTATATATTGAAATTGTATATATTATATATTTATTTACTATATTGGAGACCTGCAGTGCTACCATATACATTCACGTACTATCTACCTATTTCCTTTTTTAATGCTAGTTAAAATTTATAAATTTTATAATGTTGATAGTACCATGTTTAGCTATTTCAAATATTTTATAGGTTAAATATGCTGAAAACAATGAGATTTAGATATTTCCTTAAATAGTTTCATGTAAAAGTTTCTCCATGTTACATAAAGCAGTGCGAATAGAAATAGAATAAATATTCGAAAAAGTTAATTGTAAAATACATTAATAATCAGAAAATTATAAGTAATTAAAAGAATTACAAAAAAGTAACATTAAAGATTTTTCATATAGTTATTCTGGCTTTGATTCCCTTTCAAACTTTTGATTCGGGACTTTTTTTTTAAGCAAAATATTCTTTTAATTTTATTTTTAAATTTTGCAATACTTTTATCTTTTATCGAAAGCATTACTTTTCCATAAAGCTGGAAGCAAATAGGTGAGTTACAAATTTGAAATTGCCCCCCGGTGCCGCGTACGCCCACGTTGGGAACCACTGTTCTAGTGTAATAACAACTTACTTGCTGTACATTTCACAAAGAAGACAACAAAAATTAAAAATATTTCTCAGCATAAGGTTGTCCCTATTTTAATTTCTCATCTTAAATCATATCGAAAGAAAAAATATGCTAGCAGAATGACAGCATTATTGTGATCTAGATAAAAATAGGCATTTCATATGTAACTTATTACTTACGGCAGCTATCCCCAAACTTTATTATTATACGATCCACCACAATGTTTAAAAATTCTTTCCAACTAAAATAAAGTTTCAAATATGCTCACGACCTGTCTAATATGTAGATATATAAAATTTATAACGTAGGTAATGTAGGTGAGAAGAGCTTTGCCACGATATATCGATATATCCCATGATATATACGAGGACAGTAATAGGCATTAGTAATTTGAAAGTGGAGTTAAAATACGGATAAAAAATCAATGCGATTCATGATTCAACGAAGAGTCTGTTTTTGGATAGAAACTTTTAAATTTTAGTCTCAAAAAGACTCTCTAAGCGAAATTTTACAAAAGATTTTGTTTGTCTACATTTTTTCACGACACTTTACTTATATTTACGTTGTTTTTATTATAGTACTACAGCAGGTAAAATTATATATTTTTTAAGTTATGGCCAATCATTATGTGAGAAATCAGTGAGCCGCGACGTATAACATGGGCAACGCTGATCTCTCAAATATATTGGTAAAATAAATTTTCACTGATTTTTGGAGTTCTGAAACCCTATGTCTTTTCTATAGCCCTTTAAGCCCTGACCCGTACAATTGTGCGGGTGATACTAAAGTAAAAGAGGATGACTATGTCATATATTTGTGAGATTTAAAACTAAATCTGCCCATTTATATGAGTTAATTGGTTTCAGATGTTTTGATAAAAGACAACTAGGGGGCACCAACTACGATACAGGTTTAGATTTTCTGCTTTTAAAAAGACTATATCATCTGACAGCAATAAACAAAAAGTATGTACTGTCGTAATTTCTTTTGAATATGATTTTTAGTGTTTGCTTAGATTTAATTTTTCTTTTCATATACTTTATTCATGATTTTAATTGATTTTGTCTTTGATAAATTTAATTAGACTTTACAAATGTTGAAAAACAAATGACCCGCACAATTGTGCGGGTCCAGGATTTACCACTTCCGAAATGGACACAATTCCTAATATATAAAATTTTTATTTTTAAGTTATTTTTTTTAAACTTATGTTTCTAGCCATTTATTTTTTATTAATTACATTTTTAAATCGGATTAATTTTAAATTAACAGGTTTGTACTATTCATGACTTCTATTCAAATTTGATAGTATTAGATACATAATATGCACATGTAACGAACTGTATGTTTCTGCTCTGATTTATAGATGTCTATTATGATAAGTTTTATATGAGTTATATGCATATAACGAGATAGATTTTTAAGTTTGATAAATTCATTCCATTTTGTCGACACAGCAAGTAAACCACCAGGAATAAATAATAAATTATGGAAAGTTCAGCAAATGCTCGACAGATTCCGTAGTGTCTGCTTGAAGTTAACAGGAGATCAGGGAAAATTTTCCATAGATGAGCAGACGATTCCTTTTTTTAGGACGTGCTTAAGTAAAGCAGTATATAAAAAACAAACCTCACTCTGTTGTAACAGTAACACCTGGGATAGTTTTAAATTTTGTAGTATACCAGTGGGAAAGTACACACCTGGTCCACAAGGATTTGGGCTTAGGACCTGCTGTAGTCCTTACTCTGGTTCAGGCCTATGTTTATCTACTTCGATCGGTATTTCAACAAAATAACGCTGCTGAAAAACTAAAAAAAAAGAAATTTGAAGGAACAGGCACAATCCAAACGGAGTTAAGGGCATACCCTTTGTCAAAGCCTCTTAACAGGGGTGCGAGCTTTGAGCACGTCTCAGAAAATGAAATTTGCAACGGTCTGTCCAAAAACAAAAACTGTTTCAAACATTTTCATCGTGGTTGAGGAAAATTATCTCAATAAACAACAACTTTTTTTGCTTAAACTTTTATCTTTAGATATTTGCTCACATAATCCCAAACTACACAATTGTGTAGATTTAGCCCAAAAACGACTGCATTAAGACCGAGTCCGCACAATTGTGCGGGCCCTCCCTTGGCATAACCTGACATCGGATATTTTTTGTAATATTTTTTTTCAATCAAATACGGTCCTATCGATAAGGGGAAACCACTAAAACTTTCAATTTATACCACAAAATCTCCCAGTCATAAAGGGATAGTCGGGCTGAGGTCTGTTGAGTGCGTCTTCTGCAAGAGTTGTATATTTTTGATAAGATCAATATTCTGTGTTTGCATATGCAAAATGTTTGTTTACCAGTAAGATAGCTTTATTAAAAACCTAACAGCAGGTAGCCAGCTTCAATTTGTCTAATGTATAATTACATTTATCATGTTTGAAATATGCGCCAAAAGACAGTTTTAAAATCAATTTTAACTATTTTGAGAATGGGAAGCTATCATAGAATAATCAATTTCTATTTCCAGTCTTTATTTGTACCTATACTATTTGATTACCAGTTCTAAACTTTAAATTTATTTGTCGATCATAGGCATCTGTTGAAGAAAAGGACATATAATGATAGTTCCCGTGATAGATGGATAATCGAAGTTTTACTATATTTTCAAAACGGGTTGTAATATATTATGTATTTTTTTAACATTTTTTCTTCAATACAGAAATGTAAACAAACTGTGCTCTTTCAATGTATATTTAATTCCAATACATATGTATAAATATATATTTTTTTTTACAAGAACATTTTTGCAATTTAAAAACTGCTAACGTTTTAGTTTTCAGAATTGAATCTATTATTTTGTTAAAATAATAAAATGGAAATGTCTTAACCCTCAAAATATCAGAGATGGAAATCTGATAAATCTCTTGGGTTAAAACCTTTTAAAACGTTTGATTTAAAAACATAGATGCTGCTATATTTTTCACTGTACATATATTTCATGCATGGCATTAAACAACGAAATTTGTTTGCAAGAATTTAAAGCATTTTAAGCGCGTAAGCATTTTGAAGCATATTTTAAATCATTTTAAGTCTGTATTACAATCTTTAGTTCGACCAACTATTCATAAAAATTATATAAAAATAATATATTTCTGTAAGAAAGGTTAAAAAATATTTTGATTCTTATTTAGATTTTCAGAAAATAAATTAAATTCCTTGGAGTAATATAACTAACAAAAAATAATGTGTCAAAAATGTATACGCAATTATATTTTCAAACTTTTATCATGCATCAAACACAGCATTAAAATCACGTGCTTTTATAGAAATAAATGTATATGTGAAGAATGTATCCCTGGAGTAGCTAAAGTCTCTTTCCTATATAATGCAATGAAAAATGGAAATGATAAGCCTTTATATCTGTTTCTGACACTTCATTTTTCATTTTGCTATACCGCTTTTCTAAGTTGAGTGATTTTATTCTCAGATATGCCTGGAATGATAGTATGTTTAAAAATAATGAATTTGGGATTAGTCTAAATTTATCTCACATCAAGTGTAAAAGGAAATGACATGATAAGTGTATTAATATCAACAAAAGGAAAACAAAAAAGGTCTTCTTGAATTCATGTGCTTCAAAATACATCGAAGTCTATAAATATAAAAATACAGAATATTTATGAGTTACAAATATTACATTTATGTAAAAAATATGTAAAGCAGAAAATATTTAATTTTTAAACTTGTACACTACTTCTCTTTTAATGAAAAAAAGCCGAATTGAAGTAATTGCTTTTATTTTTCCTATGCATGCAGTACTAGAAAAAGTTTAGAACCACCAACAAAAACAGTAATGTTCTTACTTTAATGAAAAACCAATATCATTGCAAAATTATATACATATAAAGTTATGCAAGTTTTGTTATTTGTTTTAAGTTACAATAATATGTTTTAAAAAATAAGCAAAAGTTAATTTCTACATAACACAACTTAGTGGGAAAAAGTTTAGGACCATCAACAAAAACAGTAAAGCTCTTACTTCAATGAAAAACCAATATCATTGCAAAATTATATACATATAAAGTTATACAAGTTTTGTTATTCGTTTTAAATTACAATAATGTGTTTTAAAAAATAAGCAAAACGTAATTTCTACATAACACAACTTAGTGGAGAAAAGTTTATAACCAGTGATTTAAAATTAAATTGCGCATGTAAATGATTTGTAGATGAATGTTTAGGACCTTGTTTGTTTCCCCTTATCACTGATGACCTCTAATAGACTCTTTGGTGAAGTTTTTAAATGTGGAAATGGGTATTTGTTTCATGTTATCTAAATGACTGCTTTGCATTCAACAATCGAATCAAACTGCGATTGGCATAAACTTGACGAACCAACTTTCCCCACAAGTTTTCTATTGGATTTAGGTCAAGACTTTTAGCTGGAATGTCCAAAGTTTTGATGTGTTTTGCAGATAATCAGCCTGAAGTTTACACAGTCTTGCGAATAGAAGCGTTATCTTGAAACAAATTAAAATTCTGTTTCACAAATTTATATTTAAGAGGAACAAGAATGTTACCAAGATTATCTTGATAGTGAAGGGAGTTCATCTTTGTCTTGGTGAAAACCAAACTTGTTTTTCCATTTGCATTAAAGCCTTCCCAAATGAGGACTGCATCACTTGCGCACGTTGCGTGACTTGAAAAATGATGCTATTAATATCTTAAACTATCTTTTCCATGAAAAGTAAATATTTTTTCTTTAGTAAAAACCAATTTCCGCCACAGATTAAATTTTAAGACACTGGAAGATGCGGATTTCAGTCCTGCATCAATAAGATGCTTTTGTAATTTTGACTTGGCTTTGAGTTTAGCATAATTCAAGCATTTGCAAAATTTTAGCCCATTTCTTACAGTTCTGGACATTACGAAGAATTCTAACGCACATATTATTATAGAAGGATAATTACAATCTTTAACCGTCATTCTAATAACGTTCCTCCGTTAGGAACTTCCAGGAAAATTCCGAGCAATGATTCAAATCAGAAATATATTGGCTGAAGCTGACAATGCTCTGCCAATTGAGTCATACTTTTTTTCACCAACTTGGAAGTTTACAACTTTTATGATTTATTTACCAATTGAATAATTGTGTTAAAAATTAATTTAATACAATTACGTATGCAGCGTTTACTGCAGTTCCAAAAATAACCTTTGATTTATTTTGTTGAGATGATTCAGATATCAGACCAGATGCTGTGATCATTAGAGGTTTGTTGGGTGAATTAGTCCTCCAGATCCATCCTGGATGGCTCAGTTGGTAAATTATTAACAGCTTTAGCCATAACATCCCTGGTTCGAATCCTAGTCCGGACATTTTTTACCCACTTGGAAATTTATAACTGTTAAGCAAAGTGTGTTGAATTTCAGTGCAAGTTTCATATGGAATATTGTTTTTGATTGTAATGGTAATTTGACAAAATAAATTTAATACCAGTGTCAGAAACTCAACTTAAAAAATGACATAGAAATGTGCCGCTAAACTGCGATGACACGCCCGCAGGGCGGCTATACTTACTCAAAAAAAAAAAAAATACACATTAAACTTCAAATTTAAACCAAAACAAATTAATGAATCATAACTTTAATGAAACATTTGTATATACAATTCTTAAACATAAAAACATAACACACTGCTTAACATTTTGACTATGCGCAATGCGCTTAAATTTAGAATATAGAATATTTACACAATTAAATTTAGAACAAACACACAAATATTATACACTATATACATAGAAATAACATTTTCAGAAATAATCATACTATAAAATCTCAAAGAACTCAATCTACTATAAAACGCAAAAGAGGACTCACTTTCAAAAGGGTGGCGCAGTTTAATTGCTTCGATTTTAATTTAGGTTTTAACCTGTGGGCAGACGGTATCTCACCTACTGAATAACTCAATTTTTCGCAGTTAAATTTTATACATCTTATTCGCAGCGAATATTTCAAGGGTGATTAACGCAACAATTTTAAGGGTTATCGGTCAAAACCATCAATATCCGAACCGAACCCTTTTTTCTTTCTTAACTCCGCATTTTCGCAGCAAAAATCCTAGTATCACTCTTCACTAGCTCAGAAACTGCATGTCTGTCCGAATAATAAAATACCTCTACCCTCTTACGTCATATTATTACATTAACCCTAAAAGCGCGCGAAGAGAAAAATGTTATCGTTAGCAAAATAACGGGCGGGAGGAAAAAATTACTTTCGTTAAATGTGAGATTTAAAAACACATGGCCTTTGCTAACATCCTCCCACCTTGATTTTCTTAAAATCAACTATTTTATAACTCACAAAAATTCTTTATATTAGAAATTAAAGTTAAACTGAGCATTACTAAATTAAATAAAATGACATAAAAAACAAAATAATAACTAATTAAACACAATACAATATAAAAATGACATGACATGATAAATTACAGTTCTCAATAACTAAATTAATGAAATAAAAGTCATTATTTACAGTCTTAGATATTATTTCTTACGTGGTTTGAGCAACCTTCCATACCTGGATCTATTTTCCGCTCCAAGGGTGAGCACAGGATCTCCAGCAGTTGAAACTTCTAATGGATAAAGTTTCTGAATTGGTCGTGTCAAACAACCGTTGTTAGTTTTCACCTGTACTACCCTGGAAGCACCATCTCTACTATGGTAGATTTTCACAATTTTGCCCATGGGTCACAACACACGTTTTTTATTCTCAAGTTCGATGAGGACAACGTCCCCCACTTTAAGTTCTTGGCATTTATCACTAGCCTTCTGAACAAGTTGACCCAAATATTCTCTGCGGAAACGATTTCTCAGTTCTTGCCGCAAAGTGTTGCAATAGCTCACACGCACATTCAGTTTGTTGGAATCGATGGAATCTAGATCAGGCACTCCTATTTGTTTTATGTCTTGCAGAAACATGGAGGGTGTCAAAGGTATGAGCTGATCAGAATCATCGGAAATGTAAGTCAATGGACGGCTGTTTATTGTGGCTTCCACATCATAAACTATCGTTAAAAGCTCTTCAAAATTCACAGAGGATCTTCCTAAAATTCGCACGAGTAAAGTCTTAATTGAACGAATAAGACGCTCCCACCATCCCCCCCACCAGGCTGCAGTAGGGGGATTGAACTTCCACTTGATTGGATAACACTCATTTTCAGAGATTTTCTGCCAATCAAGCCTCTTCAATGCATTGTCCGTTCCTCTGAAGTTGGTTCCGTTATCGGAATACACAGTTGACGGACGTCCTCTCCTGGCGATGAATCTTCGGAAAGCTTGCAGGAAGGATTCCGTGCTGAGTGCCGTGAGGGGCTCAAGGTGAATTGCCCTATACACTGCACAAGTGTATAATGCGATCCAGGCTTTTCCTTTTGGCTTTAAAAGTAGAGGCCCACACAGATCAACTCCTGTGGTTTCAAAGACCGCAGAATCCCTTACTCTGTCAAGGGGTAACTGTATTGGAGGCGCAGTTAAAACTTTAGCCGTGAATCTTTTGCATATGACACAACGGTTGACGCAAGATTTTATATTTCTTTTTGAAGAAATGATCCAGTACTGCTGCCTTAATTTGGCAGCCAATATCTGCACACCCGCATGACAATACTGTATATGATATTGCCATATCAAGCAATCAGTTAGGTAATGTTTGGACGGAAGAAGAACTGGATATAAAAAGGACAGTTCATCATCTCGTTCGATGATTTTAGTCTTCACTCGAAGAACATCGTCATCACCTCGCACCACCAGCAAACCATGGACGGAATTTTCTTTCTCGTGAAAATACTTTTTCTGCTCTATACCCCACAGAATCATCTCAGCTTTAGCTTTTTCTTCCACTGTTAGGGTATCAGTATTATAAGAAGGCTTCTTTCTCAGTTTATTCACAAATCGTAACATCCAGCAGAAAACTCTCACTATTTTAGAAAAATTAGAAAAACGTTCGTACCACTCAGGCCTCTCTATTTTCACGTTTAAGGCAATAATTTTTGTTCTTCTTAACTCTGATGCGATTAATTCTTCATCTGGAGAAAATTTAAATTCAGGCCATTCCTTGGGAGTTGCTTTCAGAAATTCAGGCCCCTCCCACCAACCGCATCGCAGCAGATGCTGGGACGTGCAGCCACGAGAGGCTATATCAGCAGGATTCAATTTTCCTGGGATGTGTCTCCAGCATTCTTTCTTCGACAGATTTCGAATCTCCTTGACTCTATTATTTACGAATACACCCCAGTTTTCTTCTCGCTGTATCCAGCAAAGAGCTACAGTCGCATCCGTCCAGTAGTAGATTGGAACTTCTTCCAAGAACACAGCGTCAGAGATTTATTTGGCTAGACGTGCGCCTAAAACACACGCAAGTAACTCGAGGCGCGGAATTGTCACCTTCTTCAATGGAGATACACGAGATTTTGCTGCCACGAACCTCACATGAACCTTTCCGTCGTCTTCACTTCTTAAAAATATAACCGTGGCATAAGCGCTTCTACTGGCGTCACAAAAGACATGTAATGACCAAGTATCTGTTTTTCCATAACCTATGCGACGAGGAAACCTAACCTGGGAAATACTAGACAATCCTTGGTACCACGTTAAGAACCGATTTTTTAATTCATCTGGCAAAGGTAAGTCCCAATTTGCCTTAGTTGCCCATGCTTCTTGAAGTATTAATTTTGCAGGTACCATTATTGGCACAATGAAGCCTAGTGGATCAAATATCGCATGAATTATAGATAAAAGTTTTCTTTTTGATAAGTCTGATGAGATTTGCTCAGGTTTAAAGGGAATTATAAACTCATCATTTAAGTTAATTACATAAATAGAGTTTAAAAAATGATTACATTGGCGTTTGCTTTGATTTTACGGTTTTATCTTTTATAACTTTTATTTCTAAGTCCTTTCGAAATTCAGTAATAAAATAAATCCATTTTATTTTTGGACGGGAACAAATAATGACGATTTTATTAATTTATTTCTTTGAGAGTTTCCTGACAGAATAGGTCGTTTTTAATTTGTCATCAGAGTACAAACACTTAAAAGTTACCGGAATAAATAAAAAAAAAATCTAAACATAGTTCAGAAGTTTGATGAATAATGCGCTCTCCGGAATTATTGTTCTAATAAGATCTTCATCAAGCGACCAGGGAAAAATGGAATTTGTTTCATATCCTTCAAAGGAATTGGTTGCTCATGGAGGGAGTTCAATTAGGATGGTCTTTGAATGGAGGTAAAATTAGTATTGAGCCTATGGGAATAAATTTCATCCCATGAAAAAATGGTCGTTCAGGGAGATGGTCGCTTAATGGAGGTGGTCTCACAGGGAGGTTTCGCTGTATATTATTGAGGTTTACTATCACTTGTGCGATATTTAAAATGGTGCGCGTAGCATTTATAGTTCATTTACAGGGACTATTTCATTATTTCTAACCCTAACAGTTCCAAATAAATCGTAATTTAGAATACTTTTAGAGTGTTTTACGCTCATTTCACCTTTTTAAATTTTAAGCTTTTTTGAAACAGTTCATAGTGAGTATTTACATCTTACACTACGCAAATATACAAGTTTTAAGCTCCTACAATATCACAGAAATTGCAAATTTCGAACGTTTTTTAATCCTGTTGTATCAATATCAAATATAGCTTATATTGGAACAGAACTATGTTGGTCACCAGTATTTTACCGCCATTATTTTCCGCCATTATCAATGCAATATTAAATCCATTTCCTGTATTCATTGAATGAAGTAGTCAAATAAAAACTGCATTTCTCTCCAAGAAAAAGAACACTAAAATTGTTTATGCTGCTTAAGTAGCGATATAATTTGATTTTTGCAACCATTATTTCTTGGAGGAATATCAAACTTTTCCCAAAGAGATATGTATGGAAATATAAAATTATCCATTATTTATAGTCTTTTTTCGCAATACATATATATTTGCAATCAAAATGGACCGATACATCATCAAACACACAAAAATATAGCCAAAAGGATTTTATTTTTAGCATGACAGTCAAGAACGTTGAAATTCTAAATATTCAGCATCACGAACATGTGAGATAAAGTAAATCATAAATAATAATGTATTCGTAAAAAATATATAACTTGCTCAGTGGTGCACATAAACAAGAACTTTTATATGAACTTGTACAATTAAAATTAATGATAAAAACATAAAATCTACGTTTCGAGCTGCTTTTGCAGTCGTCTTCATGATAAAATATGATAGCGAAATGACTAAAAGTCCTGAGATGAAGGCTTCCTGTGCGAGAGACAATTTGTCGAGTCTTGACCAATGACATGAATGCAAAAATACAGTGGCGGTATTCAGTGAGTACCTCACTATTTTCTTAATGAAATAAGTTTGAAATGAATCAAAAGTTCTATTGAGTAACAAGGAGTGTCACCATCTATGCACGAGGGAACAAACCACATTCAAACAAGTTCCTGACAAAAAAGGGAAAACTGAAGCTTTGTGTCCTTTGCATTCATTTACACAGATTTTCTGGTTGATTGGGAGCAATGTTGTGCGTTTGAAAACTCAATGTGGAAACTCAAGTCTTAAGTTTAATACATTTTCTCTGAGTTTTAAAGTGAGTAGGATTCATGTTTTGAAAAGCTAGCTTGAGTAGAGTTACATTCCAAAGTGAGTTTGAGACGAAATTACAACCTTAAATTTCTCGTAATGATGATTTTCACTAACAGGGAATGTTTATTTTAAAAAATAATTCTTAACGTAAAAACCCTTTATCACTTTAAGTCATCTAGCAGAAATCCAGTGTAGAATCCAGAGAAAGCATGTCTGGTAAACTTGGGTGCGGTGATGTGTTTGTAGTGTCTCACAGTCAATCACTTCTGCATGTAGTAATCTGCCTTCTCTACAACCTACAATCCATTGAACACCTTAAAAAGATTTTATAAGACGCCTAGTTTCGAAATTTCATTTGAATTTTAAACAATTTTTCAAAAGAATTTTTTCTTAATCGTTACCTTGATTACCCGAGTTATCTCGGGTTTGCCTGTATTGCAATTAATTATTATACAGAGCAAAACGCGGGCGTAGCAGAATTTGTCAGTACGAGTTGTTTCATAACGTTTTTACTCGGTCTGAAGCTTAAAAAGAAAGAACATATTCTGCTCTGACTGTCAAAAATACTATTATAATAGTATTTTTGACAGTCAAAGCAGAATCTTCTTACATATAAGAAGGTTTTCTTCTATTTATTGGATTTGGCTTTGTTGAATTCTTACATTTTGTATTTTAAATCAAGAGGTTCACGATCACCTAGACAATTTAGAATGGAACTTGTTCAAAAACTATTTGCAGAAAATCGATTTGACGAGTTTTCTGCCGCATCAAAGAGAACTAGCATTAGTCCTTCATCACTTAGTCTAATCTCAAGGCATTTTCCAGATGTTAGTCCTGCTACTGAAAAAAAGAATCCAACGAGACAGCTTCCATAAATGAGATTCCAGTGGTAAGCCAGTAAAGAAAAAGGCCAGGCAGCAGAGTACCGAATGAAAGGTAATAATTTGTGCTCTACGTTGTTTCAAAAACTATCATCCGAAGACCAATATTTAACATTTTATTTGCGATAGATATTTCGGGACATTAAACTGAAGATAAAACTAAATGATTAAATGCTTTTACACCTGTAAAAAATTAATTATTCAACTCAAAACCTTAATATCATGTTTTGTTTCATTTTCACATATTGAATAATGGAATTAAAAAATATGATGATTTTTTGCGATTTAAAAAAAAAAATTGGTAAGGGAAACGATTAACAAGATGGCTGCCGTTTTACCACAATTTGAGAAAAATACAGATAAAAAGAAAGCGACTAAACCTGTACTTCTCTGTAAAGTCTGCATAAATAAATTTTATTTTTAATGAAAGAAATATTTTCTAGAAAATAATATTTTTGATGACTCGATATGAAACACAGTACTTTCAATTTCTTTAGAACTTTACGTACATATGGCTCACTTATGTCTATATGAATGTTCCAAATGCTTTCTTTACAAAGTAACAAAAAAGAACATTTAGTGTTCTTCGATCGTTTCTCTTTTCCTTTTATTTCTTTTGTTTCTTTAAATGTTCTCCGAATAAATGTACAAGAAACTTCCTTGTCAATGTTTTTTATCGATACATCATGATGCAATCGAAGATAGCAATTGCGCCAGCTGAAGTGGAATATCTCAATTCCAGAATGTGTTTAATGGCAAGCTGTACTTAGGCGTATCTTTATCGATTTTTTCCTCTTAATCTCTCTTGAACCAACTTTTATTATGATGTGTTTTATACTTTTAATTTAGTTTTAGGAGCAATTTATCGTTTATGTTTTAGTAGAAATTTTTGTTAGATGTAAATAAGATAAAAGTAAAAATATTAAACTAAATGAGATATTATGATAAACTAATGGCATTCTCGTAAAAGTTAAGTCAAATGTTTTTTAATTTTTGTAATTTTCTATCTATTTTAGTGATTTAATTTATTATAAAATTTACTTTTTGTCGAATAAAAGGACTTTAAAAATTAATACTGCAGTAAAATAAAAATATATTATAATGACAAATTTTTATTGCATTAGGCAAGACAAAAATAAGCAAATGTCATATAATTTATACATAATTAAAAGTGTTTTTTGGATAATTAAACAAAACAGCGCACTTAATGTGATCAAAATAACAGTTACAAATTTAATGCAGTTACTAAAGTTTTGACAGGACACTAATATTTGTATTGCTTTGGTAAGAGAGCAGAAATATAAAGGCCATGTAATGTTCTTAGAACTAAAAAACAATCTCTTTCATTGTTAAAAAAATAAAAATAAAAATAGCACTATTAAGTTCCTTAAAACTTTAATTTCATTGGGTTCATAAATGCCAATATAATGTTCAAAATACTTTCTTAAAATAATTCTAGTCTTGGTGAGTCCGTTATCTTGCCTATTTATATTTTGTATTTTTTGAAATCCTAACCGCATAAATGTACAAGAGATTCTTCGGTACGTATATTGCGTGCCAGAAAAATAGACTGCAAAAAATGCAAAGTGTGCATAAATAAATTTTATTTTTAATGAGAAAATGTTTTCAATAAAATAATATTTTTTGATGACTTGAAACGCGATGATTTCAATTTCTTTATAAACTTTATGTACATATGGCTCACGAATGTCCATATGAATGTTCCAAATGCTTTCTTTAGAAAGTAACAAGAAGGAATATTTTGTGTTCTTCGATCGTTTCTCTCTTCCTTTTTATTTCTTTCAACGCTCTCCGAATAAATGTACAACAAACTTCCTTGTCAATGTTTTTAATCGATGCATCATGATGCAATCGAAGATAACAATTGCGCCAACTGAAGTGGAATATCTCAATTCCAGTATGTGTTTAATGGCAAGCTGTACTTAAGTGTATATTTATCGATTTTTTTCACTTAATCTCCCTTGAACCAACTTTTTATTATGATGTGTTTTATGCTTTTGATTTAGTTTTAGGAACAACTTATCGTTTTTCTTTACAAGAAATTTTTGTTAGAAGTAAATAAGATAAAAGTAAAAATATAAATCTAAATGAAATATTATGATAAACTAAACGCATTCTTATAAAGGTTGAATCAAATATTTTTTATTTTTTGCAATTTTGTATCTACTTGTAACAATTTTATAATTTTAAAACTGAATTTTTGTCGAATAAAAGGATTTTAAAAATTAATACTGCGGTTATTAAAGATGTATATTAATGACAGATATTTATTTCATTAGGGAAGACAAAAAATAGCTAATACCATATAATTTATACATAATTAAATGTGTTTTTTTGGATAATCAAACAAAACAGCCCACTTAATATGACAAAAAACAACAGTTACAAACTCAATAGAGTTACGAAAGTTTTAACACGACGCCAATATTTTTACTGTTTTGGTAAGAGAGCAGAAATATAAAGGCCATGAAATTTTGTTAGGATTAAAAATTAATCTGTTTGATTGTTTACAAGAACGATAAATCAGCATAGATTATGAAACACTATCCAACACATTCAGAGTACTACAACAAAATTTCACAGTTTACTAAGGTGAAAGATGACGCCTAAATGAACAATTTGGAAAACGCACAATACATTTGAGAACCCGATTTTTCTGTTACCATGAATAGTCGCTAAAATGTACGATTTCTCATTACGCAGCCCTTTATATGATCTACAGACATGCATGCATACTAACATAGCACAGATTAAAATTTTCACTCGGCAATTTCCGCCAATAAACGGGTGTTGTTGAGAACTTTTGTTCAACCCTGTATATGATCTATAGAATTTATACACACCAAGTAATATTTAAACAACAGTTACAATCAAAAACGCATATTACAACTGAAAACATTCTTCCAACAATTATTGATCGCAGGCTTCAATCGTTTAAGTATTGCTCATTTTCTTCTACAGCCAAATTCTTTTATCTGTACCAGTAAATAAACGATATGGTCTATGCACACTGCACACCATATTCGATATTTAGAAACGTGTAGTACACCTCAGTGATGTATATCAGTTTCAATATGTTTAAAGTACTGCAAAATAATTAAAATACACGGCAAACGATTTTTCAACATAGACCGTAATGTAAAGGAATTCTTTTGAGCTGCCCAATAAATATACCGAAAATATAACGCACTTCATTTTCAATACCAAACATACCATAGCAAGCACAATAACTTATATAGATTTCATGGTAATCGGACCATATTTATGCGAGTAAGAGCTCGCGAGAAAAATGGCTCCAATTGGTCATCATTAATGGTTTTAATTTGCCTTGTTACGAGGAAAACATTAATAATGAATTTAATTTGAAAACAATGGACTATTATGTTGTTAAAATAAAGTTATAGTAATACAATTTGTTCTTTTTTTTTCGGAAGTAGGGATTCAGTATGAGAAGCAGAGAAAGGAAGTGGAGAACCACACTCTCTTCCCAAAGCTTTAAAAATGTAAGTATTTTGTTTAATTTTGGCAAAATTTAACCATTTTGTACTCACTTAAGGGGACGGTGGACGTTTCGAAAAATTTCTTTTAATTTTCTTAATAGAAATATGAAATTTTGTGTAAATATACATTTAAACAATAGAGGGGTATAGAACACTTAACAAAAATTTCCAATCTTATTAGAATTTTAAGATAATTTAAAAAAAATTAAAATTTTAAAACGAAATTTTAAAATGCTCCTTGCGTCTTAATTTTTTAGATATTTCCTCGATTTTTTTATTTTTATCACCTAAACCTCTTTTACAAATGAATCTGTGTATCGATTTTTTAATCCCTTAAATAGTTAATTTTTCTGAGATATTTTATTGAATTCCATATGAATTTTCATCAAAATTTTGCTTTATAAAAAGTTAAAAATCAAATTTAATTGTCTTAATGAGGTCAATTTTAATATGCATACACAGTTTCTTTTTAAACAATATCAGGATTCTTCCTTATAAGTTTCATGAATTTTGATCAAAAATTAAGTATCAAGGTGCATTTCAAAAATTTAGAAAAAAAGCTGAAAATATCAGTATTGAGAGAAACAGATTTAAAGTATAGTAAAAGGCCAAAAAATCGTTTGTGAACAAAATTAAAACACGTGTAACTTTCCTTAAGGGTGTTCTCAAATCCAAAAGGGCAACTTTCTGACATAAGTTTTAATTTATTTTTGTTCGGAAATGCATGAAACTAGCAGGTGTTGTTCTTCAGATTTTTTTTTTTTTTTTTGCAAACGCAATAGATCTTTTAGAAAATAGTGTCAAAGTTGTCGTTTTGAACTGAAGTTACCGAAGAAAGCAGAAAAATCAGTCTGTAAAGGGCGAAAATTGTGATTGTCACATGATCAAAATCGCTTATAACTCAATAAGTAATTTATTGATAAAAAAATGGAAAATACAGTTCAATTCCAAATCGCTTCCATGGCCAGGCTTTCCAATTTTACATCTTTCCGCTAAAAATGAATTTGTAAATGTGTAAAAACATTTTACGCTTGCTGAGCCGTGTAGTTAACAACAGCCTTAAAATAATCGAATCTGCATGCGGTTTTCCACGAATAACGTAGTACAAATTGGAGAATAATAATACACAGAGAAAGAAATATCGATGTTGGGATCGATTTTTGCTCTAAATTACTCCTAAGGGGACCACATCAATTTGGGAACCGTGCATACATTAAAAAAAAACCGCCTACGATTGCCGACATTTTTGTGTCAGCGCTCAAGCGTAGTATTCAGGGGGAGGTGTTGTGATCTACAATTATGTCATAAAAATTTAACATTGCCAGACTTGAAGTATAAAAAATATAGGATGGTATAGGCTATAATAAATATCGCTCACCCACAAGAAAAGTGACACTTAAAAATTCATTTTGCGTTTTGTTTAATAGGTCTATCACAAGTATGTCTTGCTACGGTGAAAGTTTCATAAGTGTAGTTATACGGAAAATCACTTTATTACGCTATTTGTCCATTCGTGACCACAGGAGAGAGGTGAATTGTGTGGGGAGGTAAATTTATCCAACCCTCCAAACCTCATCATATGCCTTCAAACTTAGGGGTTTTATACTTTTATGCACGTTTTTTCTCCTGCATGAAGAGCTAAGTGGTATAATTTCATGTCACAAAAAAATCGTACAAATTTTCTTTTGCCTCACCTGTGAAATTTACTTTTGTCGAGATGCGTCACTTTTCTTGCGGGTCAGCTATATTATCTCTATCTATTTTTTTTCGAAATTTCACTTAAACGAAGTATAATAAATTCTATAAAAAAATGTCCATTTTTTATTTTAATTTAGTTTTAAAATATTTTAGCTTTGTTTTTTTTTCGAAATGTATGCTCGAAATAAATAGGATTAAAAGTAGAAATGTAAAAGTAAATGAACCTACAGATTGTAATCACAGATTTTGATTATTTTAATATATGTTGTAGGATAGAGACCCCTTAGTCTCATGTTGAACAGATTTTATACAATGCTCCTTATGTCAAGGGGGGGGGGGTCTAATATTATAATATAACTTAAATACTTACTTTGTAAGGGGAAGACTACGTTGGTCGTAACTCTGAAGGTACGGCGTTTGCTTTTGGTTCGCAGGCTCGGGTTCGATCCCGAGACGCGTTAAATTTGTTTTTCTCATTTTTTGTTTTATAAATATATTTGTAATTATAATTTAATAATCTCTATTAAAAATTTTAATATCGAACATTATTTATAATGGTAACATATTTAAATTTTAATTTAGCATTTTTTTAAATTTTTAAATCATTATTACTCATAATTTAGAGAGATTAGAAAAAAAATATCTATTATTGAATAATAAAAATTTCAAAATCGTTACAGAAGCTATTGTGGCGTCATCTAGTTATGATAAAATAAAACATATTCAAATAAAATAAAAATAAAATCAGAAAAATAGATAAAGGGGTAAGCAAAATAATTCAGAGCGCAGGCATATATATTACAAATTAAAAAAAAATTAATATACAAACAATAGGTTATAATTTAATTCTGATGCTAATTTTTAATATAATTATGCTTGTTGTTTAAAAACAGAGTAATATTATGACTGTATTGACTTCCCTTGTTAAGCATAAATGATACATGAAAATACATAAATGAAGTTTCTTTACAATCACGAATTGACACAGTTGTTTCACATCATTGCATCGATAAAGAATGTATGAAATACATTTTAAAAGTGATTAAAAAAAACTAACAGTTTTATGATATTTTATACAACTATTTAGTTACAAGTAAAAAAAATAAATAGGTTAACATTATGTTTGATATACAATATTAAAATTTTTAATTGAGGTTATTAAATTATAATTACACTCATGTCCAAAATTAAGGTCACAAACATAAAATCTGTGAAAACTGATGAACTATTCACTGTGTTGCCACGAAATTTGGCACAGAGGTGTATTACAATGCGAGAAAGAATATAGCAACATAATAATATGGAAAAAACTTTAATTACGAATATAGAAACATAGTACATCAAAAAGTGTTAAATCATGAATCAGAGATATAGCATTTATCTCGTGAAAAGTCTGTCTAATATGGAATGTAACCACCGTGCACTGCTACAAACCTCACAATGAACTCTCATACTGTTTATGAGGGTGCCAATAAATGTTTGTGGCAACAAAGCCCATTCTTCCAAAAGCGCGGTTTTTAAGTCCTGGTGGGTCCTGGGAGGGTTGTTACGCTGTGCAATAGCTCTTCCTAGACCATCCCAAACATGCTCAATAGGATTGAGGTCCAGAGACCTCGAGGGCCAATTCATATGGCGAATATTCTCTTATTCAACAAAATCATCAACAATGTTAGTTTATCTGGCTTCGCATTATCGTCCATAAGCATGAAGTTCGGGCCTACAGCACACCGGAACAACCTCACATAGGTTTCAACGAACACATCCCTATAGCGAGGTGCGTTGACTGTACCCGCATAGAAGACGTGCAGTGGTGTATGATTACCCAACATGATACCGCCCTAGACAAGGATTCCTTTGCCACCAAATCTGTCAATTTCTTTTACGCAGGTGGGATGATAGCCATCTCCACGTTCTCCCCGGATGAAGATTCGACGAGAATCTCTCTTCGTGGTGAATCTCGACTCATCACTAAAAAGAACACGCCCTCATTCTTGTTGTGTCCAAGACTGACGTCTTCGGCTCTATAACAATCGGGTCTCCTGTTGGATGCAGTGAAAAAAACACACAAGATTCGGCGCCGGGCGTTAGGGATGAGGTTCTTAAGCCTATCTAAGGTTGTTCCGGGGTGCTGTAGGCCGGAACTTCATGTTTATGGACGATAATGCGCAGCCGCACAGAGCTCAAATTGTTCATTATTTTCTTGAAGATGAGGATATTCGCCGTTTGAATTGGCTCTCGAGGTCTCCGGACCTCAGTCCTATTGAACATGTTTGGGATGGTCTAGGAAGAGCCATTGCACAACGTAGCACCCTTCACAGAACCCGCCAGGAGTTAAAAGCCGCGCTTTTGGAAGAATGAGTTGTTGTTGCCACAATAAATATTTGTTGCCACAAACATTTATTGAAACCCTCATAAACACATTCCATGTTAGACAGATTTATTCCGAGATAAATGCTTTATCTCTGATTCATGATTTAGCACTTTTTGATATTCCCTGTTTCTTAATTCACAAATAATCTTTTCCATATTTTTATGTTGATATAGTCTTTCTCCCATTTTAATATACCTCCGTGCCAAATTTCGTGGCAACACAGTGTATAGATCATCAGTTTACACAGATTTTATGTTTGTGACCTTAATTTTGGACATGAGTGTACAAGTATATTTATAAAACAATAAACGGTCAAGTGCGAACATTACTCGCGCACAGAGGGTTCCGTAGAATAAATATATGAATTTGTAATTGTATTATATAAAAAAAAGGTGCTAAAAGAATACTAAGACTTTGTAAAAAACTATACAAGATAGGGTTGGGTATAACTGTATATATTAGAAAAGTGTAAATGGGTATACCATGAAAGTTCAAAGAGATATGGAACCTAAACAATATCAAATATAGCTACTCGTATAACTCTTTTTTTAATATTATCCTAATCTGCTTACGATGAACTTAATTCGGTATTGACAATAAAACCAATGCATAGTTAAACTTCATTTGGCATTTCATGAAACTAAATTCAGCGTAGTAATAACCTTTATTTCTACAGTGTAGCTAAAACAGAACCTTTGTTCAAAGTTTAAATTTGGCATTGTGCTAAGCGCGCTTCGAATTGAGGTCTCAAAGTTGCAACGCCGCCTTGGTCAGTGCCGCGTTTTCCCAGATAGGTGTTTAATTAACTTTTAAAGTCACTCGAGGCGTATTGAGAAATACAATCAATGCAAACTATCGTGAATCCCACATTATTTATGCGATTCATTCTAATTAAATCTTTCGAGGGCGATGCCCTTAAAAAACGGACACCTAATTTTAATTCCAAAACAGAGAAACGGCACCAAGAATATTTAAGTAAAAGTTTCCATTTATCATGTACGTGAAAATAAACAAGTTCGCCTTTTCTAATAAATTCGTTTATAAATTCTGGTGTCAGTTCATTATTTCATAAGTTTATAAATAGAATTACTCCGCGCCGGAAAGGATTAAGTGGTCGCAGGACACTTAAAGCTTCAAAATTTAAGAAATTTAATTTTTTTTTTAGATGTTAAACTCCTATCTTTTCTGAATATTTTGATATAATTGTTTCCTTGAAACTCCCATTAGAACAGAAGTTTTGGCTTTTAGAATTATGCCCGCTCAATAGCTGAAGCGGTGTTTCCGAAACTTTAAAGTCATTATTTTCCAAATGGCGTTTTTTGGGCATAACGCGCAGGATACCTCAAAAACTTCTGAATACTTTTTCAGGAAATTTTCAAAATATATATTTCATGTTAGTCTGTATAAACTGAACCTAAAATTTCCTTTTTATTGTTCAAAAAAATAATTTTTAGATGATTTTACTGTTGAAATTTTCAAAATTTTGTATTAGCTAAATGCAACATTGCATTAAAAATATAAAAATGCTTTAAATGCAAATTTATTTAAGTTCAGGGAAATTATTACAATCTGAAGTATATGTAAGCAACGAGATATTCATTCTAGTTGCAATATTTATTTTGTAACCCTGCGCGTAAACTGTTATGCCAATTTTTTTGTTCGACAAATGTCTAACAGTTACGGGCCCCCTATAAATACTAATTCTGTATCTTGCAATTTTTTAAATACATGAAACGAAAGAACATACTTATATCTTTCATCCCAATTAAAATTGTGTTTTAAAATCATATACATTTTAAGACATTAAATGTTGAAAATGGTCTTTTTTTCATTTTTTCCACTTTTTAGAGTCCCGAGACCCCTTAAATTAGTATGTTTTTAACAATTTGACTTTTATTGCTTTTATACTGTTACTGAACATTACATTACACCTATATATCATTAAAAGTTGTTAACTAGGTATACAGTACGCCCCCCGTGTCCTTGTGTATGTCCAAACTGATCGTACTTTTAAGGGTTAATATCTCGGCTAATTACCGATGATTTTGTTCGATTTTTTTCATTATCAACAATGCTTTTATTCTTCTGCAACGATATATACATTCAGCGATGCTCAACAATTTTTCTGGATGCCCGTAAATCGAAATTTGTGTATAACTGAAAAATGCTAATTACTCAAAAACTATGTGACCTAGGGTAATCGCTATAATTTTCCGGCAAGGTTTATATTAACGTCTACTACCTCTAATTTTTTCATAATTTTAGTTTCAGTAGATTCAGTATTAGATGGGGGGGGGGGACATATTTTTGCGCTACATTTTCAACAATATCTTTGAAAATATAATACCTAAAATTAAAAGGAATTTTTTTTTGAGTTCAGCGTTACAAAAGCTTTCACCGGATACCCCACATGATGTACAAAGAAAAGATTTTTTTTTTCAAGTAGCATAATTACCCCTCTACTTTTTTACTAAATATATTTATGAATGTTTATTAATCTGAAAATATGTGGGTCAATGGTCTTTATTACTTCCAACAATTTGAACTTTCCACCTTCCATAGTTTACGAATAAAATGGCTGTGGCAGACAGACAGACAGACACAGGAGTGATCTTATAATGGTTCCGGTTTTACTTTTTAATTTCGGAACCCTAAAAAAAGAGAAAAACAAATGTAGCGCTTTCCGGTATCAAACCCGAACCCACGGCAGAACAACGAGCAAATGCCGTACCATCAAAACTACGACCGAAGCAGTCCTTTCGTTACAAATAAAGTATTGAAGTCATGTTATAATATTAGATGCCCCTGTTTCTCAAGAACTAAGGAGCGTTCTATAAAATCCGTTGAACCTGACGCTAAGGGGTCTCTATCCTACAACATATATTAAAATAATCAAAATCTATGATTACCAAAGTTGGCCCTCTGCTTGTGAGTGAGAAACAGTTTCGTCAAATATTTCAGAGTTTCCGTTTCGTTAAAAATCCCGTGATTTTGAGACGAAATGATTGTCGAAAATAACGAAATGAAGTTCAAGGATTGCTGAATCGCCAAAAGTGAGAGTTTTATTTCTGAAAGTGATGTCACCATACTTTTTCTCTAAACCGCTTTCGTTTTCTAGGAGAGTTACCTAAATTGCAAATCTGAATTTACTATTCATTAAATTAACTTACTTATAACTACAAATGCTTTTTATTGATTTAGAAATAATAACGCAAAAGGCAGTGTTAAAAAATTCTTCATAATTTTATTTCCATGTATGCGAATGTAAATATTCTTAATATATCCTTTTCCAAAAGAATTAAATTCAAAAATGCTTTTAGTGTTTATAAGTCCCTTTTTTCCGTTATAAATTCCGTTTTTCGAAATACTAACCTAATAGAGTGCAAGAAACTCCCATGTAAATGATGTTATAGATGCATCATGATGTAATCGAACTTCAAATGAAGCGGAATTATCTCATTTTTAGAATATACATGGTGCGTCATATGATCGTGCAATCTAAAAAAATCTATAATAAAAAAGTAATACTCGGAAAAAAATTTCGTTTTGCGCGAATATGATCAGAGGTATATTGGACTTCGTTTCCATGTATAGAAAAAAGATTCCAAAAGTAACTCAAAAAGGGCACTCACAGGCCATATTGAGACGTTTTATGGAAATAAGGCTAGCAATAAAACATATGGTTAGAAATGGATTCGCCATTCGATCTCGGCAGAATGCTATCCTTACCAGATCGAGCGTTCAAAACTTTTTTACAAGAATGGTGAATCCACAACTATTGCATTGTGAAAGTCCTTTCGCACGGAAAAGGATTGAAGGCTCAAAAAAAGCTTTATTCCATTGAATGTGATACTGAATTTAGTACGACCGTTTTGAGAAAATAGGAAGTTTGGAGGATCGCCCACGTTTCTCTAGGACACTTTCACTGAAGACTGAGTGATAAGTCGAGGTTATAAATTTGAGTGGCACTCACGATCTCCAGGCCTGACGACTGCCTATTGAACATATTTTACTTTAACCTTTTATGTACTGAATTATGAATTCATGAAAATTTTATCTTCTAAAGCATTTTTCATTAATTGTTTAAACTACATTAGAAGATTTAAATAATCATTTAATAAATTTTAGAAGAATTTTAGAAGGATTGAGGATTTAGAAGGATTAAATAAATTTGAATTTATAGGGATTTTGTGCAATATTCATAATACGACTCAAATCATTTATTTTAAATCTTTTTCTTTGTATTTTGTAGAATTGAGAAATGTACAAATATAATGTTCTTACAATATAAATATAGAAATATTTCCGAATTGAAAAATCCCCAACGGTAAGAAAGCTTAAAAGATGCAAATGCAAAAGAAATCATCCTTTTAAAATATTTTTGTTTTGTGTAACTAATAATGCTTTTGGAACAATCGATCTATTAAATAAATTTTACCACGAGTTAATTTAATGGTACTCCATCAGTAGATAAAGGGTTAAAATAAATGCACAGTTTCATGTTATTGTGATTTGTTTTATTGTCTGTTTGTGTTTGTCTGAATTGCATAATACCACCCAGTATGGCGTGTGAGCGCCCTCTTTCGGTTACTTTTGGAATACATTTTTTATGCATGAAAAAAAATGCAATGTCCTTCTGATCATATATGCGCAAACCGATTATTTTTTCGAGCATTAAATTTCTTATTATGAATTTTTTAAGTTTGCCCGAACTTATGACGCATGCCGTATTTAATGTTAATCTTTTGTTAATAGTACCATCATCCATTCTTTTCTCAAACTCTATTAAATGAAGATACAGTAGCCTCCCGCTTAACCGGCCTACACGGGACCGAGGGGTAGCCGGTTAAGGGAAAATCCGGTTAAAGCGGAGAAGAAAAAAAAATTAAATAATATCTGCGTAATTTAATTAATTAAACCCGTAAGAATACATTTAGTTTTTAAATTTGGGTAGTCTTAAAAAATAACATATTTTCTATATTTTGTGAAATGAATATTATTTATAATTAACGGAATTAAAAGAAAAATATCACTGATAAGAAATAATGAAAAATATTTAAAACAAATTAAATTGTTGAAAATCGTGTCACATACTTTTATAAGAAGTTGAAATTGTTCTATATTATGTATATTTAAGTTAATCAACCATAAAGAAATCAGTGACCTTCTTCTGTTGAAGGCAACATGCCCGGCATTTTGCAGAATTATCTCTCCATCTCTTTAACATCATAAGTTTAACCGAGAAAGCTGTTAGACGCAGCACAGCATATAGCGTAACGCCAACTCTATTGCTTTTGCCCCTTCCCTATGAGGAATTTTAGCATTGTCAACTTTAACTGGATCATCATCAAGATCGTCTTCGTATTGAACAACATCAGTTACTGCCCTAATTATATCCTCCTCAAATAATGTTTCATGCTTGAGATTTTTATCAAACTCAAACAACTCCTATGCATCTACGGTAATCTGTTCTCATCCCTCAAGCTTTTTAAACGTTTGTACAAAACAGTTTGCAGATAGATCATACATTATAGAGTTCTGTGTGGGGGATTGCACTTTTGACCATTAAAAACACAAAATCTCAAATCTTCCGAGGGGACATCTCATTATTCCTGGGGGGACGTTTTCCCCCCTCCTCGGGCCACACCCTAAATTCAACACTGGTGAAGCTCAACGCGTATCCATTTAGAACAGACGTTCTCCTTTCTGAATTCTACTTCCTTTCCCTCGGGATTGCACTTCAACTGGAAAGCGTAAGCTGAATTCCTGAGATCATCATACTTGAATTTTGCCTGATGTTGAGGAAAAAAGTCAGCCGGCTAAAGAGGAGTTCCGGTTAAGAGGAGGCCGGTTAAGAGGGAGGCAACTGTACTTATTTTATATTTTTTTCAGTTTTAGAACTATTTTGTCTTATGTATTTAATATTTTTGCTAGAAGTAAGTAAGATAAATCATAAAAATGTAAACATGAACGATATTATGGTGACAAACCGATGAGTACTACTTTCTATTCTTATCAATATAAAAATATTGATTTATTAGGCCTTTTTTATGTTTCTGATCTTCGAGAAATACGAAATTGTCCTGAATTTTTTAATAACTACGAGGGAAAGTCAGTAAATAGGTATCAAACCAATGTGAGAGGTTGGAAATTAATAGCAAATTGTATCGAAATATGCTAATAGGTTGCAGCACTGTCAAACTGTAACAGACGTTCAGTTTGTTCAGACGTTATTCAATTTCGAATTTTTGAGACAACAGTTGTACAAGATGAGCAGGGGCGTTCAAAAGTTGTTGACAAAGAACGAAGTGGTCGTCCTGTTGAGATTGCGACAGAAAAAACAGTGCGGTAGGTTGAGGAAATGGTTAGAGCTGACAGGCGAACAACAATAGACAGCATTAGCAACTGCAACAGGATGTTCACACGGTTTAGCCTACAGCCGACTGATGCAGACGTTGAATGTGGGGTACACAGATGGCTGAGAGTCCATTCCAAATACTTTTATGCAGCAGGTATTAGAAAACTCATAAAGAGATGGGAAAATGTATCAATGTAAATGACGATAATATAGAGAAATAAACATGTCTTTGAAGTATGTATCTTGGTTTCCCCTTTTTTTTAATGACTTTTGTGACCTACTTACTGACTTGCCCTCGTAAAAAAAGTATTTTTTTATGATTTTAAAATAAAAAACAACGTTTATAAATTTTCTAGCAATTCACTTCCGTATGGTTCATGGATGCCGACAATATAAAGATTCCTAAAACATTCTTTCCAAAAAGAACTAAATATAAAATACTTATAAAAACGAACTAGAACATTTTTAGTGATTGCGGGTCATTTCTGTTATTCCTCTATTCTTGTTTTGTTTCTTGAAACACTTTCCAAATAAATGTGCATGAAACTCCACTGTCAGTGTTTTTATCAATACATCAGTATGAACTCAAACATAACAAATACTTCAGTTGAAGCAGAATACATCAATTCCAGAATGGGCTTATTCGCATTCGTTAGTTAAAAGTATAATTATCGTTTTTCTTTCTAAAACTCTCTTAAACCTGATATTATAAAATGTATGAGGTAAAGCTAATAGAGTCTGCGCACAATTCAAAAGATTAATAATAAAAAATCCAAATATTAATTCTTTGCAAAACTATACATGAATAATTTTGACTTCATTTGTTTTGTACGCATTTCCATTGCTACTTTGTTGTTATGCTCTAATTGTAAAGAACAGCAGTAATAAAATCATGGAAGCTATTTTGCCAATTTGTCCTTACAGGGTTGGTGTCATTGCGCACATGGTCAGGAGAGATTGTTAATAATAATTACTGCAATTAAATTGTTAACAATAATAACCACACTTAAATACATTGTTGTAAGTTTTTATGATCAAATATTATTTTAATAAGAGTGGATATTTCAATCTAATAAATAAAAAGTTGGAAATTGCTCATCAAACGTGGCAAATGAGGTGCGTTCGTACTATAACTAGTTTTATAATAATTTTTTGCACCGCATATTGTACTGAATGTATATTTTAGTGCACTTCATAAGTACATATCAATTTAATTCTGTTCAAAAGGCTGTATGATCATTAAAATGCACTTAGAAAAATGATTTCCAATGGCCTTAATGTAACGGAACACTTTTGACTGTCCCTCTAATTAAACTATACATCCGATTTTCCTAATATTTGAGATGAGTCGACAGCATTTTGCAACAATTATATATTTAAAATTTCAGACTATTCGAAAGTCTGTAACATCATTAAAATGCACTTGCAATAATTTTTTCCCATTTGCCGTAATGTAAAGGAAAAATTTTGACTGTCCCTGTAATTAAACTATACGTCCGATTTTCATAAAATTTGAAATGAGTCGACAACATTTTGCAACGATTATATATTTAAATTTTCAGACTATTCGAAAGGCTGTAACATCAGCAAAATGCACTTGCAATAATTGTTTTCTATTGACCGTAATGTAACGGAAAACTTTTGACTCTCCCTGTAATCAAACTATACATCCAATTTTCTTGAAATTTGAAATGACTCGAAAAAATTTTGCAACAATAATGTACTTAAAATTTCAGATCATTCGGTTGGGTAGTTTTTGCTCGGTTATATGCGGACGGACAGACGGACGGACAGACAGACGGACTGAACGACGACTATAGGTGCTACGCATTTATATAATGACGAACGCACCTAAAAAATTGGAAAAAGGAAGGAATTTTAAGAACAACTGAAGAATTTTAATTAAAGAATAAAAAGAAAGAAAGAGAAAAAGCAAGCATAGAAAAGCTTGTAAAATAATGTTAAGTTACTTGATAACAGGTTTAAGTTAAAATTAGTTCATTTTCATTTCCACAGTTTCAATGTTTTCTTGTTCAAGTTTTTTTACCCTTCTGCTTTAGCTCTTCTAATACATTGAGCTTTCCTGACACTTAATTCATGATGTCTTCGTATAAATGAGGAAAAACTAACATTTCCTACTAACTTCTTAGCAAAAATTAAAAGAACTATTTATTAGAATATTTTTCTTTAGTTAACAAAATTAATTTATTAACAAATTAATTGTTCATAAATTAGCAATGTATATATATATATATATATATATATGTATGTGTGTGTGTGTGTGTGTAATTATTTTAATAATAACTGTATTATTAATTTATTAATAAAATTTTTATCTGTGAAAATATTTTTTTAGCAAAATAATTTATTGCCAAATTTAGTTTCTATTACTATGTGTTTTCCAAAATTAATTCATTCACATGTTTTACATGTAACTTTCATTTTATACAAATTTATCAATAAGCTTCGAAATCTCTCCTTGCGTAGAATCTAATTGGAACAATGCGCTGTGTCACCTCGGTAACAGATGCGCAAACTCTCCAATTTCGGCAAGCAGACTGCGCGGCCTTCTTTTTAAAGATGGCCGCTTCTAAAACGGACCGTTTTAGTGTTCACACTATTAGTCCACGTTAGTAGTTTTTGAAAAAGCGTTTAAGTTTAAAATATTTTGTACTATTGATATTCTATGGAAATTCTGACTAATAGCTATGAAAATTCAAGCACGTACATTGGGGGAAAAAATAGCAAAACTTTATCCTACACGCTCGAAACAATCAATGTGCACATTTAAGTAGACACTCCACTATTGCTGTTAGAGGAGTCTCTGCGCGCTCACACTACTCCATCTCCCCGAGCCTCTTTGTGCGCAATCTCTCCGACCGTGTCATCTCTCCTGTATTTACCTTAAGCTTCATGATCTTTATTAAGTTTTAGAAATATTGTATCGCTATTTATTAATTTTCTTTTAATAGAAATAATTAAGATGTATCGTAAACATGCAATTCTTATATTCTTCTATTTTTATATAAGGACTAAATAGACTATGTAATGAAATATTTTACATTATGTGTCCTTTAACATTTTTTGTTTTCGATTTTCAAAATAGCATTTTGTCTAAAGAAACATTTAAATAATAATTCTTAGTTTGTTCAAGCCGTTCACATATTACTCAAGATATTTATTCTACCAGTAGCGACAGCATAAACGCAAATGCTATCTAAATTATCCACAATGAAAAATGTTTCTTTGATTATATAAATATGAAAGCACTTCTCATAAAGTCTGCCATCTTAAGAATTTCACATATGTATAATTTGTGAATGCAAATATAAATGTTTCAAATACATTCATTTAAAAAAAAAAAGATCTAAACACAAAGTAACTTTTAGCGCTCCTGGATCATTTCTTTTGTCCATTTATTTCTTTTTGTTTTTCGAAAGGCTGTCGTAATAAATGTACATGAAATTCCGGGGCAATGCGTTTTACTAATACATCATGCTGCATTCGAAAATACCGTATACTTTAACTGAAGTTAAATCAAATTATAGAATGTAATTTTGTATGATATATATTTGTATGTATGTATGATTAGAATTCATTTATTAACCATTTGGAAAAATGGTTGTTGTCCTCTTCAGGGTAGGAAATCAAAAGCATATCTGAAGCTTTTTATTGGTTTAATTCGCATTTTATTCGTTTTCTGATTGGTCTATACAGTAATCTGTATTTCCCTTTACTTTCAACAGAGATGGATACTTCTGTTGCCACTATGACAAAAAAGTAATAAATCCTTCTATACATAAAAAAAAGTTTTGATTTGGAAATGGACCAATGAAAATCTGCGTAGATATTCCGGGTAGGTCGCATCCAATTTGAATGCTTAAGCATGACCTTTCATCGTTAATATTAAAAAAACTGTTGCATACAAAAATATGAAAATCAGTGGTATTATAGAGAAATGTTTGATAAACACGCTGATGCAGACAGTTTTCAAATCGAAGAATTATTTTAAGAGATATTTAAGGCTAAAGTTGGACAAAATCGTTCCATTAAAAAGTTTTATTGGAGCAAAAACTATACATGAGAATTTAATCATTTTTAGATCATTTTATACGTTATAAGTTCCCGGTGTGGAGATTGCATTTATTTTTCTTATTTGATCATTTTTTGAGGTCTTATTTCAATTTTAAATTGAAATTTTCAGCATGCCGAGAGATATTTTTTACAAATTTTAGAAAATGTTATTAATTTAAACTGTTGCCAATTGTATAAACAGCGCAAACAATAATGTTTACTTCAAATTAAAAATTTATTTACATGTGACTATTACAAACAGAAAAAAACTTTAAAATTAGAATTAAAGGATTACATGTTAAAAGCAGGAAAATTACGTCATAAGAACCATAGGCACAGATGTCATATACGCGCATATTGGCGCAATTTTTTTCCGACGCCAATTTGGCGAAAACATTAATGGCATAAACAACAACATCCGGGTTACCATATCAAGCAAAATAACGAAACTTTAGCACCAGTTAAGTACCCGTTGCGTATATGAAATTGGCGTCAGAAAAAAATTGCGCCAATATGGGGCGGCGTATATGACATCTATGCCGAACCATATTTGCACTTTAATTTTAAAAGAGAAACAAAATCTGAAAATAAAAAAAAATCATTATTATGCGTTAAAACTTGTAATTTGAGGAAATTACGTCATATTTAAAATGGCACAAAATATAGCAAAACAATTTAAATTGAAAAATATATTTGCGCGAGATATTTTGAGATAATTTTTTCAACTATTATCGTGAATTCGAAGACAGCGCAAATAATATTTTCTTCTAACAACAAAAGTATTTTCACGTGAATATTAATAAGAGAAATAAAACTTTGGTGTAAATTACGTCAGATATGAAACGATACATTTAAAATGAATTATTTAAAAGAACTATCTTATAGCGCTGTTAAAAAATACCTGGAGACAATTACAATGTTTACTTAATTCATTTTACATTAGCTTATTTTCAAATGTTTAACTAATTTTTTTAATTAAATACGAAAACAGCCATTGTATCTCTTAACAGCAGCAGATTTGGCCTTAAAAATCCCCAATCCAAGGAAAACAAATGGAAACCCGTGTACAGAGAGATCGCTACTGTTTATTTTTAATTTTAATTCAATATTTTTAAATCCGATCAAATTAGCGTGCTTTTTGGATTTTGGAGTGCCTGAAAGGGGGTTGGCGAGCGTAGCTCGTAGGGGACAGAGCCCTCTAGTACTACAAAAAATAATTAATAACTCAGAAAAAAAAAATTGAGATACAGCCTTTCAAACAAATTGCATTTAAAAGTACATTTTTTTCTCTATACGACGGTGTAAAAAGTAATATTGTGGGATGTTTAGAAGTTTAAGAATGAAATCTCATTTAAAATTGGAAAAACCTTTTCCCGAACAGCCAATGAAATGCTTGGATAATACGTAAGTTTCAGGTGGATAGTACGTAAATTTCAGGAAATCTGAGGAGTCGCAGGCGATTTTTGTCGCTTGCAACTTTTACGTGCAATAACACGATTAATATTTAATTCATGGCGTACGTAATGTATGATCAACTCCGTGCGATTTTTTATGTCTTAAATTTTAGTCTTCGAAAAAATCGTTTTCCTAATGGTCGTTGTAATTTGTTAAATTGCTTTTTTTTCTTTTTTTTTTTTTTTTTTTTTTTTTTTTTTTGTATTATGCAGGGTGTCCACTCTCAACGATGTCCAATGGCTAATTTCTGAACCGTTAGGCATAACCATATAGTTCCTGTTACAAAAATGTTTTAAATGAGATAAAGAAGTATTTAAAAAAAGATTTGATTCAATAAAAATATTTCTTAAAAAATTACGAAATTTAAACTTTTATACGGTCCCCAGTTCTATGAGTTATTTTTAGTAATATTATTCTATTTCACTAAGAAGTAAGACAAAAATGTCTTTTTCCTCTATGATTAAAAACTGACCGAATAATAGCTGTTTAAGCTTGAAGAATCTTTTTTACTGTGAAATAGGAGTCATTCATAAATTTGCTAGAAATATAAATAATATAATTAATATAATATAAATAATATAAAAAAATAATGGTTGAAAGAAAAATTAGCATCACAATATAAATTTGAAATACATTTTCATTCTGATATATTAAAGAAAAAGATACAACTTGTACTAAAAATATAAGTTAAAATATAACAGAATTTTTCTTAAATGAAATGATGAAATGCGACAGTCGAAATTTTTTACAAGATGATACTCATTTTAAAATACTGTTAAATTATCTAATCTAAAACTTAATTAATAAAAATTAAAGCTATTTAAAAACTTCGTCTGAGTGACTCCCTTCGGCTGCAATGCTGAAATGCACGCGCGAAATAAATCCTTCTGATACTTTAAGTACTTTGTGTACACTGCCTCGAAGCATGGTCCAACTCATGCGTGTTCAGATGCAGAAAATTAGCAGTAGTCATGCAATTCAAAGTTTCATAACTCAGTCAATTTTAATGTTAGATTAATGAGAACTTTTTTGTCTTACTTGTTAGTATATCAGGAAATGTTTACTAAATATCACTTAGAGGACCGGAGCATCGTGTAAAAATTTAAATTTCGTAACTTTAAAAAAAGTATTTTTATTGATCAAAACGACTTTTATTTTTATTTTTATTTTTATTTATTTATTTTTTACTTCATTTAAAACATTTTTGTAATTGAAACTATATGTCTATGAGAAACGGTTTAGCAATTAACCACTGGACACCGTTGAGAATGAATACCCTGTAAGTATATGTTTGTAATCAAATCATCTTTAACTTCTTCTGATTACTTTTGAACAAGCTATTACACTGGTCATCAAAATTAAACGATATTGAGAAAAATATGCTCACTAAGTTATTGTTCCAACCATTGCCCAATACTGCAATTATTTATGTTAATTAAATACTATTGAACTCAAAATTGCACTTCCGCGCATACGTTAGTGTCGGAAATCTTTAAATTAGATAACTGACAATGTGGTGCGCAATGGACGTATTTTGGATATCTGGTCTGTACTGTTGTTTAAATTTAATGTGGTGTCTGAGTGTGATCAGTATTCATTAGTTATGGCTAGAAGGTATCATTTAAGAGAAAGTCAAAAGTGGCGAATAATTGGTAGAATCGAGGAAGGTCAAACACAAATGGAGGTCACCCAATATTTGAATATCCCGCAAAGTGTCATATCAAAACCTTCGAGCCGCCTTTTTAAGCACTGGATCCGTTAATATACAGCCTGGTCAAGGGAAACGAAGAGCAACAACTGCATCCGAAGACCGTTTTATGTCATTGAGGCTCGAAAAAACCGCGAAGCGACTTGAAGAGATTTAGCTTGAGACATTCAGGCTGCCACTGGAACTCGAATTAGCCGTTTTACTGGTGCACGAAGACTTAACAAGTGTGGACTGTATGCGAGAAAACCAATGGTTTGTGTCCCACTCACACCAGCTTCCAAAGGAGCCCGTTTAAACTGTTGCCCTCGTCATGTTCAATGGAGCCAAAAAGACAGGGCTCAAGTATTGTTTAATGACGAGTCCAGATGCAGTCTGAATACTGATTCTAGACGTGTTTTGATCATGAGATAGGAAGGAACACGCAACTTGCCCTTCGCGTGTCCGTGAAATAGCCCGTTCGAGCTTGGTCTTTTTGGCTCCATTGAACATGACGGCTGCAACAGTTTAAACGCGCCCCTTTGGACGCTAGAGTAAGTAGGATACAAACCATTGGTTTTCTCGGACACAGTCTACCCTCGTTAAGCCTTCGTGCAGCAGTAGAACGGCTGATTAGAATTCCTGTGGTAGCCTGAAGGTCTTAAACCAAACCTGTTCTGGTCGCTTCGCGGTTTCTTCGAGACGACAGTGACAGAAAACGGTCTTCGGATGCAGTTGTTGCTCTTTGTCTCTCTTGACCAAGCTGTCTGTCAACGAATCCAGTGTTTAAAAAGGAGCTCGAAGCTCTTGATATGACACTTTGCGGAATATTCAAATCTTGGGCGACCTTCATTTGTGTTTGACCTCCCTCGATTATACCAATTATTCGCCACTTTTGACCTTCACTTAAATTATGCCTTTGAGCCATAACTAATGAATACTGATCACTCGCAGACACCGCATTAAATTTAAATAACACAGCAGACCAGAATTCCAACACACGTCCATTGCGCACCACATTGTCAATCACCTAATTTGCATATTTCTGACGCTAACTTATTCGCGGAAGTGCAAATATATATTCAATAGTATTTAATTGACATAAATAATTACAGCATTGGGCATTGGTTGCAACATTAACTTAGTGAGCATAATGTTCCTCATTATACTTTAATTTTGATGACCAGTGTATAAGAAGATACCTGCTTTATATTTTCTATTTAATATTTCATTCGCTATTATTTAATATAATATTTTATAGAATTTTGTAATTTATGCAGAGAGTTCCAAAATTCAACCGACAAATTAAGAGGGGTGATAGATGGTATCAAGAAGATGAAAAATTACGATAGAACATGTGATCGGAAACCGCGTATTTAATCAAAAATAGAGGATGCTCTGCCTTAATTCAATTTGTGTTGACGGCAATAACTTAAAAAAAACTGAAGTATATTATAACTAGGACTTCCCTCAGAGGGATTAGTCTGAGCGATATTACTGAGAACATAGATTTAATAATAACATGTGGAAGCAAAGAAAATGAGATGTTATCTTTAATTGTCCATATACTGCGATAAACTGAAATGATGAAAATAAACGAATCGTAGAATTACAAAATCTTATGTATAAATTCGTATACACTGTGAACATAAAAAAATGGGAAATCAAACCTTTCAAGACAGCCATGCATGGATATAAAATTGAAAATACGCAATACATTAAAAGTAAAATCGAAAATGAAACACTAAATTACTTATATCGGAATTTTAACTGTATTAAATGATGTCAAGAGCATAATCAGACGCTCCGCACCAATTTGAGTAACTTTAAATGACAAATATATGATGTTTAAAAAGAATGGACTATACTTTATATGGTGTGTGCTCCCCCGGAATAGTTAATATTGTACAATATCTGTTTTCCACAGATGCAATGAGGTTGTCGATAACATTTAAGGAATTCTCTTCTCAAAATCTAATATAGTATCAAAGTACCGAATACATCAACAGTGGCATGCAATGCTTCGTTAGAGTGTGTTTTAGATATGCTCGATCGGATTTAAATGATGAGTGTATGCTGGCCACTACATACGCTGTATTGTTTCATTTTCAAACATATTCTGCACAAGTTGAGCTGTATTTAGCATGTATTAAATAAAAGAAATCGGCAATGATTACAACATAAAGTATGACACAAGATCTAAATATATCGTCTGCATAACTTTTGAGCTGTCAAAGTGTCATTTGAAGTAATTTACAAATCCATGCATATTTATTCAGGAAATCATGCAAGCTAACATACGCCAATATGATCCCGATTATAAAATTTCACCAGAATAAGTTAATATATAAAAAAGCTACTAATGATAATTGAGAATATGACCTTATGATAAAATGTCTAGAAAAATGAATCGGATAAAAAATTCATAACACTTTTAAAACGGCACTTCCCTCTGTTAGTGGCCTTGGCGAGAGAGAGAAAAGCCTAGAGAAGGAACACTTTAACAAGTACTTTCGGGCAACCTACTCACTGTTTCATACAGGTCTTTATTTAATATTTACACAATTTATTTAATGCTAGGTGGGTATCTATCTGTTTTGTTGCATTTAAATTGCATGCTTTGCGGAGGAAATGCAGCATTATGAAACATTTAAAGTTGCTGTACCTAATAATTCCAAATTAATGGTAATTGAGATCGCTTTCCGTTAATTTCATCTTTTTAAATTTCAAATTTTTTAGAAACCATTCATAGAGACAATTGTATATTTTAAAACTAACCCGAAGCAAAATTTCAAGATTTTGGGCTCAGCAGTAACACAGAAATAGAAAATTTTTGAAAGTTTTTTGTTTTTGCACTGTTTTATATAGCGACATTTTTAGAAATTGTTCTATTGCGAGAATTTACGTCATGATAAATACAGCCATGCCAATTTTCATGTTTATATTCCTAACAATTCCATGTACTTCGTTACTTAGATCATCTTTAGATCTTTTCCCGCTTTGTTTAGTCTTTCTATTTTTTAGAATTCGTTCTACACCGAGCATTTACATCTTATTAATTACTACCATGCCAAAGTTCTAGTTTCTAACCCCAACAGTATCCCAAAAATTTCAGTATTCCAAATAAATCATAGTTTAGAAACTTTCTAGAAATTTTTACGTTTATCCGTCAAATTGAACCTTTTAGAGAGCGTTCATTACGAGTATTTACATCTTAAAAGTAGCTACCGCACCAAATTTAAAGTTTCTAACCCAATCAATATCACAGAAATCGCAATTTTAGAACTTTTTTGCTCCTGCATTCACGTAGGTTCTTGCACTGACATAAAATAGTCTTTTTTTCGGAGCAGAGATGGCCACCAACATTTTTTTTTTAAGTTGGCTATGTAGTTTCAGAGATAACACCTCACAAACGTACAAGCATTAATAATATTATATACTTTATAATATTATAACGCTTTATAATATTACCATTAGACGTACAGATACAAAAGCCATTTATCTGTTACAAACTGAAGGTCCGGCGTTGCCCAGAATTTGAAGGATGTTTGTTCTGAAAAATCAATTTCAAAATTTAACACACAACACAAAACAAACATTAAAAAAAGCAGTCGAAATGTTGTATGAATGAATCATATAAAAACGCTACATAAAAATGTATAAATGTATATAACAGACGCAAAAGAATACAGCTATAAATGAACTTATTTCAATTTATAATTGGAGCAATAATGTTAAAATAGTCCAATATTTCCCTAATCGGGTTTTTATCATGCTTCAATACATTTTTCACACTCATATGACATTATACTATATCCACCACGTCCTTTATATTTCCAATATGACGTAATATTTTCCTCTTTCACGTGGAAACCTTGAAATAGAAAAATTATGAAGTTATATTCATTTTCATTTAAATTCGTCAAACCATTTATTTCATTTTCACATTTCACGTGAATATCTTGCAATAGAAAAGTTATGACGTAATATTCACCTTTTTTAAAAATTCGTCAAACTATTTATTTCATTTTCATATTTCACGTGGAAATATTGCAGTAGAAAATTAATTGTTGTAGTAATAATTTTATTGTGTTTTTTAATTGTTGGCAACTGCTATAACGAAAAATGTTTAAATTTGATAAGAAATTGCTGTTAAATTGGTGGTTTTTTAATAATTAAAAATTAACTATAAATTATTTCGATTCCGGATTACTTTAGTTGCCTCGGCCATGTTTTAATACACATGTACGTATCTTTTCACAATTTTGGCTTCCAAATTGTGGATTTTTATAGAATTACAAACAGACAGATAGACAAGTTTTCATTTTTATATATCTCTCTATTCTAAAAAAAGTAACTAACGCTGTCACTGCCGCCGCCGCCGGTTTTGAATTTTTTGTGACCGGAGGTCTTTCTTCGTTAATATTAAGAAAACTATTGCATACAAAAAATATGAAAATCAGTGGTATTATAGCGAAATGTTTGATCAACACGCTAATGCATACAGTTTTCAAATCGAAGAATTATTTTAAGAGATATTTAATGCTAAAGTTGGACAAAATCGTTCCACTAAAAAAGTTTTATAGGAGCAAACACTATACATGAGAATTTAATCATTTTTAGATCATTTTATTCAATAGAAAATCCCGGTGTGCAGATTTCATTAATTTTTTTTTAATGTGATTCATTATTTGAGGTTTTATTTCTATTTTAAATTCAAATATTCAGCATCTTGACTGATATTTTTTACATATTTTAGAAAATGGTATTAATTTAAACTGTTGCCAACTGTATAAACAGCGCAAACAATAATGTTTGCTTCAAATAAAAAAAATATTTACACGTTACTATTATAAACAGAAAAAAACCTTCAAATTAGAATTAAATAATTAGGTATAAAAAGCAGGCACTTATTGGAAATTACCCCATTAAAACTATATTTACATGTGAATTTTGAAAGAGAAAGGATATTGTAAAATAAATTCATTAACATGCGTTAGAAGTCTGAAATAGAAGAAATTGCGTCACATTACACTTATTATGCAAAATGAACAAAAAATAGTATTGCAAAACAGTTTAAATTTAAAAATTGCGCGAGACAAAATATTAGAGGTTAAATATTAGATTTGTTCAAAATTTTATTATTTGTCGTTTGATGTGAGGTGTTCAGCTATAAGTATGCAAATTTTCATGTCTCCAACATAATTAGGGGCTGAGTTAGAAAAATTGCTTAAAATACACATATTAGATCCCAGAGGGTTAAATATTAGACTTTTTCAAAATTTTATGATTTATCGTGTTATCGCAAGTGTTCAGCTATAAGTATGCAAACTTTCATGTCTCCAACTTAATTAGTGGCTGAGTTAGAAAAATTGCTTAAAATACACAATTTAGAGCCCAGAGGGTTAAATATTAGACCTTTTTCAAAATTTTATTATTTGTCGTTTGATGTGAGGATTTCAGCTATAAGTATGCAAAATTTCATGTCTCCAACTTAATTAGGAGCTGAGTTAGAAAAATTGTTTAAAATACACAAGTTAGAGCCCAGGGGGTTAAATATTGGACTTTTTCAAAATTTTATTATTTGTCGTTTGATGTAAGGTGTTCAGCTATAAGTATGCAAACTTTCATGTCTCCAACTTAATTAGGGGCTGAGGTAGAAAAATTGCTTTAAATACACAAGTTAGAGCGCATAGGGTTAAATATTAAACCTTTTTCAAAATTTTATTATTTGTCGTTTGATGTGAGATGTTTAGCTATAAGTATGCAAAATTTCATGCCTCCAACCTAATTAAATTAGGGGCTGAGTTAGAAAAATTGCTTAAAATACACAAGTTAGAGCCCAGAGGGTTAAATATTAGACTTTTTCAAAATTTTATTATTTGCCGTTTGATGTGTGGTGTTCAGCTATAAGTATGCAAATTTTCAAGTCTCCGACATGTATAGTTTCTGAGAACGGGCTCTGTGACAGACGGACAGACAGACAGGCAAAGGAGTGAGACAGGTAGGGTTTCGTTAGATGAACAAAACTCTAAAAACATGCTGCGGATGACTGTAACAACATCCTAAAATTACATTACCATCAGCAATCTACCAATCCCGAATTTTGTTTATATTCATTTCATATATTCTTATTCTTTTGTGTGGCCCTGTAAAATAACTATCAATATTATATACAGTAAAACCTCTGAATAGCGAACACCTCGGGAGGGCAGAATTTGTCCTCTATTTGGAGGTGTCCACTACTGAGAGTAAAAAATGTACAGTTATTTAAGCGTTGGTAATCGAAAAAATGCCCCCTAAATAGAGGTGTCCACTAATCGGGTGTGTCCGTTATGGCGGTTTTACTGCATAATAATATCATCCTTTACAAGAAAATTGCATGCTGTATGATAGACAGACAGACATCCAGAGAAAGATAACCTCCCGGAGCAATAAACAGTCATGCCTTTTGTTTTAATCATCCACAATTGTATGTCATACAACAGGCCAGATTTTATACAACAGGCTAAAAACGGTCACCGTGGTACGAAGTACTGTATTATTATTTGTTTGCCCACCAAAACTGGTTGCCACGGGTTGTTGCAAGGTTTGTAATCACGTGGTTGAAACTGATCTATTCAATATTAATGCGTTCGTTTTTTTTTTTTTTTTTGCTCCATGTGTTCAAACCAGTTGTCTACGAAAACATCAACCGGTGAAAGTGACGCACACCAAATTTCTGTGACGTATGCAGATAAATTGCGCTTTTTTATCAGTTTTTTACTTTCTTCTATCTTCAATAGAAGAAAGTATTGTAATCGAAATTTTTTTCGACTTCCGGTTTTCGACGGATTTACATGTTTTAGGGGTCAGAGATTCCAAAAAACATGTTTATAGAAAATGTCTGTCTGTCTGTGTGTCCGTCTGTCCGTCTGTCCGTCCGTCCGTCTGTCCGTCTGTCTGTCGCCATTGTACCATCAAAAAGTGTATGAAGTTATGCATAGAATTAAACCAAAATTTTATTTTATGTTTTTGGCTATGGCAAGCAGGTCCTCCTAGAATTTGGAAAAAATTCGCCGGTAGGGGGCGCTGATATAGCAAGTTTTGTGCGATTTTGAATATTGTACCATCCAAATGTGTATGGAATTATGCATGGAATTGAACCAAATTTTTATTTTAAGTTTTTGGATATGGAAAGCAGGTCCTCCCTGAATTTGGAAAAAATTCGCCGGTAGGGGGCGCTGTAAATGCGATTTTTGTGCGATTTTTAATATTGTACCATCCAAAAGTGTATGAAGTTATGCATAGAATTGAACCAAATTTTTATTTTAAGTTTTTGGCTATGGCAAGCTGGTCCTCCCTGAATTTGGAAAAAATTCACCGGTAGGGGGCGCTGTAATAGCGATTTTTGTGCGATTTTGAATGTTGTACCGTCCAAAAGCGTATGAAGTTATGCATAGAATTGAACCAAATTTTTATTTTAAGTTTTTGGATATGGCAAGCAGGTCCTCCCTGAATTTGCAAAAAATTCGCCGTTAGGGGGCGCTGTAATAGTGATTTTTGTGCGATTTTGAATATTATACCGTCAAAAAGTGTATGAAGTTATGCATGGAATTGAACCAAATTTTTTTTTAAGTTCTTGGCTATGGAAAGGAGGTTCTCCCTTAATTTGTAAAAAAATCGCCCGTAGAGGGCGCTGTAATAGCGATTTTTGTGCGATTTTTGCGCCATTTTGAATATTGTACCGTCGAAAAGTGTATGAAGTTATGCATAGAATTGAACCAAATTTTGTGTGTTTGTTTTTCGTTATGTCACGAAGGTCCTCCCTGAATTTGGAAAAATTCTGCCGGTAGGGGGCACTATAATTGCGATGTCTGTACCATTTTCATTATTGTACCATCGAAAAGTGTATGAAGTTATCCATATAATTGAACCAAATTTTTTGTGCATGTTTCTGGCTATGGCAAACAAGTCCTCCCTGAACTTGAAAAAATTCCGCCAGAAGGGGGCGCTATAATTCCGATCTCTGTGCCATTTTCCTTATTGTACCATCGAACAACGTATAAAATTATGCATACAATTGAACCAAAATTTTTGTGCTTGTTTTTGGCTTTGGCCAACAGATCCTTGCGCGGTAAAGGGGCTCTGTGCTAGCGATTTTTGTATACTTTTCTTGATTTTTCGTTGTTCTATTGTGCATCGGCGGCTCATGCAGCGGCGGGAACTCGCTACCTGCTAAGCCGGCTATTCGCAAACAGCTGATAACAACAAAATAAGGAAAAATTAATAATTTTAACAAATATCATGATATAGATTAACTCGTTTTTAGTCCGTTTAATTGACTTGAGCAGAAATTTAAGATGAAAATAAAAGTTGGTATAGTATTGAACTAATAATATTGAAGTATTAACATGTGTAACAAGGTTTTGAAATATTAAGATGCATAAGATAAAAGAAAGTTTTGGGATTGGCACATCCAACTAGTTTCTGTATAATTTTTAAACGGTTTGGAACTTATTTTTCATAGTAGGTGCATTCAGTAGGCGACCCTCATAGGTACCTTCTGGTGCAATCAAAAACGAAATCCGACAAATATTTTTTGAGTTATGCTTGACGAAAGGTTTTTATTAGGCTTTTTTTTTTAGTAGGACATGGCGTTAATATCCATCGTAGTAGTAATGTGTCCGGACAGTAATATTTCGCTGAGTATTAGCCTTCGCTTCGCTCAGACAATAAAACCTTTTAATAGACATTCTCACCTTTATTGTAAATGTGATAACATAAAAACAAGAAAGAAAAAAATCATGCGTCAAGAATAGATTATGAAACACTTTCCAACAGATTCAGAATCATGATAAAAAACTGCATCGTTCAATAAGTTGAAATATTATGTCTAATTCCACCGTATGGAAACGCATCACACGTTTGAAAACCCAATTTCAGCTATCCGTATCTACAATCGAGAAATTATCCAAATTCTTTGATCAGCCCTGTATATATCGTATTGCCCTATTGTATAGTAATCATGTTGTAGGGAAATTCAGTGATTTATATCAATTTCAATACGTTTGAAATAGCGAAATGGCATTAAAATATACTGCAAAAGATTTTCCCCCATTGAATATAATGTAACGGAATTCTTTTGAGTGTCCCTGTACATGAACTATTAATCCCACGTACTTCATATACAATACTAAACATGTCTTGGTGACCCTAAATAAGATTTATCAATTTCATGAAAATCCGAGTATATTTACGGGAGTTAGAGCGTGGACAGACGGGCTGACGGACAGACAAACCGAAAGCTTAAACATTTTTACTTTCTTCTATCTTCAATAGAAGAAAGTATTGTAATCGAAATTTTTTTCGACTTCCGGTTTTCGACGGATTTGGATGTTTTAGGGGTCAGAGATTCCAAAAAACATGTTTATAGAAAATGTCTGTCTGTCTGTGTGTCCGTCTGTCCGTCTGTCCGTCTGTCCGTCCGTCCGTCTGTCCGTCTGTCCGTCTGTCCGTCTGTCCGTCTGTCCGTCGCCATTGTACCATCAAAAAGTATATGAAGTTATGTATAGAATTAAACCAAAATTTTATTATAAGTTTTTGGCTATGGCAAGCAGGTCCTCCCGGCATTTGGAAAAAATTCGCCGGTAGGGGGCGCTGATATAACAATTTTTGTGCGATTTTGAATATTGTACCATCCAAAAGTGTATGGAGTTATGCATAGAATTGAACCAAATTTTTAGTTTAAGTTTTTGGCTATGGCAAGCAGGTCCTCCCTGAATTTGGAAAACATTCGCCAGTAGGGGGCGCTGTAAATGCGTTTTTTGTTCGATTTTGAATATTGTACCATCGAAAAGTGTATGAAGTTATGCATAGAATTGAACCAAATTTTTAGTTTAAGTTTTTGGCTATGGCAAGCAGGTCCTCCCTAAATTTGGTAAAAATTCGCCGGTAGGGGGCGCTGTAATAGCGATTTTTGTGCAATTTTGAATATTGTACCGTCCAAAAGTGTATGAAGTTATGCATAGAATTAAACCAAATTTTTATTTTAAGTTTTTGGCTATGGCAAGCAGGTCCTCCCTAAATTTGGAAAAATTCGCCGGTAGGGGGCGCTGTAATAGCGATTTTTGTGCGATTTTGAATATTGTACCGTCTAAAAGTGTGTGAAGTTATGCATAGAATTAAACCAAAAAAAATTTTAAGTTCTTGGCTATGGCAAGGAGGTCCTCCCTTAATTTGTAAAAAAATCGCTCGTAGAGGGCGCTGTAATAGCGATTTTTGTACAATTTTTGTGCCATTTTGAATATTGTACCGCCGAAAAGTGTATGAAGTATAGAATTGAACCAAATTTTATGTGTTTATTTTTGGTCATGTCACGAAGGTCCTCCCTGAATTTAGAAAAATTCTGCCGGAAGGGGGCACTATAATTGCGATGTCTGTACCATCTCCATTATTGTACCATCGAAAAGTGTATGAAGTTATCCATATAATTGGACCAAATTTTTTGTGCATGTTTCTGGCTATGGCAAACAAGTCTTCCCTGAACTTGAAAAAATTCCGAAAGAAGGGTGGGCTATAATTCCGATCTCTGTGCCATTTTCATTATTGTACCATCGAACAGCGTATAAAATTATGCATACGATTGAACCAAAATGTTTGTGCTTGTTTTTGGCTTTGGCCAACAGGTTCTCCTTGAATTTGGAAATATTGCGCGGTAAAGGGGCTCCGTGCTAGCGATTTTTGTATACTTTTCTTGATTTTTCGTAGTTCTATTGTGCATCGGCGGCTCATGCAGCGGCGGGAACTCGCTTCCTGCTATGACGGCTATTCGCAAACAGCTGATAACGACAGAATAAGGAAAAATTAATAATTTTAACAAATATCATGATATAGATTAACTCGTTTTTTAGTCCGTTTAATTGACTTGAGCAGAAATTTAAGATGAAAATCAAAGTTGGTATAGTATTGAACTAATAATATTGAAGTATTAACATGTGTAACTAGGTTTTGAAATATTAAGATGTATAAGATAGAAGAAAGTTTTGGGATTGGCACATCCAACTAGTTCAACTTTGTTGGAAAGTGTTAAAAAGTGGTAGAAGTTTCCATTATGTACCCCAGCAGTATACACTTGACGCTCCACATTTTGGACTGCGATTGTCAGTTCATACGATATTGATTTCTTGAGCACTCTGTTTTTCCAGAACTTTTCTTCGTGTTACACCATTTCACATAAAATAAGGTACATATCGTTGCCTTTTCATTGTAATGTTTTAATTTTTCTCAGAATTATTACCGTCAACGCAAGTTCAGTTAGGATGATATACCCTGTATTTGTGACTAAATACATGGTTTGCGATCCCATGTTCTATGGTCATTCTTCGTCCTCTTGATTCTTCGATCACCCCTCTTAATTTGTCTGTCGAATTTTGGAGCACCCTGGACAGTAACGGTAAAAATGAATTAGAAATGGTTATAAACAAATGTCTCGGAATTTCAATTATTTTCAATAGTGAAGTATTGCTTTATTCTATATTTGAATTTTTTGTTTCTTTCAGACATTTCCTTTCATTTTTACCCGACTGTAACTGTAAAGAAGAGTTATGTGTTTCACACGTATCTGTGTATGTGGATTTCTTTATACCCTCGAAACATCCCTACGGCTCGATGGATTTTACTAAATGAGACCTCTATCGATTTGTCTTAACGGCCCGACCGATGGTTATAGGGTAGACTTTGTATTTATAAATTCAAAATGGCGGCCGTAAAATACAAAATGGCGGTAGAGAAGAAAAAAATACGCACCCTATTGAGTGGCATATCATTGAATAGGTCTTTCAAAATGAAGACGATGTTCCATTGACTATTTTACAGTCAGGAGCTCCGTTAAAATATTATACAACCTGGAAGTTGTGTATGTATTGTGAATCTCTAGCTTTACTGCAACTCTAACCATCATAGACATCTATAGACCTCATCAAAACAGTGTTTATAGATAAAAACTAACAGTTAAACACAACTTAAAAGTCGTCAATACAAGTAAATAAAAAACATAGGTAAGTAATGTAAACAAGTAATATAAAAAAATATATTTTAAGTCGATTCCTACTAGGGTCAATAAGAGAATTTTTTTCTCCATTCTTCTTTCCTTTTGAGTGGTGCTTAAAATGCCTTGATCAAGAAGAGGGCTCTCCCGGTCTTAAAAACCTTGATCAAGATGGGGGGCTCTCTCGATTATTGAAAATTAATTAATTTAGTTTAATTAATGAATTAATATTTAAAAAAATTGGATTAACATCAAGTGTCATCCACTACAGGTTTAAAAAATTTATTTGAGTTTGATTGGATGAATAATAATTATTTTATTAACGATTGAAAATTTGAACAATATATATATAGCGAGAGTGTGAGCTAATAGTAGGAATTGAAAAAGAAAAATGTTTCACATTGATGAGAAATAATTAATTAGCTCGCAGTCGGGTTTTTTGATTTTTTAAATTTAAGTGTTTATATATCTAATTTTTCATCAAATTAAAAAAAAATATTGCTGCAGTCACTAAAGTTGTCTCATAATACTAATTTTTTACTGAATTCGGGGACACAATCAAAACGTAAATATTATGCAATTGAATCATATTTAAAATGTTTCTTTGATGATTTAAAATATAAACACATCTGACAATATGTATGAAATTTATTCTTTCCTAAAAGGAACCAAACACAATATAATTTTAGAGCTGCTGTGTCATTTTTCTTGTTTCTATATTTCTTTTGTTTTCGAAATGTTATCCGAATAAATGTGCAAGAAACTCCTTTGAAAATGTTTTTTTATCGATGTACCATAATGCAATCGAAGATACCAAATACTTCAACTGAAGCGGAATATCTCAATTCGAGAATGTATTTAATGGCATTCTTTAGTTAATCGTATTTTTATCGATTTTTTGTGAATATCTCTTGAACTAGCTATTAAAAAAATATATTTGTTTTATACGTTTTACTTACTTATACAAGTATTTTGTCGCTATTTCTTCAACATTTTTGTTAGTGATAAGTAAGATATTTTCAAGATATGGCAGCAAAATATAGTGCATGCGTTCATAAACAAAACATTTTTAACCAAATAAGAAAAATCTTCATATTTCTTTGATGTAATGTCTGTCGTTTGAAATCCACTTTTAACAATGAGAGTACAGTTTCTAAAAACTGCTATCAAAAACATGTTTTCATACGGAATGGCCAACCCTGTTAACATGACTTTAAATGGCTGGAATTTCCGAAAGTCATTCCCCTTTTAGTTTAGTATATAGTTTAAACAATTCATAAATCCACTTTAGAGATATGGCTTCATCTCTTCAAATTTGTTTCAGCATGTCATGATTTTTTTTCGAAGATTTACGAGAGCGACTGGAACAACACTGCTTCTCCACAAACCCTTTGAAAACATAGCAAACGCGGATTTGAGTCTTAAAATATACTATGTCTGTCTGATATCTACCTGACCTTGATTTTTTTACGCGGGCAGTAGGGATTTTAAGGCGGCGCCACTGACCACATTTGAAGAAAATAACTTATTACGCATTATTGAATGTTTTCTTCGGTTCCAGTGAGCCAGTCGTTGCAAGCTCGCCGCGGAGTGAGGTGCTGTCATACGTGTTCGTCTGATTTTAATTTATCTCAAGATGACTGTACGAGTTGAGCTTATGTACTGAATCAAATTTTGTCAAAGATTGATGATTCGCAAAGAGAAACAATTTGTAAGATTCATCAATGCTTCAGCTCATTCATCGCACCTGATTCAGACTTTCTTGGCGGAACATGAAATTCAAGTTTTTCGGTCACCTCCCTACTCTCCAGACATGGTTCCTTGCAACTTCTGGTTGTTTCCAAAATTAAAGTTTCCATTAAAAGGATTCCGTTTAAAAGCAGAAATCGGATATGCAGAACGCGCCGGCGGAGTTGAACACCATTCCAAAAGAAGCCTTACAAAAGTGTTTCCGTCAGTGGAAGGAACAGTGGCCTAAGTGTGTGGAATCGCAAGGTGACTACTTTGAAGGGGATTAGGATTCGCGGCAAGTAGCTTATATATTTTTTTTCAGCCAAAGGTCGAATTCTTTTCAGACAGACCACGTGTTTGCCTTCCCTAGTTTTGTTCTTCTAGTTCATGCGCTAATAAAATCTAGAGTAATCAAGTATCTCATGCAATTTTTCAATTATTAATCACAATTCAAAACGGTTCCTTAAGTTTCGATACACGAGTCGGAATATATGTGTTGATCGCAATATAATCCAAACTTCAAAATTTTATCGTTTCGAAACAGAACATTAAAATTATGGGCTGCTACACTCACTGCTATATGGGGCATTCTCACAATCTTTTGACTTTCATGTCCCTGAATAATAATTTTTATTTTAATACACTTTTTTATGTTTTTTTATTATTATTATTTCATATACTGGGGAACATCCCATTGCATGATGGCATAACAATATTAACGAGATAATTAAGTTTTGGACGATGTTGGGGGGGGGGGGGGGGGTCCAAATACCTGGAAAACTCCTATACCGTCCCTGATGCTGATTTTTTAGTTTGGAGCTGTCTGTATAAAATTGTTTCAATAAAAATAATTCAATGTAATTTTTTTCCGAAACTGGAACTATTGTTTTTTATAAATATGTAGCAAAAAATTAATCTGCACACATTTTTATGGTTGTTATTATGTTTTAAACTCTGTCCCTGAGTTTTACATTCCTTACCGTCCCTCTTCTAAAATTGTACAGAAAATCACTCCAGATACAGCCACAGAATTTTTTTCTAGTTTTTTCTCATGCAGAAGTATGCTAGAGAAAGAATGTCTAAAATTCCTTGACAGGAAATTTACTGCAGAATTTAAATCAGCATTTAAATATCAATATCAAGCATCGTGGCTTTATTGGTAGTCTTACAGTCCCCAAGGTTTATTCCTGCAATTTTCGAAGTAAATAAATAAAAATTAATTTAATCCAATGTTAACAACTGTTTCTAAAAATCAATGAACATTGTGGCTATCACTTAGTCTTAACATGATTTTCCTAAAAATAGGTGGTAATTTTCTTTACCGTTCCATCCTTACCGTCCCTTTTTTTACCATTTCGACCCTTTTTTCCTATACTATCCGACTTTTTTACCTTACCGTCCCTTATTTAACACCCCTTTAAGACAATGTTATACAAAAATTTTGTATTAAAAGTACTACATTTTTATTATTTCTTATTTGAATGTCCTGTGGGTGCTATGCAAATTCATTACAAGTAAAAATTTAGAAGAAAATAAAAAAGTTATAGTGGTAAAATGATAAGGAAAATTAAACTCGCAAGTTTAAATTAAACCTCAGTTAAATAAAAAAATTTTCGCTGCTCACCATTTTTTCTTTATTTTGAATCATTAAGGCATTCGTCTATCAGATTAAAATGTTATTTTAGCAAGTTTAATTTCGCCAGATTTTTTTTCCCAAAAGTCAAAAGATTGTGAGAATGCCCCATATCTTTGCACCCTAGAGTCTGTTATCTTACTAAGGCTGCGTACGCACGCGTATTTTGCCCACATCTCCAGTTTTCTTGGAAGATCTTTTGTACTGGACCCATCTGCGGTTTATTCACAAAAGAATGAGGGGAATCAACAATGGGTCAGGAGATAAGGAGCTCGACTCTACTTGAAGGAAAGGTTCCTCTTTTGCCGGACATCAGTCCCTTTCCTGCTAAATTCGTTAAAAATCAAAGACACCGCGTGGCCAGAACAAACGAAGCCGACACTGATTACAGTTAGAAGGATAGTGCGTACGCAGCTTAAGAGAAGTCTATTGCTACCTATTTCCCCTCCGTTCTCAGACATGTCCAAACACGGTAAGAAGTGCCTCTTCCATCTTTTGTCCCTTAACCATTATGGCAAAAGCGCAGTTAATGAGATCACTCGGAGACCTTTGGAAGCAAAAGTGATCCGAATTGCTCAGTCGGATCGTAAGCTAATATCAAATCAGCTAAAATCGGCCCAAGCTTTTCATTTAGTGGCCAGAATGCTGTCAGTTAGGCTGAGTGGAAACGAACTACAAAAGCAAGTGAAATGAGCTTATAAACAGATAATAATAACGGTAATTTAATGGTAATATAATTATAAATGGTAATGGTAATTTAAAACGGATGATAGTTTTGCTTTCCTTATAAAGATTAAATATATGATTTACGTAAGTGTTTGGATTTCCGATCCTTTACAGAGAATATACTTTTCTTTTATAATTATTTTTTTGTAAAGAAACATTTGAAAAGTTATGCTTCAGTTACTAAACTAATTGCATTACGCTATAATTTTATTGCGCTAGAAGATACAACAAAAACATAAACGTCATGTTTCTTAAGTATGAAATAAGTATAAAAGAAAAAAAAATGTTTGCTTTTTTAAACACTCTTTTATAAGAATTCAATATTCATCTTAAAAATCACGCCTGATTTTTTTACTGTATTTCATGTTTTTTACACAAAAGTTTCGTTACAATACATTAATTTTGCTTGAACATCGAACTCATTCATGAAAAATTTGCCGATTTTTTTTCCGCTTCGTAAAAAGAGCTAGCAAATGATTTTTTTCTTAAATATCTAATTTTTATTCTGTTTCTCTTTTAGGGTTTCGATTATCTTACAAGAACCTATTCGTCTCACTCCTCCGTCTATATGTCTCTCCGTCACACAGGTCGTTCTCAAAAACTGTATAAGTGAGAGACTTGAAATTTTGCATACTTACAGCTGAATACCTTCGACCATACGAAAAATCATAAAATTTTGAAAAAGTCTCAATAAACGCACGTTTTTAATTAAAAACTTCAATTGCAATAAGGAAAAATATCCATAATTCAAATAATTTATTGATTTTAATCAGACTGTAAAGATTTTCTTTCAGAAACGCGAAAAGAGGGGGAGTGTTTACTACAATACCGACCAACTACTAGGGCGATAAAGTACTGGACGTTTTCAAAGAAATCCGTATCTTAAAAACTACTGGACCTAAAAAACTTGAAATTTCGTTCGCACCCACAAAAGAAATTTTCTGTTTCAAAATTTCAAATACTCCAACTAGAAGTCGAAATATCTATTAAAATCAATTTATATAAATTCATTTAATTTTATTTTAAAGACAATGAGTACACTTCAGATGTTTGAAAAAAAATCCGAGCCAGACAGCTGTCGCCAGGAGTAGTGGAATTGTTTCACATCCTATAATTTTTTGTGAAATATTGCATTAATAGATTTAAAATTTATGCATCTATGCCTCTTTTTTTTAACGCTGATTACGAATACGTAATTTTCGTAAAAAATGATTGACATTTTATTTTAACAAAAATCGATTTTTTTTTAAAGAAAAGCAATTGCTTTCATACGGTACATTATTTAAATCATTGTTTTTCTTCCCTAATTATCATTATTTTGAGTTCTGTATTTTATTATATGCTATACAAATCAACATATTGCCCGTTATTTTATGGGTGGTAGTAGTTACCACTATTTCCGTAAAGTAATTATAGCAATTATCTTAAATTCTTAATTGAGTCTCACACCCTCGCGTCTAATATATTTACGGATAGGCTGTATAACGGAGTTTTGTTAGGATAGAGGTTTATTTAGAACACAGTGCGCTCCCTTTTAATGAACTGTGAAACTAACAAATTTTGTTGCGCGTGCGTAGCACGCCTGCCATACAATACCGCAGGCAGCGAGGACACGTGTCGGATGTTCGTACAGAACATATTTCGCCATAATTTATAAGTGGTAGTTATCATTGTTTTCGGATATTAATTTCAGCATTTTATTTTAATTCTTATTTCAGTCCCCCCCCCCCAAACCTAATACATTACGGAAAGGTAGTATAACTGAGTTTCATTCGGAAGGTGTTTTGTTTTGAACAGAGTTCGCTCCCTGGCGGTGGAAACTAGAACTAAGAGATTTTGCATCGCGTATAATTTTAAAATTAAAATTATTAGTACTACGATATATATAAAGATTTAATAATTAAATATTAACAATTTTCTTTTATTAATTAAAGGATAAAGTGTATTGAAAGGAACATTAACCCTTTATCTACTGACGGTGCTTATAAGTGCCATTAAAATAAATTGTTATAAAATTCATTTAATACAATGATTAATTGTAATACTGTTTAGAATGAGTTATAGATATATTACTTTATCTTGTTCCGAAAGCCAGTTTGGTTACACAAAACAAAAATAATTTTAAAAGGATGATTTCTTTTGCCTTTGCATCTTTTCAGCTTTTTTGGCGTTAGGGGAGGGGGTGGGGTTTTTCAATTCGGAAATATTTCTATATTTCTATTGCAAGAACATTATATTTGCACATTTACTAATTCTACAAAATACTAAGAAAGATATTTAAAATAAAAGACATAATAAGGTTAAAAATATTGCACAAAATTCCTATAAATTCAAATTTAATTAGTCCTTCTAAATCCTTCAATCCTTCTAAAATTTATTAAATGATTATATAAATCTTCTAATGTAGTTGAAACAATTCACGAAAAGGCTTTAGAAGATAAAATTTTCATGAATTCCTAATTCAGTGCATAAAGGGTTAAACGAAACCCTCTGTGAGAACTGTGATCACACTTACCCACTTGTTTAAAATAAGGCAACAAGAAAAGAAATGGAACGTTATTTAAACATTTCCTTTAGAACATCTAGATTGATTTCTTAACGTATAATTGTAAATTAGTTAATATTAAATTATTGATTCATTGAAGGACATTTTTTTAAATATTGCACAATTTATTTTTATTTATAAATTATGTTATACCTTTTAGCCTTCAATATGTTTCATTGTTGCAGTTTCACAGCGATTTGGCATAATTTGATGAGCGCTTATTTGACCATAATTAAATCCATCGTTTGTTCAACCCCCATACAATTATTTAAGAGTCAGCATGTATGTATTGCATACATGTCAGAATGTATGTATTAGCAGACACAGTAAACGCATAAATGGTATGTAATTTTCATAGAATTAAAACTGTTTCTTTGATGATTTAACTATAAAAACAACGCTCAGAACTCTCATTTACTTTTTCACTACCATAAAGTTCGTGAAATCGAATAGAAATGTTCCAAATAGATTCTTTCCAAGAAGAACTAAATATAAAATGCTTTTGTGAGCGTGGGATATTTCTCCTGTCCCTTTTCTTGTTTTGGTTTTAGAAATGCTATCAGAATAAATGGGCAAGAAACTCACTTGTCAGTGTTTTCTATCGCACCAAGATGCAATCGAAGATATCGGATACTTCAATTTATGCGAATCTCAATTTCAGAACGTTTCTAATGGCATTCGATTGTGAATCGTCTTATTATCGTTTTTTTTTATTAAAGCACTCTTAAACAAGTTATGACGAGGAAAATTCTTTTTTTTTTTTTTTTTTTTGTACTTTTTATCTAGTTATAGAAATACAGTATAACCATGCTAATCCGAAATTCCGGTTAATCCGAACCAATTTTATTTTCGAAAATTATACTTGAATAGATTATCTGAAAATATTAACTTACGAAATTTTCCTGATTACAGGATGAACGTCGGAAAAACGTGTAAAAGTTAGATTTAAACAAAAAATGGCAGTAAAGCATGTTTTTTTTATTCTTAAAACAGCTTAAATATAATAAAAAAATACTCACTAAAGTAACAGTACAACATATGTACACGAATGTAAAATGAAAATGTCAACTGTAGGCATACTCGTAGAAGCAATCTATAAAAAAAATCTGGAATATCAGTTTGTTTGCCAGTCACTATAAATTTTTTTTTCTAAAATGCAAAAAGTATTTAGTTCATATGTTAAAAATTCATTTATCCTTTCAACAGTTTGATTTGTCAAATCATCTACAAAAATATTTTTTTCGTTTCCCCAATCACCGACGTGGTGGCTGAGCTATTTATAGATTCGCAATTTTGAACCGTTTGCAATGGGTTGTTACGCAATTCCTTATTTTGAAATTCCACTGGATTATTAAAAACATCAGGAGTGATTAAACGAGGAATACTATTTTTCCGAAAGTCGTACCGGATTATCCCTCATGCCGAGCATTAGGATGACGGATTAGACCATGATTGCTGTACTACTGAGTACTTATAACTTATATTTTTTTAGCACGCATATTTTTTTTCCTATTTTTATAGGAATTTAGTGTAATCCAATTTTTTTATAATCCGAACAGGCACCGGTGCCAATTAGTCACGGATTAGCAGGGTTATACTGTATTTGTCGCTACTTATTCAACATTTTTGTTTTAAGTAAATGAGACAAATCTCAAAAATATAAAATTAACGACAAAAAGGCAGATAAACTGATGATGAGTTTTCCCTATTATTATAAAGATGGATATATTTGATATCTTGCACTTTATTGCTTTTTGATTCCATTCAGTGTTTGTTTGTTTTTTGTTTTTCACCCGACTGAAAAGAGGGTTACGTGTTTCACGCGTATCTGTGTTTGTGGATTTCTTTATATCCTCGAAACATCCCAACGGCTGGATTCAATGAATGAGGTCTCTATCAATTCGTCTTAACGGCCCGGTAGTTATAGGCTAGGTTAGGCTAGGTTTTGTTTTTATAAATTCAAAAGGACGGCCGTAAAATACAAAATGGCGGTAGAGACGAAAAAAAAACTTTTACGCACCGTATTGAGTGGCATATCATTGGATAGGTCTTTCAAAATGAAGACGATGTTTCATTGACTATTTTACAGTCAGAAGCTCCGTTAAAATATTATACAACCTGGAAGTTGTGTATCTAGGATCTCTAGCTTTACTGCAACTCTAGCCATCATAGATATCTATAGACCTCATCAAAACAGTGTCTATAAAATAGGAACTAACAATTAAACACAACTTAAAAGTCATCAATATAAGTAAATAAAAAAAAATAGGTAAGTAAAATAAACAAGTAATTAAATATATATATATATAAAAAAAAAAAAAAAAAAAAAAAAAAAAAAAAAAAAAAAAAAGTCAATTCCTACTTAGGTCAATAAGAGAATTTTTTTTCCACCCATTCTTCTTTCCTCACGAGTGGCGCTTAAAATGCCTTGATCAAGAAGAAGGCTTTCGCGGTCTTATACTACCTTGATCAAGAAAAGGGCTCTCTCGATTATTGAAAATTAATTAATTTAATTTAATTAATGAATTAATATTTGAAAAAAAAACTGGATTAACATCAAGTGTCATCCACTACAAGTTTAAAAAAAAATTATTTGAGCTTGATTGGATGAATAATAAATATTTTATTAACGATTGAAAATTTGAACAAGATATATATAGCGAGAGTGTGAGCTAATAGTAGGAATTTAAAAAATAGTTTTACATTAATGAGAAATAATTAATTAGTTCGCTTTTTACGCAGTCGGGTTTTTTGATTTTTTAAGTTTAATTGTTTATTTAATTAACATTTGTCTAAACAAACAGCTGAACAAAATAATGCCATACTGATTAAAGCTAAATAAAAGCTGATTAACACTTTATCACCAAAGACTCCAAAATGCAATTTTTTTTTATTTGACTAAAACTAACAAGGTAGAAAAAATCACATATCAAGCATAGATTATGAAACACTTTCCAACACGTTCAGAATAATGCAACAAAACTGCATCGTTTAATAAGTTAAAGTATGGTGTCTAATTCAACCATATGGAAACGTATAGCCCATTTGAAAACCCATATTCAGCTGTTAATTATCCGTTGAAAATTATCCGCATTCTTTGAACTTCACTGTATATGATATGTAGATTTGTATCTATTAGCAACACGCATGCAAAAATTTTGTTAAAGTAGCAAATATGTACCTCAGTTGAAAATTCCTCTTCAGCAATTTCCGTTAATAAGGAGAATGGTGCGTGAACTCTTTTGTGCAGCCTCTTATACGGGGTATAAAATTTATATACAACGAGTAACATGCAAAACATTAGTTAAATTTAAAAGCGCATACCGAAATTGGAAACGCACTTCAAGCGATTATTGTTCACAGACACTAACGCAACCGATTTCTTTTGTGCGTCCCTGTAGATGAACGACATGAATGTCCTATTCTATCGTATTCATCTTGTAGTGAAATTCAATGATTTATATCAGTTTCATTACATTATAAATAGCAATACATTATAAAATGCCATTAAGTTACTCTGCAAATGATTTTCCCCATATACCGTAATGTAATGTAGTTAATTTGTGTTCCCCTGTAAATGAACTATTAATGCTATACACTTCATATACAATACCGAGCATGCTATGGTAAGTATCATTAACCTATTTCAATTGCATGAAAATCCGAGTATATTTACGTGAGTTAGAACTTGGACAGGCGGACAGAAGGATAGATAAACCGAATACATAAATAATTTTCAAATTTGCTGGAAAGTGTTTAAAATGCTTATTTGAACATAATTTGATTATTTAATCATAAAAACAACCCTGATTAAAAAGCCTTCTTGAAATTTTCACCCCCATAAGATTCATTTTCAAATATACATATTCCAAATACTTAATTTCCAAAAATATCATTTAGTGAGCGTGGTCATTTCTGTTACAGCTTTACTTGTTTCGTTTTCTAAACGCTTTCCGAATAAATATGAAAGAAACTCTTATAAATGATTTTATCGATACACAAAGATGCAATCGAAGTTACCGAATACTTAAATTAAGCGAAATAACTCCATTCTAGATCGTATTTAATGATATGCTATAGTTAATCCCATCTTTAAGGTCTTTTTCTGACGCTCTCTGTAACAACTGTTAGAAGAAAGTATCTGTTTCATTCTTTTATAGGTAGATTTTGTAAGAAACACTACATATTACATTCTCCCCTGTGTTGGAATTTCTATAAAATTTTGCAGATCTACGCCGATCATGAACCCTAGAACTCCCAGTTCAAAACTTTATATATATGTATATATATCGAATCAGTTTAAAGTTATTATTACTTCTAGAACATATGTAAAAATTTATGTATGGCAGAATTCTGATATCTATCTATATTATAAAGGACAAATGTATCTGTGCGTAACGTATACGTCATTTTGCGGATTGCAACACTTTGCAATTTGAAATAAAATTTTGGTTTTTCAATTTTCTCTACTGCAAATTTTTAAATTTCTAAACATCGCACATTTTAAATCTTTACACCGTTGTATAATGAAAAAAATGCTCTTTTAAATGCAATTTGTTTGAAAGCGGTATCTCAATTTATTTTTGAGATAATAATTTTTTTGTAGTTTTTAATATCATTATCATATATATATCATACATATATTTTAATATCATCATATCGTAGCAACAAAAGCACCCCATATATATTGAATGTAAACGGAAAATAGTCGAAAATAGCAGATACGGTATCTTTTTGTTGCCATTTTCTCATAAATCCTGAAAAAAAAGTAGAAATTAAAATATTGGCTATGTCAAGAATATTGTCTGTTATTCCGTGATAATGACGTCATATGCATACTGTTCTATATACGACGTTTAATATTGGATTGTAAAAGTGTATTGCTTTAGAGGATGCAAATGACGTCATTTTATAAAAAAGCGTGTATTTTAATTCTTAAACCTGAATTATGTTTTGAAGAAATGCGTCATTTTCACAGCCCAGCTGCTTCGAAATTCTGCCCAGTGAAAATGCTTCACTTTTGATAATAATGTAATCGAAATCACACACTGATAAAACACAATGTTTTACAAAATTTTAGAGTGTATTTTAAAAGAGAGGTGACGTGCAAATAATAGCGATTTATATTACGGAAATTGGTGATTCTCGCCTGGATGGATTTGCTTCGCCGAGTTAGACAAGCAAACAAATGACTCTTGGTTTAAAATAATATCATGTTCCCGAAGTTTTTATCCATAATTCTCTCGAATAATAAAATTTTAATGCTATTCTTTAGGACATTCTACTATAATTTTATCAAAATAACATAATTTGCTTAATTTAATTTTTCTCAACTTTATATAATCTATATATTTAAAACACAAGTGTGTTTTTTAGTCATCTGCCCTGATCTTTCTGAACCAAAATTACTAACCAAATTTACTAACATTTCTCTTAAAATGAAACGTCTTCATTTGTAGATGTGATCGCACTATCTGTTTTTTTTTAATATCCCCTTTTTTATATTTTAATTTTAAAAGCATTTTAGGAAATTTCTTCAACATGGTGAAAATTAGATAGCTTTCATTATTACAGACAAGAGAGAAATAATGAGGTATTTTTATCTTTATTCATGATATTTCTGATAAAAATTCAAAATTGTTGATAAAATTTTTTGTATAGGGTTTAGTGGCGCAAAATCCTATTAGGAGCAGAATATTATATTAGGGGCATAATAACGGAAAATGACATACTGCTTTTTAAAACACGCATTTTTCCTCATAAATTTTCTGTATTGTTGTTACTTCTGCATGTGTACTCATACTAAGTTTCAGACACTATGCGAAGAGCTTATTTAAGTGAAAATGAAGTCATATTTAAAAGTAAACGATTATTTTCTTAGATAAAACTAAACATTTTAACACAAATGCATCTAAAAAACATAAATTACGGAAATTTTTACTCTCCGAAATTGAGATTAGAATTTCAAGTAAAGAATGCGTCTGTTCACATAAAAGATGTTGCTGACAATCGTGACTTCAAGTTTTGAGTTAAAAGGATTTTTAAATGATCAGCCAAAATACATTTTTTAAAATGATGAATATGGATATGGGAATTTCCTATGCAAATTTTGACTAGGTGAAAATTGCTGTTTTTCATTCCGGAATACCAAGCATAAGAGCCTCAATTGATAGTCACATCCTAATAACTGATCTTTATTATATTTCACTGATTAAGTATCTATTTATATAAAATCCAAGTCTCTGTGTGTCCCTCACGATTCCGGTAGGACCGCCTCATTGAAATGAGTAATTGTTGAAAAAAACTAATGCAGGGTTACCACAGTAGCACCAAATGTTAGCCAACTTGGTGATAGCTGGGTAATTTGGCGAAATTCCCATTTAAAACCATTAATCTTTCATAAAGGAGGTCACCTAAATTTAATTTAAACTCCGCTCTTTTAAGATATTTTTCAAAATCTATGACTGAGAATTTAAAGTACATATTTACATCTTCCTCCCGATGCTACTAATAAAATAACCGCCAATAGACGACACTGTACTGTGTGAGCTCCTAACTGCGCGATTTTAATGTGCTTTAGGTACTTTTCCAGTATAGGTGCTTAGGCGAAAAAGGAAATTTGGCAACATATTTTCCGGGAACATATCCACTGTTTCATTTTATATATTTATGCGATTTATTTAATATAAAAAAGACGTTTCTCTAATTTTATAAAGAAACAGATGTGCTTTGTACATAAAAACATCAATAATATACATATAAAATAAACATATAAAACAAACAAAAACGCTCATCAAGTTTGTTTTTCCAGCTGTTTATATGATTTGACAACAAATCTCGATATTTTCCCGTTATACGGACACCATGCCAAAATGTATGCTAATGCGCCAATTATTTCAAAATGCTAAAAGATATTTTTAATTTTATGCCAGCAGTTTAATATGAGTTTTATTTTATTGCTTTATTTTATAACAGTTATTTGTTCTCTTATTTTAAGTATATAATTGTGATTTAATGAAATAGTTCGTAAAAGTCTGGAATTTTCAAATGTTATATTTTTTAAATGCTCACTTTAGTATCGACAATGTTTTTTCTTTTATTTTTCAAATGCTTCAATTCACGTGATTTTCATTTTGCGCCATCTATTACCCTTGGCGACAAAGGTATCCGTATAACGGAAACGAACCCAAATCTTACTTTCTGATGCCCAAATTACACCAAGCTTTTTTTTAAAAAACGCCAAAGCTCCTACAGTGGAAAAGTACCAAACTGTCTATTATTTTGCGCTATCTGTTTATAGTCTGTACTATATGTAAGGGGTGTGGAGCGAAGAGTTTAAAAATTAAATATTAAAGTTTCGGCACAGATATCATATAATACACGCGTCGAATATTTGCGCGATTTTTTTCTGACGCCAATGTCATATGCACAACGGGTACTTAACTGGCGGCAAAGTGTCATTATTTTGCTTGATATGGCAACCCGGATGTTGTTGTTTATGCTGTTGATGTTTTCGCCAAATTGGCGTATATGACAACTGTGCCAAAGTTCCTATAAAGCAGTATAAGACTAAAAAATTAAGAATAAAATAAATGCAAAATAAGACTAAAGAAGAAAGAAAAATCATGCGTTAAGCATAGAATATGCAACACTTTCCAACACATCCTGAATGCTTTAACAAAACTTCGTTATTTGGGGAAATAAGATAACTAAGTAAACATTTCAGAAGACGCATAAAAAATTTTAAAAATTGATTTCAGCAGTTACCGTCCATAACCAATAGTATCGTTATTACATGCCGCTATTTAGCCAAAATTTAATTTAAACTACTCTTAAAACTACTGAAATCACATTTCCAGATAATATCATCCATAGACGGTTATGTATCCAATTCTTTGCGTGACCCTGTATATCATTTTATTTATATTCTACAAACATTTCTTAGTAAACTAAATGCAGTTCAGCGTAAAAACGCATAACTCCTTTAAAAACCACCTTTAAGCAATTTACTCTCATACTCAGTAAGCCTTACGAATTCTTTTGTGTAGCCCTGCATATGAATTGTAGCATTTATACACACAGTATAGTATGCATAAACGTAGTGAAACATAAAAGCGCATATCATATTAAAAATGCATTTCTAGCAATCATTGCTTATGTACAATACTTCAGAGAAAAGTTGATTGGCGAGAAAGAAGTATGCCAACGCATTTTCTGACAACCTATTTACTGCTTCATACTCACAAGCAATTTTTTCCATATGTATGCAATTTATTTAGGTAGTTGTTAGCTATCCCGTCGACCAGTTTCGCCAAATTATATAAATCGCCAAACCACTCGCCAAATTATACAAATTGACATAATTTTTATTTTAAACAACGAAAGATCAATTAAATTAGCAAAACATTAATAAAAATACAAATATAACGTCGAATTAAAAATCACTTGACGACGTAAGAAACATATGATCATGTTTAATGTCAACCATTATTGGCATTTAATCTTACAATTTGGCGACAGTAATTTGGTCGACGGGATAACTAACAAGTACCTTTATTTAATGTAAAAAAAGCTATTTACCCATTTTTTATAATAAACAGATGTAATTTTGGCTCAGATGTCATATCAAGCAAAATAACGACACTTTGGCGAGAGTTAAGTACCTGATGTGTATATGACATTGGCGTCAGAAAAAAAAATCGGGTACAGATGTCATATTCGCCCCATATTGGCGTGATTTTTTTCTGTCGCCAATATCATATAGGCAACAGGTACTTAACTTGCGCCAAAGTGTCGTTATTTTGCTTGATGTGGTAACCATGATTATGTTAGTTATGCTGTTGATGTTTTCGCCAAATTGGCAACCGAAAAAAACATGCCAATATGGGGCGAATATGACATCTGTACCAAAAATCGTGCCAATATGGGGCGAATATGACATCTATGCAGTAATTTTTGCACAGATGTCATATACGCATCGGGGTTTGCGTGATTTTTCTCTGACGCCAATTTGGCAGATATCTCGCCTTCGAATACCAGTTACTTATATATTTTTGGTACTTTTCGGTTAGCCGGGCGCCAGTGTTATGTATACATATGTATGTATACCTATATATACATATATATTTATATTTATACATATATAGAAGCTATATGTATACATATATATGTGTGTGTGTATATATACATATATATGTATATATAGGTATACATACATATGTATATATAACACTGGCGCCCGGCTAACCGAAAAGTACCATATTTTTAAATTATTTGCTATCATTTTGAAAAGGAAATAACTATAAATAAATAAAAGTTTGAATAATAGCTATAGAACAAAACAATTTATATAATTAAAAACAGAAAATAAAAGTAAATAAACACTTTATTAATAAATAAAAAACAATAGCCGGGTTACTACAGCAGGTAAAATAACCATTTTGGCGCCAGTTAGGTATCCCGGTTCATATCTGAAATCTGTGCCGTAATTCGTATATAAAAAATATTATATATATTTAGAAACGATTTTTTATGTATATACCGGGTGTCCCAAAAAGGACTGACTGATTTTAAAATTCAATAACTTGCAAACGGTGACAGATATTTAAAAAATTCTTGCAGGAGGGTGATGCATAAGGTCAAAAGTTTGTTTACAGTGATTTTCGATTTTAGTTCGAATTAAAAACAATAGATGGCGCTGCGATCGATAGACGCTAAATTCAGGCTCGATTTTTGGTATTTCGTGGCCCGGATAATACATTTCCAACTCCTTTTTCCGCATGGAACAGGAAAAAGGACCAAAAATCGAGCCTGTATTTAGCGACTATTGCTTACAGCGCCATCTATTGTTTATAATTCGAACTAAAATCGAAAATCACTATAATAAAACTTTTGACCTTATGCACAACCCTCCTGCAAGAATTTTTTAAATATCTGTCACCGTTTGCAAGTTATTGAATTTTAAAATCAGTCAGTCCTTTTTGGGACACCCGGTAAGTGCATATATAAACAAAAATAAAAGTTCATTAGATTTGTTTTCATAGCTATTTATATATTTTGTCAACATATCTCACTTTCTGATGCCCGAATTGCGCCAAGCTTTTTTTAAAATATGCGCTATAATGGAAAAGTACCTAAATAAATAATTAACAGAAATAACCAATAATACAAACTAAAACTTTTTATTTCGAGATCAAAGCATTGTTTTTAATTTCAATTAAAAATACGTATATCCTTGGATAACTTTAGTTGAAATTAGGTTCACAGCTTAATATCTCATTCCATAAGCCTAAACAAACACAAGTGATTCATTCATCGTGAAACTTAAAAAAATGTTAAATCATTGAGGTAATTCACAAAGTAAGTTCTCCAACAATCAATGGAAAATATTCTAATGACATCATAGTAGGTAACGTGGTGAATGTATCGTTTGTTTATGGTTTGAAATCACAAAGATTTAATTTTGCAATGTCTCTTAGTTACATTATTTTATTGTCATATTTATGAGCTCAGAACAAAAGCATATTTTTTCATTATTTAGTTACTAAAGACGGAAAAAAATTATAAATGCATGATTTGAAAAATTTAAATAATTTTCTTTCTTAATAGTAAAAAATAACATCGGGAAGTAACAGCGGGTTTAAGTTAAATAAGTTTAACTGTTTAATTCTGTTGTAATATTCAAAATAACTGTATTTATTAGATTTCAGTAAACAACATCAGGGCCCGATTAATCTTTGGTTAGAGGAATTACAATGTCATTTCAGGACCTTTCTTTTGGAGAAGCTTTTCTAAATTTCATATATACATGGAAACTCTTCAGTGTTAGAAATATTATTCTTAGGACTGACATAACATGAGAACGGCCTGCAATTTTACACAAGTTTTTGAAAACTACTTTATATCAGAAATTTTGCTAAAAACTGGTTACTTTTTTGCTATAGCGGCCACACTATTAGGATTATGACAAGTTGCAGCCAATTTCGCCAACGTCGTAACCAAGATCGTGAAGCACACACATATAATACCATATAATACCATTTCATGAAATCGTATACGATAATTTAATAGTTTTTACCTTACTTCAAGCGTAAAATTTATTTATTTTTAAGGCTTAACAATCTAAATTGTCCAATATATGAATTTAAAAAACAAAGATTGAATAGACATGACCGCAAAAAGCCTCAAATCTGCATAACACTTGGAACCAAACTGTGCAGATTAGTGGTCTTCTACTGTACACAGTTTTTCATAAATGTGTTTCGTTCTTTAAATGTGTTATTTTCATCTATCACTGCGGAACAAGCGAGAAAACTCATATTCTTGCACATGAGTTGTATATATCTTTATATCTAAATTTCCGTCATTTTTGACGGGCTACCTTTCTAGTCTATATTATAAAGAACAAACGTATCTGTGCGTAACTCTGGCGTCATTTTACGAATGGCAAGACTTCAAGATGAAATTTCGGTTTTGAAATTTTCGCTACCGCAATTTTTTAATCTTCTGACTATCGTACATTTTCAATTTTCGTCGCATAGGGAAAACTTTTACTTTCAAATGCAATTTGTTTAAAAACTGTATCGTAATTGACTGATGTATTATCTTTTCTAAAATAATTTTTAAGCATGAATTTTTTTTAAAGTTTATCTTATCACGTACCGGTTTCAATACATAATAATAATAAACATTTTGCACATAAAGCAACAAACATTTTTCATCATTTGTTTCTGACTATTTTTGCATAACGAAATTAGTACTTCCTTTGTATACAAATAAAATAATAATATTAAAAAACCCACCAATCTAACATATTTGTGAAAGACAAACTAACGAAATTAATACTTCTTAATAAATAAATAAAAGAATAATATTGAAAAAACAGAAATCTAACATATTTGTAATCGTACAATTTAAAATTTCAGATTTTTTTCTTCAGATTATTTTTTCAGATTATTTTTTTTCTTCAAATGGAATTTGTTTGCAAAATTCATCTCAGTTTACTGATTGTCTACGGTTTTAAAAACAATGAAAGCATGAAATATTTTTTAGTTATCTATATCACGCGGAGCTCGATTACGAAAGATTAAGGGGACAAGGGACCTTAAAATAATTTTTTTTATTTTTTGCAAATTTCACCTTAAATATTATTCAAGGGTACATTATATGCATTATGCCATGCATTTATCACAAAAAAAAATTTAAAAAAAAATTTATTTTTGACAAAAAAATGGAATTTTACGCGTCGTCTTAGAAATCTTCGAAATACCCCCTGCGTCTTCCATATCAATGAAAATCCCCAATACTTTTTATAAAAGTTTGCTTTATATATATAAACAAAATAGAGCATAGAATTTTATATATTTCAATTTAAAGGTAAAAAAAAAAAAAAAAAAATTGAAAATTTTTGAAATTTTTTCGAAAAAATTTCAAAATTTCAAAGTTTTTCAATTTTTTCTTTATTTTTTGTAAATTTCATCCTAAATATTATTTAAAGGTACATTATATGCATTATGGCATGCATTTATCACAAAAAAATGTAAAAAAAAATTTATTTTTGAGAAAAAAATGGAATTTTACGCGTCGTCTTGGAAATATTCGAAATACCCCCTGCACGTCCAATATCAATGAAAATCCCCAATATTTTTTATAAAAGTTTGATTTATATATATAAATAAAATAGAGCATCGAATTTTATATATTTGAATTTAAAGGTAAAAAAAAAAAATAATAAAAATTTTGAAATTTTTTCGAAAAAATTTCAAAAATTTTCATTTTTTTAAATTTTTTGTAAATTTTATCTAAAATATTATTCAGGGGTACATTATATGCATTATGGCATGCATTTAGCACAAAAAAAATAAAAAATAAATTTATTTTTGAGAAAAAAATGGAATTTTACGCGTTGTCTTAGAAATCTTCAAAATGCCCCCTGCGCATCCCATGTCAATGAAAATCCCCAATATTTTTTTATAAAAGTCTGTTTTATATATATAAATAAAATAGAGCATCAAGTTTTATATATTTGAATTTTAAAGTTTAAAAAAAATTGAAAAATTGAAAATTTTTGAAATTTTTTCGAAAAAATTTCAAAATTTTTAATTATTTTTTTTTTACCTTTAAATTCAAATATTTAAAATTCAATGCTCTATTTTATTTATATATATAAATCAAACTTGTATAAAAAATATTGGGGATTTTCATTGATATGGAGAACGCAGGGGGCATTTCGAAGATTTCTAAGACGACGCGTAAAATTCCATTTTTTCTCAAAAATAATTTTTTTTTTAAATTTTTTTTTGTGCTAAATGCATGCCATAATGCATATAATGTACCCTTGAATAATATTTAGGCGAAATTTACAAAAAATAAAAAAAATTATTTTTAAGGATTTTAAGGTCCCTTGTCCCCTTAATCCGTTTGTCCTTAAAACAAAATAAAGAGTTCATCATTTTCTTACGGCTAATAACCATTAAAAAAACTTCCCTATGAATAAATAAATAAAATAATATAAATAAAACACAAATTTAACAGACATGTATAAGCTCTGAAATTATCAGAATATAAAAGGATGCCCTAAGTAGCAAAATTTTGGTCAAATAACTCTTAGCATGAGGCTAATAAGAAAATATCGCTTTTGATAAATTAAAAAAATTTATTAGATTGTATAATTCGTATTTTCCATATGAAAAATGCTCTTTTAATGTAAGTGGGCAATCTAAAAAATTTATTACATATAAAAAAATATTAGTTTTCAATTAAAAAAAAAATTTCCACCTATATTATTTAACCCGGGAAGCCCGGGTACGATCCTCTAGTCATTAATAATCCCCTCAAGGGGTGGAAAAATAGAGTTTTAAGAAGGAAAAAAATTCAATACTTCATCAGTTCTCTAAATATCAAATTCACTTAAATTTATTATAAATCTTATTAACTACAACTTTTATTTTGACAAGTTGTTGGCAAGTTCAACTCTTACAGCAAAAAATTAAAAACGAAAAAAAAGGGGGGGGGGAGTTGAAGAAAAAATTCATAACTTCATCAATTCACAAGATATCAAATCCGCTTAAATTTGTTATAAATCTTCTTAATATTTTCTACAACTTTTATATTAACATTTTTTTGATAGGACCATCTCTTACAAAAATTAAAAAAAAGGAGGGGGGGGGGGGAGGAAGGGGTTCAAGAAGAAAAAAATATTCCTAACTTCATCAACTCATAAGATATCAAACCCGCTTAAGTTCATTATAAATCTTCTTAATATTATCTAAAACTTTTATATTAACAAGTTTTTGATAGGACCAACTCTTACAGCAAAATATATATAAATAAATAAATAATTTAAAATTATGGGGAAGGGTGTAGAATAAAAAAATCACATTATTGTGATTCTCTCTCACAGAATTCTTACAGGAAAATGAAATTAAAAACTCGTTGAAACTGGCCATATAAAAATGTTAAACTGGGTTTATCTCTAATCTTGACTTAGTTTTTGTTGGTGAAATTAGTAGGGGAGACCAAGGGAATGGGCACCACTCGGGGTTATTCCGCCACTCCGGCTAGTTTAAAAAATAACGGCAGTCTAAGATAGCGAATGCGCCTGAACTGTAGCGGCCCGCTATAAAAACAGTGCCCAGAATGAGAGTGATGTTGTTGTACTTCGTTCGTTTGTTCTAGTGAAAAATATAGTTTTCATCTAGTTGCTTCTTATTTTAGAACTTCAAATGAGTTGAGATAAACACATTTTATTGTAACATTAGCTACTTAAGATAATATTACCCGTAATCTACATGCATTCGCCGACATTTTGATGCAATTTGTTGAACAAGTTCGGTTCTTCTTTCGGCTTTGCTGGTTAATTTCCGCTATATTGTCCTCTCGAGGTAATGCCGCCACCATAGCAAAGGTGACTTGAGAATTTGAGTTAAATTGTAAGCTTAGCACATTTATAAATCTAGCTTAAGGAACCTTGTAATTATTCATTTTTCTGCCAAGTTACATTGCTTCTAAATATTATCAGTAGGTTTTGCGTTTCCTAGTATCCATTTTATGTATTTGCTAGGCCATTAAATAATGGCGTCATTACCCCGATAAAAGTGACGGAATCACCCTAGTATCCTGTGTAATCCCGTCACTGTACAGAGGTTGAAAGAAATTTTTTTTTATGTGTGCTTACTTTCCAGTTATCATTACATTTAAATTTATACAGATACTAAAAATCATGATTCAGCTTTAGAATAAATAAACAAACATTTTAGAATAAATAAACATTTTTTTTTGAGGTGAAAAAATTTAAATTCCCTTAAGGTGTCGCCATTCCCCCTGTCTCCTCTACTTAAATGTGAAATCCACCTGTGCTTGTAGGCCGAGCAAAAGGAAATTTATATTTATACCAGGGAATCTTCGGAACATAAGTAAGAATTATTTTTAATTTAAAGTTGTAATAGATTTTTTTTTAATTTAGTATACTGTTCTTAGGTAGTTCTTTACTAACAACACCAAAGCGCATTTTTATATAAAAATGATCAATTTTTCAATTATGTATTAAAAAAATTTATTTACTAGCAATGGGACATTCATATTAACCAAATGTCAAGGGTTAATAAACCAAAAAAATCGCAAAAGATTTTCCTATTTACAGCATGCTTTGTTATTCTAGGCAAGTTGTTCAGTTACAAACATTTTAAACTTGATTTGTTTGTTGTTTGGAAAATTTTTAATTTCGTTATAAAATATTATCCGGAAGCAAGGGCTAAACTATTTATATAGCTAAATAAATTGAAGGACTATTACGTCTTGAAATTAACTGCACAAATAAAATTAAAAGGATTTACTAAAAGACGTCTACACATAAAAGTTAACACTTTCAAAACATTAAATAAAATTTTAAAAGTCTAAAACCGACAAGTTTCAGCGAGGCTGCGGCCATCATCAGGGTATTACTTCAGTCTAAGAGAGAATTTTTTTTCTCTCTCTTGGACTGATGTAAGATCCTGATGATGGCTAGAGGGTGGCTGAAACTTGTCGGTTTTAGACTTTTAAAATTTTACTTAATATTTTGAAAGTGTTAACTTTTATGTGTAGTATACGTCTTTTAGTAAATCTTTTTAATTATATTTGTGCTATTTATATGGCTTTAAGTGCAATTGGATTAATCTTCCATAATAGCAGTGGAGATAGATAATAAAAAAAAATGCTGGAATTTTTTTAAACCATAAAAAGTCAATAAATTTAGATACTGTTTTCAAACAAACTGCATTTCAATGTATTTTAATTTTCCATTCGATGGTATAAAATTCGAAACTATGCGATGATTAGAAGCTAATAAACATACTAAAAAGGTAAACTTATTCATGTTCTTCTGTAATGTTTATTTCATTTTGACGGTGGCCAGGAGCTGTGCATCATTTTCGCTTTTAGGTAGATTTTGTAAGAAATACTACCTATTGCAGTCGTTACCATGGTGCGACTTTTAAAAAATTCCTACATAACTTTTCATTATAGGACCCCAGGAACCCAAAACCACCCCCACCTAAAAAGTTTATGTATATATATATATACCGGGTGTCCCAAAAAGGACTGACTGATTTTAAAATTCAATAACTTGCAAACGGTGACAGATATTTAAAAAATTCTTGCAGGAGGGTTATGCATAAGGTCAAAAGTTTTATTACTGTGATTTTCAATTTTAGTTCGAATTACAAACAATAGATGGCGCTGCGATCAACAGACGCTCAATTCAGGCTCGATTTTTGGTATTTCGTGGCCCGGATAATACATTTCCATCTCCTTTTTCAGCATGGAACAAGAAAAAGGACCAGAAATCGAGCCTGTATTTAGCGACTATTGCTTACAGCGCCATCTATTGTTTGTAATTCGAACTAAAATCGAAAATCACTGTAATAAAACTTTTGATCTTATGCATAACCCTCCTGCAAGAATTTTTTAAATATCTGTCACCGTTTGCAAGTTATTGAATTTTAAAATCAGTCAGTCCTTTTTGGGACACCCGGTATATATATATATATATATATATATGTATATATATATATATATATATATATATATGTATGTATGTATGTACTAAATTTTGTCCGCACGATAAAAGTCGCAATTATGCAAGGATCGTCTTGAAATTCGCCAACAACTTTGAGATGGCTAATATCTCGGCGGGGATTGAAAATGGGCAAAATCGGCCCTAGGGAATGGAAATGGGGAGGGTTCAAAATTTTGAATACCGCCTTAACATGATTCGGATAAAACCAGCTCTTACACAACAATGTCAGGAAAAAATAAATATTTTTCGTTATAGCAGTTGCCAACAATTAAAAAAAAGCAATAAAATTCTCACCACAACAATTGCTTTTCTATTGCAAGGTTTCACGTGAAAAATTAAATTAAATAAACAGTTTGAATAAGTGAAAGAAATTGAATATTACGTCATAAGTTTTCTAGAGCAAAATTTCTGCATGAAAACTCGAAATGAAATAAATAGTTTGACGAATTAAATATATATATATATTGCATCAAATTGGAAATAAAACGGACCTCAGCAGGTGAATATGTAACGTCATGTGAGTTTCAAGAAACGTATTAAAACATGATGAAAACCCGCCAATGGAAATATTAACTTATTTTAACACTCTGAGGTTCTCTGAATATGTTTTAGCTGTTTTTTAAACCTATTACGTATCCATACGTGTATGTAATTCGTGTATATTAGAATTTTCCCAAAACGCTTAGCTCTCTAGAGCTCATTCTAAGTGAAGATCTTGATTTAAGTTTTGTTGGTAAATTTAGTACTTAACTTCGAAATCTAACTCCGCCTGTAGGCCCGAGCCGGCAGGGATTTTTTTAGTAAATTTATTAGCTTCTAAACGTCGCATAGTTTCAAATTGTACACCGTCGAATAGAAAAATAAAATACTTTCAAATGCAGTTTGTTTGGAAATGGTATCTATATTTAACGATTACACATACACAACAAAACAGTGATTTCACAAACACGTACGTTTTAATAATTTAAATGTATTTGTGATATCCCTGTTTTGTTGTGTGTACCATTTAGCATGTTGCATTTGATTTGAATGCATAATTTTAAGTATAATTTATTGCGCTATTGTTCAATTTATTATTATTAATTTTATCGATGCTGAGTCAAATCATGGACTTCAGTTGTGTTTTTAAGTGTTTTAAGATGGAGCGTTTACGTCTTCTTCTATACTCGTAGACGTTCTTGTCCATTTTGAATTTTTAGACTTGTGTGCAACATCATTTTATCCTGATGACGATCGCCGAAGCGATTCAAAATGTAGATTTTAATAATTTAAATATGTTTATGAAATCACTGTTTTGTTATGTGTACTATTTAGCGTGTTGTATTTGACTTGAATACATAATTTTATGTATAATTTTCAGTGTTATTGTGCAATTTATAATTATTAAATTAACCGATGCAAGGTCAATTCATGGATTTCAATCGTGTATTTAAGTGTTTTAAAATGGAGCGTTTACGTCTTCTTCAATACTCTTAGACGTTTATGTCCATTTTGAACTTTTAGACTTGTGTGCAACATTGTTTTATCCTGATGACGATTGCAGAATCGATTCAAAATGTAGATTTTAATAATTTAAATGTGTTTGTAATATCACTGTTTTGTTGTGTGTACCATTTAGCGTGTTGCATTTGACTTGAACACATAATTTTATATATAATTTTTGGTGCTATTGTCCAATTTATAATTATTAAATTAACCGACGCCGGATCAAATCACGGGCTTCAATTATGTGTTTAAGTGATTTAAGTTGGGGTGTTTACGTCTTCTTCAATACTCTTAGACGTTCTTGTCCATTTTGAACTTTTAGACTTGTGTGCAACATCATTTTATCCTGATGACGATCGCCGAAGCGATTCAAAACGTAGATTTTAATAATTTAAATATGTTTATGAAATCACTGTTTTGCTGTGTGTACCATTTAGAGTGTTGTATTTGACTTGAATACATAATTTTATGTATAATTTTTAGTGCTATTGTCCAATTTATAATTTTTAAATTAACCGATGCTTAGTCAAATCATGGACTTCAGTTATGTGTTTAAATACTTTAAGATGGAGTGCTTACGTCTTCTTCTATACTCTTAGAGGTTCTTGTCCATTTTGAACTTTTAGACTTGTGTGTAACATCATTTTATCCTGATGACGATCGCAGAAACGATTCGAAACGTAGATCTTCATATTCTAAATGTGTTTGAGATATCACTGTTTTGTTGTATGTACCATTTGGTGTGTGGTATTTGACTTGAATGCATAATTTTAAGTATAATTTTTGGTGCTATTGTCCAATTTATAATTATAAAATTTACCGATGCTAGGTTAAATCATGGACTTCAGATATGTGTTTAAGTGTTTTAAGATGGAGCGTTTACGTCTTCTTCTATACCCTTAGACGCTCTTGTATATTTTGAACTTTTAGAATTGAGTGTAATCTCATTTTACCCTGATGACGATTGCAGAAGCAATTCAAAACGTAGATTTTAATATTTTAAATATGTTTATGAAATCACTGTTTTGTTGTGTGTACCATTTAGCGTGTTGTATTTGACTTGAATACATAATTTTATGTATACTTTTTGGTGCTATTGTCCAATTTATAAATGTTACTTTTACCGAAGCTTGGTCAAATCATGGACTTCAATTATGTGTTTTAGTGTTTTAAAATGGAGCGTTTCCGTCTTCTTCTATACTCTTAGACGTTCTTGTCCATTTTGAAATTTTAGACTTGTGTGTAACATTATTTTATCCTGATGATGATTGCAGAAACAATTCGAAATGCAGATTTTATTATTTTAAATGTGTTTGTGATATCTCTGTTTTGTTGTGTGTACCATTTAGCGTGTTGTATTTGAACGTAATACGGACAGTGCGTCTCATAAATATAAAGACACTGATATTTTCGAAATAATATTTTAATAATTCAGTATTCAAATTATATTTATACATATAACGAAAAGTACATGCCAAGAAAACATTTTACAGTAAATTAAATTAGAATTAAATAATTTCAACTCGAAAATTGATAAATGTAAATAAATTTGCTGTCTCATAAATATAAAGACATTTTTCATACTTTTGAATTACCGTCCAATAAATAATCCATTCTTATTAATGACAGAAAATATTCTAGCTGGCCTACTTTTTATTAAGTTGTATAACTATTTTGGCTTTATATCAAACCAACTTCGTTCGATTTGTTTTTTCAACTCAAGGACGTTTGAAAATTGTCTTTCAGATGCATATACACTGCGAAAAAGAGTGCCACAAAGATTCTTTACTGGATTTAAATCAGGGTTACGTGCGGGCCACACCGTGACATGAGCATTGCTATCATCAAACCATTTTTTTGTGAGTCTTGATGTGTGAATCGATGCACTATCCTGATGGTACAAATAATTCCGACCACCAAGAGTTTCAGCCATTGGCAACAACTGACTGTCAAGCAGTTCATATACTCTTTAGATGTCAGTTTACCTTCCAGAAAAGCAATATCCGTAGTTCCATTAAAAAAGAAGGCACCCCACACCATAACAGAACCTCCCCATTTCTGCCTACTGAAGAAGGTTCGAGTTTGACGTCTTAAATCGTGCGAGTAGGAATTCCAACCATCTGGGCCATCCAAGTTAAACCTCTTTTCATCGGAAAAAATGTCTTGCACCCATTCGTCCTTCCAGTGCATATGATCTTTAACCCCGATTAACCTCCGTTCTCTGTGTTCTTTTTTCAGTAAAGAAAATCTGCACGTATGTCGGCATACAATGTTTTTCTTTCTTTTATACAACGATGCACTGTATCCTTTGGGACCATACCATAAACTCGTTGAGAAACTTATCGGAGTGACATTTTTTGCGAGGAAACAAGTCGCATGATCTTGCGATCGAGTCTTTCACTAGTTTTTCTCGGTCTGCCAGATCGTTTTCTTGAATATTAATTTTAAGTTTTTGATAAAATTTTATAAAGTGCAGCTCTGATTCTCCCAGGTTTTACATATTTGACAAACTGTTAAACCATTAGCTTTAAATTCACGTATTTTACAAATTTCATCTTTAAAAATTTCTATGTTCCACGGCATCTTTGCAATTGAAACAAGTCAAACAACTTTGCTCGCTTGGGTAAGTTAAAGTGCATTTCTGCGCGTGCGCATTAATTCTGTACGCGCGCATTCGAAAAAAATTTGCATATGAAGCAGTTTGAAGTTTGTCTTTATATTTATGAGACAGCGTAATTTTTTATTTTTTTTATTATTCGAGACGAAATTTTTTTATTTCAATTAAAACCCCTGTAAGAGATTCATTTCAGTGTTCTTAATATGGGTATAAAATTTAATTTCTTTTAACTGAATTAATAATATGTAATTTCAAAAATATCTCTGTCTTTATATTTATGAGACGGGCTGTAACTTTATGTATAATTTATGGTGCAATTGTCCAATTTATAATTATTAATTTTATCGATGCTGGGTCAAATCATGGACTTCAATTATGCGTTTAAGTCTTTTAAGATGGAACATTTACGTCTTCTCCTGTACTCTTAGACGTTTATGTCAATTTTGAACTTTTAGACTTGTGTGCAACATCATTTTATTCTGATGACGATTGCAGTACCGATTCGAAACGTAGATTTTAATATTTTAAATGCGTTCGTGAAATCACTGTTTCGTTGTGTATACCATGCTGCATTTGATTTGAATACATAATTTTAAAGATAATAGTGGCTTTTACTCATAATTTCGTTCGATGATCTTATTCTACCAATGATGCAATAAAAATATAAATAAACAGAATGGTATTTCAATTATGGAAATATAGAAATAATGCGCATACAAGTCCCATTACGTATTGATTATAATAGCTAAGTGAAAAGGAATATCATAAAAGCAGAGTTGGACAAATTTGTAATTACAATTATCTACAATGTAATTACAGTTTAATTGTTTTTAATTAATTATCGTTAAAATTATATGCCGTAAAAAATTCTTGCAACACTGTAACCGGAACCGCCCCATCCCATTATTAACAAAATTTGTGGTGTTTGAATGTGTGTAACTATAATCAATTACATACAATTAACCTGTAATTACATTGCGGATAATTGAGATTACAAATTTTCCCAAATCTTCAGAAAAGTACTAACGTTAGGCCATACCCAGACTGACTAAGAGACATTTTTGTTTTGTTATTGATAAGTGAGTTAAAAAATTCATTATTAGTCTATATTGAAAGTTTTAAGAGATTTATGTACAGACACACACCAACATACACACAAACACACACACACACAATAAAACTTAGTATGTGCTTACCATGACAAAACATTATTTTATGTAATTCTAATTAATTTAAATAGCGTACTGACACAGCAATAATTATGGATCTGAAGTATAATGCCTATTTTTAATTTTAGAATAGAATTACAGTGATGAGTGAATAATAATAGAAAAAGTCACACTCGCTATGTTGCAAAAATTAATTATGAGCAAGACACAATCGTCCTGTTGATTTATCAAAGTCAAAATTGAATCAGCGTCTATTTATCTCAACGTTTAACAGACAATGAAGTTTAATGAAAATTCGCTCTTAAGTTTTCGTGATATAGCCATCGCAGAAATCGCAAAAACACAGCATAGCAGCGACAGCTGTTGAGTGACATACACCCAAACCTTATGAGCATCTAGATTAATTTTAGCACAATTATTCTATCATAATATTAAAATATTTATTTGCTTAAAAACGTTATAAAAACACATTAAAAGTAAATTAAAAACTCTTTATTTGCATGTTTCAACTCATTTTCTGAGTCGTCGTCAGAATGTATAATAGAAAATTACAAATGCATAATGAAAAAGTCCTTCCGGCCAGTGCCGGGAGGAAGAGGTAGCTTTCATATTCCTTATTTTTCAAAAGCAAGCTTATATTATTCAAACACACCAAGCTCAATTTAGTGGAAACCGGTTATAGGAGATTCAATCCTAATCTTTATCAATATTAAATCATTATGAATGAGAATTTCGCGAAATTAGTCAGCTTTATCTAAGCTGCTTCTATTTAAAGTAATTTATATTTGGTTGCCAAATTCGGCGATATCTTGAAGTTCCTGCCATTTTAAGACAACATGGTGGATGAGGCTAACGAGTGAACTTGGTCGAGACCTTAGTAATTCATGTGCACATGCTCACTCACATCGGAATCGGTTGATATATACAAGTTCTCTCGCAGGCAAAAAATCAGATTTTTCAAAATGTCACCCACATTAGAAATTCAAACTGCTATATCTGAGCCATTTTCCAAGATAAAGACAAAACAAAAGATGCTCCGGAATCCTTATATCATGGTCAAATACTTAAGAAAGAAACCTTTTTCAATTTCTAATTCTTTTGCACCTTACTTTAAATATAATTTTTTATTTAATTTAATGGCCTCCATTTTGAAACAAGATGGCTGATGAAGCTGGCCAGCGAACTTGGTCGAGACATTACGATATACTATCCACATGCCTTCTTACATCGAAATAGGTTAATGAATACGCGTGTTATCACGTGACAAATATCAGATCGTTTCAAAATGTCAGCCATGCTAGAAATTCAAAGTGCTATAATTCAACCATTTTTTAAGATATATACGAAACAAAAACTGCCCCGGAATCTTTGTATCAAGGTCAAACACATAAAAAAAATCTTTTTCATTTTTCAATTTTTTGATAACTCATTTTAAATTTAAAATTTAATTTTTTTAAAAAATGGCAGGCCTTTTGAAACAAGATGGCGTATGAAGCTGACCAACGAACTCGGTCGAGACATTGGTATGTACTATATACACACCAAGTTACATCCAAATCGGTTCGTAAATACGCCTGTTATCGCGTAACAAAAATCAGGTTGTTTCAAAATGTCAGCCACAATAGAAATTCAAAATGCTATTACTTAGCCATTTTTTTAGATAGAGACGAAACAAAAACTGTTCCGGAATCTTTGTATTAAGGTCAAACACATACAAAAAAATATTTTTCCTTTTCCAATTTTTTTGGTACCTCATTTTAAATTTTAAATTAAAAAAAAAAAAAATTAAATGGCCGCCATTTTGAAACAAGATGGCGGATGAAGCTGGCGAACGAACTCGGTCGAGAAATTGGTACGTATTATGTATACACCAAGGTACATCCAAATCGGTTTATAAATACGCCTGTTATCGCGTGAGAAAAATCAGGTCGTTTCAAAATGTCAGCCCCGCTAGAAATTCAAAGTGCTATAAATCAGCCATTTTTTAAGATATAGACGAAACAAAAACTGCTCCAGAATCTTTGTATCAACGTCAAACACATATAAAGAAAAATTTTTCAATTTTCAATTTTTTGGTACCACATTTCAAATTTAATTTTTTTTTTAAATTTAAATGGCCGCCATTTTCAAACAAGATGGCGGATGAAGCTGGCCAACGAACTCGGTCGAGACATTGGTACGTATTATGTATACACCAAGGTACATCCAAATCGATTCATAAATACGCCTGTTATCGTGTGACAAAAATCAGGTCGTTTTAAGATATCAGTCAAGCTGGAAATTCAAAGTGCTATAACTCAGCCATTTTTTAAGATATAGACAAAACAAAAAATGCTCCGGAATCTTTGTATCAAGGTCAAACACATAAGAAAAAAATATTTTTCAATTTTAAATTTTTTGGTACCACATTTCAAATTTTAAATTTTTTGAATTTTTTTAAATGGCCGCCATTTTGAAACAAGATGGCGGATGAAGCTGGCCAACGAACTCGGTCGAGATATTTGTATGTACTATGTACACATCGAGTTTCATCCAAATCGGTTCATAAATATGAGAGTTACAGTATGACAAAGATCAGATATATATATATATATATATATATGGATATATATATATATATATATATATATATATATATCAACTTTTGAACGGAGGGTGGTTTCGGGGTCTGGGGGTCATGATCGATGAAAATATACCAAAATTTTTTGAAATCGCTTTCCTCCGAACGGCTGCAATAGGTAGCTTTTTGTAATGAAAGCTACCTAAAATGGAAAAAATCATCGAAAATAAACAAGTAATCATGTAACGCGTCCTATATTTTCGCGATTGCTCGTGTTCCCTCTATGTCGCGATACCGTAATTTGTCCAACCATTCAACCCATAAATTCGGGATACGAAAGGATAAAGTGTCGTTACAAACTCCTGAACTTCTTAAATAAATTTCAATGGACTCTCTTATGAATAATTGTAAATAAAAATTAGACCTGTAGATGATTTTACTCTCGTAAAAAAGTATGTTAATGTCCTCTATTTGTTTTAGCCAGGATAATATATAACGCGTCCTATATATACGCGCCTTGTTTATTTTCGATGATTTTTTCTATTTTTCATTATGCATTTGTAACTTTCTATTATACACTCTGACGACGACTCAGAAAATGAGTTGAAACATGTAAATAAAGAGTTTTTAATTTACTTTTAATGTGTTTTTATAACGTTTTTAAGCAAATAAATATTTTAATATTATGATATGATTAGAAATGGACATAATTTTGACTTACTACTCGCACTTATTTACAATTATTCTAATTGGTAAATAAATCATATCAGATGTAAATTTCCCAATGGGCGAAAAATGTCCGGTCCCGGATCCGAAACAGGGATCTCTTGTCTGAGGCTGTCAATGCTCTACCATCTGAGTCCGGGATAGCTCAGATTTACATCTGAGCATTGGCGGCTTCAGCCAAGAGATCCCTGGTTCGAATCCTGGACTGGTCATTTTTCGCCCAGTAGGAAATTTACATCTGATAGGTCTTATGAGCATCTGTTTATGTCAAAGTCTAACATAATATGAAGTTTGACGAAATTCGTGGCTTAGCTCTTGTGATATAGCTATTTTGGAAAAATACAGCATAGCACTTCCATCTATCAGTCGATATAAGCTAAAACCTAATTAGCACAAACTGATGTCAAGTTCTAAGTGAATGTGAAGTTTCATTGAACTCCGTGCAGTAGTTCTTGAGTTGCAGCGTCGCAAAAAAATTGTGTCGCATACAAACAGAAAGAGAGATACACAGGCAAACACATAGACAGATATTTTCGAGACACAGTCAAAAAATGTTCAGGACCTTTAAGACGTATAAATCCGTCGAAAACCAGAAGTCGAAATTTTTCTCGAATCCAACTTTCTTCTTATATATAGAAGAAAGTGAGAATATAATTTCTATAACCTCTTTTACGCGAAGTCATTTAAAAAAATCCAAATGTATCTAATATTATTCCTCTTATTTAACAAAGAATAACTTCAAAGCAAGTTTTCTTTTAAAAAAATTACTCTTTACCTCTTTTGTTATTCGCAGTAATGTGTATTTTGGAAAACTTTTTACATTTTTTACACATTTCACAATGAAAGTGAAAGATAGAAAATTCCTGACTCAAAGAAAAGAATTTTGCTTTTAGTTAAAATAAATATGCAGCAGTTTTCAGAGTTAATTATAGAGTAGCCTTTAAATGCTGAAGTCGGCGTGTAATTAAACATTTTTCGTGGTTGTGTGGTTGAATACCAAAATAATTAGCAAGCAGGTGTGAGAATGCTATGTCTCTTTGTAATTTAGTAAGAGGGAAACAGATGAGTAAACAAAATTAACAGAAAGCGTAAACGGAAAGTTTTGCAATTAACGAAAATTTGTTTGAAAGTTTTTGTATTAGATTTCACTCATTAAAAAAATAGGGACTGCATACGTGAAAGCTTATTTAATGTAGTTTTTAATTAAAAGTTTATTTGAAATGTTCTTAGACTAATATTTCATTATATGATGCTTTCAGAACCAAAGCGAATCAAGTCCGTTTTTTTTTTTCGTTCAATCGAGTTTAAGGAGAATTCTTGCTTATAGAAACAATTATTTCTTTAGTGCCGAAACAAACCAAGTCCTTGATTGCAAATGTGAGCAAGTCACCCTAGTCGATGTTTTGAGGGCTTTATCCAATCTCATTCTGAATGCGTAAGTGATCATACAGAAACACAAAAGTTGAATTAATCATTGTAAGAAATTAATCAATTCTAAATTAGCAATAGTGAGTTCACAATTCCTTATTCGCTAAACGTTATTCTAATAGTTTTTTAATATACTGCTCGTATTCGAAAATGAACCATGAACAGTTAACTATTCAGGTAACTATATCAGCAAAAAAGAGGCATCCAGCGGCGGTTTTTTCGTACTCTAGTACAGTATCTTCCAAGTATTGGAAAATTATGAAACTTTTTCGATTGACACAAACTGAATTTGCATCTAAATTGGAATAAAAAATATTGGCATATGTTACATAATTTTAAATGCCCTTTTTCGCCGCAAGTGGGCGCTTTAAAGTTTTTTTTTTTTTTTTACATTTTGCTTATTTTTTGTCCAAAAAGTATGAAATTCATAATAAAAAAGTTCTCACTTTCCCCTACCTTCTCATTCTAGATCAACATTCTACCACCAGGGGGCACTACCTTTTGAAACTTTTCACATTTATCTCCAGGCTTTTGCGATTTATCATCCGATTTCCGAATTTTTTTTATTTTATTATTCCTTTCAATCAGTTCTAAACTTCTCTATATTCTTGACCCATTCTGGCAATTAGCACCCTCATTCTGGACAAGCTTTGGCCACATTGGACCCCTCTTTGTATCTCAAGGCCTAATCATACAATTAACTTTGTTCTTTAATCATTCTTCTCATTCCCTCATAAACTTCTTATTCATCCAGCCAACTTTAATCCTTGGTCTTCCCCATTAATTTGGGGCTTTTTGCCCCGCCCCGCTTAGGTGGCACTTCTTCAACCATCTCCAGACCCATCATATAAAACCTTGTTGAAAAGATCTCGGTCCCGTCTTTAATTTGGTTATACCATTTTTAAACCTTGACCAAAGGCCTTTAAACCTTGACGTTGCCAAGTGTCTTCGGTTAGCTTCCCTGATCATACAGACGTGTGAAAATTATTAGAATAATTGTGAAATTTACAATAAAAACTTGTTATATTAAAGAAATATATAAAAAATATTGATAGATTTAATATTTAGTGTGCATCCTCTTGTTTTTTATTAAAGAAATGACAGCATACTTGTCTTGGCATACTTTGTATGAGTTTTTGGCAATTAATTTGTATTTCGTTGTCATGATGCCAAATTTGGATGAGTGTTTCTATCAGACTAGTCTTGTTTGTTATGTTGTATTTCTTTAGTTTTTTCTTTACAATGGCCCAAAGGTTCTCTATGGGGTTCATATCTGGACTGTTTCCAGGCCATGGAAATGCTTTCTTTAATTAAATTAAAGAAATGCAACATCACAAACAAGAATGGTCTGATAGAAAAACTCATCCAAATTTGGTATCAGGACAACGAAATACAAATTAATTGCCAAAAACTCATACAAAATAGGCCAAGACGTATCGAATCTTTAATAAAAAACAAGGGGATGCACATTAAATATTAAATGTGTCAATATTTTTTAAATGTATTATTTCTTTAATATAACAAGATTTTAATGTAAATTTCACAATTATTCTAATAATTTTCACACGTCTGTAAAGCTGCGAACAGACCATCCTTCTAACTGTTATCAGTGTCAGCGTCGTTTCCTGTGATCACGCGGTGTTTTTGATTTTTAATGACTTTAAAAGGAAAAGAACTGATGTCCTGCAAAAGAGGAACCTTTCCTTCAAATAGGGTTGAGCTCCTTATCTCCTGACCCCATTGTTGATTCTCGTCGTTCTATTGTGAATAAACCGCAAAAGAGTGCAGAACAAAAGATTTCCATGAAAACTGGAGAAGGATGGCAAAACAAGCGTCTGTATGCAGTCTTAGGGGCTCCCCCCCACACACACACCCACACCCACACAATAGAACTTTCTCTTTTTTTTTTTTTTTTTTTTTTACCTTATCATGTCATTTATCGTTGGAAAGCTTATTGTACCCACATTAACCCTTTGTTCTCAAATTCATAGATTGCTGTGCAATAAGCGCCAGAAGTATCGATCTATCTCCGTTATCGTTATTTACGATCAAATTTCCTTTCAAATGATCGCCGAGTTACAGTTTTTAAGTTTATTTGTGTGAGTATCAAAGAATCGATGCTAGAACATTCGATACTAGAATTTGGGAATCGATTTTTATTGTGATCGATGCTGTTTTATGCGATGTCTATCGATACTCCATTTTTTCAGAGTCACACATCATTAGCCAAAACCCGCTAGCTTAGTCAAAAACGGACTATAACTTTAGTTCTAATTTTTCAAGAAGAAAAGTATCGTTTTAATTCGAAGAGCATTCCTTATATGTGATTTATTTGGTCATAACGACACATCTACATGTTAAAATGAAACTCAGCTTTTAGAATTTTAATAGCAGGAAGAAAATTTTAATTCATATTAAAATATAATATGCTAAAAATCAACTTTTAATGTGATTGTGAGATATTAATTATTAAATAATGAACGCTTTAATTTTTCCAATAAAATGCTATTATGTAGACATGGTTTTATTGTTTTTTATATATCTTATACTTTACCATAATTTGTAAAAGCTTTTAAAAAGAACTGAGGATGTTACTAACGTGTGTTATGTACTAACGTTTTTCAAAATATTAATAATTAATAATACAATTGTTGAAAATATGTAGCACAAATAAATGTTTCTTTCATTTGTATTAATCACCATAGTCGAAATTTCTCAAAATAAATTAGCTTAACTTTAGTAGTCCAGATATGAGCAAATATGTAAAATCGAAAACTTTGAAAAGGTAGTAAATTTATTTTCCCATTATCTTCCGTGGGTTTTAATACCTGAAATATATGTAAATGTGTAGATTTATGGTATTATAACTTAATAGAAAACAAACACGGATAATGCTGCTTTATTCACTACATTTGAGAAAATTATTTCTTAACACTATCAGAAATACATTCTTCAATTCACGGACATTTTTCTAACAGCAGTGATACCAGGATTTTTCAGTTAATAGATATAATAGATATAATATCCGTTTCTTTTTTTCTCCGTTACAGGAGGGGGTAAAATTTACGTCAATTGAAGAAAATTAGGATAAAATAAAAGTTCCTGACCTTCGGGCTGAACCAGCTACCTTGATGTTACGAGACCTGTACTCTAACCACACGGCTACAGTTGCACAGTAATGAAAATAGTTTGAAGTAAATATGTTTGCCTCCGATTGGTATGGCTTGATTAATTTCAATAGAAAGCTTTGAATTTTGAAGTTTATTTCGGAAAGATTTCGTCTTTAATGTGATTGGGGATGTGGTTTTAATACTTTAGTATTAAAATAGGATAAAAATATCAATTATAAATATTTTTATGTAGATTGCTAGACGTAAAATATGAAATATATATTTTTATGCGATTTTTTTAAGTAAAATCGATTTTTTTCCATCAATTTCTTTTAAATTAAAATATCTATTTTAAATATGTTCATTTAAAATATATTTTAATTTCGAATATTTTTTATTACTTTAAAAAATAAATTGTGAATACTTTTAATTGAATGAGAAAATTAAAGTTATTTATTTTTAAATTCGTAACCGTTTCTTTTCTTTATTGTTGGTTTAGTATTTTTTTTAAATATTTTTTTTAATCAAATTAAAAATCTTAATTTATAGAATTTTTTGTATTTCGTTTTCAAAATGGATTCGGATTTTAGTATTAATTGAGCCAATACGCATGCGTGCTACGGACGAACGGAATTATCCCGCTTTTTCAGACATTAGAGAAGAATTCAAGTATAAAACATGTTTTCTAGGAGTACGGAAATTATTTGTTAAAAAATGAGGAATAATTTAGTGTATATAGATCAGTTTTTCTGACAGCGTAGATTAAAGTTGTAAAAGCGAACGTAATGAATCACACTACAATCCTCCAATTGACAAAAACGAAAATAATAACGAAGATTTATAATATGAATGTTTTTCTTCCTGAAAAAATAAGTCAATAAAGAGAAATAATAAATGAAAGGATTTTTAGCTTATTTCATAAATACTAAATTTATGTATGTACATTGTACAATTTCCTGATAATATCATATGATATATTAAATACTTCTATATCTCCCGCAGACATTGTATGTTTTACGAAATCTCATTAGGAACATGTGTAATCCTTTATACGCGATAAGAAAAAACACAGATTCATTTACCAAGATTATTTTATGGTTATGGGCCAAGAAAAATTAACAAAGACAATATTTTAAATACGAATAATTTATATAGAAATTTTGTATTATTATTTAGTTTTCGCTACGTACTTCTGATATTGATGTGTAAAAACTGTGCAACTTCTATAATTAATATCAGACATCTGAAGTAAATAAGGAGAGAAATATAATTTACGCATTTTAAAAAGATATTTAAATATTTAACAAGTAAGAAAAAAAATCATGCGTCAAGCATAGATTATGAAACACTTTCCAACACATTCAGAATAATGTAACAAAACTAAACTGTTTAAAAAATTAAAATACTACGTCTAATTCAACCATATGAAAACGCATAATACATTTCAAAACCCAATTTCAGATGTTCCCATCCACAATCGGAAAATTATGCGAATTCTTTCAGCAGCCCTGTATATGATTTATAGATTTGAATCTATTAGCTGTATGACAGCCAAAACTTAGTTTACTTAAGAGATAGTTATACTTAAGTTGAAAATTTACCTCCAGCAATTTCCTCTAATAAGGAGAACGGTACATGAATACTTTTGTTTAGCCCTGTATTTGAGGTATGGAATTTATATATAACGAGTAAGATGCAAAAATTAATTAAATTTAAAAGCGCATACCGAATTTTAAACCGTGCAATTCAGCAATTATTACTCAAAGACAGTAACTGCACTGTAACCGGTTTTCTTTTGTGTGTCCCTGTAAATGAATAAAAAATGCTATGAATGTCCTGTTCTAACGTTATCGTAGTGAAATTCAGTGATTTATATCAGTTTCAATACATTTGAAATAGAAATTTCAATAAATTTCAATAAAATTTCAATACATTTGAAATACAATTGAATGTCATTTAAATACTCTGCAAACGATTTTTCCCAATATACCATAATGTAATGAATACTTTTGAGTGCCCCTGTAAATGAACAATTAATCCTACATACTTCATATACAATACCAAACATGCTTTATGACCCTAAATAACCTTTATCAATTTCATGGAAATCTGAGTATATTTACGGGAGTTAGAGCGTGGACAGAGTACAGACGGACGGACAAACCGAATGCATATACACTTTTCAACTTTGATGGAAAGTGTTAAAAAACGCATATCATAATTAAAAATGCATTTAGAGCAATCATTACTAATATACAGTAATTCGGATACAATATAGTATCTGAAATCTTTTCAAATACACCGCAAACAATTCCCCCTATACTATTATGAACGGAATTCTTTTGTGTGGCCCTGTAAATGAACAATAACTATTCTTTGCACCGCATATTCAACAGAATGCATATTTTAGTGGACTTCATAAATGAATATCAATTTTACTATGTTTGAAAGAGTGTAACACCATTAAAAATTATTTGAAACGATTTTTTCCCATTGGCCGTAATGCAACGGAAAACTTTTGACTATCCCTGTAAATGAACGAAACATGCTACAAACTTCATTTGAAATAGGGAACGTACTATGGTAGAGGTCACTAACATCCAAAAATTTCAGAACGATCCGAGCATATTTACGAGAGTTAGAGCGTGGACAGACGGACAGACAAACCGAAGTCATAAACACTTTTCAACTTTGTTGGAAAGTGTTAAAAATGAATGACAATTTCTATTCAAAAATTCAAAAATTTGATTGAGAATCAAAATTTTTATCATAAATTTCCATATTGTTTTAATCTATACTAATAAAAGAAGGATGTTTGTCCGTGTGTCTGCGTGTGTGTGTGCATCGGCGAGGTTACGAAAATCTACCGTACGTAGAGGTCTGAAAATTTGGGTGCGGTACGCCAAAGCAAAATCGAATGCATCTGAGGTTCAGATGTTTCTCTTTTTTCTTTTTTTTCTTTTGTTCTTAATTAACTAACATATTATTTAAAAACTATAACGTTCATCGCATAATGGCGCGCCAACGCCAATTGTGATGATTTACAAAGGTCTGAAGCAGAGGAGAAAGAATGAATGAGAAAACTGTTTGCTCATTTTTACAAATCCACATCGGCTGAACGAATCAAAATTCGAAAAAACACATATATATTTATCCTTTCAAAACAAGTTTTTTCTAAATGTATATTTCGTGAGTGTTTTTATTTCGCATCTTTACAAATCAACATCCCCCCCCCCCCTCTTGTTTGAAATACTAAAAAACAGAAAATATCCACTTAAAGATTTCTCGTTTTTCTCTAACGGTCTTATAGCGTGATAAAGTATGAATATTAACCCTTTAAAAATTATACATCTGTAATTCTGTTTTTGCATTTTTCGTTTCTTCTGCAATTTTTAAAACTTCACATGCGCACTCTTGATTAAAATATGAAAAAAATATCCACCTAAAATAATAAACCGAGACTAGATTTAACCTTCAATAATACTCTGGACATCTTGTTGCTTTATTCCATGCGGTAATACAGGACTATTTAGAAATCTTTAAACCTGGAAAGCCCACTAAACTTTATTAGTTACACGTTCAGAAATACTCTCTTCAATTCGCGGAAATTTTCCTGGCAGCAGTGCTACCAGTATAGACCAGATTTCCGTTAATAGACGAATATCCATGTTTTTTTACTCCGTTACAGGTGGTAAAATACACGTCAATGGGGAAAAAAATGGAGATAAAATAAAAGTTACTGGCATTAGAGTCGAACCAGCTACCTTAGTGTTACGAGACCAGTACTCTAACCACTCGACTACAATTGTACAGTAGTGAAACAGTTTGAAGAAAGAATTTTTGCCGCAGATGCGAATGGCTTGATTAATTCTTTTAAAAAACTTTGAATTTTGAAGTCAATTTCGGGAGGATTTCATCTTTAATGAGATTGTGGCTGGGGTTTTAATACTTTAGTCTTAAAATAGGATAAATATCTGAATTATATATGTTTTTATGTACACTGGTTTCTAAAAATTAAGATAAAATCACAAAAAAGAGCGATAAATCATTCAAAAAGAAACCTATCCGTATGAAATTTGGATATTTTGTTGACAAAACGATGTTGATTAGAATTACAAAATGCAAATTAGGGATGCTGCGATCGGATTGCGTCATCTGTGAGGAGCATAAAAATGCATGCTAGTGAGTACGGCTGCAGGTGTCTCTCTGATTATGAGATAAGAAAACTGAGATAGCCAATTCATTAGTTTGACCTCGAGGTATCATTAGCCTGCAGAACTGAGATATAGAGCTACTGGAAGATTGTAGGCAGGTCGAAGTCAGACAGAGGTGGCCAGATTCCTAAATGTGAGTCCTTTTGTTGTTCATAGGCTTTGGAAATGATTTCAAACCACTGGTTTGGTTTCAAGAAGGCTCAGTCAAGGACGGGCAAGAGCTACGACAAGCACCGATGACCGATATTGCGGTTATGTGTGCGAAGGAATAGAACATCAACCCCCTCCCATCTTAGAGCATTCCTTGCTGCAGCCACAGTAAGGTTTGTATCAACGTCTACTGTACGTAAAAGGCTTCATGAAGGTAGTCTTTACTTGAGGATACCTCCATTTGTGTGTCGCTCACATCATGTCACCAGAGGGAACGTTTAAGGTGGGCATGTAAACATTTCTACTGGACGGCTAATCAATGCAGGCGTTTTCTCTTTACGGGTGAGTCTCGGTTTAGCCTCCAAAGCGATAGTAGGCGTTGCTTGATTTGGAAAGAGCAGGGAACACGCTATCCTCCATCAAACCTTCGTGAAAGAGATTCATACGGGGGAGTCAGTGTCTGTGTTTGGAATGGTATCTCTTTGGAGGGGAGGGGGGGCGTACAGATCTCCATGTCTTTCCACGTGGAACTGTGAATGCTCACGTGTATAGAGATGACATTCTTTATGCTTATTTTTGCCCTTATGCCGGCGTATTAGGTAATGATTCCTTGTTACAGGAGGACAACGCTAGATCGCAGAGGAATCGTGGAAGATTATCTTCAGCACCAAATAATTCAGCGCATGGAACGACCAGCTCGATCACCGGACATGAATGCCAACGGGCATGTTTGAGATGCTTTAGGAAAATGTGTTGCTGCTCTCAATCCCCTCCTCAGACTCTTGCCACGCTTACAACTGCGGTCGTTCAACTAGATGAGTTACGAATGTAAGTGGCAATAGGAAGGATGGAAGTAGTGATTTTAAATATAATCGTAATAATGGTGAGAATTATCGAGGTGACTGAGGTAATTTTAAAGGAAATGAAGGAAATCTAAGAGAGGATCATAGAGGCAATGATAAGAACAGACAGTCGTTCAACTAGATGAGTTACGAATGTAAGTGGCAATCAAAATGCGTATAGGAATGATGCAAGTAATAATTTTAAATATAATCGTAATAATGGCGATAATTATTGAGGGAATTCAGGTAATTTTAAAGGAAATGAGGGACATCTAAGAGAGGATCATAGAGGCAATGATAAGAACAGACAGTCGTACAACTAGGTGAGTTACGAGTGTAAGTGGCAATCAAACTGTGTATAGGGATGATGGAAGTAGTAATTTTAAATGTAATCGTAATAATGGTGATAATTATTGAGTTGATTGAGGTAATTTTAAAGAAAATGAAGGAAATTTGAGAAAGGATCATAGAAGCGATGATAAGAGCAGGCAGTAGTCCAACTAGATGAGTTACGAAACTCCGCCTCTATTTCAGTGTAACGCATAGCGTTGAATTAGAGTCCGAGGTCAACGTACAACCGCCTCCTCGCCACTCCCTTTTCGTAAAATACAATTGAGTATAGTTGAATGTATATCTCCGTAATGGAGGCAGTCTGCGAGAAATTCTGAACTGCTAAACTTGGGCTATAGTTTAGAAGTTATACAGTCACAGGATAAACAATAAAGCCTTCTATAGTAGTTTTAAATGCTGTTACTGTAAATCCATTTGAACATTCTTAGTACCTAATGGTATTGGATAGCATTGTGGTAAAAAGTTCATTCGATACGATCGCTGAGCATGTTTCATACAGTTTATAATAAGTATTTTCGGTATAAAAAATTAAAATATTCCAATCCGAGGCTTCAGTTGGTTCCAGGTTCAGTATGTATGGATAACAGGTAATATCTTTACATGTTGAAATTAAGAATATCAGAAATGTATAGAAATTCCAAGTGATTGAGGTATTAAATGTACATTGTTTAGTTTGTGCCTGTTTTATGAGAGAGGGATGTATAAGACGATTTCTTTTTTAAAAAATTGATTGTTAATGGAAATTATAATCTTAAAATTTAGAAGAGATCTTAGAGAAGTTGAGAAGAAGAGAGTTCAAGCATTTTTAGAGGTTTCTATTTTGTATTTAGAGGTTATTATTGCCAAGCATTCTTGGGATTCTGGACACAGTTTTAATTTTTAAAATGCAAAAATCATCTTTAATGCCAGTAGCACCTCTGAATTCAACTTTCTTGAAAATTTAGCTATTTATCTTAATCGTGAAGTTATTGGTAATGAAAAATTTGATTCTATCATGCTCTCCCCTGCTTGGAAACGTGTTCACTCCTGCCATATAATACTCATTTTTAAATTAATTAATATTAGTTCGGTATTAATTTATTATATATATATATATTTATATATTCATAATTTTTATAATTTTTATTTTTGAGTATATTATTATATTTTTTAAGTATATATATATATATATATATATTAAAACTTTTTATTTATTATTTATTTACTTACTTCATTTTATTTTATTTTATTTATTTATTTATTTATCCATTTATATATTTTGTAGATTCGTTTTCTTTGACAATGTTTTTATTTTATTTGCTTCATAACTGTCCTTCTGTTACGTGTTTTTCTGACTTGGTCATGCCCTTGTGTGACTGGCTGATGCCTTCTACTTTCCTATTGGCTGCTCCTTAAACCTGTCCTTCTCCCTTATTTTTTCCCCTCAGAGTTGCTCTTGCGTTCAAAGTAGAAGCACGTATTTTTTTGTGCTTGATGAAGGAAGACTAAGTTCTTTTGAAAGGCCTTGAGCATTTCTAAATTGTATAGTGTTTTAAAAAGTTCTCTTAGACCTTATATTTTTAGAGGTGTTTAGTAATTTAGGTTTTTCCAATAAGACTGGGCCGACTCATTTCTCATGGCATGAAATCGATACGGGTGTTGCCGAACCTATGCTAACAAACCGTATAGGTATGTTATTATTTAAACACAACCATATTGATTGGTAAAGTTATAATGCGAATTGAATATATCCAACTGAGCGAAAAAAAAAATACCCGAGCCGGGAATCGAGCCCAAATCATTGGCTTCGTAGCCTCACTTTACCAATGAGTATGATTGTGTTAAAATAATAGTATATCTACGTACTCATCGTTTATATTGAGTTCCTTTACCTGCGGTTTATCCTGTTAAGCTGTCTACATGACACACCAGATGTTATTACGAATAAGTTTATCTGAGCGAAATATGCTCGCCGGTTGTCAGCCCAGGTAGCTTAAACGGTTGAGCACTAGCAATGTAAGCCAAGGATCAGGGTTCCATTGCCGACTTGGGCATTTTTTTGCTCAGTTGGGTATCTTCAATTCATATAGGTATGATTATGATTAAGTGAACAAGGAATTATAGATTATCATAACAAGAAAATGTTGGGGTCTGGGTTCCATTCCCGGCTTGGGCATTTTTTCGCTCAGTTGGGTATATTCAATTCATATAGACATGATTATGATTAAGGAAACAAAGAATTATAGATTATCATAACAAGAAAATGTTGCGGATGACAGTACAATGCCAATTTATTCTCCCTTTACTTCACCTATAGATAATACAAGATAAAAAAAATAAGTATGACCAAAATATCCGGAGTGACGCCATAATGCTACCAAATAGGACCAAAAGTCATTTGCCATAGTGACAAACCATTTCCAGCCTTTTCTGTTACATAGGTGATCGCAAATATTATTTTATTATTAAATTTAATATTAGCCCCCTAATTGTAACCCCCGATAAATTTTCACCGAGAAATATGAAATCAAACATGTTCTTTACATCCCAGAAGTTCAAGAACAATTCGCCAGTAATTTTTGTAGATATTCGACAAAACATGTGCAATCGAAAGCATCCAGTCCCTGTACCTTAACTTTTGGAGGCCAGTGTACAAAACCAGACATTGAAACTGAACTAAGAAAATACTCTACCTAAAATTTTAATAACTGTAACATTCATTATGTTTTTTCTTTGACTCATAAAGTATGTACATATAAATTAATGATATACGAAAAAAATCTTAGTCCATGATATACGAGAAATGGATAATCTGGCGTGGATAAAAAAGTGCGATTGACGATGATTGAAACTGATTTTTTTTTTTATAACACGAAACGGATTGCTTCTCATCAACATCTCCAAATATCGATAATCCAGCGGCTTTTCGATGATTTTGATTCCTCATCTTTATTCGACTGTCATTCATTCGTTTTTTTCTTCTTTTTGGTTACTCTACAGCTTAAATCCCAAACAATATATCATATTATACGGATTGGTATGATATTATCTATTTTTTTTGTTGTTGTTGTTGTTTATCGAAAATCAGTTTTCACAAATGTCAGGATTTAACAGAGAAACTTTCAGAAAAAGATTTTTGGCAAAATAGTGCTTTTGAAATTCATTTTTAGGGTTCCGTACTTAAAAAGTAAAAACGAAACCAGTATAAAATCTCTCCTGCGTCTGTTTGTCTGTCACAGCATTTTACTTGTAAAATATGAAAGTGGAAAGTTCAAATTGGGGGGAAGAAACAAAGGCTTAAATGAAGAAAAAATCACTTGTTTTCAGATTATTAAACATATATAAATATATTGAGAATAAATAAATATGTAGAGGGCTAATTAAGATACTTGAAAAAAAAAAACTCTTTTCTTTGTATATCGTGTAAAAGCTTTTGTAACGCTGAACTCAAAAATAGATTCCTTTTAATTTTAGGTAATACATTTTTAAAGGTATCGTCAAAAATGTAGCGCAAAAACATATCCCCCCCCCCCATATAATTCCGAATCTACTGAAACTAAAATTATGAAAAAATTAGAGGAAGTAGACGTACCTTAAAGGAAAATTATAGCGATTACTCTAGGTATATAGTTTTTGAGAAAATCGCATTTTTCCGTTTCACACAAATTTCGATTTATGGGTATTCAGCAAAAGTGTTGAGCAGCGCTGTAGGTACCTACCGTAGCAAAAGTAAAAAAACATTGTTGATAATGATTTTCAAAAAAAATCGTCAATAATTAGCCGAGATAATAACCCTTAAAGATAGGGACGGTTTGGACATACGTAATGACAGGGGCGGCGTACTCTATGTACTATCGGCTTTTAAAGCCTAGTTAACAACTTTTACTGATTTATTGCAATTTTCAGTTGCAGTATAATAGCAATAAACGTCAAATTGTTAAGAACAGACTAATTTAAGGGGTCTCAGGACTCTTGAAATTGGAAAAAAAAATAAAAAAAATTACTAATTTCAACATTTAATCTCTTAAAATGTATATGATTTTGAAGCACAATTTTTATTGGGATGAAATATATGAGTATGTTCTTTCATTTCATGTATTTAAAAAATTCAAGATGCATAATTAGTATTTATGGGGGGGGGGGGGGATCGAAACTATCGGACATTTGTCGATCAGAAAATTGGTATAACAGCTTACGCGCAGGATTAAAAATAGATACTGCAATTAGAATGAAAATTTTGGTGCCTACTTACACATAAAATTACAATAATTACCCTTGTCAGTCTAGCTCAGATTAAAATCACACAGAAATTTCAAATAATTTCAAAATATCACTTTCTCGGGGTAGCTTTTTAAATATATTTTATTTAATCTAGATAAGACGGCACATCACAAGAAGAACGGCACATAACACATATATACAAAATAATAAAAGCGCGAATAACTTTCTACATGTTAGCACAACTCAAAACAGAACAGAACTACAACGAACTCACAGCATATCTCATTCGGCAAAGCTCACGCAAGCTAGTCACGTGATTCCCGGTCGAGTCGATGTTTTGAAACAGGCAGCGCGCGTTACATCCTCCCCCTCTGTTTCCGATTTACGTCTCGGAGAGCAAACAGGATGCTTTCTGGGTCTTCCTCTTTTTCTTAAGGGTGCAACTGGAATAGTTTCAGTTTCTTGAAATGGTGACAAAGCGGAAACATGGTAAGAGCCAATTCGCTCGGTAGGATTGTCCAGGCTAGCAATATCATATGTCACTAGTGACTTTTGAGTCAAAACTATGTATGGCCCATCTCTCTTAGGCATAAATTTTGCTGTTTTATTTTTACTTGCTTTGCTCACAGGGTGTAGGGTAACCCATACTTTATCACCAGGTGCGAAATACACTCGTCTACGATTTTTATCGTAATATTTCTTCCGCTGATCTTGTTTCATTTCAACACGCTTTTTCACACTTTAAGATATGGAGTTGTTTCCGGAACAAAATTGTCATTTTCCACAAAAGCTCTAAAATCGTTCACCACATTATCGATTGTTCTTAATTCTCGACCAAATTGCAGATAGGCGGCAGTTTGGCCTGTTGTCTCAGATTTGGCAGAGTTCATAGCAAATCTAATAAAAGGAAGTTTATCAATCCAGGAAGTGTGTTCATCCCCAACAAGGATTGCTATTCGAGGTTTCAAGTCTCTATTTTTGCGTTCTACTGGATTGGCCTGAGGATGGTACAAAGGTGTCAACGATTGGTCTATTCCAAGAATGTAACAATCTTGTTGTAGAACAGCGCTCACAAACTGAGGGCCGTTGTGACTTATGAGTCTTCTTGGGATACCATAACGAAGGAAGATCTCTTCAATCAGAGTAGTCGCACATTCTTGTGCAGTGGCAGTTGTTAAGGCAAATAGTTCGATCCACTTAGTGGCACAATCTTCTACTATAAAAATCCATCGATGCCCATCTTTACTAGGAGGCAATGGTCCAAAGAGATCAATGTTGAGGGTCTCAAACCGCTGAGCATAAGCAGGTGTTCGTAATAAACTGGCTGGTTTCTGATTTGTTGCTTTATAACGAGCGCACTCTGGGCGCTTCTTCACATATTCAGAAATGTATGCTTTCATGCCTGTCCAATAATATCTTTTAGCAATTCTCTGATAAGTTCCTGCTTCACCATAATGTCCGGCTGAGAGGTCGTCATGATGAAGTTTCAAGATATTTTGCCTTTCTTGTATTGGAAGGACCAGTTGCGATTCTTCGGCATCTGATTCGGGAGCATACCTATAAAGCACACCTTAATTCATCAGGAATCCTCTATCAGTCCAATTGGCGAAATCTTCGCTTTTCTGTTCATCTTCAAAAGAATCTATGATCTTTTTAAGGTTTTCATCTTGCAACTGTGCTTCTCTGATATCTTTTGGCCTTCTTGTTGGCATGTCTATGCTGACAAAATTGCATGTCTCACAGAAAACAGATTGATGATTACAGACAGGGGGTGACAGCATGTCAGCCACGACATTAGATTTTCCAGGTTCATATTCTATTTTCAATAAGAACGATTGTAATTGTAGTTCCCAACGGGCTAATCTCCCCGATGGTGATTTAAGACTCAAAAGCCATTTTAAAGGTTTGTGATCCGTTGCTACAACCACTTCTTGGCCTTCCACATAGCCGCGAAATTTTTCTAAGGACCAGACAACAGCCAACGCCTCGCGTTCTGTAGTGGAATAATTTCTCTCTGCACTTGTAAGAAGACGGCTAGCATATTCTATGGGGTGCTCAGAGGCCTTGTCAGTACCCTGTAAAAGTAAGGCACCAAGAGTGTAGTTACTAGCGTCAGTTCGCTGAATAAATGATTTGGTCCCATCAGCTTGCTTCAGCACTGGAGATGTCATGAGACATTGTTTCAGAGTTTCAAAGGCTACTTGCTCTTCTTTTCACCATTTCCAAGTTGCTCTCTTTTTCGTAAGGTTGCTAAGGGGTCTTGAGATATCAGCAAAATTTGATATAAATCTTCGGTACCAAGAACAGGTTTGTAGGAAAGACTGGATCTCCTTAACATTTTTGGGTGGAGGTATCGCTTTAATTGCAGATACCTTGTCTGGATCTACTTCTAGACCATTTGGGATTATCCAGTGTCCTAGGTATTTGACTTTCTCACAAGAGAAATGACATTTTTCACGTTTGGCATCTAACTTATGTTCAATGAGTCTCTCGAATACAGCTGTAAGATCTGAGAGATGTTTCTCAAACGTTTCTGACAAAACGAGGATGTCGTCTAGATACGATAAAGCAAGGACATCTTTAAGACCACTTCTAAATTGATCTATCAATCTTTGAAACGTGGCAGGAGCATTTTTTGAGTCCAAAAGGCATCTTTAAAAAACGATAAGTTCCAAAAGGGCAGACAAATGCAGTTTTATCTTGATCTGGCGGGTAGACTCGAACTTGGTGATACCCAGAACGAAGATCTAAAGTTGACATGTAAGAAGTATGCTTGGCTTCATGTAAAAGGTCGTCCATTCGACGTAATGGATATTTATCTGCTACTGTAATTGCATTTAATTTCCTATAATCTATGCATAATCTTATACTGCCACCCTGCTTTGATACGAGAACCACCGGCGAAGCATAAGGTGATTCACATTCTTCTATGATACCTTGAGCTAGAAGATTATCTATTTCCTTCTTAAGAATTGCTTTCTTAGCAGGAGTCATCCCATAAGGTGGTACAGCAACAGGAGCACTATCACCTGTGTTGATACGATGCTCTAAAAACGGTGTCGCCTCTCCCCCTGGCTGAAAACATTTTTCATACCTTTTCAGAAGATCATTAAGTTTGTCCCTTTCATCGGAATTTAGATTTTTACCTTCATCTTCACGTAAAGCGTATGGACTGACTTCGACCGCACCAGCTGTCGTACTATTTTCTTCTTCATATTCATCTACAAAATAAAACTTTTCCTGAGGTTTATCACTGAAATATCATGTTTTTGTTGGCAGTATCTAACACTATGTTAGCATTATGTAAGAAATCCATACCTAAAAGAGTTCTATTACCCTTGGCATCTGGTAATACAATGAACTCAGTTTCGAAGAGTCGGCCTTCAATCTCTACGGGTACAGTGGCAGACAAAGTGTCTGTAACTACCGTAATTCCGTCAGCTAATGTTACTTCATGAGTATTAGGATTCAGGGTAACACCAGTTTTTAAAAATAATTCATACATACGTTCTTCCGCAATAGAACGATTCGCTCCCGTATCTGCACAGACTAGCACCTTCTTATTGCAGATCGTGATAGGCACATTTGGAGCTGAAACTGCTGATGTATTTAAACTATATAGCTCAAGACGATGTGCTTGAACAGTTTGTTTTTTAACCGTAGGGGAACAATCTGGACATTTCTTCTTTATAAATCCCAATTTACCACAACCATAGCAAACAATATCGGATTCTAAGCGTCGATTAATAAACTTAGGGGGAGATCTGTCTTCTTTTGGAGGCTTACTCTGCTTCCAATTATTTTCTCGACGAGAAAACTCTTTTTTATCTTGGAGTACAACCGGATCTCTTTTAGGAAACGTAGATCTGATAATGTCATAAGCATCTAATTTTTCGGCAAGGTCGACTGGCGAATTTAAATTTTCCCAATCGTCTAACATATGTTGTTTGCATTCAACAGGCATGCGCCTTTTCATTTGATCAGCTATGATAAGATCCTGAAGAGCTTCAAAAGACGTTACAGTTAATTCTTTAAGCCAGTTTTCAAAACAAGCTCGAAGTTCGAAATAATAATCTCGCCAAGTTATTTCCTTGGACTTGCGATGCGTAAGAACAGCTGTCTAAACTTTTCGGCACTAATTTTAAACCTTTTTAGAAGTAAATCTTTAACATGTGAAAAATTTGAAGCGTTTTCTTCTGATTCACGAGCGATAAGCGTAGAGATAGAAGATGGTACAACACTGAGTAAATACGAAACCCACAGATGCTCTGGTACCTTCGGGAGCTTTAATTGACGTTCCAGGAGCACCAAAAACAAGGTTACATCATCCGTTTCTGGCCTGAATGTAGGCAACAGCTTTTGGATATCTATCTTACTCTCCGGGTGAGACATTACCCCTGCTGCATTACCACCTACCTGGAAGCACTTTGGCATTACCTGGAAGCACTTTGGCTCTGAGCCTGTAACTTGAGCTTCTCAAGCTCAAAATTCATTTCTTCCGATCTATGCTTTGCTTCTAATTCTAATTTACGCTGTTCTAACTCTGCTGCTTTTTGTTTTTCCTCTAAGTCACGGCTGCGTTGTTCTTCCTCACGGCTCTGAGCCTGTAACTTGAGCTTCTCAAGCTCAAAATTCATCTCTTCCGATCTATGCTTTTCTTCTAATTCTAATTTAAGCTGTTCTAACTCTGCTGCTTTTTGTTTTTCCTCTAAGTCACGGCTGCGTTGTTCTTCCTCACGAGTCGAAATTTGGTTTCTAACTAATGAATTTACAAAATCAACTTCGTACGAGGGAGAAGATTTAATTTTTTCACGCAATGTGACAACTGTCATAGAGGGTTGCACATCTAAATTCATTTCTAACGCAACCTGATATAAATCCTCTTTCCGAGCTTTATTAAGTTCAGACATTTTAAACTTTAGCAAAACAACAAAACAAGTACCCCACAAATGCCAAAAATTCGTTTAAATTATTCCCCAAACGTGTGAGCTTTGCCGTTACAACTCATATAAACAAGACTTTAATAAAACAAAATAGTAATCTTTAACCTTAGCAAAACTCTTACTACAAACAAAACAAACTTTAAATCCCCACAGGTATAAATAAACTGGATTGTCATAACGCGACATTTAATCAGAACGATATTTTAATCAATATAAAACCATTTACTGAATAGTTAACACTTCAAACAATATTCTAAATAATATCAAACACATAATTGAATAATTAAATTTTCAACCAATATTATTGTATTACTAAGACTATTTAATATCGGTTTCATTTAACATAACTTCAAAAGATAATAAACTTTCTTTTATAAACAAGCAATAAATGCAAAAACTTTACTCATTCCGTTTTGAAAATGAATCACATTCAAGGCTTTTTTCATCAGTAAATCAGCAACTCAAAATTAAATACTTACGTTTAGCATTTAAATAATAACAAACACTTAAATAAAAATAGTAATCATTTCTCTTACGAAACCAATAAATAAGAAATAAATAAATATGCATCTTTATGAGAATTGCGATAAAATTATAAATACATTTGACAGACAGTTTATTTCCCTCTTTATAAAAAGAAAAGAAAAAAAAATCAACGAAAACATAAATGAATACTATTTCTTTTGCTTCCGCTCTCACTCACTCTTTTTTTTTTTTTTTAAATCAAAAAATATCTTACTTAAAACAAAGTAAAAATAAAACATACATGAACAGAATCAATAGTAATTTTCAGAATAATGGTGAGGGAGGGGGGAAGGGGAAATATGCAATACAAACATGACAGGAAAATAATAGAATGAATTAAAATTAATAATGTTAAGTATATGACGAATACCGTTAATGTTACGAAGAATGCATTCTTTTTATTAAACAAACAATGGATCCATTCTATTTAAAAATCGCTTACTTGTTGCTTGTTGATAATATTTTGTAAAATTAACAAATCTTGTAGAATAAACCACTATATGCACAAACACAGTAGGCACCCTTCTGAGAACAAATGAAGTGAAAGGTATTTTAAAAACACTCATATCGTAGCATTTTTCTTCGTCGTAAACAAAACAATTTGCAGAATAACTTTCGAAAATAAGAACGCATATCACATCGTGTAAAGCTGATGCATGAAAATGGCATAGATAACGAAACAAAAATTAATCTATAGAACATGGCGAACATACCTCACAAGCTTACGACGACGAATTATTCTGTAGAATTATAGGAACATATTTTTACACGCAAAGACGATCGAATCTGTAGAAATTAGGAACATATTTCACACACTGACAACGATCGATCGTGCCATTTTTTTTCTGCTAGTTAAAACAACACTTCTTGAATAAAAATATATCATTGTTTTGTAGAATTAGGATGAGAACATTTTCCTTCGAATTCGGGCCGACGTTGGGTAGCTAATTGTCAGGCTAGCTCAGATTAAAATCACACAGAAATTTCACATAATTTCAAGATAATAATTTCTCGGGGTATAACTTTTTAAATATTTTTTATTTAATCTTGATAAGACGGCACATCACAAGTAGAACGGCACATAACACATATACACAAAATAATAAAAGCGCGAATAACTTTCTACATGTTAGCACAACTCAAAACAGAACAGAACTACAACGAACTCACAGCATATCTCATTCGGCAAAGCTCACGCAAGCTAGTCACGTGATTGCCGGTCGAGTCGATTTTTTGAAACGGGCAGCGCGCGTTACACCCTGAAATTTAATAAATATGTATTTAAAGCATTTTATATTTTTAATGCAAAGTTGTATTTAGCTAATAGAAAATTTTGAACATTTCAACAGTGGTCACTTAAAATATCAACTAAAAAAATATTTTTTTTTAACAATAAAAGGAAATTTTAGTTTATAGAGACTAACATGAAATATATGTTTAGAAAATTTCGCGAAAAAATATTTAGAAGTTTCTGAGGTATCCCCCACGTTACGCCCAAAAACATCATTTGGAGAAATCTGGACTTCAAAGTTCCGGAAAAGTCGATTCAGTTATCGAGCGAGTATAATTCTAAAAGCCATAACTTCTCTTCAAATGGGAATTTCAAGGAAACAATTATATCAAAATGTTCAGAAATAATAGGAGTTTAACATCTAAAAAAATATTTTTTTTTTTTAAATTTTGAAACTTTAAAAGTCCCGAGGCCCATTAATTAGAATGAATCACATAAATACCATGGGATACGCGACTAGTTTGCATTGAGTGGAGCTCTCAATACGCCTCGAGTGACTTTAAAAGTTAATTAAAAGCTTAGCTGGAAAAATGCGGCACGGACGAAGGCGGCGTTGCAATTTTACGACGTTCTTTCGAAGCGGGCTTAGCCCAATGCCAAATTTGAACTTTGAACAAAGGTTTTCTTTTAGCTACACTGTAGAAAGAAATGTTATTACTACACTGGATTTAGTTTTATGAAATGCGAAATGAAGTTTAAATATGCACTGCTTTTAATGTCAGTACCGAATTAATTTCATCATAAACAGATTAGGATAATATTAAAATATAAGTTATACGGAATAGCTATATTTGATATTATTTAGGTTCTATATCTCTTTGAACTTTCATGGTATACATTTTGCACTTTTCTAGTATATACAGTTTTATACCCAGCCCTGTGTTGTATAATTTTTTTTAAAAATATTAGTACTCTTTTAGGGACGGTTTTTTTTAATAATACGATTACAAACTCATATATTTGTTCTATGGAACCCTCTGTGCGCGAGTAATACTCGCGCTACCGTTTATTAATTATGTCTAAATGTCCAAACAAAAGAGACACCAAATATTTTAAATTATAGAGATACGTAAGCATTTGAATTTAAGATTTCTTTTCATGCAATTAATTTTTCAGATGAATATTTACAACCATGTTGCAATTTGCAAAAGTTAAAAAAAATCAATTTTTTTTACCATTACGCCATTCCATGACACGTGTGGGGCAGCTTTTCTACATATTATTTCTGCTTTATTAATGTCATTTTATCCGCAAATTAAAAGAAAAAATGCCTGCCGGCTCGGACCTACAGGTGGAGGTAGATTTCGAAGTTAAATACTAAATTCACCAAGAAAACTTAAATCAACATTAAAGATAAACCCAGTTCCTTCACTAAGAATGAGCTCTTGGGAGCTAAACATTTTGTGAAAATTCTTATATACACGAATACACACACGCATGTATATGGAATAGGTTTAAAAATGGCTAAAACAAATTCAGAGAACCTGAAAGTCTTACAATATGTTAATATTTCCATAGTCGGGTTTTTATAATGTTTTAATACGTTTCTTCAAACTCGCATGACGTTACATATTCACCTGCTGAGGTATATTATATATACAATATGACGTAATATATATATATTTTTAATTCGTCAAACTATTTATTTCATTTTGAGTTTTCATTCCGAAATCTTGCTCTAGAAAACGTATGACGTAATATTCAATTTGTTTTCAATTCGTCAAACTATTTTTTTTTTCACGTGAAAAATCTTGCAAAAGAAAAGCAATTGTTGTTGTGAGAATTTTATTTATTTATTTATTTTTAATTTTTGCAACTGCTATAATGAAAAATATTTATTTTTTCCTGTCATTGTTGTATAAGAGCTGGTTTTATCAGAATCTTGTTAAGACGGTATTCAAAAATTTTAACCCTCCCCATTTCCATTCCCTTGGGCCGATTTTGCCCATTTTCAATCCCCGCCGAGATATTAGCCATCTCAAAGTTGTTGGCGAGTTTGAAGACGATCCGTGCATAATTGCGACTTTTATCGTGCGGACAAAATTTAGTACATACATACATATATATATATATATATATATATATATAAACTTTTTAGGTGAGGGTGGTTTTGGGTTCCCGGGGTCATATAATGAAAAGTTATGAAGGAATTTTTCAAAAGTCGCACCATGGTAACGACTGCAATAGGTAGTATTTCTTACGAAATCTACCTAACAATTATGTTAATATGAAAATCTGGAGGGTTTTGTTATTTTTAATGAAGAGTTTATATTTTAAAAAGTTGTAGATATTTATGTAAATGTCACACGCAGGACATTTTGTCCGTTTTCTATGGTGTGCCCCTGAAAGGGGTAAATTACTTAGGTCTAGGATTGAAAATTTTGAAATTTTTAAACTTATTAAAAACAGATATTTCACTTATTTAATATGTTTAAAATGTGCAGATTTTTAAACCTATTAAAGGGCCATTCCATATCACTTGTGGAACAGTCTTTCTACTTGTTACTGCTGTTTCAACTCGGCAGACGGGCGTGGAGTGTTTTGACACACCACGGCCGAAAATATTCGTCTGCTGTCGGTGAGTGCTTTTAATTTATTGTTTACTAATTTTTAAAATGAACGATAATTTAACATTTTGTTTATCATTTTTTACGAGAAAGGGTGTAATTATCATGAATTTCACTAACAGACAGAATTCTAAAGTTTTTGTTCGTATTTATGCCATTTAATATGTTTGGGGTGTGCTGACACCCCATGCCCGTCCTCGTGTTACGTTTCACATTGCGCGTCCTGCCGGGTTAATAATGCTATAGTATCCTCAAATGAAAAAAAACTATGCTAATATGAAAATCAAGGGTTTTTTTTTTTTTTTTTTTTTTTTTTTTTTTTTTTTTTTTTTTTGTTATTTTTAATGTATAGTTCATATTCTAACAACTTGTAAGTTAAAGAATATGGGTATTTATGTAAATGTTACGTGCAGGACATTTTGTCCGTTTTTCGTTGAACAATAATAAATTTTGTATTGAAAAGTATTGAAAAAAGTTTAAAACAAGATATATGCAGTATAAAGAGAATTTTTAGTAATTAGATTAAAAGCAAAAATGCAAGTGATTGCACCATGTTATTTTAAAAGTAATTTAGTATCCAAACTCATATTGCTGATAAATTCACAGCAATATGGTCAGTAATATCTTACATTCTTTTAAATGATTTTTAGAGATGAAACATTTAGTTCCGCCTTTTTTGGACGCTATCGTGTCAATTCACAGCAATAAATTATTAGTGATATGGTCAAACAACTTATGTACTTTTAAATATTCTGTAAGTGATGAAACGTCTAGTTTAGCATTGTCTGGATGCGAATCGTGTCAATTTTCAGCATTCACACAAAGAATAATTAATCTGTTGAATATATTCGTTACAGTGGTAATTATTTTTCGAAGTTAGACGAACACCACTTTTTTAAACGTTGTTAATTTTAAATGTTGGCATCAAAGTTAACTAAGATGCTGCACTTTTAAAAAAAAAAGAGAAATGTGCTTCTCCATTATCCCGTCCACAACTTTGCATAAAAAAAACTGTTTCAAAGCTGAAACGCCCAATAAAGAAATGGAATAATGTTTAAATCTCAAAAAATGCAATAAATTTGGAAATTCCTTCATCACAAAAACATCAACTATTAGTATTTTTAAACAATAAAATATGTAATATATTAAAGAAAACTGAAAAAAGTAGTCCTGGATATTTATTAATAGACATTATTTTTCTTAATTACCACTCTTGGCTGGTACATAAACGTTTGTGACGTTAGTTGAAACAGATCTATTGTAAGTAAATATGCAGTGCAACATTTTCCAAAGCTTTTTATATTTTAACTAGGGGGTTCTGCCACCTGCAAGCTACGCTCGTCAACCCCCGTTCAGACACTGCAGAATCTAAAAGCACGCTAATCTGATCGGTTTTTAAAAGATTACAGAAGATTGAATTATACTGAAAAAACCTGTAGCGATCTCCCTGTAAACGGGTTTCCATTCAATTCCCTTTGATTGCAGAAATTTAAGGTAGAATCAATTGCTGTTAAGACATCCAATGGTTGTTTTCGTGTTTGGTTAAAGAAGATCAGTTAAACATTTGAAAAGATGACAAAATAAAATGAATTAAGTAAACAGAGTCTTTGCCGACCGGTATTTTTTAACAGCGTTATAAAACGATTGATACAATACAATTTACTAAAATTACCAAAATTTGCTGCTTTAACCCCTTCAAGTGCGGTGGTTCATTTTTGGACCACTTCATTTTAATTCTTAAATGCCACATTAGCACCAGAATATTGGGATAAAAATTTCTCTTTTATTAAGTAAGTGAACAAAAGCATTTTTGTATTTCGAAATTTGTTTGTAAATTCTGGTACCATTCACTGATTTCAAGATTTTACGAATAGAAGTGCCTTGTCCGTGAAAGGGTTAAACGGATATTAATGTATTTATTATTTTAAAGTTTACCTTCCCTTTTAATATTCACGTGTAAATACAATTTTCAAGATATAATTTTCAATATTTTCCTGCTTTTAACACGTGCTCATTTAATAGTAATTTTAAAGTTTTTTTCTGTTTCTAATAGTAATGTGTAAATAAATTTTTAATCGTTAGGAAATATTATTCTTTACGCTGTTTTTAGAATTGAAAACAATCTCTATAATAATAGCCGGAGTCATGCGACTATCATCAACAGTTCCAGGCGGATCCCTTCGCTTTTTATATTCCAGGCGGCCATTTTGGTACTTTAATGTTAGCCAGTCACAGGAGTGATGAGTCGCCGAATATTATTCTATCGCCATTATTTCGTTTATATTATAATAGTCCAAGTCATGTAACTGCTATAAACAACGGGTTGATTCCTTCGCTTTTCATAAGAAAGGTTTCCATTTTGATTAAAGAATCAAAATTATTTTTTCGAATAAAACTACATAAAAGTAGCCATGATCGCAAAGAATTCCTGGTACTTTTATGTTAGCCGGGTGAAAATCTCGCCAATAGGTTTTTTCACCTCGTCAGTTAGCATTTTTTTATTTTTCGAGTGGTAAATTAAAACGGTGCTACTTGGTAATCCCATCGACCAAAAATCTGTCGCCAAACTATAAGATTAAATGCCAGTAATGGTTGATCGTAAATGTCACATTCACTTGACTTTAAGGAAGTTACACATGCTCACGCCATCAAGTGATTTTTATTTCGACGTTTTGTTTGCATTTTTATTAATGTTATACTAATTTATTTGTTCTTTTGTTATTTAAAAAAAATGTCAATTTGTATAATTTGGCTATTTATATAATTTGGCGAAATTCGTCGACGGAAGAAGTAATAACATTAAAACTTTGCTTTGAAGTGGAAATTAAATATCATGATTTGTTGCATTGTCACATATGCACCGGGTTTGGCGTGATTTTTTTTTTTACGACAATTTGGCGAAAACCTCGTTTTCAAATACCTGTTACATATGTATTTTTTAATTATTTTCTGTTATTTTTAAAATGAAATAACAATAAATAAAAAAATTAATTAATAACTATAGAACAAAACAGTTTATAACATTTTTTGTAAATAAAAAGAAAATAAATTCAAATAAACATTTATTAATAAATAAGCAACAATAGCCGGGTTACCATGTCAGGCAGAATAACGCCATTTTGGAGCCAATTAGGTATCCTGTTGCGCATATGACATCTGTGCCTAATATTTTTCTTTTCGTTTCGTTTGAAAAAAAAATGAAGTAAAAGCCATTTGTTTTAAAGGTTTCAATTTTAAATGAAAGTTTTGTATTAAATAAAATGATAATGAAATACAAATGGAATTATGAATAAAAGTAACATGATGCATTTCTTAGCATACATTTAAGGGATGCCAAACTCGTCGCCAAATTAATTTAAAATAACCTTTTCTAAAATATGAAAAAAAATATCTGTTATGATTAAAATATGAGTTGCCATCATTAGAAAAAGCATTTAAAATTAGAAAAAAATTAATATTTCAAAAACTAATTTTAATTTTAAAATTCTAATACCAGTTTTGAGATCTGTGGATCAATACGGATTTTTGGTGTTAATTTCATCGCAAAGTATTCCATATTTTAGGAGAAATCGCCGTGAAACGTAATCAGTTTTTTAATCAGTCGTTTCATAGAATCGTTACATAAATTCGTTTCAATTCAGTCGTTTCATTAGGATTTTATATATATAGGGATATCATGGCTTAATCAAGCCGTGAACTTAACATTTCACGTCAGTTTTCCTCTGTGTCGATGTATCATTGTATTGTCGATCCATTTATGAATATTTTCATATGTTTTTTTTTCAAATTTTAAGTGAAAACCATGATTTGTACTCACCCTCTTATGACGGGCACTTACGCTAGTAACTAATAAATCACTAAAACATCAATGAAAGTACAGATAAACGTCAAATTAAAAATAACTTGATGACATAGCAAACAGGTGTAACGCATCTGACATCAAGTAATTGTGATGCCACAATCAGGCCTATTTGACATTAAATCCTCTAATATGGCGATAGTTTCCTTTTTATGGAAGTTGTTGGCGGAATAATGAAGAAGTACCAAGAAATGTTTTAGGATCTAGCAAAATTTTACGAATAACTATTTATTTTCCTGATTCAAAAAAGCATTTCTGAAAGAAAGGCTCCTTTTGTTGCCGTGTTTGAAAAAGAAAGAAAAAACCGAAAGCTTCTTAGTAGTTTTTACAATGCATAACTCAGTTTCTTCAATACAAAAATCGTTTTTTCAGATATTAGGAATTCTCAAATAAACATCTTCAGCTGCAGAACAAAATTTATACACACGAAAATATCAAAATAATTTTAGTTTTAATATTAATGTTAATGCTGCTTGTTTTTTTTATTATAATTAATGTTTACTTGAGAATTGATGGCATCCAAAAAACCGATATTTCGTCATGAGAGAACTGATTAATGCACTGTAAAAACTACTGGAAAACGTTTCGTTTTTTTTTATTTTTTTATTTTATTATTATTATTTTTTATATTTGAAACAAGCACTAAAGAAAGTTGTTTCAGAATTTCTGCTTTAAATCTCGGGCATCTTTCCGTTTCTGAGGTTTCTGAAGATAAAGGTGCGCTTACTCATAATCGTGTATTATAACACCATAGGAGTTACGTTATACAAGATATTCCAAAATTCCCTGAAATATTTTAAGATACAATATAAAACCCCGTGATTATCGTACAAGAGTGCGGTTTGGACTAAAATGCTTCTCATGATGAAAAGTTTTTGTCAAGCGAATAAAAAAAAATATTTCCAAATTTCGTCCACAGATGGGGATGCACCTAAAATTACCAGAAAAAAGCGTCAAAAACTCAAAACAATCAATTACAGATCATGTTATTTTGTCAAAAGCAGTTACACAGCAATAATATGTGGAATCCATTGGCATAGTTCAATGTGTGCATCCTTTGTATTATCGTACAAGAGAGCGGTTTGGACTAAAATGCTTCTCACGATGAAAAGTTTTTGTCAAGCGAATAAAAAAAAGCATTTCCAAATTTCGCCCATAGATGGCGATGCACCTAAAATTACCAGAAAGAAGCATCAAAAACTCAAGACAATCAATTACAGATCATTCTATTTTGTCAAAAGCAGTCACACAGCAATAATATGTGGAATCCATTGGCATAGTTCAATGTGTGAATCCTTTGTATTATCGTACAGGAGTGCGGTTTGGACTAATATGCTTCACATGATGAAAAGTTTTTGTCAAGCGAATAATAAAAAAAAACATTTCCAAACTTCGCCCATAGTTGGCGATGCACCTAAAATTACCAGAAAGAAGCATCAAAAACTCAAGACAATCAATTACAGATTATTCTATTTTGTCAAAAGCAGTCACACAGCAATAATATGTGGAATCCATTGGCATAGTTCAATGTGTGAATCCTTTGTATCTCGAGCCACATTCAAACGGAACTCCAGCTCAATCCACGTGTTCGCTGGCATTGATTGCGGAATTGACTGGATCACATGCGTGATTCTTGTCTTCTGTACTTCAATGTCAGCCACAGCAGAAGCATACGCTTTATCCTTTTTCGCTGGGAGTCGTAATTTCTGCGTCACAGCGTTAAAATTAATCTGAAAATCTTTAAAAACGCATGTTTGAAACCAAACATACGGACAAATTGTGCCATCTATGACCGAAATTTGTAACTAACTATTTTCATTCGCTTGAATAGCACTTATCATCGTGAGACGCATTTTAGTCCAAACAACACTCCTGTATGAAAATTACTTGATTTTATATTGAAGTTTAAAATGTGTCAGGGACTTTTGCGACACCCTGTATTTTTGTAAAGTTTTGCCGGATAGAAAATTTTCATTTTTAGTATTTTAGTACATATGTTAAAGTACATTACTTATATTTAAGCATGTTATATACATATTTATGATAGAATTATATTATAAATTGATGGCAATTTTGTGGTAAAGGAGTAAATTTTCAACACTCTTGAAAAATATTCAATGCTTTCTAGCAGCCTTTCGAATAAATGTTTATAAACAGTCTTTATTCTGACCAATAAGTGTAAGGATATGTAAGTATATATGTAAGGATATGTAAGTCACTGAAGCGATCGCCATTTTCTATATTCATCAATCGCCATTTTTGATATTAAATGTTTATCTGCTGCATGACTGTTTGATGAATATTTTTCAGGAAAAATGTGTATTTTACTATTAAAAATAACTTAATTATTGAGAGTATAAATTATTTCAGTCCATTTTTTTTTGTGTGTGTGTGTGTTCGAATATACATTTATTTCAAAACAAAATGAATTTAAGATTATTCAAATTATTGTCTATTGCTGCCTACTACGTTTTGTCACCTTTCAGGCTATTTCCGAATTTAGTCTAAAAAAAAAAAACTTGTGGTTTGAAGCGATACATGTTTGGGGCCAATTTTCGATTTCTGCGAAGGATGTGAGCCGGTGACCTACTAAATTGCGCTGCATCCGTCGAAACAATCAGTAATCAGGAGAAGCAATGTCCGGAGAATATGGCGGGTTTGGTAAAACATCCAACTTGAGCGTCTCGAAATATTTTTTACGACTTTTGCGAAAAATCGCATTTCGACATATCTCGGCTTCAGTTCATAAGGGCTCAATTTCCTTGCTTTTGAATCACATCTGTGGATTTCAAACGTACCAAAACAGCTTGCTGACTCACCCCCAATGATTCTGCAAGATCCTCTTGCATTTGACTCGGATCTTCATCCAGTAATGTCTCTAAATTTTCGTATTTGAAATTTTTTGGCTGTCCAGAGCGAAGCCTATCTTCAACGCTGAAATCACCATTCTTGAAACATCGAAACCATTCCCTACATGATTTATCAGTTGGAGCAGCGTCACCATAAGCTTCCACAAGCATTCGATGGACTTCAGCTGCACGTTTCTTCTAATTAAGGGTGTTCTCAAATCCAAAAGGGCAACTCTCTGACATAAGTTTTAATTTATTTTTGTTCGAAAATACAGGAAAATAGCAGGTGTTGTTGTTCAGAAACTATGTAATCGAGCTATTTTTTCCGTTTTCTTGCAAACGCAATAGATCTTTCAGAAAATGGTGTCAAAGTTGACGTTTTGAACCGAAGTTCCCGAAGAAAGCAGAAAAGCCAGTCCGTGAAGGGCGAAAATCGTATTTGTCGCATGATCAAAATCGCTTATAACTCAATAGGTAATTGATATATCAAAAAATGGAAAAACAGTTCAATTCCAAATCGCTTCCATGGCCAGACTTTCCAATTTTATATCTTTCCGATAGAAAATGAATTTGTAAATGTGTCAAAGCGTTTTGCGCTTGTTGAGCAAAGCAGTTAAGAACAGCCTTAAAGCAGAAAACTAAAAGCTCCCGCAAATGCTGCTTAGTTAACACAAAATTCGTCATATTCGACACAGTAAAAAACAAGATTTTCGTATGAAACTCAAATCAGTATAAACTGAATATTATTGACAGATGTCTATCCTCTCTGAAACCACCGAAATCAGCTGTCACTATAAAAAATTCAGAAAAGCCGGCACCATCTTTTGAAAACAGACCGAACAAATTTGTAAATACAATACAAAGTAATTGTCGTTTATTTATCTGTAGAAACAAATTATTTCTTAAATTGTATCTTTAACGTCTTTATTATCTGATTTTGTATCATAATATGATTAATAGCAACTTAGAGGTAATGTTTTGAGTCAAGTAAGGTAACTTTTGCATCCCCTTAAAAGTGATGCAAAGATCCGAGGGCGTAGATCAGCTGAAGTCGGCTAAAGATGCATGCAAACCAAAGACAAAGATTACAGGAGTCTTTGAAAATAACATTTAAGAAAAGCTGTCGTGGCTTAAATGTTAAATAGAATGAATTATACATTGTGAGTTTTGAATGTTTTCTCTCTTTAGTAAATAAAAATCCACATTCTGGGAATTTAAGGTCGTGCTACAATGTAATACAATAAGCTTTAACTGGGGTTAAATTCCTTAAAGATATTGTTTTACTTTAAATTAATTAGAATTTTTTATGTCATACACAGTTACAAGCCCTTATATGTTACATTGCACTACTTTTTGAAAAATATTAAAAATTAAAATGCGGTGAATTTTTGTGCTAATGGGAGCGTTTACCCATTTTCTTATAAAAGGTCAACATCGTTTGAAAAATTAACTTTACAAAATTACTGTGCTTTATACGAGTTTTGTATTACAAACTCTAAAAAGGAATTCAAAATATCCAAGAATTATGGTGCTTAAACGAGAGTTGATTAAGGTTTTCGTTCGTAAGTAGACTTTTCCTAACAGTGTGTGAAGTAATAATGTTTCGTGTATTTATCATTTTAAACCACACCCTGAGAAATACTATTTTCAATTCACGAAAATTAACTGATATCCGTTTTTTTTCTCCGTTACAGGAGGTAAAATATTCGTCAATTGAAGGAAGTTAGGACAAAAATAAAAGTTGTTGACCTTGAATCCGAACCAGCGTTACGAGACATGCACGCTAGCCACTGGGCAACAGTTGTACAATAGCGAAACACTTTGAAGTAAATATGTTTACTTCAGATAGGTATGTCTTGATCAATTTCTTTAAAAAGGCTTTCAATTTTCGGAAGATTTCGTCTTTAATAAGATCGTGGCTGGGGTTTTAATAATTTAGTATTAGTATAGAATAAAAATATTAATTATAAATATTTTAAGGAGGCTGCTAGATTTCAAATATGAGCATTTTTTTTTTTTTTTTTTTTTTTTTTGAGTAAAATCGATTTTTTTCTATTTAATATTTTAATTAAAATATCTTTAATATCTTTTAAATGTCTTCATTTAAAATATATTTTAAATGCGAATATTTATTTATAAACAACTGTATAAATTCAACTTTATTTAACTTATTCAACATTAAAAAATAAATTATGAGTACTTTTGATTGAATGAGAAAAGTAACTCTTATTTATTTTCCAATTCGAAAACTTTTTTTCTTTTTTAATTAAATAAGAAATTTCAATTTATAGAATTTTTCATTTTTCATTTTAAAAATAAATTTGGATTTAATATTAATCGAGCCAATACGCATGCGTGTTAGAAATGAGTTGAATTTATCCCTCTCTTTTACACTTTCAGGAAGAATTCACGTATAAAACATGTTTTCTAGCTGTGTGGAAATTATTTGTTAAAAAATGAGGAATAATTTAGAGCGTATTGGCGAGTTTTTCTGACAATCTAAAAAGTAGTTATTTGAATTAATAAATATTTTCTTTATACATCTTATATGTATAACAGATGCATAGATCGCCCCCAAACCCGCAACGACCATATAATCATAATTAGCTCGAGGGATGTGGATTGTCTCGTAGGTGTGGACAAATCCAAATATTCAAGCAATATGTAACTGTATATAATTTTATATTTCACTTATATATTAATATATATATATTATATTCGTTTTACCTTCATACATAATACAGTTTATGTAATATTATACCTATATTCAAACTAATACTTATACATTGTACATAATACATATACAGTATGCATATTATCATTTATTATATGACATTGTATTTCTGTATTGTAATATTACATTGCACTACATGCGTTAATCGTATCAATCTATACAATTTCAAACTATTTATTGAGCGTTAATAACTACATTATTACACGTCTAATTATATACAAAAATCATTTTATCTTATCTACTGTATTTTTAGTTCTGTATCTTGATTAAAGTACTTACGGATATTTATTTCTTATGCAGTTGAAAAAGAAATGAAAAATTAAATTTGCACGATGTAGGAATTTTATGACGGAATTTGTTCCCAGTTCCTTGCATGACCTTAAATAAGTAAAAAGCACTTTCCTTATATTTTTTGGCTCATGTCATAAAAACTTTAACTTTCTTAGAACTCAATTTTTTCAAAAGAAGACTTAAAGATGTTATTCACGTAATTTTTTAAAACTCTAGATATATAAAAGAAAACACATTTGTTGTCTACGTTACGACAACTTTAAATTACGTTTTTAAAAAAAGAATAGAATACTGAAATTATTTATATGAAACAGGCGGTTAACGAAGAACATTAAATATCACTTTGCCAGAAAATTATTTTATTTATTTACGGAAAGAATTTGAAAATTGGAGAACAGCCTAATAGATGTACTTTTAAATTTTAAATGAAATCGGAAATAACACGTATAAAAAAAAGACATTTTTTCTAAAAATAAAATCCGCACTGTTTGTTAATAAAAGTGATAGTTTTTACGCATTGAAATAAAAAATAATAATTTTCTGTTCAAAGTTACCTAAGCAATCGATGTTAGACAACTTATTTTTTTTTAATACATCGAACATCAGTATTTTTTATTAAATATCTAACAGTACGTTTCTGAATTTGTAAATATATGCAAAAGATATAGCAAATTAAAATAAAGAACTGTTTTTTGAGAATAAAGATATGTTTCTAATTGCTAAAAGTTTGCCTTTATGCATCAAAATTAAAGAATATTTATACAAAGGCGAACGAAAAAACCGACACCATTTAAATTTTAAATGAAGTCGAAGATTAATAGCCATAGTTAAGGGCATGGTTTCTGAATTTACATCAAAATAATCTTTTTAAACGTATAAAATTAAAGCAAATTAAGGTCCCACGGTCCTACAAGTTATACTGATGTTCTATCAAATAAAACAATAAAAAATCCATTCTTCTATGACGAAAACTTAGCAAGGTATCTTACTTTGAATTTTAAAAATTTTGTGCCTTTTTTAATGCCGAAAAGCGATGGAAATTAATGCAATTGAAAGTGTTGTATATCTCAGTGAGTTGTCGTTGAAAAGTAATAGAATTTTTACTGTTTTATTTTTTAAATCACGGAGAAAGGTTTTTTTAATCGGACCAGAAATCGTATAAAAGTTTAAGTTTCGTAAGTTTTTAAGTTAACTATTCCGATGTGAATGGGTTTTAATATGATTAAGATTTTAAACATTTTTGAAATTAGAACTGTACCTCTAAAACTAAAGGTTTACGGTAGACAAATAAAAAATAAAATCCTGTATGACATACATACATACACTCATGTTTGGGAAAATTGCAACGCCTTGATAGGATCATCAGAATTAAATGAAACTTAATACACAAACGACTAGTATTGATACAAACAAATAAATTCATTTTCAAAGCAAAAAAATAAATAAATAAATAAATAAATAAATAAAAAAATACTGATTGTCCGAAATCAGTATTTCGTGTAGCCACCGCTGCAATACGTGCTGCTATACGAAGTGGCATGGACTCGAATAGATTTTGAATATCTGCCTGTGGAAGAGCATCCCTTACTGTTTGTATGCGTACCCAAAGTTCATCTGTAAAAGCTGTAGGACGAGTATCAGCGAGGTGAGCGAGGCGTCCATCAACGAAATCTCACACATTTTCAATAGGCGACATATCCGGCGAACATGCAGGCCACGGAAACGGAAGAAGCTGCATGTTTTCAGCTGACAAGAAGTCTTGAACATTCCTTGCAACTTGTGGGTTGATATTATTCTGTTGAAAGATAGTTCCAGGATTAAATTGAAGGAAAGGAACGACTTCATGCTCCAGCACTACACTGATGCACCTGTTGCTGTTCAAAATATCCAAAATTCGTAGAAGTTAGGATCGTCCATGATATGCAATCTCACCCCAGACCACTAATCTGGGTGTTCGTTTTCTATTACGTTCGATAATGCACTCTGAAAGGAGGCGCTCACTGGCTTAGCGTCTAACATGAATGCGGCCATCATGTTATCACAAATTAAACCGGGATTCGTCAGAAAAGACCACTTGTTGCCAATCTGCACGCCAGTCTCTAAGATCATGATCTCATTGCAGCCAAAGGCGTTGTTGGTTTTGAGCGAGGGAGATTCTGCAGAAAGGTGTTCTTGCACGCAGTCCACGGTGCAGCAGACTTCGACGAATTGACGAAGCACACTGTTGTACACGTGTTGTAGTTGACCAATGTGATGCATACTGTCTAGAAGCTGTACGGTTCGTCAGCGCCATGCGAACCATTTGTCTATCATCGCGCGTTGACTTCACCGTTCGGTGTCCACTCCCATATTTCCGAGTTATCCGATCCCCGTCGATCCACTGCTTCCAAACTCGGATCACTCTGTTGCTGTTACGCGGCACACGAGCTGCTATTGCACGATAGGAAAATCCTTCTTCACGAAGGGCGTTGATTCTCTCCCGTTCAAACTCCGTCAGTTGTTGAAATATCGCCCTCTTTCGTCGAAGAGGCCTAGTTCCTAACGTTTGCCCCTAGCAGATAACCACAGATAAATTTTAACATCCCTCTATAACCCTCTATTTATATGATTTCAGCAGCTGAAGAGTGTGCTCTGCTCAGACCATGCATGCGTTGTGACTCTGAAATTGGAATCATTTGCATAATACACTATATTTTGCATTCTCTGAAATTTTCTACTCAATCGCGTCGTTCCTACTTGTTGTTGTAATTTTCACAAACATGAGTGTATTAGGTGGGAAGCAAAATAATTTTGATATTTTACGTGGATCGCGTAACAACTAAATGCTTTTATATACCATGCGCTGTTTTATAGAATGGTTTCTTATTGTAGCTGAACTATTGAATATTTCAAACGTTTTTAAAACTTCGGTTTATTCTTTAGTAACTAAAGTTTTCCAATACTAGTGTTCTTCAAAAATATTAGCATAAAAGATTAGGGTTGACTATAAACGCAAGGTCATACAGTCGAAACTCGTTAACATGAACCTCAAGGGGAATCAAAATTTTGTTCATGTTAACAGTAATTCATGTTATCAGTATCAAATCTTTGTGTTAGTTTTTATAGGGGCCTGTGAAAACAATTCATGTTAAAAGTAATTCACGTTAAGCGTGGTCATGTTAACGAGGTTTGACTGTATAACTTTTGTATAGCAAACGTGAGTCGAAATACATGTGTTCATTCAAAAATACAATATGTAGCACTAAGTCAAATCCAGAATTTGAATCACAATCTTACAATGTTAAAAATTTCCAGCATTCTGTCCAGTCATTCGACCGTTTTTTGAAAAAACGGTTTCATAACTGTAATTTAACAATATTCTGACTATAAAATGGCCAATAATATGGTCAGAATAGTGTTACATTACGGTTGTGTAACCGTTTTCGGAAAAAACGGTCAAATGACTGGACAGAATGCTGCAAATTTTTAACAGTGTAGCAAAAAGGGGAAATTAAAAGACCTTACTTTAGAGCAACCTACTCAGGCCTGTAACCCTCGTGCATGTAAAGCCGTCATAAAAGACAAACAAAAGACCTAAAAGACTTACCTTGTTTTTGTGTAAAATGCGATGACGTCATAAAAAGTGTTGTAAGAGTCATGTATAATGTTAATTACATTCTAAAACATCGAGAGCCTATCTTAACTCTGTTTGAATGCAGGTGTTGTTACTTACACCAGACTATCAGAAAAAATCGTCTTTATACAATAAATTATTCGTCATAATAAAAAAAATAATAATTTTCGTACTCATAGAAAACAAGCTCTTTTCGTTAATTCATCTCGGAAGTCTGAAAAAGAGGGAGAAATTCCGTTTATTCCTTGCACGCATGCGTATTGGCTGTATTAATACCAAAGTTCGAATTTATTTTTAAAATGAAAAACCCAAAATTCAATAAATTAAAATTTCTAATATATTTAAAAACAAACAAACAAAAATTATGCTTTCGAATTAAAGTAGTAATTTTCTCATTTATTTGAACTTATTTACAATTGATTTTTTAGAATATAAAAAAAAATATTCGCATGTAAAATCTTTTATAAAAGACGACATTTATGAGATATATATTGTAGTTGAATCAAGTTAAAAAATCGTGTTTTTCCAAGAAAGCAAACAATTTACTTTTAACATTTTCTGTATCTGTTCCACATAATCAAAAATTTTTGTGTAAATAGTTACCTAATGTTAAAATCCGTATGAAGCACAAATAAAAAGTACTAAAATTGATTTCGGTGTAAATTTATTTAAAACATATTAAAATTCTTTAAAAATACGTAAAAAGTTAAAATATGATAAATAAATAAATAAATTACAACATTTAAATAAACTCTGACGATGATAAATATGATGTAATAAATAATATGATAAAATATTATGTAATATGATAAATAAATAAGTAAATTACAACGTGTAAATAAACACTGACCATGGCCGTGTGAATTTGACCGAAAACGTTTTGGGATTTTTATTTTATTTTTAATGTATTTTTAACGTATTTTACTGTATTTTAATTAATTTGCATTATATATATATGTGCACCTAAAAGCAATTTTAATACGTTTTATTTGTGCTTTATACGAATTTTAATTATTTATTCAAGGTGAATTTAGCCCTAGAATTTTAACATTCTTTTATTGTTACTGAATGTGTTTGGTTAAAATGAAGAATTTTACTTTTTTTTTTTTTTTTTTTTTCTTTAATGAAACACAAGATATTTCGTTTGTTGCTTAAATCATGTGCATGTTACAAAGTAAAAATAATATTTTCACTTTTCTAAGAAAAAATATTTTCAGAATTCCGCTGTATTAAATTTTAGCTTGCACTAATAAAATCCTGCAGGTGATGTGTGCGGATAAGGATCGAACCAGAGAACCCACGATCGGATCATACGTGCCGAGCAAAAGACTAGCTCAATCGCTTCCTGCGAGAAACTCGTTTTACTGACCGCGCAAGATGGCGTAGCCACAGTACTCCACCCCCAGTGAGAAGAACATCTCGTTGATGCTGTACGAGCGATGTGCACTCGTGTTGCGCTGGCGGTTGCCAGAGTGATGCTGTCGTGCTGTCCCCAAAGATGGGCGGCGTGACAGGCTTTGTGCTATGAGAGTTGTCGTTTCACAGGCTTTGGTTGTGTGCTGTGATAGTTTCACAGGCTTTGCTCCTGTGCTGTGGTAGTTTCACAGGCTTTGATTGCTGATTGCGTGCTGTGAGCGTTTCACAGGCTTTGCTGCTGGGGGTGTTTTCAGTGCTGCCATCTATTGGTCTCGAAAGGAAATGATAATGTTTGTAAAGGTGCGTGTTCGTTTGTATATACACAGTCACAGTTAATCCGCTACAATTCTATTTATTTTCTGCCAAATATATTTTAAACTAGAAAGGTAGCCCGTCAAAAATGACGGAAATTTAGATATAAAGATATATACAACTCATGTACAAGAATATGAGTTTTCTCGCTTATTCCGCAGTGATTATTGAAAATAACACATTTCAAGAACGAAACACATTTATGAAAAACTGTGTACAGTATAAGACCACTAATCTGCACAGTTTGGTTCCAAGTGTTATGCAGATTTGATGCTTTTTGCGGTCATGTCTATTCAATCTTTGTTTACATTTTTTTAAATTCATATATTGGACAATTTAGATTGTTGAGCCTTAGAAATAAATAAATAACACACTTGGAGTAAGGTTAAAAACTATTAAATTATCGTATACGATTTCATGAAATGGTATTATATGTGTGTGCTTCACGATCTTGGTTACGACGTTGGCGAAATTGGCTGCAACTTGTCATAATCCTAATAGTGTGGGCCGCTATAACAAAAAAGTAACCAGTTTTTAGTAAAATTTCTGATATAAAGTAGTTTTCAAAAACTTGTGTAAAATTGCAGGCCGTTCTCGTGTTATGTCAGTCCTAGGAATAATATTTCTAACACTGAAGATTTTCCATGTATATATGGAATTTAGAAAAGCTTCTCCAAAAGAACGGTCCTGAAATGACATTGTAATTCCTCTAACTTCAAAGTTTAATCGGGCCCTGATGTTGAGTACTGAAATCCAATAAATGCAGTTATTTTGAATATTACAACAGAATTAAACAGTTAAATTTATTTAACTTAAACCTGCTGTTACTTCCCGATGTTATTTTTTAGTATTAAGAAAGAAAATTATTTAAAATTTTCAAATCATGCATTTATGGTTTTTTTCCGTCTTTAATAACTAAATAATGAAAAAGTAGGCTTTTGTTCTGAGCTCATAAATATTACAATAAAATAATGTAACTAAGAGACATTGCAAAATTAAATCTTTGTGATTACAAAACCATAAACAAATGATACCGCCACCATTTTACCTACTATGACGTCAATAGAATATTGCCCATTGATTGTTGGAGAACTTACTTTGTGAATGATTACCTCAATGATTTAATATTTTTGACGTTTCACGATGAATGAATCACTTGTGTTTGTTTAGGTTTATGGAATGGGATATTAAGCTGTGAACCTAATTTTAATTCAAGTTATCCAAGGATATATGTATTTTTAATCGAAATTAAAAACAATGCTTTGATCTCGATCACTTGTGTTTGTTTTGGTTTATGGAATGAGATATTAAGATGTGAACGTAATTTCAATTGAAGTTATCCAAGAATATATGTATTTTTTATCGAAATTAAAAACAATGCTTTGATCTCGAAATAAAAAGTTTTAGTTTGTATAATTTGTTATTTCTGTTAATTATTTTTTTAAGTACTTTTCCATTATAGCGCATTTCAAAAAAAAAAGCTTGGCGCGATACGGGCATCGAAAAGTGAGATATGTTGCGAAAATGTATAAACAGCTATGAAAACAAATCTAATGAACTTTTATCTTTGTTTATATATGCACTTATATACATAAAAAAATCGTTTCTAAATATATAATTTTTTTTTTACATACAAATTACAGCACAGATTTCAGATATGAACCGGTATACCTAACTGGCGCCAAAATGGTGTTATTTTGCCTGCTATGGTAACCCGGCTATTGTTTTTTATTTATTAATAAATTGTTTATTTACTTTTATTTTCTGTTTTTTAATTATATAAAATGCTTTGTTCTATAGTTATTATTCAAACTTTTATTTATTTATAGTTATTTCCTTTTCAAAATGATTGCAAATAATTGAAAAATATATAAGTAACTGGTATTCGAAAGCGAGATTTCTGCCAAATTGGCGTCATAGAAAAATCACGTCAACCTCCATGCGTATATGACATCTGTGCAAAAATTACTTCTGTTTCTTTATAAAAATGGGTAAATAGCTTTTTTTTATATTAAATTGTCGGCACAGATGTCATATACGCCCATATTGGCGTATATGACATCTGTGCCGACTTTTTGTTTTTTTGACGCCGATGTCATATACGCACCGGGTACTTAACTGGCGCCAAAGTGTCGTTATTTTGCTTGTAATGGTAACCCGAATGTTGTTTATACTGTTGATGTTTTCGCCAAATTGGCGTCGGAAAAAATCGCGCCAATATAACATCTGTGCCAAATTGTATACGTATGGAAAAAATTGCTTGTGAGTATGAAGCCGTAAATAGGTTGCCAGAAAATACGTTGGCAAACTTCTTTCTCGCCAAGAAACTTTTCTCCGAAGTATTGTACATAAGCAATGATTGCTAGAAATGCATTTTTAATTATGATATGCGCTTTTATGTTTCACTACATTTATGTATACTATACTGTGTGTATAAATGCTACAGTTCATATGCAGGGCTACACAAAAGAATTCGTAAGGGTTACTGAGTATGAGAGTAAATTGCTTAAAGGTGGTTTTTAAAGGAGTTATGCATTATCACGCTGAACTGCATTTGGTTTCCTAAGAAATGTTTGTAGAATATAGATAAAATGATATACATGGTCACGCAAAGAATTGGATACATAACCGCCTATGGATGATAATATATGGAAATGTGATTTCAGTAGTTTTAAGAGTAGTTTAAATTAAATTTTAGCTAAATAGTGGCATGTAATAATGGTACTATTGGCTATGGACGGTAACTGCTGAAATCAATTTTTAAAATTTTTTATGCGTTTTCTAAAATTTTTACTTAGTTATCTTGTTACTTCTTAGTTATCCCGTCGACCAAATTACTGTCGCCAAATTGTAAGGTTAATTGCCAATAATGTTTGCCATTAATTAATTAATTGTAAGATTAAATGCCAATAATGGCCAATAAAACCATTAATTCGACGTTTTCTTTGTATTTTTGTTAATGTTTTACTATTGATTTGGCGATTTATATAATTTGGCGAAATTGATCGACGGGATATCTAAGAAGTAACGTTATCTTATTTACCTTATTTCCCTAAATAACCAAGTTTTGTTAAAGCATTCAGGATACGTTGAAAGTGTTTCATATTCTATGCTTAACGTATGATTTTTCTTTCTCCTTTAGTCTTATTTTGCATTTATTTTATTCTTAATTTTGCAGTCTTATACTGTTTTATAGAAACTTTGGCACAGTTGTCATATACGTTATCATATATTGGCGCAATTTTTTTCCGACGCCAATTTGGCGAAAACATCAACAGCATAAACAACAACATCCGGATTACCATATCAAGCAAAATTACGACACTTTGGCGCCAGTTAAGTACCCGTTGTGTATATGACATTGGCGTCAGAAAAAAATCGCGCCAATATGTATATGACATCTGTGCCGAAACTTTAATATTTAATGTTTAAACTCTTCGCTCCACTCCCCTTGCATATAGTACAAACTATAACACGAATAGCGCAAAATAATAGACAGATTGGTACTTTTCCACTGTAGAGGCTTTGGCAAAAAGCTTGATGTAATTTGGGCATCAGAAAGTGAGATTTGTGTACTTTTCCGTTATGCGGACACCATTGTCGCCAAGCGTAATAGTTGGCGCAAAATCGTGAATTGAAGCATTTTAAAAATAAAAGAAAAACCATTGTCGATACTAAAGTGAGCATTTAAAAAATATAACATTTGAAAATTCCAGACTTTTACGAACTATTTCATCAAATCACAAATATATACTTAAAATAAGTGAACAAATAACTGCTATAAAATAAAGCAATAAAATAAAACTCATATTAAACTGCTGGCATAAAATTACAAATATCTTTTAGCATTTTGAAATAATTGGCGCATTAGCATACATTTTGGCATGGTGTCCGTATAACGGAAAAATATCGAGATTTGTTGTCAAATCATATAAATAGCTATGAAAACAAATTTGATGAGCGTGTTTGTTTGTTTTATATGTATATTATTGATATTTTTATGTACAAATTACATCTGTTTCTGTATAAAATTAGAGAAACGGCTTTTTTATGTTAAATAAATCGTATAAATATTGAACAAAATGCATGTGTATATAAAATGAAACAGTGAATAGGTTCCCGGAAAATATGTTAGCAAATTTCCTTTTTCGCCAAGTCACCTATACTGGAAAAGTACCTAAAGCACATTAAAATCGCGCAGTTAGGAGCTCACACAGTACACCGTTGTCTATTGGCGGTTATTTTATTAGTAGCATCGGGAAGAAGATGTAAAGTTGTACTTTAAATTCTCACCCATAGATTTCGAAAAAATATCTTAAAAGAATGGAGTTTAAATTAAATTTCGGTGACCTCCATTATGAAAGATTAATGGTTTTAAATGGGAATTTCGCCAAATTAGCCAGCTATCACCAAGTTGGCTAACATTTGGCGTACTGTGGTAACCCTGCATTAATATTTTTCAATAATTACTCATTTCAATGAGGCGGTCCTACCGGAATAGTGAGGGACACACAGAGACTTGGATTTTATATAAATAGATATATTCTTCTATCTGTTCCACATTATAACACATTTCCGTCCTGCAGAATATTTCATGTTTGTTTAATTATTCATAAAATAATAGCTATGAAAGGTATTTGAATGAGCCGCTGTAAAAAATAAATTTTACAACAAAATGTTCTCGCACCACGGCTGCCAACACAGTTGCTGAAAAATTTAAAAGCTGCTGTCTTTAAGACAGCTCTAAAGCTTCTCAAGTCTGGGGAAAGTTGCGTTACTATTGGTTGCGTTGTGCATGCGACAGAAAGAATTCGATTTTTACTTAACTTGTTGCTTGAATTCGCATTCACAACATTGGTGCTTGAATTCGATTTCACAGAATCGGTGCTCAAAAAATTACAACATAAAGTGCTGGAAAATCACTCCATTTTACAGCAAAAGGTGCTGGCACCCAAGCTGCCTACACATTTGCTATAAAATTTACAAGATGCTGTCTTTAAAAGTGTTGTAAAATGTCTCAAGTTTCAGGAAAGTCGCGATGGTATTAGCTGCGTGGTGTACGTGACAGATATAATTCGATTTTTATTTTATTTGTTGCTTGAATTCGGATTCACAACATCAGTGCTTGAATTCAATTTCACCGCATCGGTGTTTGAAAAATCATAAAGTGCAGAAATAATCACATTTTTTTACAGTGAGGATCTGTTTATGAATACCTTACACATTTATTTATCTTATACACTGTACAAAAATAACATTAATATCAATTTTGTGTTAAATCAGCCCTTGAATTCAAAGGTTATCTGACGGAAAAACACATCTAGGACGTTTAAAGGGTTAAAATTATTAAAATTTCGTAATGATATAAAAGTTAACGTTAATCTGGAAAATTTGCTTTTGAGACAGGAAAAAATATGCAATTTTCCGAATTTATTTTGTTTTATATTCAAAGTTTCATTGTTATTATGGTATTAATAAAAAGTCGTTTCATAAAATAAAAATACGGAATATGTTTGCTTTCTTTTAGTTAATTTTTTATTCTAGAAAAGTTTATTTACATTTTGATTACTAAACCGATATCATTGCTTGCTTTACGAATAATTAGCTATGTATAGATCTAAAACTTTCAATTTTAAATGATTCATTAAACAGACTCTTATAGGAAAAAACTAATACAAAATTTCTGATGCGAAGTACAAGAAACTAAAAGTTATATTTCAAAATGTGTACCGATAATTACTCTTTCATTTTTTTTTTTTTTTTTTTTTTTTTTTTTTTTTTTTTTTTAGCATAGAAGAAATCATGACTAATTTTTCCGAAAAAAGTTTTTAAAGGCACAGTTCTTACTTTACCGTTAAAAGTTTATTCTTCGGCGGAAAGAAATCTGTGAATAGATATAGCGTATGGAAGGTTTTTCTATGTAAAATCTTTTTCTGCAAGATATGAAATTCTATTTCATCGTTATTTTTCGTGAAATGATACAGAACTCCAAAACAGTCTTTTACAGTAACTTTATAGAAATGGAGAAAATATTTATTCAGATTTTTCCTAAAAATAATATTATTCCAACTGTATTCATACCTTTTCTTTTTTGTTTATCTTTTACGCCATGTTTCGAAAGCGAATTTTTCCATTTATTATAATAAAAGACTAGATAAAGTAAAGGGTGACGTCATGATGTTGCTCTACAGCAGATACTGAACATATCGGAAAAACTTTGCTATCTGTTAAAAATTTTTACTTTTTTCTATCTATATTAGAAGAAGTTTGCCGTAATCGAAATTTTTTTCGACTTGACGGATTTACAATTTTTAGAGGTCAGAGATCCCTAAAAACAAGTTTTTACAAAATATCCGTATGCCCGTGTGTATGTATGTGTCCCTTCTTTGTACGCTGTCAGAAAAATGCGTCTTTATACACTAAATTATCCGTCATTTTTAAACAAATAATTTCCGTACTTCTAGAAAACAGGCTTTTTCCGTTAATTCTTCTCCGAAGTCTGAAAAAGAGAAAAAACTTTCGTTTATCCCTTGCACGCATGTGTATTGGCTGTTTTAGTACCAAAGTTCGAATTTATTTTTAAAATGAAAAACCGAAAATTCAATGAATTAAAATTTCTAATTTATTTAAAAACAAACAAACAAAAATAATGCTTTCGATATTTATTAAAATAGCAATTTTCTCATTCGTTTGAACTTATTCGCAATTTATTTTTCAGAGTATTAACAAAAAATATTCGCATATAAAATATATTCTAAACGAACACATAAAAAAATAAATATAGTAGTTCAATTAAAAAATCGATTTTATTCAAAAAAGCAAACTTTAATTAAAAATATAATATGCACTCTTTATATCTATATAAACTCTTGATATCTTACAAGGAGAGGGCCAACCTTGTTAATCACAGATTTTGATTATTTTAATTTATGTTGTAGGGTAGAGACTCCTTAGTGTCAGGTTCAACGGATTTTATCCAACTCTCCTTAGTTCGTGAGAAACCAGGGGGTCTAATAGTCGTACACAACTTAAATACTTACTTTGGTGTCAAAATGATCGGTTGGCCGTAGTTCAGTTGGTATGGCGTTGGCCGGTTGATACGTGGGTTACGGTTCGATACCTGAATACGCTGCGTTTTTTTTGTTTTTTTTTTCTCATTTTTTGTTTTATAAATATACTTGTTTTATAAGTATAACTTAATAATCTGATTGTCAATTAAAATTTATAATATTACATATCAATTATAATTTTAACCTATTTAATTTTTTACTTTTAACTAATTAGTTGTAATAAAACATCATAAAACTGTTAATTTTTTAAAATCACATTTAAAATGTATTTCATATATCCTTTATCGATGCAATGATATTGAGCAATTGTGTCAATTCGTGAGTTTAAAGAAACATCATTTAAGCATTGGTTTAACAAAGGAAGTCAGTGCGACAATACTGTTATTCAGTTTTTAAAGTAACAAGCATAATTATAATAAAAATTAGCATTAGAGTTAAATTACAACCAATTTTCTGCATATTAAAGATTTTTAAATTTGTAATACGTATGCTTGCGCTTTCAATTATTTTGCTTTCTCCTTTATCTTCTTCCTGCTTTTATTTTTTATTTTATTTGAATAGTCTTTTATTTTATCATACCTAGATGACGCCACTACAGATTTTGTCGCGATTTTCGAATTTTTATCATTCAATAATAGATCCAATTTCTTTTTTAACCTCTTTAAAGGGTGAAAAATAATAGTTTAAAAATAAAAAAAGATAAATTTAAGTTTTTTAACATTATAATTAATGTATGATAATTAAATTTTTAATTGAAATTATTAAATTATAATTACAAATATATTTATAAAACAAAAAATGAGAAAAAAAAAACGCAGCGCATTCAGGTATCGAGCCCGGAACCCACGGATCAGCCGGCCAACGCCATAACAACTGAGCTACGACCAACCTGTCATTTTGGCACCAAAGTAAGTATTTAAGTTGTGTACGACTATTAGACCCCCTGTTTTCTCAAGAACTAAGGAGCGTTGGATAAAATCCGTTGAACCTGACACTAAGGGGTCTCTACCCTACAACATATATTAAAATAATCAAAATCTGTGATTAACAAGGTTGGCCCTCTCCTTGTTAGACAACAATCAAATTATATCTTGGTAAAAAATATGTCTAATACGTAACAATTATTATCTTCTATTATTGTTAATTCACCAAACATTGATTCATGACGACGAAATGTCCTTGTGATTAAGTTTAAATTTCAGAGCTTTCTGAACAAGAAATTTAACAAGCCTTACCAATCTCCCATTTGAAGACAAACCCTTTCTTCATTTTAAACTAGCACTCTACCAAGTGCTCGCTGGCCGAATGGTTAAGATGCTCGATTCGAAACACTCGGTCCCATGTTCAAAACGAAGTGGATCCACGGAAGAAAGATAGACGTATTTTTTAAAAGACTCCTTTTTTCAGATTACAGAAATTTTCTGTCCTAGAACAGAAACAAGTAAAACTTAAGTTTAAAAAATCAAAAAACCCGACTGCGGAAAAAGCGAACTAATTAATTATTTCTCATCAATGTGAAACTGTTTTTTATATTACTTGCCTATTTTTTTTTTATTTATTTACTTATATTGATGACTTTTAAGTTGTATCTAATTGTTGGTTCCTATCTATAAACACTGCTTTGATGGGCCTATAGATATCTATGAAGATTAGAGTTGCAATAAAAATAGAGATCCTACCTACAGAACTTCCAGGTTGTGTAATAGTTAAACGGAGCTTCTGACTGTAAAATAGTCAATGAAGCATCGTCATCATTTTGGAAGACCTATCCAATGATACGCCACTCAATAGGGTGCGTAAATTTTTTTTCGTTTCTACCGCCATTTTCTATTTTACGGGCGTCATTTTGAATTTATAAAAACAAAACCTAGCCTATAACCATCGGACGGTTAAGACGAATCGATAGAGACCTCATTCATTAAAATTCATCCAGCCGTTGGGATTTTTCTAGGATATAAAGAAATCCACATACCCAGATACGCGTGAAACACATAACCCTTCTTGGCAGTCGGGTTAAAAATAACGGAAATTTCTTCAATTCTCGGATATACTCCGGGAGCAGTGTTGCCATGAATATTTACGTGAATTAAAGAAAGTTAGTCTGAGAGTGCATTCATAGAATTGAAACAAATTTCATACATGTTTTAGCTGTCTCCAGCATGACCCAGTTGAATTTGGGGATATTCTGACGGAGAGGTGCTGTGGTGTCGATTTAAGAGGTACTTTCTCGATTTTTTTTTTTTTTTAGAAAAACAACAGAATTGTTATAAATATTAAAAAAATTACATTAATAAAACATAAATGGATTGTAATATAGTACATAAATATATTAAAGTATATATAGGCGATATTTTAATTTTTTAAAACGGACGAGTTTTCATAGTACTGTTGCACATCGGCTGCTCATCTCTCTCCATCCAGCTAAACCGCCGATTCGAAAGCAGCTGACGTACAACCAAATAACAAACAATATTGATTTTATTAAAAAATTTCATCGAGATTAACTCGTATTTACTCCGATTAATAAAGTGAAGCATAAATTTAAGGTGAAAATCATAGTTGGTGTAGCACTGAAGTTTTAACATGTGTAACAACTTATTCAAATATTAACATGTATGTGATAGAAGAAAGTTTTAGTTTTGGCACACCCGACCAGTTCATTCTGGTTTGCACTAACGTACAATAGTATCTAGTTGTAGACTATTACCCACTCTCTCATATATACACACAAATAATTGTCGCCAAGGTTGGCAATATATGGCCACATTTATTGTAAAAATTGAGCCGTCATAAATAGGGCGCGCATGACGATAACCGACTAAATTGGAGAAATTCCCAATCAAATCCGATTTTCACAAAAAATTATATATCTTACATATTCGGATTCATCGTCAAACTATGCATTTTAGCTGTCAAATTCTGTCGTAAAATTAGCTTAATATTATTTAACACTGTTAAGATGTTTGTCAACACTAATTCTTTAACTGGATTGTAATTTTGTTTGCGTTGTTTAACATGATATTTATGTCTTGCTATTTACAGAATTACATACAAAGGCAATGTTAACTATAAACAACATTATAACAGACATCGTTTATGCACTGTCAGAAAAACTCGTCCTCAAGTTATTCCTCATTCTTTAACAAATAATTTCCGTACTCGTAGAAAACATGTTTTTTCCATGAATTCTTCCCGAAAGTCTGAAAAAGAGGGAGAAATTCAGTTCATTCTTAGCACGCATGGCCCCACCAGTGGCCGAGAAGTTCTGCTCTCGAAGCTGGTAGACGGGAGGTGCTGGGTTCGAACCCAATCGCGCCCGTCGGCCTAATCGTTCGGAGTTTTCATGGTTTTCTTTGAGCCGTGGATTTTCCATGCGTAAATACGGATTAGGTTCCCTTAGAAAGACCCACACGGAGGACATCCCCCCCCCCCACCGGGCCTATATCCCTCGTGTAGATAATTGGCCGTCAGAAATCAACCCACTTAGCACGCATGAGCACCGAATTCATTTTAAAAACGAAAAACCAAAATTTCTATAAATTAATATTTCTAATTTAATAAAAAAAAAATTAAGAAATAAACTAAACCAACAACAACAACAAAAGAAATGTTTTCGAATTTAAAAATAAATAACAATAAATTTTCTCATTCATTAAAGGTATTCACATTTATATTTTTTAAAGTTATAAAAAAATATTCCCATTTATTACATGTTTCAAATGAAAACATCTAAAACAGATATTTTAATTCAAATATTAAATGGGAAAAAAAATGATTTTATTTTTAAAAAAAACTTTCTCGCATAAAAATATAATTTTTATATTTTACATACAGCAATCTGCATAAAAATATTTATAATTCATTTTTTTATCCTATTTTAATACTAAAGTATTAAAACCCCAGCCACAATCTCAATTAAAGACGAAATTTTCCTGAAATTAACTTCAAAATTCAAAGCTTTTAAAAGAAATTAATCAGGCCATACCGATCGGAGGCAAACATACTTACAAATGGGTGACAAAATAATACGAACCCCTATGAAAAAGGCATGGCTCATTTCAAAGAAGCAGAACGCGCATGTCACTTTGCACTCAATTCTGCCACCAAGTGGTTATAAAAGGTAAGGTATCAGTCGCTCAATATTAGTCATAGGTGTTGCATGCGCTTACCATACGCTATGGAAAACTCAGTAATGACTGACCTGTCAGAGTTCGAAAAAGGAATGATTGCTGGAAAGCGGTGCGCTGGTTGCTCCATGACGGAAACAGGCAATTATTTGGGGCGTACAAGGAGTACTGTGTCAGGGGTTATGACAGCATACTCAAAATGTGGTAAAGTGTCGTCTGCGAAGTACAACAGTGGTCGGAAAAGAAAGCTTTCTGAGAAGGATAAAAGAGAGTTGACCTGCATAGCGGGCTGAAGGCGCAGGCAATCTTTATCTCAGGTAACGCCAGAGATAAATAGTCCTCTCCAGAATCCCATTTCAGCAAGAACTGTCCAAAGGGAACTTCATGCTTCGAACATTTATGGAAGAGTTGCAATTCGTAAACCATTGGTGACATAGGTGTTCGTATTATTTTTCACCCATCTGTACTTCAAACTGTTGTACTACTGTAGAACTGTAGCCGTGTGGTTAGAGTATTGGTCTCGTAATACTAAGGCAGCCGTTTAGACTCCAAGGTCAGCAACTTTTATTTTATTCCCAATTTCTTCAATTTACGTATATTTTACCACCTATAACGAAGAAAAAAAGAAACGGATTTTTGTCCATTAATGGAAAAATACTGGTTGTAGTGCTGCCATGAAAATTGAAGAATGTATGCGTGAATTGAAGAATGTATTTCTGTGAGTGTGTGTGCAATCCTATGGCAATCTTATTGATAACTAGCCTCAATATTTAATGAAAGAAATCGCTGTGGCCTCACCGAAACAAAAATATATGTGTTCTGAATTAACTGTGAGATTTTTAAACAATCTTCGCAATGCGTATCTGATACTTTCAAAGAATTTTCAGAAAATAGAACCGATAAAAAATTTCTTATTTGATTTTTTTTTTATTTTTTTTTCAACAGTCAAATTAGATTAGGGTTTACCTGTATTTTCTTCAATATCTTTGTACAACACCTTGTAAAACATTGTCTTTACTTAAACCGTTTATGCTTCGACGGGACTTTTTACACCCATTAAAGAAAATGCAATATAAAATTTGTTTAATTAGTCTAATAATAAAAGTATATGGTACTTTTTATACAAAATACTTTGCTGGATCACAATTTGTAAGCACAGCGAAACTGTCGAAGCTAAATATTTTTTAATGGCGTTATTTCTCAACCATTTACAGGGATTTTGCTTTTCTGCTACTAAAATGTTTTGCGAAAAATGTTCAACAACAAAACACTTCACAGTTACAGATAGGATCACAATACATTTATTTACATTGTTCTTGTAAGAATTGTGAAGTTTGTATAACAGTATTTTTTGTTAATTAATCTAATTATTCTTATAAATATTTTACTGATTTATTAAATCATTTTTATTTTAAAATCTATTCAAAAAGTTATTATACATGAAAGAGAACGAATATTTTTTCCAACTGGGTTAAATCATATTCAAGGTTGGAGTAACACAGATGAAGTTTATTCCAACAGAGCGAAATCTGTCCAGACTGGAAATCGAACCTGCGTACTTGGCGTACCATGCTATTGCTTTACCTGTAAAACTATCCGGACGATACCTGGCTGACATAATTCACTCTTATCTGTTGGTCATGATTGCGAATTGCAGCGCTAGTTTCATTCCTCCGAGCTATAAGTATAGCATTATACATGATGAAAGTGTGTTTTAACATGGAAATTCCTGTATACCATGTAATTAGGTCATAATGAAGAGAACGATTATTTTTACCCGACTGCCAAGAAGGGTTACGCGTATCTGGGCATGCGATTTCTTTATACCCTCGAAACATCCCAATGGCTGGATGGATTTTAATGAATGAAGTCTCTAACGATTTGATTTAACCGTCCGATGGTTATAGGCTAGGTTTTGTTTTTATAAATTCAAAATATCGGCCGTAAAATACAAAATGGCGGAAGGCACGAAAAAAGTTTCTACGCACAATATTGAGTGGCATATCATTGGATAGGTCTTTCAAAATGAGGACGATGTTTCATTGACTATTTTACAGTCAGAAGCTCCGTTTAACTATTACACAACCTGGAAGTTGTGAAGGTAGGATCTCTAGCTTCACTGCAACTCTAACTGTCATAGACATCTATAGACCTCATCAAAACAGTGATTATAGATAGGAACAAACAGTTAAACACAAGTTAAAAGTCATCAATACAAGTAAATAAAAAAGTTCGCTTTTTACGGAATCAGGTTGTTTGATTTTTTAAATTTAATTTTTACTTGTTTCCAACTGGGTTAAATCATATTCAAGGCTGCAGTAGCACAGTTGAAGTTTATTCCAACAGAGTGAAAAATGACCAGACCAGGAATAAAAACATGAATACTTGGCGAGCCGTGCCATTGCTTTACCCGTTAAGCTATCCGGACGATACCTTGCTGACATAATTCCCTCTTATTTGTTGGACATGGCTGCGTACTGCAGCGCAAGTTTCATTCTTCGAGCTATTACTACAACATTGTACACGATAAACTTCAACTGTGCTACTCCAGCCTTGTATATGATTTAACCCAGTTGGAAAAAATATTCGTTCTCTTCATGATGACCTAATTACATGGTATGCAGGAGTTTCTGTGTTAAAACACACTTTCATCATGTATGTAGCTCGGATGAATGAAACTGGCGCTGCAGTTCGCAGCCATGTCCAACAAATAAGAGTGAATTATGTCAGCCAGGTATCGTCCGGATAGCTTAACAGGTAAAGCAATGGCACGGCATGCCAAGTATTCAGGTTCGATTCTTGGTCTGAGATTTTTCGTTCTGTTGGAATAAACTTCAACTGTGCTACTCAAGCCTTGAATATTAATATGTGTTATTATATAAGTTGTTTTCGATATCTTCAGACATTAATGAAGAGAATTATTGAAGAAAATCAAATTTCTGATTTATAATCCGGGACATAAATGTTTAAGATTTTATAGATTATACCAAATCTCTAATTCCAAAAGGTATGTTTCATCATATTCCTTCGAATGATACATAAATTTTTATAGTGATGAAGCCACATAAATTGAAACATATTCAAATTTCCTGGAGTTAAAAGTATTTTGAAAAACGGACTTACCTTAATATATGCATTTTATGGGCCAATACCTGTGACATACAGCAAATTAGAGTGGTTTGGCACATTGAGAATGTGTTATATTAAGATCATATGAAATTATTTGATGTTACATTCAGCAGATTTGACTACAGGTACTATCATACTGTAAATTTTATGATATTGACTGCGCAAAAAATACATCTCAATTAATATAAAAGAATATAACGTTTCTGAAAATAAAATTAATTTGTCTTTTTTTTTTTTTTTTTTTTTTTTTTACCGGCTGCCAAGAAGGGTGATATGTTTCATGCGTATCTGTGTATGTGGATTTCTTTATACCCTCGAAACATCCCAACGGCTGGATGGATTTTAATGAATGAGGTCTCTATCGCTTCGTCTTAACCGTCCGATGGTTATAGGCTAGGTTTTGTTTTTTAAATTCAAAATGTCGGCCGTAAAAAATAAAAGGGCGGTAGAGACGAAAAAAAAATTCTTACGCACCATATTGAATGGCATATCATTGGATAGGTCTTTCAAAATGAAGACGATGTTTCATTGACTATTTTACAGTCAGAGGATCCGTATAAATATTACACAACCTTGAAATTTTGTAGGTAGGATCTCTAGTTTTACTGCAACTCTAACCATCATAGACATCTATAGGCCTCATCAAAACTGTGTTTATAGATAGGATTTAACAATTAACACAACTTAAAAGTCATCAATACAAGTAAATAAAAAAAATAGGTAAGTAATATAAAAAAAAAAATAGTTTTACATTGAAGAGAAATAATTAATGAGTTCACTTTTTACGCAGTCGGGTTTTTTGATTTTTAAATTTAATTTTTATTTTAAATATTTAGAAGTAATTTTGAAAAATTATTTCTTTACGGCACCTTAAAAAAAAAAAAAAAAAAAAAAAAAAAAAAAAAAAAATGTGAATCTACTTTCGAATTATTTTTATATAGAAATGGAGAAAATATGTAAGTTAATTTCAGACAAAGTATTTATGATCAAACAATAAATTATAAATTATACAATTATGAAACATCTTGTTTAGCAATCTATTCAATAATATTTTTTACTGATTGACTAATCTTTAACATAAAAGAAAAAGAAAATTTTAAATTTTACTGTTTGTTTTATATTCTTTTTAGTGAATGAAACTGTAAAAAGAAAATTTTGTCCGAAAAAAAAAAACTCTGATGTGGAAATAAAAGAAATATAAATTTTAGTTTACATATTTTACATTATTTTAGAAAAAAGGTATTATTTTTTACTTATAATGATCAACTTATTACTAATGGTTCTTAATATTGTTTTAACTGTATTTAGAAAAAAAAATGAAAATTCATTCTATGTCCCTTTAAAATTAAAACAGAAAATTATTTTTTATCATTAATTGATATGCTTTATTTCAAACATTCGGGTTTTTTTTTTTCGGTGATACAATGCATCTCAAATATTTGGTATTATGTAAACAAAATTCAAAAAGAAAATAATATTTAAAATATTTTTTAACTTTTATAAATAACAGATCGCCATTTTTTCGATTACCATTCATTATAAAAATATCAAATGTTTTTAAATTGTGCAAATGAGAACTACTACCTGATAATTAAAGGCTCAATAAAAATGTTTTGTAGCAATATAATGAAAAAAGACCCCTATTAAATTGTGTTTTTAATTACTCAGTGATTTTAGCATGTCACAGTAAAAAAAAAAAAAAAAAAAAAAAAAAAAATAATAATAATAATAATAATAATAATAATAATAATAATTTTTCCTACAAATCTTGCTTTTTTAAATCTTTGATTTTGTTAAATAAAAGTAAAGAAAAACCGCTAAATGTTCAAGATATTTAAATGAGTTGCTTAAGTAATAAGTGAATGCTTCAAATATTTGTTATTAACTAAAGGAATGTGATCTATCCTGAAATCAGTATCTATGATAGTATGTATTAAAACTTAGTGAAAAAAAAATTAAACTATCACCATTTTTAAAATGATTTAAATAACGAAGATATTTTATGTACTATATTATCTCTGCATCACTGAAAAAGCTTATTTTTTGCCATCGTAACGTTTAGATGACAATAATCATGGACATATTATTTTCATATTCAGGGTCAGTGTCTTTGAAACCCACAAAACGATGCAAAAGAATTGCTATTAAAAATGTAATTGCAACTAAAAATAGGCTGTAATGCAAATATGGTGCCGTATAGCCAAATAATACATGTAAATAACTAAATATTAAAATTTGTAATTTTTCATAGTAATAAGGTGTATATGTAAAGTCTTCGTGACTTGTCATAGCCCTACTCTGTACCGTTTGCATATCTGTAAAATTTATTTAAAACCCTTTTTTTCGTGATACGTTATTTATATTAGTAAAAGAGAGATGTTTGTGTGTGTGTATGTGCGTTTGTTGGCGATGACAAGGAAAATATATTGCACATAAAGGTTTGAAAATTTGGAGGAAATAGTTCAAAGTAGGTCCAAATGCACCTGAGGCTCAGATTTTTATTTTTTGATAATTAGCCAGGATATCCATTAAAAAACAAATGAAAAGTTATTGAAAGAAGCATTTCTTCTCGGCGGAGTGCACTTGTGCATTTAGGATGCAAATCTCCCAGCAGAGAATAAAGGAAAATCGGTGTGGCATTTTTTTCTTCCCGTCTTTCGCGTAATTCCGAGTTTTACCGCATTGGCAGAACCGTTTGAAATAGGTACAAACTAAAAACATATTCTTAAATATAGCACTTTTTACTTCGTAACGCAACTAACCGTATAAAAAATACGAATTTTAACTCTTTCAAAAAGAATTCAGAAAGTTTGATTTCTCGGTTTTTTCTCACTTTTTTGAATTTAGCATGGTTTTCAATTTTGGAGATAAGGAGAAATGAAAAATACTACCCACCTCATTCGGATACTTTCTTTTCTAAAGTGGTATAATTCGTTTTTAAGTATACGCATATTAACCTTTTCAAAGAAATTCACGATTAGAACTCACTTTGCACATTCAGGAGGCACAATTTCTTTGTACTCTAAAAGTAGTTAACTATCGTTACTTTAACACAATCTGTTTACAAGTTTTTCTTCCACTCGATTTACATTGTATATAAAAATCTCGAAACATTCGGGATATTAAAAAATAAAGCTTATCTGCAAAATTTTCAGAATGAATTGAAATGATTCAGAATGAATGATTCAGAAGAAAATGAATATGTTGGTGGCTTTTGCTTAAGTTTTTACAACTAAATGGACATCTTTTGGTTGGCACGAAAAATTATACGAAGGTTTCCGAAACAGTATGTTTACAACTTATAAAAATTTCATAGAGTTAGGATGATAAGAACTATTTTGTTTATAATGATAATAACTTGTTTACCCAAAGAAGAAAAAAAGTGCGAATAAAGCAAATGTTAAAATATCCTTTATACAACCCCTTATACGGGGTGCGTCATACGTTCGTGCATACTTTAAAAAAATCGTAATAAAAGAAATAATGCTCGGGTTGGGTTGGGTTGGTTTTTGACGGCCGATTATCTACTCTTGGAATTTAGGCCCTAGGGGGAGTGCCCTCCGTGGAGGTCTTTCTAAGGGAACCTAACCCGTTCGGAAAAAATTTCGGTTTGCGCGAATATGATCAGAGGGGCATTGGATTTTTTTTTCCATACATAAAAAAAAACGATTCCAAAAACAATCGAAGAAGGGTTCTCGCACGACACACTGTAAAAAAAAAAAAAAAAAAAAAAAAAAAAAAGACTAAAATACGGAAATACTACTGGCAATCAAGACGCCAGATGTATTTCCGTATTGTAACGGAACTTTTCCCCGGTAAATTACAGAACAATTTCCGTATTTTTTTGGCATTTACAGGGGAAAACTTCCGTTAAAATACAAAAATAGTACTGGCGTCCCGATTGCCAGTAGTATTGCCTTATTTTAGTCATTTTTGTTACAGTGATCGAGAAGTTTTACGCAAATCAGAAAACACAAACAGACAATGAAACAAATCAAAATAACATGGCACTGTGCATTTATTTTCAAGTAAAAGATTTTCAACTTGATCACCACCAACAGGTATAAGGCAAGTGAAGCGTGTCAATGCGAATATTACAGACGAGTGTAGCATGTAGTTACACAGATGGTCCGCAGAATGATATATTTCAGTTCTACCAACGTGGCTGGTAAGACCCGGTACACACGATACCTTAAGTATCCACACAACTAAAGATCTGCCGGGGTCAGGGAAACTCAAACTTACAACCACGACTTGTCTTCAGTGAAAGTGTCCAACAGGAACGTCTTGACTTCACGTGCAAAGTGGGGTGGGGCACTATCCTCCATGAATGTAACGACAAGTAACGCATGTCTTTCCTGCAATGCAGGCAGAACGTGGATACGCAAAAGCGAATCAGTTGTCTAATACCTGGTGATGGTGGACGTGTTGAACATATTTTACTGTAAAATAAATGCACAGTGTCATGTTATTGTGATTTGTTTCATTGCTGTTTGTGTTTGTCTGATTTATATAAAACGTCTCAGTATGACGTGACCCTCTTTCGGTTACTTTTAAAATTATTATTATTTTTTTTTTTACCACATATAAAAAAAATCCAATGTCCCTTTGATACTATTTGCTCAAAGCGAAATTTTTTCCGAGCGTTACTTCTTTTATTACGATTTTTTTTTTATTTGCACGAACATATGACGCACCCTGTATGTCTTTTTATTACTAAATATCAATATTTTTTTCACAAAATGTTTTAACCGGATTCAAAACCATTATATTTGTAATTAATTTCTTATTTAAAAAAATCTATTATTTTTTAAATTGAACTAAATTTTATCTTTTATATTTTTCGTATTTTTTTCTTTAATGTTAGACAAAACTTTCACAATATACAAATATGTTTTTTTACAGTCTTTTCCAGTTTGAGCATTTTTGTTATGTGATTCTGTTGTTTTATACTAGAAATTTTTCGTAAATTTCAGTTAAGGGGTTACATAGGTTTGAAAATTTCAAAAAATCCATTTTTTCAGTATTTTCTATCTAATAGTACGTTGTAAATATAAAGTTGGAATCGGCGATGATGGTAAGTTTTTATTATTATTATGATTCGTTTTATTCCTACTTAAAACTTTAATCGCTTTTTTCTAAAAAGCACTATTTTTGAAATCGGTGGATACGATTTCTCAAAAACTAATGCACCGACTTTATTGACATTTTGCGCACTTCTTCAAAATAGGATTGGCTAGTGATTACAGGAAAGTTTTTTTTCCATTACATTTAATTTTACAAAGTTATACCTAGCTCAAATTGTACCAAAATGGTGCTGTTTTGCGTACAACTCTGCCAAAAATTAAAATTTCAATTTTTATTTAAATTCTTCGTTCAATCACGAGCTATACTTATCTACTAACAGAAAATATTTGGATTTTTAATTTTAGATAAAGCTATTAGGAGTTATCTTGACCACCAAGAGGACACTTTTTTTAGGGGTTACCGGAAACCACATCCCACCTGTCGAATTTTCAAAACTTTTGAATGAAAATTTTATAAAATATTGATTAAATGTTGCTCTTTCATATATGCTTCAAATTTTGAATGAAATATTTTTTTTATTATATAAAAAATAGAGAATAAATGCTTTTTTCTAACCCCCGAAACCTGCGTAACTCTTTAATCTACATTGAGAATATGATTTCTAAATAATAACAAAAAATTCAATAAAATTAATGTACTATAAATCTTATCTAAATGTAGAATAAAATTAGCTTCTTTTTTCTCGAGAAATCGAAAGATATTACACAACACAGAGCGTTGCTATGACTGCTATTAACATAAAAATTGCTCTATCATACATATATACTATTTCAAATTTAATACTGCAAAATACCAAGAAAAGAAAATTCCAGGCATAAATGGACAACCATTAGGTCATGGTACTCGATTCAGTAGAATGAAAAAGAGCAATACTCGTAATTATATTCAACTTTTTTTAACATATTTAACTTTTGTTTTTGAGAGGTGCCTTTTCTACTTAGAATATTTTCCACCTTTAGTTTTCTAGCAACATACAAAGTTATAAGAAATGAATGGTTTTAACATTTAGCACTCTATTATTCAGATATGCTGTTTTATCTTTCGAAACCTATGTAACTCTTTAATCAAAATTGTGAATATGATTTCTAACTTATAACAAAAAGTTCAATAATGTTAATGTACTATAAATCTTTTCCAAATGTAGAATAAAATTAGCTTTCTTGTTTCTCGAAAAATCGATTGATATTACACAACACAGAGCATTGCTTTGACTTCTATTAGCATAAAAATTATTAATTCATACATATTTCAAATTTAATACAGAAAAATACCGAGAAAGAAAATTTCAGGCATAAATGAGCAACCACTAGATCATGATACTCAATTCAGTAGAATGAAAAAGAGTGATAATTATATTCAACGTCCTTTTTTCCCCCATATTTACCTTTAACGTGTTCACCATATATACCTTTTGATTTCGAGAGGCTCATTTTCTACTTAGAATATTTTTCACCTTTAGTTTTCTAATAACATACAAAGTCATAAGAAATCAATGATTTTAACATCTGGCACTCTATTCTTCAGATATATATATATATTTTTAAAGAAATGTAGGAAAAATGAGAGCTTAACTATTTTAAAAACTAGATCTATAAAATCGTTCATCTTAAACATATATATCCTACATTCATTCTAAATAAAAATGCATTCATCGCATTGAAAGGCGCATAAATATTTGGAGCATTGTTATTGATTTTAAGAAAAATTACCTTCTTTAAAAAGTTTTTTACATTTAAAAATTTACAACATATTTAGATATTTATTCTAGTTATCTAATGCAACATTTTCATATTTCCCATATATTGACTAAATATCTTTATATATGAATATAAGGTATACAATTTTCTTATCATTACTAGACATTTAGACAATCAATAAACAGTTACATAAATGTCCCTATATGTGTTATATACATTCAAAAAACTCGATTTATTCCATACACTTTGGCATTTCTTAGCCAAGGGAAAAAAAATAAAGAAAGAAATTGGAGTTATTTTCAGATCATGAAGCTTTTTCTGGAACGACCACAAAGTAATTGAATTTTGAGGGAAAAAAGAAATAGCCAGGTTATAATATACACCTTCGGTGATTAAATTTCAGCCCAGAATAGATTATCGATTGAAAAAGATTTCCATTGGGAAAAAATTACTTTCAATTACATCTTATCTGCGTTCATATTATATTTCATAGTATATAGAAAAGGAAAGATAAATAGAAGGAAATCTTCTATCTTTCTGGTTCTTTTGAGTTGAATGTGAAATAATGTTACCTCATTTACGATACAATAAAAGGAGAAATCTGTTAGAGAACCATATATGTAAAAAAATTGTAGGTTTTTTTTTTTTTTTTTTTTTTTTTTTTTTTAAGAAAACCGATAATATTGAATGAACAAACTTTATATGGAGTTAGAAAGTTTTATTTTATTGTTTTATTTCTTTCCCGTGGAAAATAATTTTTTTTTTTTTTTTAACCGAGAAACATTTATTTTGTCATTTTTCTAAAAAATAAAATTTAAATTGTATTTTTACAAATATCAGATTTTATAAATTACACTAGTCAACAAATTTGAACTTTTACTCTTGCAAAAAAACAAAATTATTTGTTTCTTGTACGGGTTTTTGTACTGATTCTAAATCTAGTTTTAGATTTATCCCAGCAGATCTAGGCTTTGAGATATTTGCAACTTCGATTTATGCAAATTTTATTTTAAAAAAATGGACTAAAAAACGGAGATTCTACTGGCAATAAGAGACGCCAGTACTATTTTCGTATTTTAACGGAAAATTTCCTCCATAAATTCCAGAAAAACGGAACATTTTCTGTAATTGATGGGGGAAATTTTCCGTAAAAATACGGATTTCTGGAATTTATGGGAGGAAACTTCCGTTAAAATACGGAAATGGTACTGGTGTCTCGATTGCCGGTAGAAAGTCCGTTTTTTTTTTTTTTTTTTTTTTTTTTTCAGTGTATACAATTACATGCAAATTTAAGGCATAAAGCATTACCAGATTGGCTTTTTTGTTTTATGTTATGATTACTGCCTAGTTTACAAAAACGTTGTTTCTGAGATTATACTGAGATGTGACTGTGAAATACTGTGCCTAATGAGCATATTTTTCATGTTTTTCTAATAACATTTCTTGGCATCCAAATATTTCTGCCACATGCGCACGCTAATATATTTCTAAACCAATTTTTTGTGCTGATTTCAAACCTGATATTTGTTTTCTTCTATTACGTCTAATTTTTGAAAAAAAAGGAAATTTTATTTTTCGGTCAGAAAAGCCAGAGATCGCTTTTTATGCTACTTTGTGATGTACTGCAACTAGTTAGGATATATTCTTTTTTTTCATTTTTTTTCGATTATATAAATTGTTGTTTACGTCCTTGATAAGAATCTGATACTTTTTACCCTTATGACAATGATGTACACACCCCTAAAAATCATCTTAATTTCAAACTTGTGTCAATACAGTACAAAATTTGAAATTAATTTTACTCAAAACCTAGACATAATATAAGGAAACAGATTTCAGATTTGAAATCCGCATAAAATCTAGTCTGGAAAAAATTACGTCAATTCTGTGGCAACTACTTTAAAGGTAAGTAATGTAGTACTAGAACTACATTATTATTCATTAAGGGGTCTCAGGACTCTTAAAAGCTTTAAAATTTTCGAAATTTTAATATCTTTAGATGTTATACTCCTATCTTTTCTCAACATTTTTATATAATTATTTCCTTGAAATTCTTATTAAAACAGAAGTTATGGAAGAATTATACCCGCTCAATAGCTGAAGCGGCGTTTCCGAAACTTTAAAGTGATTTTTTTCGAAATGACGTTTTTGGGCATAACGCGCTCGATATCTCAAAACTTCTGAAAATTTTTTCAAGAAATTTTAAAAACGGGGTTTATTTTTAGGTAACATTATTTTAAAAATATGGTTTATGTTAGTCTGTATAAACGGAACCTAAAAACTTCCTTTTTATTGTTAAAAAATATGTATTTTTAGGGGATTATACTGCTGAAATTTTCTATATTTTGCATTATGTAAATACAACTTTGTATTAAAAATATAAAAAATGCTTTAAATACAAATTAATTCAGGTTCAGGGTAATTACGATAATCTGAAGCATAAGTAGGCACCAAAATTTTTATTCTAGTTGCAAAATTTATTTTGTAATCCTGCGCGTAATCTGTTATGCCGATTTTCTGCTCGTTAGATGTCTGCCAGTTTGGAGCCCCCTGTAAATGCTAATTCTGACTGCATCTTGCAATTTTTTGAATATTTGAAATGAAAGAACATACTTATATCTTTCATCCCAATTAAAATTGTGTCTTAAAATTAAATACATTTTAAATACATTTTTAAATACATTTTCATACATTTTAATAAAAAAAAGACCATTTTCAACATTTAATATCTTAAAATTAAATACATTTTAAGATATTAAATGTTGAAAATGGTCTTTTTTTATTATTTTTTTCCAATTTTAAGAGTCTTGAGACCTCTTAATCAAATATATAATACACTATATGGCCAAAGTTGACCGGTCACTTGCGATTTTAGACTTTTTTTAAATATCTAGAAAAATACAAGGGGAATTAACACATGAAACCACAGGTGTGTAAACAATGTAGTATAGGTCATATATTTCCGCGAAGATTTTTTTTCCCGAAACCCCATAGAGGACCGTCAACAAATTAAAAAAGAACGAATTCCTTTTGGATAACGCTGTAAAAACTAATGTAGTAAAAGCGTTCAAACTGAAAATTATGATTAATTGGCTTATTGTAATAAACTGTGTTCAATTTTATGAAGATAGTATGTATACTCGTAGAGAAATTAATTTTTTTATAAAAACAGTCCCAAATTTCGCCAAGTATTTTGCTTATAATTTGCAGAGTTCGTAGCATAAAAAAAAGTTCTTTACAGAAAGTATGACAAACAACATTGTACATAACACCCTGCAATCGGAATTAAAAAATAATAAAAATTGGATAAAAAATGAGCATGTTTACTAAAAATGTTTTACTACGCATGCTCGAATGCAACCAAAATATACTATGCATAGTGTATTAGCTAAGTATATAGAGCAACTTTTGTGAAAGTCTCAAAATCATAGCTTGAAAATTATCATCGATAGAATAAGCTCGAAATCTGTTGTTCCCAAAAAGACACAAAAAGATGAGGGGTTGTATCAAATATATGTTGATTAGTGCCAAGATAGCGTACACAAAATTGCACGCACAACCATAACGTTGCATATTTGGATACAGCCCCTCATCTTTTTGCTTCCTTTTGGGAAGAATGAATTACTAGCTTATTCTATCGACGATAATTTTCAGAATTTTCAAGCTATAATTTTGAGACTTTCAAAAAAGTTGCTCTATATACTTAGCTAATACATTATAAACATTATATTTTGTTTGGATTCGCGCATGCGAAATGAAACATTTTTTAGTAAACCTGCTCATTTTTCATCCAATTTTTATTATTTTTTAATTCTGATTCAGGGTGTTATGTACAACGTTGATTGTCATATTTTCTGAAAAATAAAAAAGTTGGCGAAATTTGGGACTGTTTTTATAAAAACCTTAATTTCTCTACGAGCATTCATTCTATCCTCATAAAAATAAACACAGTATATTATAATAAGCCACTCAATAATAATCTCGAGTTTGAACGCTTTTTCTACTTTAATTTTTACAGGGTTATCCAAAAGATCTTCGTTCTTTTTCAATTTGTTGATGAGCCCCCACGGGGTTTCGCGAAAAAATCCTCGCGGAAATATATGACCTATACCATACACACCTGCAGTTTTAGGTTAATTCCTCATGTATTTTTCTAGATATTTAACAAAACGTTTAAAATCGCAAGTGACCGGTCACCTTTGGCCATATAGTGTATCTATTATAGATTCATGGATAAAGGTGTACATTTCGGACGAGTTATTTAACTTTGTATGTGCAACAAATAATTAACAGTTATTCTAATATTATTATGCAATAAAATTCCATCGAATAATATTAATTCTTTTTAAAAAACATATTACTTTCTTAAATAAAAATAATATATATATGGGATATTCAGGAAGGTTTCCTGAATTCACAGAAACATTTACGAAATAGACATAAACATATCCAAAATGTACACAAACATATTCAAAATATGCACAATCAAACGTTTCCGAATATCTGACCGAAATATGTGGAAACATTACGGAAATCTGACCGAAATATGCGGAAGCATAACAGAACCTATGGGCTACATTACTGCCCCACGAGGTAGAGTAAGGTTTCGGAGATTTTTTTTCCTTGACATTGTAATGTAAGCATTACAGCATTGAGAAATGTGCAAATTAGGCTTAATAACTGACAGATAAACGTTAAGAATATGCAGATCGTGATATTAATCTCAAGCAAATAGGCCCGTAGTCATTACCTAGAAAATGCAATTCAATCTGACATTTATTGTATCTAAAATTTGCATGAAAAAGTACAAAAAATAATTAAATTTGCATAAAATTAAATATGCAAATTTCTGAAGAACTGGACAACCTAGAGAAAAACGGAAAGCATATTAGGAATCAGCATAAACAATTAATCTAGAATCAACTAATTTCAGTTCTGTGACAGAAAAATTGTTGTCCAGTGTTACTGTCAGATTAAAGCGTATTATATTACTTACCCATCATACTTAGTATAGGGTAAGTCTTGTAATCGTTTCAAAATCCGAAAAAAGAATTGACGGATTTACACGTTTCAGACGCTGGAGATTCCGACAAACATATTTTTAGAAAAAAAAAATGCCGTCCGCCTGTTCATGTGTGTGTGTGTCTGTAAACGCTCTATCTCCTGAACAAATTGTGATAGAGATTTGAAATGTGGTGTGTAGTTGGTTGTGTACTTAATGGGAAGAAGTCTATTCAATATCAGCAGCCTCGATTATCCGGAACTGTTTTTTTCGGACTCTGGAAATATTTGTTCTGATAAAAGGTGTATAAAATTTTTCGAAATTGTTTATTTTAAAGAGTGACTATAAAAGACAATAAAAAAGCATAAATTTTGAATAAAGAATGAAGTAGGTCGAATAATGAGTTACCGATATATTTGTAATCATATTTTTCACACTCTTCGATTTTTCATGACTCTGTATTTTATTCAAATTTCAATTCAAAGATGTATTTAAATTGGAAATTAAACGCTTAATCCGACGCAGTGATCTGTTAGTTAATATGATTATCACTTTTGGAGTTATAAGGATGTTTCTGTTACGCAATTTGGTACTACTCGATTATCCCGTCGAAAAAAAACTATCGACAAACTATAAGATTAAATGCCAATAATTGCTTATCGTAAATGTCACATTCACTTGATATAAAATACGTTACACATGTTCGTTGCGTCATCAGGTGATTTTTAATTCGGCGTTTTATTTATATTTTTATGATTTTTTTACTAACTAGGGGGCTCTGCCCCTTACAAGTTAAGTTCGTCAACCCCCGTTCAGACACCGGAGACTCTAAAAGTACGCTAATTTGATTGGCTTTAAAAAGATTTCGGAAGATTGAATTATAATTTAAAAAACAGTGGCATCTCACTATAAAAGGATTTCTATTCATTTCTCTTTGATTGGGGAATTTTAAGGTCAAATCCGCTGCGGTACCACTTGATTATCCCGTCGACCAATTTTGCCAAATTATATAAATCGCCAAAACACTCGCCAAATTATACAAATTGACATAATTTTTATTTTAAATAACGAAAGAACAAATAAATTAGGGCAACATTAATAAAAATACAAACAAAACGTCGAAATAAAAATAACTTGATGACGTAGACACGTGTAACTTGCTTAAAGTCAAGTGAATGTGACATTTACGATCAACCATTATTGGCATTTAATCTTATAGTTTGGCGAATGATAGATTTTTGGCTGACGGGATAACTTAGTAGTACCAAAGATACAATCGCTGTTTTCGTCTTTGATAAAGTAAAATAAGTTAGACATTTCAAAATAAGCTAGTATAAAAGCAAGGGCATCGCCATGGGGGTTAGGGGGGGGGGGGGTAGCCTCCCCCCCAATATATGTGAAGTTGGGAAATTTGAGCTTAGAGTTGTGAAATTCTAGATTTTTGAGACATTTCCTTTTTCAGTAAAAAAATTAGGAAATTTTTGTTTTGGTGATTATGTTTCTGAATACTGTAACAGTAAACATGTTAAATTACCAAAAGAAATATAAAAAGAAATCAGCCATACTCCATCTATCATTGTGTTTTTCAGTTCTACAAAAATATTATACATCTACCAGACCTAATTTTTTCTACTCCTATCCATCAACTGACTATTCAGTTCCTTTATTTCCTCCAAAACTTTGTTCTTTTTTGAAAAAATTCACCCTACGTCCACTTCTCGTCCCAAAAGAGAATCCAGCTATTTTAATCCAAAGGGATTGCATCTTCTTTTGAAAATTGGAGATCACTTGTAGCACAACAGAAAAGAATGTAGTTACCTACTTGAAACACAGCTGGACAAGAAGATTTGATGAGTTTTCACAAATTGCACCAATTTTTGAGCTAATTGCGTGATTTTTGGACAATCTTTTACTCATTTTCATGATTTTTTTCCGCAAAAATTAGTTAACCCGTCGATGTCAAGAAAAAAGCGTTATATGAGCAAATATGAATATAAGAAGTCGCTAGTTTAGATAAATTTGCCACATTTTACATTTATTTGTGTGCAGAAATATATATCAGTCCTGTTCGTTTATATTTATAGGTGTTTATGAAATTTTAAACCAAAAATCCAGTGTTGTGTCTTTAAAACTGTACTAAAAAATGACTATAAATCTCAGCACGAAAGAACCCTTCATAATAAGGAAAAGATTTTTCGTGCAAGGTTTTGGAGCATATAAAAATCTATTCGAGGGTGAAAAAGGTAAAAAGTGGACCATTTGAATTTGGAACAGAAATATGACCATGAAAGCAGTCCATCAACTGAAGAAAAAATCGACATGCATTGTAACACTGACACGTTGCACTTGAATAAAATTTTGAATCAATAAAGATTTCCCTATACACAAGTTCACAAACAGTTGTGAATATTAGAATGTGACTGAAGAAGGTGACTTCCGAAAGCACCGTAGAAAAATGGTTTCACCTAAACCGAAATTATCCAGTGGCCACATTGTAAAAAAAATGCATACAAGCAACATCAATGATATGAGAAAAAATTTCAGGAGATCAAAGTGAAAAATAATCTACAAATATACAAAAGAAACAGACTAATTATATCAAATTTGTATAGTTCATTTAATCACCCAATTCTTTTAATTTGGATATAAATCAAGAATAATATAAATCTTCAGCTATGTACTGTCAGAAGATAAAGTTGGGCAAGATTGAGGTAAAAAAATATATATCTATAAGAATAATCTGAGGAATCATGGTATTGGGGAATATTAGGAAAACAATATCTCTTATTTTCATTTTGCCATACAAGAGTTCATAAAAGAAAAAAATAAGAATGTGTAAAATTATTTTGCCCTATAAAAGTCAAAACAGAATTCAAGCATTTGTTTTTCATGAATAGATAAGAAAAATTATCTTAAAAAACAATCTTATCCCAGTTTATTACAGGAGTGAGGAAAAATATCAATAATTTCGACAAGTGGACGCCGAAAAAATCAATTTTTTCAATCGTTAGCAAGAAAAAGCGCGAATTCCGTCAAAGGATCAGGGAAAAAATGCCAATTTCGTCAAAGAATCTAAAAAACACGCGTCTTTTTGTCAAAGAATTGCGGAAAAATGCGAATTTTGCCATTCTTTGCAGAAAAATCATCAACTTTGTCAAAGGATTAAAAAAAAAAAAAAAAAAAAAAAAAAAAAAAAAAAAAACAATTCTATAAGGATCTTGGAAAAAACGATAATTTTGTCAAAGGGTCACAAATCAGACAGCGTGAATTTCGGCAAAAGATTGCCGAAAAAACGCGAATTTCGTTAACAGATTGCAGAAAAATGCGAATTTTATCAAAGGAGTGAAAAAAAAAAAAAAAAAAAAAAAAAAAACCGCGAATTTCGTCAAAGCATCGCGAAAAAAACCGTGATTTTCGTAAAAAGGATCGCGAAAAAAAACGTAATTTTTGTCAAAGGATCGCTGGAAAAAAACGCGAAATTCGCCAAAGGATGGCGACTTAGATGCCTAAAATTAGTCACCGAAGCAAAAAATTAAGTCGCCACGTGGCGACTGGCGATCGTGAAACTGCACTAATAATGTCAATCCTTCGAAAGCCGGAAGTCGAATTTTTTTTACGAATTCAATACTTTCTTCTTGTAAAGGTAGAAGAAAGTAAAAAGCTGGTTGGTAAAAAAACAATAATTGGAATTTTTATGTTTCTAGTTTAAAAATTTTTCTTTGGAAAGAATTTTTTTATGCATAAGTTTCCTTATCATTATTACACACGTTGTGCATATCACTTTAGTTGAAAAATGGAGAAATTCGTTTCAAGTTGAGAAATTTTCGAATTCTCCCCCCCCCCCCCCCCCGAAAAAGTATCTGTAGCTACGCCCCTGTATAAAAGGAATTAAGTAAACAAAGTCTTTGTCTACCGGTATTTTTTAACAAAGTGAAAAGAAAGTTCTTTTAAATAAGACATTTTAAATTAATCGTTTTTAATCTCACGTAATTTTGACCAAACTATTCTTTCTCTTTTTAATATTCACGTGAAAATACTTTTGTTAGAAATGAAAAAATATTTGCGCTTTCCTAACAAAAATAGCTGAAAAGTATCCTCTCAAAATATCAAATAAATGTCTCGCGCAATTTCTAAGTTTAAACTCTTTTGCAATATTATTTTGTGTTCATTTTATGTAATAACTGTAATGTAATGTAAATATGACGTAATTTCTCCTATTTAAGATTTCTAACGCATGTTAATTAATTTATTATTTTACAATTCCTTTCTCTCTTAAAATTCACGTGTAAATATAGTTTTTATGACGTAATTTTTAATAAGTTCCTGCTTTTTGTACATAATTATTTAATTCTAATTCCAAATGCTTTTTTTTCTGTTTATAATAGTCACGTGTAAATAAATTTTTAATTTATTTACACGTATATATATATATGAAGCAAACATTATTGTTTGCGCTGTTTATACAGACGGCAATAGTATAAATTAATATCACTTTCTAAAGTATGTAAAAAATATCTCTAGAAATGCTGAAAATTTGAATTTAAAATAGAAATAAAACCTCAAAACATTAGTCAAATTAAAAAAAAGAAATACAGTCTGCACACTAGGAACTTCAAACGTATAAAATGATCTAAAAATGATTAAATTCCCATGAATAGTTTTTGCTCCTATAAAACTTTTTTAGTGGAACAATTTTGTCAAACTTTAGCATTAAATATCTCTTAAAATAATTCTTCGATTTGAAAACTGTCTGCATCAGCGTGTTTATAAAACATTTCTGTATAATACTACCGATTTTCATATTTTTGTATGCATTTTTGTTTCTTAATATTAACGAAGAAAGGCCTTCGGCCACAAAAAAATTCAAAACCGGCGGCGGCGGTGACAGTGGTAGTTACCTTTTTTTAGAATAGAGAGATTTATTTGTTCTTCAGTTATTTAAAATAAAAATTAATTTTGCGAGTAGTTTGATGATTTAAATAATTTATCGAAGTGGGTTGACGGAATAATCAAGTAGTACCCACAATTCAGTAACAGAGCATTACTATGTATGGAAATATTTAAATATATGTAAACATTTTATTCTAAAAATTGCAATGCATTTTATAAATAGTTTACACATGTTTTATTTTTATATTTTATATCCATGATGGGTAAGTATTACGATGGCCTCCAACGACTAGTTTATTTTTTCTATTAAGGGCCTGCGCTAATCAAGCGAAGACACTCGCAAGCTAATATTAAACCAATGGCATCGTCCTTTTAAAGTTTCTCGTTTTTAAACTCAATGTAAAAAAAAAAAAAAAATTGTTCATCCTTAGTGCATCTGAGGTCAACCTGTAAGCAGGTACTTTTTTTATTTTTTCGATTTTGGCTGCGATTTAGTTTTTTTTTTTTTTTATGGAGATATTTTTAATTCGGTAACCGATTTTGAAAGTGAAAGTAACCTTATAAAATAAGAACTGCAACCAAAAGCATAAAGTTATAAAGTATAAAAGTATCCAAAAGTACAAAATTGAAAAAATACATCAACTTTGAATATTTTATGCAACTTTTTTTTTTACATATTGAAATGCAAGCGAGGAATTTTAAAAAGTGCTACCTTTGGTTGAACATTAGGTTGCGAGTGTCTTCGTGTAGCAAGGGTAGGTTCTAAACATCTTACACTAGCCATACGGATACATTCGTTAGCTTATGTTAGATAATATAGAATACAAATTTCCTGTTTTCATTTTCTTTTTTTGCATAATCACATGAGTCGATGTCTAACGTTATTTCTTCTAACTATTTACATTTTTGGTTACAGTTTGTTTCTGACTACACTTTCAGTTTCAGAAAAATATTGATCGATTGGTTCTGAAATTGAAATTACCTTTAATCATAAACTGCAACCAGAATTTGGAAAAATACAGATATTCTACACTGTAAAAAAAAAATAATGCCAGTTTTCCGGTAGGAATCTGAAAAAAAGTTTCCCTTATCGGACCGGAAAAATTTCCCACCCAGCTCGGAATAAAATCCGTAAAGTCGGAATAAAATTCGTAAAATACCGTTTTACTGACTATTTCGTTATTTTTTCGGATTTTATTCTGAGCTGGGTCGGAAATTATTCCGGTACGATAAGGGCAACTATTTTTCCGATTCCTACCGGAAAACTGGCATTATTTTTTTTACAGTGTAGGTTGCAATCGATGTCAGATATCTCAGGTATAACAAAGTATAAATACTAAATTAAGGAACGAAACAATTTCGCTGAAATTAATTTTATTACAAATATATTAGATTTATCAATATATTTATTGTGGATATATTCATACAAATGTATCGATACGTTTTTGAGAAGCCCTTAAAGGAATTTTTCGCCTACACTGTAAAAAAAAAATACGACCAGTTTTCCTGTAGGAATCGGAAAAATAGTTGCCCTTATCGTACCGGAAATTTTTCCGACCCAGCTCCGAATAAAATCCGTAAAAAAAAGGAAATAGTCAATAAACCGGTATTTTACGGATTTTATTCCGAGCTGGTTCGAAAATTTTTCTGGTAAGATAAGGGCAACTATTTTTCCGATTCATGCAGGAAAACTGGTAGTATTATATTTACAGTATAATTCTCGCTACTGGCGAAATATTGTTTAACTATTGATTGCAGGAATGCATTTACATGGTTCCCAATGACATGATTATTTTGATAGCTTTATTGTCAAACATTAACATTCGTGGTAAACTTATTTAGCGTGTGCACTGTAAAAAAATCCGACCAGTTTTCCTGTAGGAATCAGAAAAATAGTTGCCCTTATCGTACCGGAAAATTTTCCGACCCAGCTCGGAATAAAATCCGTAAAAAAAGGAATTAGTCAATAAAAGGTATTTTACGGATTTTATTCAGATTTCACGGATTTTATTCCGAGCTGGATCGAACATTTTTCCGGTACGATAAGGGCAACTATTTTTCCGATTCCTACAGGAAAACTGGTCGTATTTTTTTTACAGTGTGCAACAAAAATCTAACGCAAATATTATTATTTCAAAATAACGGTCATAATACAGTTTTTCCTATAATTTACATATGTTATAATTTTTCCCTTATTAAAGCTAGGTATGCAACTTTTTCGTGTCACTAACGGGCATTCAATCAATCAATGCATGATAATATAAAAAAAATCTTCTAACATATGTTTTTTTTATTTAATTCGCAAAACTCTGTTTTCATTTGCATTAATATTTCTTACCAAAATAATCTAACTGTGTCTGTTTTTAGATGTGATGCTTTTCCTTAATATGACCACACAGTAATTGAATTTTGAGGTAAAAAGAAATACCCAAGTTATAACACACACCTTCTGTGATTATATTTTAGCCAGGAATAGATTATCGATTGAAAAAAGTTCCATTGGGAAAAAATTACTTTCAATTACATCTTATCTGCGTTTATATTATATTTCATAGAAGGATAGAAAGGAAAGACAAATAAAACAAATTCATCCCTTCTTTTGAGTTCAATATAAAATAAGGTTACTTCATTTGCGATACAATAAACAGAGAAATCTATTGGTGAATCACAGAAAAAAAAAATATTCGAGGTATTTTTAAAAAAAGAAATCGATACTATTGAATGAGAAAAACTTATATGTACTTGCAGCGTTTTATTTTCTTATTTCATTTATTTCTCTGTCAAAAGGCCTTTTTTTCTTTTTCCAGAAATACTTTTTTTTATGATTCTTTGGAAAAAAATAATAGAAATTAAAGTTAAGTTTTACAAATATAAGGTTTTAAGATTTATTCTTATAGATTGGCATTTAAAAAATATATTGTATTTTTTAACATGTGGCGGCTAGTTTTCATCTTTTAATCAGGAAGTCCTTGAAAAGGAAATTACTCTTTGTTGTTTTGTTATTAAAAAAAACAAGAACGAAAATTCATTTGTACAGCAGAGATTATGAAACACCTTCCAATACATTCAGTATACTATAACAAAAATTCACAGTTTATTACGGTGAAAAGTGACGTCTAAATGAACAATTTAGAAACGTCATAACACATTTGAAAACACGATTTCTGTTATTGCCTTGAATAGTTGTTAAAATATACGATTTTATTTGCAGCCCTGTATATTTTTTACAAATATGTATGCATACTTCATAGTATGCTAAAAGTCAGTTCACTTAAACGCATAGCACAGTTGAAAATTTCCACTCAGCGATTTCCGCTAATAAACGAATGTTGTTGAGAACTTTTGTGCGACCCCGTATATGATCAATAGAATTTATACACACCAAGTAATATTTGAAAATAGTTAAATTTACAAAAGCATATCACATTTGAAAACTCACTTCCAGCAGTTATTGTTTGTATGCTTCAATAGTTCAATTACTACTCATTTTCTTGTATGGCCAAATACTTTTGCGTGCCCCTGTAAATAAACGATAAGTTCCATGCATACCATATTCTATAATAAGAACATTGTAGTACACGTCAGTGATGTATATCAATTTCAATATGTTTAAAATATTAAAAAGCGGAAAACCAACGTTTGAAAATGTACAAATAATACGTGAAAAGCAGCAAGCAGCTGTTTCGTATCTACTAGCGAGATTCTTCTTCAGTGCAAGATAGAGCAAGACACAGCGTGCTAGAAAAAGGAAGGCTGAGCAAAATGGCAGAGACGCGTCGGCTTATATACCCGATACGGGTAGCGAATGCGCCAAAAACAACCAACGATACAGAAACAGATGAAACGAATGAGTGAACAAGTACCGACATCTACCGGAGAACGAGGGAAAAAGAAACAAAAAAGGGGGAAATTAAATTAATGCTTTCCAAATATTTGGAAATTCAGGAATACTAGATAAGTTATTGACTAAAGAGTGACAATTTTTAATGATGTGGTAAGCTTCCCAAAAATCAAGATCAAGTTTATAAGAACATTTCTGGATAGTGATGGCTGAGGAAAAAATGAATCTATGTTGAAAAGACCAACAATGTTGAGCAATAGAAGAACATTTAAGCTCCTGATTTTTAACATAACCTTCATGCTCTTTTAAACGAAATCTAAGGGCACGTTTATAATATAAAATATACCACACTGGCAAGAGATTTGGTAAATATCCCAGTTATCTAGGCGATCAGTGGGGTGTTTAAGATTTGGAAAATAGATTTGATTAACAGGAGAAAAAATAACATTAAAATCAAACCTTCTTGTGATTTTAACAACTTGTTGACTGATTTTAGGAAAAAATGGCAACACAACTGAAGTTTTCGAGTTGGAATTAGAATGCTTTTCACAATGGACGGGTTTCGTCAATTTCTTATAAATAGAATCTATAATGTAAGTGGTATAACCACGATCAACAGCAATAGCTTTGAGGTAATTAAGTTCAGTACTGAGTAGCTGAGTTCAGCTACTTTCCCCCTTTTTGGCTTCTTGTTCTCTCGTTCTCCGGTAGATGTCGCTACTTGTCCACTCATTCGTTTTATCTGTTTCTGTCTCATTGGTTGTTTTTGGCGCATTGGCTATCCGTATCGGGTACATAAGTCTCTGTCATTTTGCTCAGCCTTGCTTTTCCTAGCAGCTGTGTCTTGCTCTATGTTGCACTGAAGAAGAATCTCGCTAGTAGATTCGAAACAGCTGTTTGCTGCTTTTCACGTACTATTTGTGCTTTTTTAAACATTGATTTTCTGCTTTTTAATATTCCTGCACAAAGGTATTAATTGCTATTTTAATGTTTAAAATACTCTAATATCATTAAAATATACGGCAGCGATTTTTCTCTATAGACCGTAGTGTAATGGAATTCTTTTGAGCGGCCTTGTAAATGAACCGTAAATGCTACACACTTTATTTTTAATACCGAACATGCCATAGAAAACCCCAATAACATATATCTATTTCATGGCAATCGGGCTGTATTTACGTAATTTAGAGCACAGACAAACCGAATTCATAAACACCTTTCAACTATGTTGAAAAGTGTTAAAAAGCAAGAATTTTCTGTGTTCTACGTTCCATTACAAAAGAATGCATATAATTATAATATAATGATGGCAGTGTTTCTAATCGATATATTTATATAAACAGTACCCTTCCCGGATTTCGGTGTCTTTAAATTGTGTAATTTCCCTTTCAAATTTGTCCGGTTTCAATTTCTGATTTTTTTTTTTTCAATCTGGCTTTCGCTAGAGTGTCTTATACTCGGGACGTGGCTGGGGACCTACGAATCTGGCTTCCGCAAAAGAGTCGGAATAAGTGGAAGAATAAAGGGCTGCGGACGAATAGGGGGCGCTCGCCGCGGCGGTTGTTAGAATGATGGCGAGAATATGACATTGGGTGAAAAATTTGCAAAAAAAAATGACCTAGGAATCATGCTTCCGCAAAAGAGTCGGACTAGAGTAGAAGAATAAAGGGCTGCGGAAGAAGATGGGCCGCTCGCCGTAGCGATCGACCCACCCGCTCACCCCCGACCGCCGAACCAGACTAATAATAGGCTCGAAGTAGCTAGGAGTCGTTCGGTAGCTTCATACACCCAACGTTTCAGACTCTTTCTAATAAACCATCATCAGAGGGGGGGGGGTATAAAGGAGATTGTTGTAGAGTCCAGGTTCATGAATAAATGAAAAAAACTCCAACACGAAGATTTTCGAGGACTTACTTCTTTATTATGAAACTTTTTAAGAGGAGGGCCATGATGGTACAGTGGACGGGAGAAGTCACAGACGAGACTGCCCGACGGGGCAGCCCCGAAGGGCAGAGAGCCGAGGTCTGTCACACTCAAGTTCAGAGGCAGTAGTCGTCAAATATTCATTACAATCACTCACTCATTGGCGAGATGAATAGCAACATATGTACTGTATTGGCGATGAAAATTGGTGGCGTGGACAAAGGAATCAGAAGCATCCCGACGTATTACATAGAATTCAAAGTTCCGCCATGGCGCGGCTATATGGTTACACGTCTCTTAACATTCCTGCGGTAAGGAAAAGTGGTTAAAGAAATAGGAACACGTGATTTTTAGATGCACGTTACAGATCTGACTACAGCTGCAAATTAGTCAGCAATGGGCATATGGTTTGTATCCGACAAAGTACAAGGGTGAGAATTCAATACTAATGCAAGCCCAGAGGCTGGGAAAATATGCATTAGATAACGTCGGCTGCAAAGCGAAAAGACATTCATTTGTATTTATTCTTTTACTTTATTTCAATGGAATATAACTGCGGTTAAGATATTTTTCTATCGTGTGAATTTGAAAGACAGAAAAAGGAACCGAGATAAATGATGTCTGCATTTGAAAAGAACTTTAAAAAGTAAAAGCGAAACTTACAGTAGTGAGAGGGGGGGGGGGGAAGAGAATGAATAAAGACATATGAAATTAACTCTAAAATGTCAAATTTAAACTAAATATTTAATTTGAAGGGGGGGGGGGAAGAGAATGAATAAAGACAATTTATAAAAACCAGTAAAGTTAAAAGTTGAATTTTTGAGGGGAAAGGAGGAATAATGAATATATAACGGTAAAGCCGTTATATATATCACCCATTACCACCAGAAAAAAAAAACTGAATCTTGTAGAACAGTTTTTTTTTATATTTGAAGATTACTTTGTCCACCCCATACATATAAGTATTTAAAACAGATATAACATAATAAGAAAGATAAGCCTCCATATATATATAACATATAACTGTGTGCTTGCAATTCTTTAAATGTTTGCATAAAGCAAAACTTTTCAGGTCATGATAAATGGCGCCTTTTTATTTTTATTCCTTTCTTGGTATTCGTTAGTCTTTACAGTCACCAAGAAAGTGCAAATAATATTTTTTTGATTTAACAGGATCCTTTTTAAATATCTTTTTAGTATTTGATTAAGAGGCTGGTACCAGCATTTTTCATGACCAAAATAAGAGAAGTAAATATTTTTTTTTAGTAACTTGTTATAATATCTTCTCAAAATAAAAATAATATAAGTGCAAGCAACAAAATACACAGATACTACTTTAAAATGAAATAGAAAATAAATGACATATGCATGTCTGTGAATAGAAGCTAAATGAAAAAATATAAAAAATAAAAAGAGTAGAAAATTGGTTTTCGTGCACACCGCACAGGACTACAAAAGAACGGGATGCATATAGCATGCCTATGAATGGGTGTAGCCCTTAATCTTGTTAATAAACAAGTGTGATGGCGTCAGTTTAGAACATCAGCCCTAGGGGGGGGGAGTTATGAGACCCAGACACCAAGTGATACCTAGGTCCCTGCTCCCCAAAGATCACATTGATCTTCAAAGGAGCATGCGTCAATGTATCATATAAAAAGTTATGTTTATTGAATTGAAACAACAATTCAAGGGTTTTGTCTCTCTACACAGTGAAGTTTGAACCCTTAGGGCAAAAATTTTGAACGGGAACAAAACTTCAGAGGGGATAAATTAAAATAATAAAATAAAAACTGAGATAAATATCTCACATATGAAATGTAAAAGGACAATCCGAGTGTGTGGAGAGACTGGTGACATGATCGGGCAAGTATAACAACCACAATTTTTTTAAAGTAACTTCTAACTTTGTATTCCTTGCACTGTATCGAGCAGGATCTGAACTGTATGTGTATTGTATAACCTTAGATAATGTTTGAAACATTTAGTGTAACTGCAGTAGGTTACTAATGCTATAAACAAAAAAAAAAATTTGTTATTGTGAAGTTATGTTATTGCAAGAACGACATATTATCTTAGACGTGTGTCTTGTCTAAGTGAAGCTTAACCAGAGATTTTATTTAATCTCCAAATTTAAAAGAAAACGTGTAATTATGTCCATGTAGAAAACAAAAACAAGTGTGATGAAAACAATAAAAACATCATAAGTTTGAAATTTAAAGAAAATGCATGTGAAGGGGTAGCATCCTGTAAACTGGGCATTCTTTGTTGTGAAACAAAGTGATGGTGACATGAAATGTCATGGCATAAAAGAAATATAATAATAATGGAAAAATTAAGAATGTGTTAAAACTTAACCTTTTAATAAATGTTTAATTTGTGCATATCATGTGAGGTCAAAAGTAGTTCCTGGTATAATGAAAACAAAAAAAGAAATATCCTAATGTGTAACGGTGAAACCTAGAAACAAAATATTTTCAATTGTGTATAATATGTGTTTTTTTTTTACCAAACAAAATATCAATGAACTCAATTGTAATAACAATGAACTAAATTGTAAGTGTATCTCTATGAACCAAAGAAAAAATGTGTATTTCAATGAATGAATCAAAGAAAAAGTATTTCACTATGAACTAAAACAGTGTATGTCAGTGAAAGAAAAGGAAAATTTCAACGACTTAGATGTATGTTTGTGAACACAGCAGTCTAAGTACCTCAAAGAACAAATTATGAACAAGTATTTCACTGACTTAAAGTGTAAAAGTAATACGATGAACTCAAATGTGTGAGAAAAAAAAAACTTACTATGAACTAATATGTGTAAGGAAAAATTCTATGAACTGAGTATTGCCATGAAAAAACAATGATAGTGCAATTGGTCCCTGAAGTACACAAAGAATTGACAATGCTATGAACTCGTGTAAAAGTGTTTTTTCTATGAACTCAATGAACTATGAACTCGTGTAAAGTGTTTTATCTATGAACTCGTGTAAAGTGTTTTATCTATGAACTCGTGTAAAGTGTATTTTCTATGAACTCAAAGAACTATGAACTCGTGTAACGTGTTTTCATCTATGAACTCAATGAACTATGAACTCAGTTGTGTAACCTATGAACTCAGTTGTGTAACCTATGAACTCAGTTTTATGACCTATGAACTCAGTTGTATAAACTATGAACACAAACTCATTGTGTACATATGGAACCAAGAGCATTGTATCACAAGTACAATAATGCATCGCCTAAAGTTAAAACAAATAAACCAAAAAAAAAAATTGTGTTTTTAAGTAAAGGAAAGTGAAAAAGGATAAAATGTAACCAGGAAACGCTACTTGTGTGATGAAATGTAACTAAATAAACTTAACTAAGATTAACAAGTGAAATTATATCCAAATTTCTAAAAAAATAAGTCTAAAGATGTAACTAGTGTAATGATGAATTTTTTTAAATTGAATTAATGTGTACTCTTTCAGTAACATCTACCTCAAATGTGAAAATCCCAATGTCTGATGACCCGCATCAGAAAAATTTTCACAAATGTTCCATTTCGAGATTCATTTAACTATTTGCCGGCTAAATAATCAAATGAAAAAGCAACCTACTGTACACTTGTGTTTATAAAAAAAAATCTTGAAAGAATTAAGTTAATTTTAAACATCAAATCAGTATGAATAATGCTGTCGAAAACTGACATATGTATGTAAATGTATAGGAAAATAAAAATTTTAAAAGGAATGCTGTAGATAGTAACTCCTTCACAGTAATGTGTGTTAAATAAAACGAAAAATGTAAAATGTATGTTACATTGTTTTGTTTTTTTTGTTTCTTAAAAAGGAAGCTGTATGAGATGTTTATGGGAATGTATTGCAGTTGTATACTTTTTCTCGCATTTGCTTGATGAATTTTTTTAATGATGGACAATAAGGTGCAAAAGCACTGTGGAAAATGTCAAATTTGGTGTTATTGCTATCATTATTTCTAATGCAATTAATGCATTTTGGAGGATTTCTACACTGAGGGTCAATGTGTTGCAAGGCACACACAGAGCATCTAATGTCATTATAACATGAAATTGCAAGTTGATCATTGTATACCTGACACTTAAAACAACGTTTAACATTTATATATGGTTTAACAGGGTACGGGTTTGATTGTATGATAATTTCCCTATGCATTAATAATTGCCTAGCATCCTGTGGTGCAAGCTCAAAGATCCAATTAAAGGACTTAATATGTAGGAGCTTGTACTTTTTAACAAAGTGAAAATCAGGTTCAGGTATATGGATTAAATCTGAGATACCAAACAAGATATCAGGAATATTTAAATTTTCAGGGAGGTTAAAAATAATGACACGAATAGGCTTAGGTACATTAAGTTTAGCAGGGGATAAGCACTTTAGAGAGGAATCGCTGATATCTGTAAATTTTTCATTGTGCTTACCTTGAGCGTGCAGGTCAGAGCTAAGATATGTATTTTTTTTTTATCATTTTCCAGTTGTGGTAACTTTTCTTGTTTACACATATAAGAGGGGATAGATTGTGTAGATTTATCTAGGGCAGATGGAGGGAGTTTGTTGTTGACATCTACCACCTGATCAACCTTAGTCTTACTACATTTAGTAAGCTTCTTCTTACATTTCTGTTTGCCTGTGATTTCATGTAATCTCTCTATAAGTTTCTGATTTACAAGAAATAAATTATCTTTATCCTGTTTTAATTTGGAATAATCATCCTTTAGAGCATTAAAGTTTAGTTTAAGCACATGAAAATTGAATTTAATGATCTGAAGGAAATCTATAATATTTTCAGACATGGATGCAGCATTTTCGGTTTTAAGTGAATTTTGAATAGATGTGGCTTCCATATTAATGGAATCCGAATATCTTAATAATATCTCCTCAAAATAATCTACCCATGGAGATACAGAAATGGGGTGATTAAAATCACTAATAGAAATTACATCATTTGCTGCCATATTGTAAAAATAAACTGGTGAAGTGTCTGTTATCTGCAAAATCCTTTTTTTTTATCTCGCGTTTATATAATTTCTGTTGTTTACTTTTTTTTTTTTTTGACCGCCAAAATGGAAAAAAGGAAGGAATTCTTTTTTTTTTTTTTTTTTTTTTTTGAGAGAGCAACACAAATAATGCAAAATAAATAATACGAGTATATCAAAAAGGTTTAAGTATGCAAAAACTCCAGTTATCAGAAATGAAATGCATGCACATAAAATAAAACACAATAAGTTGCATAAATAAATTATACACAAAAGGAAAAAAAATGAAGGGGGGGGGGGTGTAAAAAATTAGTATGAGTGTATCAATCACAACATTTCTGAAAGTTAAATTTCTGACTACATCCAGTTGGATTAAAGTTTCCGAAATTCAATAAAATAAAAAAAAACAGGTAATTAAATTGTAATTCAGGTTTAAAATACAAAAAAAACAAAAACAAACAAGGTCAGAATCGAGCAACACATGCTGAGAATAATTGTGCAAATGTCACCCACAAGTGAAAATTTGCAAACGTTGTGAGCGAAATATGCACATATTTACATAAAAATATCAAATACTGCAAAACCTGGAGCAGAGAACTTTTTTTGTTGCCTATCGGCAGAATAAGTGTACTTTCAAAGTACGCCAGTGGGGCAAAAGGGTTAAACTCTAGATTTTTGAATGCATAAAAAATCATTTTTACGAAAAAGGAAACATAGCATGTTTATGTAAATTCACGGAAGAAACAAATATGAGAAGTATGTCATGATTTAACCATAAAAACATTATAAGTGAAATATTAATAAAAGTATAATAATTTTATCATTTTAACTGCAAAAAGTACTTAAAAAAAACAAACAAACAAACGCAGCTTGGAAGAAGATAATAAGAAGCAAATATGCTATCACTGTTAAAAATATTATAAAAAAAAATAGTTCAGAAGTGATTTCTTCGTTCAAGCTGACAAATCAACAAACTTATGAAAATCCAAATGATAAAAGTACAAGTATGAATAGGGAACCATAACATGGATAGAAACTGATAATTTACTGATATTGAAAAGAAAGAAAAAAAGGTTATAACAATTTAGAGTAAATAATTTAATATAAAAGCATTCCCTGTTCATACTTACATGCAAACTGTGTTTCTTTTTTTTTTTTTTTTTTGTAGAAAGTATTGTGACACCAGTGTTTTCATTTAATTCGATGAACTAGTATGTCATTTTTGTAGAGAGCATTCATTTGGAGTACAAAAACAGAGCGATGAGAAAACAACGCTTGTTTTTTAAGAGAAAAAAAGAGTTAAAATAAAAAGATTTTAGTGACAATTTGCAATGGAAAAGAAATTAAAACAAAATATCATTAACGTCCTATTTTCGTACTCTGAATGCTATAAAGATGTTGAATGATAGATGACACAACGTGTGCAGTGTGATTTAGTACACTGTTTTTTTTTATGCAGAGTGGTTTCTTTTTTTTTTTAAACTGAAGCATTCGCACACACTAGGGTAATTTTTTTTTTTTTTATCTCTTGATAACACACCACAAAATGAAAACATTATTCCTCAACTTCATGGCACACTTGGTGCATTCTATTTTTTTTTTTTTTTAGAAAAATTGAAGATATCACCACAAAGAAGCACAAAGTAAATCGAAATTTTTTTGACTATTGCTTCGGACACAATTTGTTATACGTAACACAAGATGACACTTTCGCAAAATTATATATCTTTTTAGCATTTTACTATCTTGTCACCAAATCTTGGGATTCCTGGACACTTTGCACTGCAAATATTAATCACAAGATCACAAACAAAGCGAAACGGCGCACATTTCCTGGACTTGTTGCACTGAGAACTTTGTTTAAAATGTGTGTTACTTGTGCGGATAATTCATACCACAGCTAGGTGAGGACTTTTTCACAAAACATTTCCCTTTTGGGAAAGTGTCTGGATTGGATGTACGTTCAGATGGTACTTTTTCTTTTCACAAAACCTTTCGCACTCACACTGGTAGCACGAACACGTTTGATTGAAGGTTGAAGATCGCGCACAAAAAAACAGAAACTAGGGAAATAAGTGATGCAGGTGTGATATTTCGTAGAAAAAAAAACGCTGCATGAGGCGACGTCGTTCGATGACACCGTTGGAGCACCGCAGTCTAAATCTTGCTTCTCGTTAGGCTAGTGTAAAGTCCGGAAGAAAGAGGCACTCTCCAAATCCGTTGGGGTAGCGAGAAAGGGAAATCCCCTGAAATTGACATCGGCGAGCGAACACAGAGTAGGGCAGCCGGAACTCCTGTGGGAAAAAAAGGTCTATGGACATCCTTTCGCGTCGCTGGTAAAGGATGATACGGAAGGAACGATACTTCTCCTCGTATTTTTTTTTTTTATTACTGTTGGAGAAAAAATCTGGGCAACGGCGCCAATTTGTATAAAGGAGATTGTTGTAGAGTGCAGGTTCATGAATAAAGGAAAAAAAACTCCAACACGAAGATTTTCGAGGACTTACTTCTTTATTATGAAACTTTTTAAGAGGAGGGCCATGATGGTACAGTGGACGGGAGAAGTCACAGACGAGACTGCCCGACGGGACAGCCCCGAAGGGCAGAGAGCCGAGGTCTGTCACACTCAAGTTCAGAGGCAGTAGTCGTCAAATATTCATTACAATCACTCACTCATTGGCGAGATGAATAGCAACATATGTACTGTATTGGCGATGAAAATTGGTGGCGTGGACAAAGGAATCAGAAGCATCCCGAAGTATTACATAGAATTCAAAGTTCCGCCATGGCGCGGCTATATGGTTACACGTCTCTTAACATTCCTGCGGTAAGGAAAAGTGGTTAAAGAAATAGGAACACGTGATTTTTAGATGCACGTTACAGATCTGACTACAGCTGCAAATTAGTCAGCAATGGGCATATGGTTTGTATCCGACAAAGTACAAGGGTGAGAATTCAATACTAATGCAAGCCCAGAGGCTGGGAAAATATGCATTAGATAACGTCGGCTGCAAAGCGAAAAGACATTCATTTGTATTTATTCTTTTACTTTATTTCAATGGAATATAACTGCGGTTAAGATCTTTTTCTATCGTGTGAATTTGAAAGACAGAAAAAGGAACCGAGATAAATGATGTCTGCATTTGAAAAGAACTTTAAAAAGTAAAAGCGAAACTTACAGTAGTGAGAGGGGGGGGGGGGAGAGAATGAATAAAGACATATGAAATTAACTCTAAAATGTCAAATTTAAACTAAATATTTTATTTAAAGGGGGGGGGGAGAGAATGAATAAAGACAATTTATAAAAACCAGTAAAGTTAAAAGTTGATTTTTTGAGGGGAAAGGAGGAATAATGAATATATAACGGTAAAGCCGTTATAGGGGGGGGGGGTCCTCGACCTCTACAGAGCTCCCCTCAATTGAAATTATGCAAGAAGTATTTTTTCTGGAGCATCCAAACTGTCCTTCTTGTATAAAGAAATGATAAATGAAAATGATAAACCTTCATATATATTTTTTAAACTTCGTTTTACATTTTGCTTCGTGAATCTTTTAAGCTGAGTGTGTTTTAGGAGCAGCCAACATCTTCTTCCTATATATAGCAATGATAAATGAAAAAGATAAGCCGCCATATCTGTTGCGGATTATTCATTTTTTATTTCTCTTACATCTCCCTTATAAGTTGAGTGATTTTATTCACAAGTATGCCCGTAATACTCTGCAAGTTTAAAAGCAATGAGGTTTGTATTTATGTATAATTAGCCCCATATAAAATGTGAAATATATGATATATTATATCTACTAATATAAACAAAATATATCTACATATTTTTTATAGAACTATGCCTTTTACCTCAGGCTATAAATTGATGATGCAAATAAACTGTAAGAAATGTTGAAATTATGATATTAAATATTTTCTGGAGCAGCGAACGTGTACCTTCTATGTAATGCAATGATAAATATAAATAATATGCCTTCATAATTGTTTCTGATACTTCATTTTTCATTGGACTATATCTCTCTTTTAAGCTTATTCTTAAATATGTTTGGAATAGTAGTTGAGTTGTAAATAGCAACTAAATTGGGATTTCCATATCATTTGTCTTAAATTTATCTCATATCGAATGGAATAGGAAATGACGTTTTCAACTTGTAAACTAAAGTACAGTCGTGGAAAAAAAAGAACGCCCCTACTAACTCTGCAGCAAATTATTGTGGAAGAAAGTTACTTGTACCAAACGATTGGAAATAAAGTTTACTTTTAAATCATGTGTATAACATTTTCTTAGGGGTCATCTACATATCTAAACGAACCCAAACTTCGTTGTTGTTTTTTTTTCAATAGTAATACCCAACTTTGATACTGTAAATAAATTATACACTTTTCAATTAGCCTAGAAACAAATTTTCATGAAACTCGTACGATTAGTTTCAGAGAAATGAATCATTTTAAAATGAGCATATTTTAGGAGATGTATCCAAATTGAAGTTCGGTGGTTTAAATGCTACAGAATGAGTGTGCCACTTCTATTAGTGTATTAGTTCTTGCCAATAAGACCATTTCACTCGCTTAATATGTTTCGATCATTGCCAGCCCAAATGTTTCAATAAAATGTGTAAAATATGTTTCTTTCTAATTATGCTTTTCTGCACATCATAGTGATGATTTTTAAGCATAATTCAAAAATTGCTTGGAAAAAAAATTTAAATTCAGAATTTGCATAAAGTAGGACATAATAAATATAAATTTATCAAAAAAAAATTGTAGGTTGCATTTCATATTTTTTATTCAAATATTAATTTCATAATTCATGTTATAAAATTTTTAAAATTACAAATTCAATGTATTTATGTTTAGGTTTTTTAGTATTACAACCACAGGAGAAATTATCACATTATTTTTAGAATATGTGGAAATATTAATAAATAAATGAAAAAATAAATTAACAATAGAAGTTCTAAATTTTGAACGTGTATAATTCGAAAACGTATCATCTAACTGACTTGAAATTTCGTTTCTAGGCATAGTTTGAACCGAAGACTTAAAACATATTATCAAAATTTGCCATTGAAAAAAAAAAAAACAGAGTTTAGCCTGGTTTTGATTTTTAGATGACCCACTACGCGAATTTAATATATCATTTAAAAGTAGATTTTATTTCCAATCGTTTAGTACCAGTTACCTTCTTCTATTACAAATAGTTGCAGAGTTAATAGGGAGTGTTTACCTTTTTTTCCGCGGCTGTACGTTACAATTTTTGATTACAGCTCTGTCCTTTGTAAAGTTGTTACAAAAATTAGTCCAGGCAATAGGGGATTTCAACTGGCAAAATTAATGGTAGTTCTGGAAATCGGCTTACTTCATGTTTTTTGGGTCGCTGAATCCTAATTTGTAACTTCCCACCAAAATTTCCCCCGGCACCCCCCCCCCCCACATTTTGGTAAAATGCCCCAAACAAGATTTTTATTAAAAAATCAATTTTTTTATTGTTTTACGGTAAAAGTATCTAGAAATTCAGAAATTAGACAGAATTTGCAACGAATTAGATGTATGACATTATGACTTAGGATGAAGGGGAAGGAGGATCTGCCTCGGAACATGCGCCGCGGTGCTGAGTGGACTAAGTTGCGCAATTCCACTTAACCACTCACACGTTTACATTCGCCCTCTTATCTCCCCTCCGAACTTTTTCTATAAGATTTACTTTAAGTTTTTTGGGTAGCTGAATCCGAATTTTCAACTTCACCCCCCCCCCCCCCCCTTCCAAAAAAAAAAGAAATATTTTTTTTTAATTAAATTTTTTATTGTTTTAGGGGAAAACTATGTAGAAATTCAGAAAGTAGACAATATTTACAACAAATAGGATATATGACACTATGACGTAGGATAAACGGGGAGACAGGGGGCTGCCTCGGAACATTCCCCGCGCGCTGTTCTCAAAAACCAATTTTTTTCAAAAAATCAATTTTTTGGAGGTTTGCCGGAAGAAATTTTGGTGGGAAGGTACAAATTCGGATTCAGCGACCCAAAAAACATAAAGTGAGCCGAAATTCAGAACTAGCATTAATTTTGCCAGGTAAAATCCCCTATTACCTGGGCTTGCGTAACTTAGTGTACATAGCGCCGCAGTGTATGTTCCCAGGCAGCCCTCTCCCGCCCTGTTCATCCTACGTCGTAATGTCATATATCCTATTTGTTTCAAATATTGTCTGCTTTCTGAATTTCTACATAGTTTTCCCCTAAAACAATAAAAAAATTAATTAAAAAACACTTATTTTGTGGGAGGTTTCGGGGGGGGGGGGGGTATTTTGGGGGTAAGTTAAAAATTCGGATTCAGCCACCCAAAAAACTTAAAGAAAACCTTATAGAGAAAGTTCGGACGGGAGAAGGGAGGGCGAATGTAAACGTGTGAATGGTTAAGTGGAATTGCGCAACTTAGTCCACGCAGCACCGCGGCGCATGCTCCGAGGCAGATCCCCTCTTCCCCTTCATCCTAAGTCATAATGTCATATATCTAATTCGTTGCAAATTCTGTCTACTTTCTGATTTTCTAGATACTCTTTCCCGAAAACAATAAAAAAAAAATTTTTAATAAAAACCTTTTTGGGGGGCTTTTTACAAAAATTTGGGGGGGTTGCCGGGTAAATTTTGAAGGAAGTTAAAAATTCGGATTCAGCGACCCCAAAAACATATAGTAAGCCTTTTTCCAGAACTACCATGAATTTTGCTAGGAAGGGTCCCTATACCGTCTCTATTGCCTGGACTAAATCGCTCTCAAACAGTATAACCTTCCGTTACGAAAACATTCGTCTGAATAGTTAGTTACTTTTTTATATCACTCTGCACTATTAAATATAAATTTTTCATATTTTATAACAATTTAATGTAATAATTGTACTAAATTATACTAAACTATTGTTTTTTATTTGCATATAAAGACATCATTAAACTAATTAACATCATTAAACCTTTAATTAACCGAATCTTGATGTTTATATGTAGCCTAACAAACATTTTATTTGACAAAAATTTAGTCCTTTTTTTTCAATTTTAGTGCGATTCAAAGTTTCATTAAAATTGGGCATTCAGTCAAAAAAAAAGGGAAACTTTAATTTATGATTGTAAAAAAAAAAAAAAGAAAAAAAAAGGGGGGGTTAGTTAAGATATTTTTTTAAAAACTTGTAAGAAATAAAAAAACTAAAATATTTTTAAGGGAAAAAAAAATAATTTGTCAAGAATGTAAGCAGATTTAAATACAATGTATTCTTTCATGTATAATATACAAAGTTAAAATTGCATGCTTTTGCAGAAAGCAGTGTGTATGCAAAAAATATTTTTCTGAAACAGGCATTATCTCTTCCTTATAAAATGCTATGATAAATGGAAATGATAAGTCTTCAGGTGTGTTTTCTGACACTTCATTTCTCATTTTACTAACACTTATCTTTTAAGTCTAGGGATTTTATTCTTAGATATGCTTGAAATAGTAGGCAAGTTTTGATGTAATGACACTGTAATGTTCATATCATTAGCCTTATATTTGTGCAATATCAGGTGGAAAAGTAAATAATTTTAAAAGTGCATAAATGGGGAAAAATTTAAGATATACATACATTTTAAAGTCTGAATTAAAATATTTTATAAACTAATTATGAAACATAGACTCACTTGAATACATTTAAAAAGTAATTAAATATAAAATATATACATAAAAACATTTATTTAAAATTAAAATCATACAAGGTTTGCGTTTCGCTATGCCATCGCATAGCCTCAACAATATTAACATCAACCACAATAACAAAGAATCGAAAACATACTGGATAGAGTCAAAGTTAAAGTTTCTTTTAGAAATAAAAAATATTCCTTAGGAATCGAACCTGATTCGCTCAAGGTATATGGGTATAGCTTAGTGAACCATTCCTCCATGGAAACTCTGTAATTGTAATCTTCGCAGTTATTTTTCAAAATTAACGAATCTGCGAAAGATAGAGTATGGTCCGTGTCAAAAGCACATTGGAATAATCTGGAATTTAATTTGCCATTTTTAAATGTACCGATATGCTTCTTAAGTCATATCGTCATAGACCTTCCAGTCTCACCTATTTACACATGTTCTTGCAACACTGCACGGAATCATATACACAACACCAGTTAATTTTGTTTTGTTGCATTTAAACTTGCGGCTATTTAAAAAAGAACTCAATTTATTTAATGGTTTAAAAGAAACTCCAATATTAAATGATTTCAAAACAGCTGAAACTTTCTCTGTCACACTATCGTAATATGGTAAACAATCAAAACTGTTAGATTTAAACCGATGAAAAGGGGGGGGGGGGTGTTGAATTAATCATATCCAAAGTATTCTTGAAAATATGTCTAATCAGATTTTTTGGGTAACCGTTATTCTTTAAATATTCATAAATTACAGACTTTTCATTGATTAGGAATCATATTCTGTTCCTAATAAATATTTCTTGTTTCTAAAAGAAAAGCTTTAACTTTGACTGATTCCCGTGTATGTTCGATGTTTAGATGTTTTCTGGTTGTGGTTGATGTTAGTATTAATGAGGCATGCGAAGACATAGCGATACGTAGACTTTGTATGATTTTGATTTTAATTAAATGTTTCTATGTATATATTTTAAATTTAATTACTTTTAAAATGTATTCATGTCTGTCTAATGTCTCATAAATAGTTTAAGGAAGCAAATTTGTTTGTATTTTGAAAAGTACAAAAAAAAAATATTTCGAAATAGTTTATGCACAAATATTACAATTTAAACTCAAACTGAACATCATTAACGATTAGAAAAATTAAATTTAAAAAACAAGATGCAAAAAAAAAAACAATTTAGTTTTTCAAATTGGCTTTTTTCCCCTTGCTAATTTTTTTAACGTTTGTGATGAATAAGCTATGATATAAGTTAGTTTTAAAATTTAAATTTTTAATTCCATTAGTTTTTTATGTTAAACTTTTATGGCAAAATTTTATTTAATTAAAAAAAATGAAAATTTCTTATGATTCTTCACAAAATATTTTACATTTCAGATATATGAAATAAAATAATCTGTCGAGATTATAAACAGTCTTAAATACCATGTATTCTTTCATGTACGATATACAAATTTAAAAATATACAAACTTTTACAAAGCAATGCATAAGCAAATAATATTTTTCTGAAGCATGCATTATCTTTTTCTTATAAAATGATATGATAAATGGAAATGATAACTCTTCCGATCTGTTTCTGACACTTCATTCCTCTTTTACTACACTTATCCTTTAAGTCTAGGGATTTTATTCTTAGATATGCTTAAAATAGTAGGCAAGTTCTGATGTAATATAAATGGAATGTTGATATCATTAGCCTTATATTTGGGCCATATCATGTCGAAAAAGAAATGACTTTAAGAGTGTATAAATGGAAACAAATTTGTTTGTATTTTAAAATGTACGCAAAAAGAAATACCGTATATACTCGCGTATAAGTCGAGGAATTTCTGACAATTTTCGGTAAGCAAATTTGGGGGATCGACTTATACGCAAGTCAGTTAAAAAAACAAAAACATAAACTTCGAATACTGCAAAATTATGGCTTTTTATGCGTATGAATAAAAACAATAATATATAAAATATACAAATAATAATAATTTATCATTTAAATAAATTCAATGATTTGTTTTTGTTTACTTACTACATTTTCGCATTGGCAAGTGAAATCTTTGGTTTGATTTTGTGCAAAATTGAAGTAAAAAGTTAGGGGGTCGACTTATACGCGGGTTTTTGATTTTTTACAGAATTTGCATTCGAAAGTTAGGGGGTCGACTTATACGCGAGTATATACGGTATTTCGAATTATTTATACATACTTATTACAATTTAAAGTCAGACTGAATATTAGCAAATATTGGAAAAGTTAAATTTAAGACATCAGAAGTAACAAAACCAAATTATTTTTTGAAATTGGCATTTTTTCCCCAGGCTAACTTTTATTACATTTGTTATGGTGCAACGAATATTTTTCTAAAGCAGACGTTATCTATTTCTTATAAAATACTATGATAAATGGAAATGATAAGCCTTCAGATCTGTTTCTGACACTTCATTTCTCATTGTACTACACCTATCCTTTAAGTCTAGGAATTTTATTCTTAGATATGCTTGAAATAGTAGACAAGTTTTGATGTAATGAAATTGGGATGTTCATATCATTAGCCTTATATTTGTCTCATATCAGGTGGAAAAATAAATGATTTTAAGAGCGTATAAATGGAAACAAATTCGTTTGTATTTTTGAAGAGGACGCAAAGAAAATTATTTCGAAATATTAACATTTGTAGGACAATTGCCCCATAAAATATAATAAATAATATTTATGCGTTAAAACACATAAACTTGCTCAATGGCATACGAAATAAATCAAATTAACAATACAGCAAAATATCGATTTTTCTAACTACTTCTGCAGTCATCTTCATGAGGAATATGATGTTGATATGTTTAAAAGTCTAGAGACGAATGCTTCCTGTCAAGTCTTGATTAATTATATGAATGGAAAACTGCAGTGAGTACATCAGAAAAATTTAAAATGGAATAAGTTGAGATGAATCGAAAGTTCACTTGAAAATCATGGGGTGCCACCAGCTAAGAAGGACACCGGATTATATTCAAACAAGGTCATAATAGCTTTAAACATTTCAACATAATATTTATCCTAAAGACGACTGCAGAAGCAGTTCGAAACGTCGATATTATGCTTTATGTTTAATTTTATTTGAACAAGTTTGTGTTTTAACGTATAAATCTCATTTATTATTTCGAAATAGTTTTTGCATAAATATTACAATTTAAGGTCAGATTGAATATTATTAAATATTGGAAAAATTAAATTTAAGAAATAAGAGGTAACGAAACCAATTTATTTTTTCAAATTGGCAATTTTTTTCTTGCTAACTTTTAATACGATTGTGATGAATATGCAATGACATAAGTTGGTTTTAAAATATAATTTAGTTGGTTTAATTGTAATTCCATTAACTTTTGAAGCTTAACTTTTATTGAGCAAATTTTATTTAATTAAAAAAAAATGAAAATTTCTTATGATTTCTTCACAAAATATTTTACATTTCAAATATATGAATTAAAATAATCTGTCAACATTGTAAACAGTCTTAAATACAATGTATTCTTTCATGTATAATATGCAAAGTTAAAAATGCATGCTTTTACAAAAAATAGTGTGTATGCAAAGAACATTTTTCTGAAGCAGGCATTATCGCTTTCTTATAAAATGCTATGATAAATGGAAATGATAAGTCTTCCGATCTGTTTCTGACACTTCGCATTTCTCATTTTACTACACTTACCCTTTAAGTTTAGGGATTTTATTAGATATGCTTGAAATAGTAGGCAAGTTTTGATGTAATAAAATTGGAATGTTCATATCATTAGCCTGATCTTTGTGCCATATCATTTGGAAAAGGAAATGACTTTAAGAGTGTATAAATGGAAACAAATTTGTTTGTATTTTGTAAAGTACGCAAAAATAATTATTTCGAATTATTTATGCATACTTATTACAATTTAAAGTCAGACTGAATGTTATTAAAAATTGGAAAAAATAAATTTAAGAAATAAGAGGTAAGAAAACCAATTTATTTTTTCAAACTGGCATTTTTTTTTTCCTTGCTAACTTTTATTACGTTTGTGATGATGCAAAGAATATTTTTCTGAAGCAGGCATTATCTCTTCCTTATAAAACGCTATGATAAATGGACCCATTTCTCATTTTGCTACAGCTATAATTTAAGCCTGGAGATTATTTCACTTAGATATGTTTGAAATAGTATGCAAGTTTTGAAATTGGGATATTCTTATAATTACCCTTATACTTGTCCCGTATCGGGTGAAAAATAAAAAGATTTTAAGGGTCTATAAATGGAAAAAAAATTGTTTACATTTTGTAAAGTACGCAAGAAGAAATACTTCGAAATAGTTAATGCATAAATACAGGGTGTCCGAAAATTCCTGGACACATTTTAAAATTCAATGTAAAATCAAGTTTGGGAACCTGCGGAACGTGGTACCGAGTTGAAAATATGTTTTAGAAATACAAAAGTGTCCATTAAGAGCACTACAAAATTTTCTATGATCACAGTATAAATTTATAATCAAAAAAATTTAATAATATTGAAAGAAAACAAAAGAACAATATCTACCCTATATATAAAAAACTCTAATGAAACGAATTTGTGAAACGGAAGTATGAATCGACTGATTAAACAACTGATTATGTATCACGGCGATTTCTCCTAAAATATGGAATACTTTGCGATGAAATTAACACCAAAAATCAATATTAATCCGCAGATTTCAAAACTGGTATTAGAATTTTAAAATTCGAATTAGATTTCGAAATATTAATTTTTTTTCTAATTTTAAATACTTTTTTCTATTGATGGCAACTCAAATTTTAATCATAACAGATATTTTATTTCACATTTTAAAAAAGGTTATTTTAAATTAATTTGGTGACGAGTTTGGCCTCCCTTAAATGTATGCTAAGAAATGCATCATGTTACTTTTATTCATAATTAAATTTGTATTTCATTAACATTTTATTTAATACAAAACTTTCATTTAAAATTGAAACCTTTAAAATAAATGGATTTTACTTCCTTCTTTTTTTTTAAACGAAATGAAAAGAAAAATATTAGGCACAGATGTCATATACGCAACGGGGTACCTAATTGGCGCCAAAATGGCGTTATTTTGCCTGACATGGTAACCCGCTATTGTTGCTTATTTATTAATAAATGTTTATTTGAATTTTATTTCCTTTTTATTTACAAAAAATGTTATAATTTGTTTTGTTCTATAGTTATTAATAATTTTTTTTTTATTTATTGTTATTTCATTTTAAAAATAACAGAAAATAATTTAAAAATACATGTGTAACAGGTATTTGAAAACGAAGTTTTCGCCAAATTGTCGTAAAAAAATCACGCCAAATCCGGTGCGTATGTGACAATGCAACAAATCATGAGATTTAATTTTCACTTCAAAGTAACGTTTTAATGTTAGTACTCCTCCCGTCGGCCAATTTCGCCAAATTATATAAATAGCCAAATTATACAAATTGACATATTTTTTTAATTTTAAATAACAAAAGAACAAATAAATTGGTATAACATTAATAAAAATACAAATAAAACGTCGAAATAAAAATCACTTGATGGCGTGAACATGTATAACTTCCTTAAAGTTAAGTGAATGTGACATTTACGATCAACCATTATTGGCATTTCATCTTATAGTTTGGCGACAGATTTTTGGTCGATGGGATAACCAAGTAGCACCGTTTTAATTTACCACTCGAAAACTAAAAAACCGCTAACTGGCGAGTTAAAAAAAAAAAAAAAAAAAAAAAAAAAAAAAAAAAAAAGGTATTGACGAGATTTTCACACGGCTAACATAAAAATACCAGAAATTCTTTGCGATCATGGCAATGTAGTTTTATTTGAAAAAATAATTTTGATTCTTTAATCAAAATGGAAACCTTTCTTATGAAAAGCGAAGGAATCAGCCCGTTGTTCATGGCCGTTACATGACTTGGACTATTATAATATAAACTAAATAATGGCGATAGATTAATATTCGGCGACTTATCACACCTGTGGCTGGCTAGCATTAAAGTACCAAAATGGCCGCCTGGAATATAAAAAGCCAAGGGATCCGCCTGGAGCTGTTGATGATAGTCACATGACTTAGGCTATTATTATAGAGATTGTTTTCAATTCTAAAAATAGCGCAAAGAATATCATTTCCTAACGATTAAAAATTTATTTTCACGTGACTATTAAGAACAGAAAAAAAACTTTAAAATTACTATTAAATGAGTAAATGTTAAAAGCAGGAAAATATTGAAAATTATATCTTGAAAATTGTATTTACACGTGAATAGTAAAAGGGAAAGGAAACTTTAAAATAATAAATATATTAATATGCGTTTAACTCTTTCACGGACAAGGCACTTCTATTCGTAAAATCTTGAAATCAGTGAATGGTACCAGAATTTACAAACAAATTTCGATATGAAAAAATGCTTTTGTTCACTTGCTTAATAAAAGGGAAATTTTCATCCCAATATTCTGGTGCTAATGTGGCATTTAAGAATTAAAATTAAGTGGTCCAAAAATGAACCACCGCCCTTGAAGTGGTTAAAGCAGCAAATTTTAGTAATTGTAGTAAATTGTATTATGTCAATAGTTTTATAACGCTGTTAAAAAATACCGAGAGACAAAGACTCTGTTTTCTTAATTAATTTTATTTTAGCTTCTTTTCAAATGTTTAACTGATCTTCTTTAACCAAACACGAAAACAACCATTGGATGTCTTAACAGCAACTGATTGTACCTTAATTTTTTGCAATCAAAGGAAATTGAATGGAAACCCGTTTACAGGGAGATCGCTACAGGTTTTTTCAGTATAATTCAATCTTCTCTCATCTTTTTAAAACCGATCAGATTAGAGTGCTTTTAGATTCTGCAGTGTCTGAACGGGGGTTGGCAAGCGTAGCTTGCAGGGGGCAGAGCCCCCTAGTATATACATATTTTTTCAGAAACAGAACATTATGCCATTTGCCCCGTTTTGCCCTGGGAATGGAGCAGAACGGATTGGTAAGGACAAGTAATTCTAATAACATATAAAACTAGTGGGAATGAAAAAAAATATAATTTTGCTCTATATTTGTTTAGTTTTAAATGACTATAAAGGTTTAATTACAATTTTTATTAATTGTGTCCTTTTATGAAGCCTATTGGCAAAATTCACACGCTAGGTCAGTCTCATCATCTTCGCTATCATTTGTCGCAAAGGAATTGTGTGCCCATTTTTTCACTTAGAACAAGCGACCCATCTTTCAACTGACTTTAAGTAAAATTCACCACAATAAAAACATTCACAATCAGAAGAAATTAATTAAAAATATTTTGGGGCAGAACGGGGTACTTCCCCTTTCTGCCATTCTTAAATATACAAGGTGGTTATAATTAAACTTCCCCTATGAACGGCTTCCTACAGCGCAACGGGTGAACGGAATACAATGAAATTTAGTATATTGACTAAACACGAGATGCGCTCACGGAATTTCGAAAAAAAAAAATAGTTCCAAAATGTCCACCAGAGGGCGCCTTTTCCGGAAAAAACATTCAATTTAACACAATAAACGACCAAAACGAAATGCAGAAATAATATTAACAATCCAGAACAAGAACTATGTTTAATAAAATGTAAAACCGGCTATTTTGGCCGTTTATTGTGTTAAATTTAATATTTTTCCGGAAAAGGCGCACTCTGGTGGACATTTTGGAACTAAAAATTTATTTTCGAAATTCCGTGAGCGCATCTCGTGTTAGTCTATATACCAAATTTCATGGCATTCCGTTCACCCGTTTCCGCTGTAGGATGCTGTTTGTAGAGGAAGTTTAATTATAACCACCCTGTATATCTAATTTTAAAGTTTTAATATTTGCTTTTACAAAACGAAAACAGAACAAGATGTTTATACACTCTCAAAAATATTTCCTTCAATTCACGGAAATATTCCTGCAGCACTGCTACCGGTATACAGCCGAGAAATGAAGAAATTTCCGGGCTTTTTTTTCGTTCTAGAACAGAAAATTTCGTAATATGAAGAAAGGAGTTTTTTTTTTTAAATACGTCTCTCTTTCTTCCATGGATACACTTGGTTTTGAGCATGGGACCGCGCGTTTCGAATCGAGCATCGCAACCACTCGGCTAGTGAGCACTTGGTAGAGGGCGAGTTTAAAATGAAGATACGAGTTTTCTTCAAATGGCGAATCGGTAGGGCTTGTTAAATTTCTTGTTCAGAAAGCCCGGAAATTTAAACTTAATTGCACGGACATTTCATCGTTATGATATAATGGTTGGTGTTTTAACACTAATAAAATAATAGAGGATAAAAATTATTATATATTAGGCCTATTTTTAATAAGACATAATTTGATTGTTAGATGTAAAATATGAATATTATATTTTGAATTAAATTCGAGAAGAAATGTTTGCTTTTTGGAATAAAATCGATTTTTTTTTAACTTGATTGAACTACTATATACTTTTGAAATGTGTTCGTTTAGAATCTATTTTGCATGTGAATTGTTTTTTTAACTCTCTAAAAAATAAATTGCAAGTAAGTTTAAATGAATGGGGAAATTGCTACTTTCTTAAATTCTAAAACATTATTTTTGTTTGTTTGTTTTTAAATAAATTAGAAATTTTAATTTATTGAATTTTTTCGGTTTTTAATTTTAAAAATAAATTTGAACTTTGGTATTAATACAGCCTATACGCATGCGTGCAAGAAATAAACGGAATTTTCCCCTCTTTTTCACACTTACCGGAAACGGAAAATGCACGTTTTCTAGCAGAACGGAAATTATTTGTTTAAAAATGACGAATAACTTAGGGTATAAAGACGAATTTTTCTGAGAGCATCTCTCTATTCTAAAAAACAGTAACTTACGCTGTCACCGCTGCCGCCGGTTTTGAATTTTTTGTGACCGGAGGTCTTTCTTCGTTAATATTAAGAAAAATATTGCATACAAAAATATGAAAATCGGCGATATTATAGAGAAATGTTTGATAAACACGCTGATGCAGACAGTTTTCAAATCGAAGAATTATTTTAAGAGATATTTAATGCTAAAGTTTGACAAAATCGTTCCATTAAAAAAGTTTTATAGGAGCAAAAACTATATATGGGAATTCATTCATTTTTTTTATCATTTTATACGTTAGAAATTTCCCGGTGTGCAGACTGAATTTATTTTTTTAATTTGACTCACTTTTTGAGGTTTTATTTATATTTTAAATTCAAATTCTCAGCATTTCGAGAGATATTTTTTACTTATTTTAGAAAATGGTACTAATTTAAGAGGTTGCCAACTGTATAAACAGCGCAAACAATAATGTTTGCTGCAAATTAAAAATTTATTTACAGGTGATTATTATAAACAAAAAAAATCTTTCAAATTAGAATTAAATAACTACGTATAAAAAGCAGGAACTTATTGAAAATTACTTCATAAAAACTATATTTACACGTGAATTTTAAAAGAGAAAGGATATTGTAAAATGATAAATTCATTAACATGCCTTAGGAGTCTTAAATAGGAGAAATTACGTCACATTTACGTCACATCACACTTATTACGTAAAATGAACAAAAAATAATATTGCAAAACAGTTTCAATTTAAAAATTGCGCGAGACATTCATTTGATATTTTGAGATGATTTTTTCAACTATTTTTGTTAGGACAGCGCAAATAATATTTCATTTCTAACAAAAGTATTTTCACGGGAATATTAAAAAGAAAAAGAAAAGTTTGGTGAAAATTACGTCAGATTAAAAACGATACATTTAAAATGTCTTATTTAAAAGAACTTTCTTTTCGCTTTGTTATTAAATACCGGGGGACAAAGACTCCATTTACTTAATTCATTTTATACTTGCTTATTTTGAAATTTTTTACTGATTTTATTTAATCAAAGACGAAAACAGCCATTTTATCTTTTAACAGCAGCTGATTTGGCCTTAAAATTCTCCAATCAAAGAGAAATGAATAGAAACCCATTTTATAGGGAGATCGCCACTGTTTTTCAAATTATAATTCAATCTTCCAAAATATTTTTAAAGCCGATCAAATTAGCGTGCTTTTAGAGACTGCGGTGTCTGAAAGGGGGTTGGCGAGCGTAGCTCGTAGGGAACCGAACCCCCTAGTACTTTAAAAAGAGAGACAAATTATCTTTGAAAAAAAAATGTACCCTCATAACATAAAATAATCTGCCAAAATGGTAAACAGAATTACTTTCCCATTTTTCTGTTATGTATCATATACAAAGTTAAAATTACGTGCTTTTATAGAAAGCAATCTATATCTAAATAATATTTTTAAAGCAGCACCCAAAGTCTCCATCCTATATAATGCGATGATAAATGGAAATGTTGAGCCTTCATATCTGTTCATGACACTTCATTTTTCATTTCGCTATAATTCTTTTTTAAGATGAGTGTATACTCATATATGCCTGGAATAGTAAACAAGTTTAAATGCAATGAAAATGCGATTTCTATATCGTCAATCTCATATCAAATGGAACAAGAAATGATATTTTAAACGTATTAATATAATCAAACTATATGAACTCCCGATATCATTTCGATATTAAACCACCGAGTTCATTTCTATTCAGCTAGGCGTAAACTAGAGAAGTTACTTAGTAAATGCTATGCATATTTTTTTGTTTGATTGTTACGATTCTTACTTTTTTTTTAGCCCGCGATGTGCTATTTCTTTCAGGCAGTGATTAAAGCGTCGTACCTAACAAAATAACGTTACGTTACATAAGCCAGTCGTAGAACGAAGCAGATGTATCATTGTACGGTTAAATTCTGATAATCACTACTGGAATTTTTTTAATTTCTAAGCATCGCACATTTTCAAATTTTACACCTTCTTATAGGGGAAAAAATTAGTTTTAACTGAAATTTGTTTAAAAACTGCATCGCAAATTATTTTTCAGGTAATATATTTTTTGTAGTTTTTAATGCCATTTCTCTAATTATGGTAACTGAAGTATTCCATTTCTCTAGTAAGTAAAAGTAAAATAGTTGGAAAAGAGTCGATCACTGTATCTGTTTGTTGCCATTTTATCATAAATCTGAAAAAAATTAACTAAAACACGTGCTATTTTGAAAAAATATAAATGAATAATTTCTGATATAACATGGAGTTACTATAAACTATATTTAATTTTAAATATCCATATTAATGTTACAAACAAATGAAGGCATGTGAATCATTATATAGCCAATTTTTCTTGTCGAGTTTACGACATCGCTTTTTGCTGGGTTTGTGTATTATTCCGCAATAGTAACGTTATATGAATACTTTTCTATAGATGTTGTTTAAGACTGGATTGTGCATGTGAAATTCTTCAGCGGATGCAAATGACGTTATTTTACAGAAAACAAAAGCCTGTATTTTAAGTCATAAAACTGAAATATGTTTCATAGAAGTGCATCATTTTCACTTCAACGGCTTTGAAATGCTTGGAATGGTTCACTTTTGAAAATAACACAATTGAAATCACACGCTGATAAAACGCAAAGTTTTACGAAAATTTAGAATGTCTTTATAGAAGAGCAGTGACCATTAGGTTAAAATAATATTTGTTTGAGAATTAGACTAACCAATATATGATGCATTTTTTATTTAACTAATTTTGTAGGTTTATCATAAATTAATGATACAGTTCTTCCTAAACATTTTCTTTTGTCGAAATTCGACGAGTTCCACTTCGTAATAATTAATATGTATTTTTCTCTCATCCGATAAATTAATTTTAAATTCTGAAAAAGTAGAATTCCTGCTTCCTGCTTATTTACATTTTTTAATCGAGTTTTATCCTTTCTCTTAGACTACTAGACGATACTGTACGTAAAAAGTATACAATAAAAGTTTTTCTTTAAATATGTCTTTGATCTAATATTATAGAGTTTCTTGGCTTCATATATGGCACCTTATTTTTCTCGCACAATTTGGTGATATTTTGCCAAGTTTTTCAAACTTTGGGGCAATTGTGGTAACTCTGTCATTAGTAGATTTGAACAATTACCCATTGTTGCAGCTGATACCGATTTCTCCATAGGAAGCCTAACATGGCCGCTATTAATGAGGCGGTCCAACCAGATCTATGAGGGCACACATATACTTAGATTTTATATAAATAGATTAAAAATAATACAACAATTTTAACAAAGGTGATAAAAATAATCAGATATTTTACATTTTGTCTCTGAATCATACCATATGTGTTTCGAAAATTCATTACCAACAAAGGTAAAACGCTCTACTGCCAGCAACACCGTAATACATAAGCCAATCATTTGTAGCTTGTCATAAATGATTTATATCGACGTCACTATGACGTGAATATGACTCATTCTCCACTTCATGCCTCGAAAATGTTGATTTCATTTTAAACCGTATATCGGCCTCTCAACATTTTTCTTCACAAGCATAATACAGGATGTCTTAAAATCGACCTAATGGTTTTAAAAATTAATAAAATGTAAACAGTGATAACTATTGCAGGGGCGAAATGTGTGCTGTACAGAATTTTTTTACTCAGTTCGTTGTTTTAGTTTCAACTCGCTGGGAAGACTGAGCTACGCTCGGTCATAATTAGCTTTGTGTTCAACTCGATATAGAGTTTTATGAGAATGTTCCCGTTACTGAATCTTTGAATCATATTTTCGAAAACGTTCTATGGGCTCTGCTTGGTTGAATCATGTATCTCGACTTCTATTGAGGATTCCTAGAAAATTCCTTCAAGTTATGAAAGCCAATGTTTTCGCCAAATATGGCGACATTCTTTCTTTTGGAGCTAAGCGTGTGTTGAGAAAGTTCTACGTACTCTGATTGGCTGAATTTTGTATTTGAGAACGTTCTATGAACTCGGATTCATTAAATCCGAGTTCATAGACTTCTCTTGGGAATTTCTTGAAAATTACTTCAGGTTCTAAAAGCCAATTTTTTCGCCAAATTTGGCAACATTTTTTCATTTGGCGACAAGCATGTATTTTTACATTGGTAATCTCTTGAAATTTGATTTTACCACCAAATCTCGCCAATGTGGTCAATATTTCGCCAAATATCGTCAAATTTGGCGAAATGTTGCCAACTTCACCATTTCTTTTATTATCAACTGTTAAACAACTTAATAATTATTTCAACTTTCGTTCCCATTGACCCATAGTAAGCCCAAAATGACCCACTAATCGAATTTTCACGAACATGTGACCTAGCGCAATGGTATTCTCGAAATCCCAAACGGTCGGATACAAAATTTAGTCAAAATTGCTAGAGCCGTTTTTTAGATAAAATTTGCATGTATACACACACACACATACATAGACACAAGATTTGCTCGTATTATATAGCTTCAATATCACCGATAGGTGTAGATGCGCTGTTTCAAATTGATCCAAAACTTAAATTAACGAAAAGAAAATAAAGGTTCACTAACGTCTTCCTTCATTCTTTTCATCTATTGAAATGACAAAATGAAATAGTTTGCGTTTCAAAAAGTGATTATTATGAGCAATATTGCGGTTTCAGAAAGTGTAGCTACATCTATCGATAATATGCTAAAATAAAACAAGTAAATGCTGTAAAGAAATGATTGACTTTATGCATTACTAAGATCACATATTTACTTTTAGAGGAATAACGTCAATAGCTGCCAACACTTACTTGTTTCTGGATTTTTAAAACGACCAATCTATTTTCGTAGACCTTTTTCTTTGTGGTATATCTCTATTAGATCTGTTACTAGTAAGATTATTAGATCAAAATTTCAAATTCTATTGCAACAGAATGAGAACTTATCATAATAACTATTAAACACACAAATGAACAATTGAACAACTTGTTTATTTAATTTAATTATTCGAATTTTAATAAGCGTATTCATACTATTATAAACTTACACATACATGCATATATACAGTTGTATGTCTCAGCATAGATTTAAGGGGTTTCCCCCGTGTGACGGCTAAGCATTTTTTGGAAAAAAATTTTACGACAAATGAAAAATAGAACTTTGATTTTTTTTTTATTATACGTTTATTGCTATTTCTAGAATATGTAAAATAAATTTCAAGCAAAAATCTTTATTAGAACGTAAGTTACACCATTTTGAAGACACCTGCATCCAAAAAAAAGGACGCTCACTTCCTCCACGATTTCGGCTGATTGGCTTATCTGAAAGAAAAAAACAAACGGCATTTTAATCTGTAAACATAAATGCATCGAATGAACTAGAATCAATTGAAAATATTGAAAATTGGGTTGTTGACAGACTTTTGATTTTTTTTTTTTTTTTTCAAATTTCATGATTTTTTTTTTTTTTTTTTTTTTTTTTTTTTTGTTACGAGAGAAATAGAAATATTCGGAATTTTTGGAAGATCCTCATTCACTCCATGTGTCTACATGTGCTGTGTCTACTATATAAATTTCAAGTGATTCGGTCAAACCATTCTCGCGATATGATGGAGGAAAGTTTGAAAAACAACGTTTTGATAAAAACGCGTTTAAAGTTCCAAGTACGGTGACAACAATGAAAATCTCATTTTACCATCAATCTGCGATGGATGGTCCATATATCATTTCTTCCTTTTCTTCTTGGGGGTCTTTCAATGCAGACTACTCTGTTCTTGCTTCCATTTTGCAACGTCCACTCGTGCGCCGTTCGGAACGCGCGACGCCCACTTCATCACGGTCTTGTACATAAGTATGCGCTTTGCGGCCATTGGGGCATCCTATGATTGCCACTATTTTTAATACTCCTTGGAAAACTTCGCTGAATATAATAACATCAATATACGTTGCAAGCTCAACGATTTTGGCGCCAGAGTGCAGATGTTTTGGAGCGAAAGTCCAAATCAAGGAATTTAGGGATTCGTTATTGTTTTGCGTTTCCGCGTTCTGCAAGGTTAAATCGAGACTAAAATAAGCTATCCTATTTGTCAAAATAAGTTACTCTAGAAATTTCCTTCTATTACCTGTGTAAACCACCTAACTCGGCGCTCCAAACATCTGCTTCTTCTAAATGCTATATCTTCATAACGAATTAGAATTTTAGAAAATTATTTTATCATCGTATTCTACACATGTTAAGAAATCAATTTATGAAAAAAAAAATCGATTTTTTTTTTACCCATCACACGGGGGGAACCCCTTAAGCGGAGAAAATTATACAAAAAACATCTTGGTGATAGAAGAAACATTGAAATGCATTATGACTGACTAACATAGTTAACCTCGTTCTATATTAAATAATGAATCACGAGATATTTAATAACTCTGACTTCTGATAGACCTTGTCATTAATATTACAGCAGTAGAAGGAGAAGAATAAAATGGATGTCATTAAAAGCCTCGAGAAAAACGATTCAGACAATCTCCTATAGAGCCACTATTTTTTCCGATGGTCACCTCATACATATACATCAAGAGAGTCATTGAGTGCTCTATTGTTAAATAAGGCAATGAATGACACTGCTCCTTACGTTTATCCCATTCATCTCGTCCTTATGTATGCCCTCCTTACATGCGAATAATAGACGAGAAAATCTTGGGTGTAAGAGAATTATATATAAAAGCCAGATTTTATTTGTGTGACAGTAATAGTGTTCTTAATAATGGGCATCTTTACTTAATGATAAGCATTTGTAAAGACTTCATAAACGCGAATTATATGAAATATTCTGTTTGAATTAATACGTTTCCACGAATATTTAACCATTTTCCCTTTATGAATTTTTCTTCTTGAAATTACGATCTTTGAGTAACCATGACATATATCGATAACTACAGTAGAGCGCCGATTATCCGAACAAGTCGGGACCGACCCTAGTTCGAATAAGCAAAAGTTCGGATAAATGGACAAACAATTTAACGGATGTACCTGACTATACTAAAATCTTCACACTTTATCCATGCTTCGGGCTGACAGCACTAGTTAATGCTGGCATGTTTAAAAATTGATTTTTGTCTTTTTAATTTTTTTGTTTACTTTTTACTATCATTTTCTGAACTCCGGAGATTTTAATTTAAGCAAAAAAGCTTTCGATTGCTGCTTGCTTCAAAGAAGACATTCTTTTCCATGCTGCCATATCTCGAATTCTTCTTAAATACGTTAGTTGAATAGGATCAGCATTCTTCTGCCGTTCGAGCCATTTCATCGCTGTTTCCAAACATTCAAAGGCTTCGTTATGTGATGGACCTTTATCATTTTCAGAGCATCGTTTTCAATTTCTGTTTCGTCTTGAATATCATCCACAATCTCATCATCATTTAAAATCTGATATCCAGGTCTAATAGAGTGTTTGGATAATTGGAAGTTCGTTTAAAAAATAATTGAGAGAAATAGGCTGTTCGGATAATTGGAAGTTCGGTTAAAAAATATTTTTTGAGAGAAATTGGCTGTTCGGATAATTGGAAGTTCGGTTAATTGGAGCTCGGATAATCGGCGCTCTACTGTATATCGTATCTATTATATATGAGCACGAATCAAATATAATGAATTGATCATTTAATATTTTTATACGCATGTTTATTTAAATACATCTTCGTCATCTATATTATCGTCATCAACTGTTTTCAATCCACTACTAGATCTAGATCTTTCGCAGATTTTTCTATTGAGTACTGCTTAATTCGTTGGTTATCCTATTACGCAAGTTCTTGTTTCATCGCTCCATTTTACCTGAGGCGCATTTCATGTCTGCAGGATAACAGAATAGTGTGTTTCACACCGTTTATTGTCTAATCTTTGTGCAATGTGGCCAGACCATTTCCACTTTTATGGTTTAAATCTCTCGATGGTGTAAAAGACTTATGTTGGACAGGTACTTTTAGTGACTCTTTATTATTTATGCATAGCATACATCTTTGTGCACTTCGATGTGTAGATTGTAATATTTGGACCATGTGTTAGCATCCATGTTTCCGCTACATAAGTTAGAAGATGTAAAACACATTGTTTATACACTTTGTTACTTAAGCAAAGTGGCATTTTGCTGTTCAGAATAATTCTGTTCTTCACAAAATCACTAAACGCAATTTTTAACATTTTCCAACATAGTTCAAAACTGTTTATGAATTCGGTTTGTGTAACCGTCAGTCTGTCTGTTTTCTAAATCACGTAAACATATGTATCACAAAAGATAATTCGACTGCAGACAATTAAGAAGATGGAATTTAAGAACGTTAATTCTGTTTAATGAAGACTCAAAGTGTCTACACTAATATTTTTTATCATAGGGTAAAGTGCCCATATTTCGTCACCTCTCTTAATTTCGTCCCCCTTAACTTATCTGCTTCTGCGAAAGTGGCACCACTTATGACACAAGACACAGGGGAAGAAAGGTAAAAGGGGTCAGAATGGAAAGTTTCGTTCTCCAAGACGCATATATAAATTAAAGACGGCGAATTTCCTATCTTTAGAAGACCGAGTTCTTATTACGTCGTTTATAGAACGTTATTTACTGTACTGTAAGTATTTATTTCTTATTCATTGCATGTGTTTTACGTTGGTAAGATGCTGACAGTAGCATACAGTGAGTTTTAGGACGTTCAGTTCATCTTACGGGAAATTAAGCTCCGTCATATTGGGAAGTAGCGTGGTTCCAATTTCGTCCCCCTAGCGGTTCTTATTTTTGCCACCCCGGGGACGAAATTAGGAATGCCTTTTCACGACATTTTTTCAATTTTTTTCCCTCATGTTTGGATGGCTAATGCTTCGTTATGTTATTCTTCCACTGATAATTTGTACATTTCTTTGTACCTTATTTTAATATAAATTAAATTACTTACTCATTTAGAAATAAATTTTGATTTAGTTATAAGTTAAGCCTCGGCGTATTGGATGTTTTGGGGGGACGAAATTGGGACGATTTTTTTCCTTTGCATGTTTTAGATACATTTGAAAAAAAAAATCGCAATGTTAAATTTTTTTTGTACGATATTTGCCTATGTTTCTATATGCGTGGGTAGTTAGTCTATCTCGAATGTGAATTTGGTAGAATTTCACTGAAAATTATACCGGGTGTCCCAAAAAGGACTGACTGATTTTAAAATTCAATAACTTGCAAACGGTGACAGATATTTAAAAAATTCTTGCAGGAGGGTTATGCATAAGGTCAAAAGTTTTTTTACAGTGATTTTCAATTTTAGTTCGAATTAGAAACAATAGATGGCGCTGCGATCAATAGACGCTGAATTCAGGCTCAATTTTTGGTACTTCGTGGCCCGGATAATACATTTCCATCTCCTTTTTCAGCATGGAACAAGAGAAAGGACCAGAAATCGAGCCTGTATTTAGCGACTATTGCTTACAGCGCCATCTATTGTTTGTAATTCGAACTAAAATCGAAAATCACTGTAATAAAACTTTTGACCTTATGCATAACCCTCCTGCAAGAATTTTTTAAATATCTGTCACCGTTTGCAAGTTATTGAATTTTAAAATCAATCAGTCCTTTTTGGGACACCCGGTAACTTCCGATGGCCTAAAAGTGGCTGGGGGACGATAATAGGGCACCTTTCCCAATGTGGGGAAGAATCGTCTGCAGAGCATTTTAAAGACATTACGCTATTTCAAATGTATTAGAATTGATGTAAATCACTGAATTTCACTACGATTACGATAGAATAGGGCATTCATAGCATTAGTCGTTCATTTACAAGGCACAGAAAAGAAACTTGTTACAGTACTGTATTTGAGTTATAATTGGTGGAAGTGCGTTTTCAATTTCGGCATGCTCTCTAAATTTAACTATTTTTTTTTTCTATTTTACTCGCTGTATATAAATTCGATACCTCAGTACCTTCCGATTGTAGATGGGAACAGCTGATGTTGGGTTTTAAATGTATTATGCGTTTCCTTATGGTTGAATTAGACATAATATTTTAACTTATTAAACGGTGCAGTTTTATTAGATTACTAGCAGACCCACACGGCGTTGCCCGGGCCCGTGATGAATGAACCTCAAATTTGTATGATTTTGTACCTTTCATTCCCTTTTGTCTGAATTTATATTTTTAAATATAAAAAATCGCAAGAAAACTATTAAATTGAAGATACGTACTATTTTGCGTAAGTTGATTTTGGGAGTCTATACGTACCGAAAGCGAGCGGAACTGCGGCAAAAAACTCAGGTTTTTACTGGTTTCGTGGACATTTTCAGACATTTTGTTTTGTAAAAAATATTTCTACCCCTCCGAACGTTTCAAAATTTTTATTGGAGATGTAAATCTGGTCTATTTAGATGCTTCGATAAACATTGTGTTAAAATAAGTACGTTGACTAAAATAATAAATTAAGAAATTTGCTTAATTTACTATTCGAAAATAGTGGGTAGTGCAACCTTCCACCGACAGGGAGCGCAATATGTTCTATACAAATATTACTCAACGAAACAGTGGTCAAAGGGCTGTTATAATTTACGTGAAAATTTCAAATCGATCGGTTAGTTCGTTATCCAAATTTTAACGAATTCGCGTTCATTCTCTATTAAAAAAAGCGTTTCTTTTTCTTTTTAAAAGTCGATTTTTTTCCATTTCGAACAAAAAGTTCTGAATCAATTTTTTTAAATTTGCATACACTTAATTAGTCTATAAATATAGGCCGAGAAGCTAAAGTTTAAAATCTGTAAATGCTGTATTTTTAAAATTTTGGTTTAAATTTGAACTCCCATTAAAATTTTACCCTATGGTTTTTATCTACTCTCCAAAATAAAAGTAGGTGTTTTTCAAAGCAGAGATAATGTCTGTAACTTTTAATAAGTGGCATATATCTCATGACTCTCTCAAAAAACGGCATATAAAAAGTCAGAAAAGCTAATTTTTTAAAAAGAAATTCCCTCCCTCCCACCCTGGAATTTCACGCACCATACTTTTTTACACTTTATCTTTTGTGTTATAAACGTTCTTACAGTTTCAAACAGATCGCCTTGCTAGATTTCCTAATTTTAACAAAATCGCGTTATGTTAATTCCACATTCCACCACCAGGGAGCGCACCCTATTCTTAACAAATGCTCCTTTACACAACCTATTAGTAGATATGTTACTCGAGGAGGTGGCGGTCTTCAGCAAGAATTTAAGATATTTGTTGAAATTACTATTCGGAAATAGTGGTAACTTAACTTTGGTCACATTTATATGTACTAAGTAGCATGTATCTGAGGACTCCGTCAAAAAATCGCACCTGAAACGGTATGAAACGCACAGGTAAAAAAAAGAAATATTTCGCCCCTCCCCTCCCCCCACCCACATGCCCGAAATTTCACGCGCCATTTTTTATAAACTTTTTCTAATGTGTTATAAACCACCTTAAAGTTGCAAGCAGATCGCTTTGTCAGATTTCCTACTTTAAATGAAATCGCGGTCTCTTAGTTTCACTTTCCACCACCAGGGAGTGATCTGTATTTAAAAAAAACTGTATCTGAACATAACCCCGTTACACAACCTGTTAGTAGATATGTTACTCGAGGGGGTGGAGGTCTTAAGCAAGAAATTAAGATATTCTTGAAATTACTATTCGGAAATAGTGGTAATAAACTTTTGACATTTTTATATTTAATAAGACTCATTTATCTTAAGACTCCGTCAAAAAACCACAAGGGAAATGATAAGAAACGCAAAATTAAAAAAAAAAAGAAATCTATCGCCGCTCCTCCTCTCCCCACCTTCCCGAAATTTCACGCGCCATTCTTATATAAACTTTTTCTAATGTGTTATAAACTATCTTGAAGTTTCAAACAGATCGCCTTGTTAGACTCCCTACTTTAAATGAAATCGCGATCTCTTAGTTCTACATTCCACCACCAGGGAACGCACTCTATTCTTAGCAAAAGCGTATATGAACGAAACCTCTTCACGCAACCTACCCGTAGATACATGGATGGGGAGGGGAATTGCGGTCTTAACCAAGAATTTAAGATATTTGCTGAAATTAGTTTTCGAAAATAGTGGTATCAAGACTTCTGAAATTTTTTCTCGAATAAGTAACATTTATGCTGTATTTTTACAAATCGCACGCCGTTCTGAAGAATACTACAATAAAACGTAACGTGACTACCGCTTAAAATAAGCATATAAAATAAATAAACCAATTAGTAAAATTAGCGCCCCCCACTCATAAATTAAGGGTGCAAAAAGTTCTGTACGAACATCCGATATGAGTTTCCACAGCCTGCGGCACTGTATAGTACGCGGGCGATAAATTCGGAACATTTTTCTGTATTTAAAACATAATGGAGAGCAATTAAAAAATGCGTTTAAAAATGTCTTTAAAAAACATTTCTGAAAAAAAATCAGTATCAGTATCAAAAATGAGAATTTAAATTCTATTAAAACTGTTGCTACCAGCTACAGCAGCAGAAAGCATTAGAATGCAAGGACTTATTGTTGCCAATTTCTAATTTCTAGTAGTAAAAGAGTCAGTAAGGAGTATTCTAATTTTTTATTTAACGTTTAAAAAACACATTTCTTGTTATATAAATAAGTCAGCATCAAACAGGCACCTCCGATTTTCCGTAAACGAACCAAAATCGCCGATTTTTTAGCAGATATTATCGCTCAACCAATCAAAGTAGGAAAAAAAACAGAAAACAGTGTGGCAAACAAATGCCTGCCACGTTGTCAAGTTGGTTGCTAGGTTGTGACGTCATTTAAAACTAATCCCTTCTCTTAAACACTCATTATTTTTAAATATGTTTTCAAAGCATGTGTTTCACCTTCATGCTAAAATTTAATGTTTAGTTGAAAAAACAGTCCCTCTTGAAACATTAAGCACTCAAATTGGTTTATTTAATTGTATCCCGGTTTACTTAATTATTTCTACAAAAGCTTTATACAACCAACCAACCGAAAGTAAGCGGAAACAAAGAAACGTATTTTTGATGAACGATGCTTTATGAACCAACCAACCGAAAGTAATCTGAGGGAAAAAAGGCGTACTTTTGATGAGAGTGATGTCCGAATATTAATTAATTACTCAGCTAATAATTAGAATATTAAAATTCTGAGGATATGGTGCATTAGAAGAGACCTTGGACTCTTTTCAAAAAAAAATTTGAGCCTCGTACGCGCCGTAGATTTTGCTAGCCATCGCACACAGACAGACACACAGACAGACAGACAGAGCGATTTGTTCTTTTATTAGTATAGATTCTGAAAGTATTGGAAAGCGTTTCATAATCTATGCTTCACACATGATTTTTTCTCTCCTGTTTAAAGTGCACGCACCTTGCAAAATGTCAAATTATTAGTAGAAAAATTTAGAAATCTTCTGCTCGTTTTCAGGATTCAAAATTAAATATTACAGTTTTATCAATTTTTTTTAATTCCAAGAACGTCGTTTAGAGAAAGAAATATTTTTGTTGATCTATTGTTGATTCAATATATAAAACAATTTACTGCCTACATCACGTCGTTCCTTTCCAGTACTTATTTGTTTTTACATTTACGAGTTTATAAAATTTAACAAATCTGAATAAATAATATAAAAAAATTCCCCTATCCAAAAAGAGCAAAATGGCTATAAAATCTTCTTATAGAAGAAAAGTTGTTATTTTATTTACAAATGGTTGATTAATTGGTTAATATATCAACAACGCTACTAAGCCATCTGTGAGTTTCTCTGTGAACGTGTGTACCTTAAAAGTAAAAAAATGCACCAAAAGAACATTTGTTCTGAAATTCCGTTTCATAAAACATTTTCTTTTAACACGCTCTCTACTTTATGACATCATATTTTATCAAAATTCTATTATCGTCGAAACTAAAAGCTCATAATTTTTCAAAGTAAACGTTACTTTGGACTTACTTTTAAAGGAAAAGCGTATTGAGGAAAACATGGGACTGTGGCATTAAACATGTCTATAACATTTCAAACTATTGGAAAAAGAAACATAAAATTTAATGGAATTTAATAGATAAAATTACGAAAAATAAAACATATTTTTTAACTTTTTCCAAAATAGTTGAAAGTGCTTGTGAATTCGGTTTGTCTGTCCGTTAGTGTACCTGTCTGCCCGTAGTCCGGTTGCCATGAAATGGATATATGTTATTTGGGTTTATTAGGGCATGTTTTGTACTGGAAATGAAGTATGTAGCATTTACGGTTCATCTATAAGAATACTCAAAAGTATTTTGTTACATTGTAGTCTATGGGGGAAAATCGTTTACAGTGTATTCTAATGGTATTACACTATTTTAACCTCTTAGCTGGGGTCCCCAGACGGGGACTATCATTTTGTCCTATTTTATTAATGGTACGCGAACATAATTACAATTTCAATATCACAATTATATGTTTCGAAGTCTAAAAACTAAAGCAAATAAAATAAAAATCTTGCTTGAAGTGAAAAAGGAGAAAAAATAATTCAGTAATAATTAATAATACTGCATTAATACTCAGTAGCGAAGAGTTTAAACATAAAGAAATTGCTATTTATCACTGAGGTGTACTGAAAGCTTCATATTATAGAATATGGTTTGCATAGAATTTATTGTTCAGTTACAGGGGCGCACAAAAGAATTTGGCTACAGATGAAAATGAACAATAATTGAACTATTGAAATCTAGGAACAATATTTGTTGGAAGTGCGTTTTCAGTTGCAGTATGCATTTTTAAATATAACTATTATTTAAATATTACTTGGTATTTATGAATTCTATAAATCATAAACCAAGCCGCACAAAATTTCTCAACATGATCCGTTTATTCGCGGAAATTCCTGGATGGAAATTTTCAACTGTGCAATACGTTTAATTGAACTTACTTACAGCATACTATATAGTATACTAGATAATAGTATAGTAGTAATAGGTATAGGTGCAGTTTCCCAAAATTTTTAAGGAGTCAGTGGCTCTTAAACCCCAAAAATCCAGTCACCACTTTGGCTCCTAACCAAAATCTAGTGGCCACATTGTGAAACAAACTCATAAAACTATAGTATTTATATGGAAAAAACTTAACAACAAAACTCGGAAATTCAAACTAAAACATAGTTTAGTTAATAAATACACATGTACAACAAAACACAGACTAATTAAAACAAAATGTTCGGCAAGAAAGCAGTACATCACAGGGCAGCGTTCATGACGGTAACTGAGATCGCAAAAATCCCCTGACTTTTTATCAATGTCATACTTGATCTCGGCCAGTGAAAAGAGCAGGTGCTTTTCTATTTGCAAAAGAAAAAAAATATATATATCAAAATTCCGCAAGGGAGATTGGAGAAAATAGAAATTAATCTCTGGCGACTAAGACACTGAAAGTTAGTCGCCACAGCAAAAAATTTAGTCACTACAGGGCGACTGGCGACCGTAAATCTGCACCTATAGTAATAGGATTTTTTTTTTCAAATACGTTATGGTTATAAGTTCTCAGCAACATTCGTTTATTAGAGGAAATTGCTGAGTGAAAATTTTCAACTGTGCTATGAGTTTAACTGAACTAACTTTTAGCATACTATTTAGTATGCATACAAATCTATAGATCACATATACAGGACTTCGAAAAAATCGTATATCTTAACGTCTATTTATGCTAAAATAAGAAATCGGATTTTCAAATGCGTTATGCGTTTTCTAAATTGTTTATTCAGACATCTTTTACCTTAGTAAACTATGAAGTTTGGTTATAGTATTGAGAGTGTGTTGGAAATCATTTCATAATCTATTCTGTACTTATGACTTTTCGTTCTTGTTTTAACGTATGTAGAGTGCTCTCAAAATATAGAAACTGTTATGTTAAATTGTAAGGGGTGATTCAGGGAACAAAAATGAACACTTATAGCCCTAGAATACAAATCCGAAAAAGCCGCGTTAAAAGGTTGTAATGACTCTTTAAGCCGTTGAGTTTCCGCCTTTCAATTCTTCTCTCAACGTTGGGTTTCTTTTTAGAAGAGCATTTTGAAGCAATGTTCGAAACGCCCAATTACCAACGGGGTAAATAATCCAGAAAAATCGATACAATTATCAGCCCCCAGTATGTCATTTCTTTCTCCCAGCTATTAAAATGTCGTCTCCAAAAAATAACGTTCCGTTGTATAAGCCAGCCGTAAAACAAAGCTGATGTATCGTTGGACTGTTAAATACTCTACTTCAAATTTTTTAACTTCTAAGCATCGCACATATTCACTTTTTACACCGACGTATTGGGAAAAAAAGTACTTTTAAACGCAATTTGTTTATAAACTGCATCTCAATTTATTTTTTAAACATTAATTTTTTCGTAGTTTTTAGCGCCATTTGTTTAATTTTGTCAACACAAATACTCCATTTTTGTAGAAAGTAAAGCACAAATATTTGGAAAATAGTAATATCTTTCTGTTGCCATTTTCCCATAACAACTTTTAAAAATGTAATTAAAATACGTGCTATTTTGAAAAAATATAAATGAATGATTTCTGATAAAACAGGGAGCTATTATAAATAAAATTTAATTTTAAGTGCATATTAATATTGCAAACAAATGAAGGTATACAAATCATTAGATAGCCTTTTTTTTTTTTTTTTTTTTGTTAAGTCTCTTTAATGAAGGCATATTTTTTTTAGGATTGATGTGTTATTCAGCGATAGTGACGTCGTATGCGTTTCTTTACTGTAGATGTTGTTTAAGACTAGATCGTAAATGAAGAATTCTTTAACGGATGCGAATGATGTCATTTATATATAATCAGGGCTAACGAGAAAGACAGGCTACCGCGGTGCATTCCACGTATCTTTTTTTACAGACCGCTGAAGTCACGTGATGCTCGACTGCATCAGTGAAGGTGCGCGAAAAGAGCATCACGTCACTCTAACAGTCTGTAAAAAAAGACACGCGGGATGCGCCGCGGTAACCTGTCGTTTTCGTTAGCCTTCATATATAATAAAATGGTGTGAAGCCTTAAAACTAAATTTGTTTTGTTAATCGGGAGCGACTCTAAATTCTGAAAAAGAAATTCTGATTTCCTGTTTTCTAGTTTTTCTTATTTATGACAGCAATTTTTTGTGAACAGACCGTTTAACTAAGGGAAAAATCTCTATTAAAATTTACTCGTGGCATTTTGCCAGATTCAGATAGATGCGTGTAGATGCAGAGCGTCCGTATTGTGGGGAAGATTGGGGCTAAAACTGTTGAAAATAATCACAGCATTACATTAAATTCTTATTAATTTCTTTTTGTACAACTATGTTTCTTGTGATTGGTTGTTTAATGTAGCTTTCTTTCACGGCCGCCAATTCCCCGACTTGGGCCTTGCAAAATCTATAAATACCTGTAAATTTTCTGTTTTCTTTCAGTATGTTTGTGTAATTGTTCTTGTTAATATCAAATATACTCACTTCGATCCACGTCTTTATGTCTGCCTTTTTATTTATTTTAACAGCAGAGCGTTGGTTCTAGCAAGTGTTGAAATGAGCTGCGAGACATACTGACGCCGTTATCTTTCTGTTTTTCATTTCTGCTGGGATTTTGAGTGAAAAAGATTTTATCTTTCTTTTTATATATTTTATTGAGCAGAATGGATTCTTCAAAAGATGTTTACGGTATCCCTCTTTTGAAGGTGATGGAAAAGTTTTTTCGGTATGGAAACGAAGAGTAATGGCAATTTTTGCTGCTAAAGAATTGGAAAAATTCTTGGAAATTAAAGCGGCTCCCGACAATGCCGCCGATGTCGTGAAAGCAAAAAAGGCTTACGCTTTATTATTATCATTATTAAGTGATAATGTTCTTGCATCACTTCAAGATGAAAATACAGCTCATAAAATTTGGAATAAATTAGAACGCACTTATGATACAAAGCGTGCAGTGAATCAAATTTTAATTCGGAAGAGATTGGCAACGATTAAGAAAGATCGCACAGTTTCTATGAGAAATCACATTGATGAAATAAATAAATTAATTTCGGATCTTAAGCTGTCTGGGGCAGAAATTAATGAAACGGATACTATTGTTTATATTTTGATGTCATTGCCTCAGGAATTTGAAAATGTTAAGATTGCTTTAGAAAACCAACCGAATTCTGTTTTGACATTAGATTTCGTGACACAAAGATTATTAGATGCTGAAGCACTTCTTTTGGATTCAAAGAAAGAAAAAGTATATACTAAGGCTGCTCAAGATAATACTGCATTTGTGTCGACTCGCAAAGAATTCTTTTGCAAAATTTGCAACTATAAAGGGCATACAGCGAAATATTGTAGAAAGAAAATTACTTGCCATTCTTGAGGAAAATTCGGACTCATAAAACGTAACTGTAAAGCTGTTAAAAATTCAAATGAAGAAAAATTTGCCTCTTCAGCTGTTTCTTTCGTTGCTGGAAATGCTTCCAGGAAAAGGAATGAATTTATAGTAGATTCCGGAGCAACTTCCCATATGTGTTCTAATGAGAATTATTTCGCATCCTTAGTACCTTCTTCAGGAACTATTAAATGCGCATCAAAAACAACGAATCTAGAAATCAAAGGTATTGGAAATATTAATGGAAAAGTGTCAAATGGAAGGGAAATTACTTTAAAGGATGTCCTTTATGTTCCAGACTTAAACGGGCAACTCATTTCCGTTAGGAAAATTGAAAGTGCAAATTATACAGTTATATTCAAGAATCAAAAATTATTTATCGAAAAAGGGAGAAACCGTTTTTACTTCGGTGAACGGGATTTGAATGGGCAATACGTAAGTGACTTTGTCCCTGTTTACGAAACCGTTCTTACTTCAAAGAAAAATCATTGTGATATCTGGCATCGCAGACTTGGTCATCCGAGTGACAAAGTATTGAAAGATATGAAGCTTCCGGTACCTGATTCTTTTTGTGATATTTGTGCTCGGGCAAAACAGAGTGCAACACCAATGGGAAGAGGACCAAGAAAAAGAGAAACCAAGCCAATGACTTTGATTCATAGTGACATTTGTGGACCTATTTTTCCGACAACCTTTTCTGGCGAGTGCTATTTTATGACTCTTATCGATGATTTTTCTCGTTTTACTGAAGTACGTTTACTGAAACATAAAAGTGAAGTCTCAGAAGAATTAAAAATGTTCTTAAAATCCAACCCTACAGTGAAGAAAATTAGATGTGATAACGGGAAGGAATATTTTTCTAATGATTTAGTGAATTTTACTAGAGATCTTGGTATAGTGATAGATCCCGTTCCTCCATACACGCAATCTTTGAATGGAGTAGCTGAACGCTGCAATAGGTCGCTTCTGAATATAGGACGTGCTTTGATTGCTGAATCAAATTTACCAAAGACTTTTTGGGGTCAAGCTATCCTTTCAGCAGCTTACTTGAAAAACCGAATGCCAAGCAGCACTATTGAGAACAAAACTCCGTACTTCCTGAAATATGGAGAAGAAGCCGATTTCAAGCACATACGTGTTTTTGGATGCAGTGCTTACATGTTAATTCCTTCCGTTCATCGAAAGAAGCTTGACGATAGGTCTAAACAAATGATCTTCATTGGTTATTCTTCAATGGGATATAGATTACTATATCCTGAAACGAAACGCATAACTGTATCAAGAAATGTGAAATTCGACGAAGAGAAAAAGGAAAATGTTCAGTCGAAACAATACATTCTAGAAAATTCAGAACCAGTCGATAATGAAATTGATCCAGATGTTCTAGAAAATACGAGTGATGAATTAGATGATCCTGAAGAGAAAGAAGACAAAACAAGAAAATCTGAAAGATTTAAAAAGCAACCTGTACGGTATCCAGATCCTGAAGTTTACGAAGCATTACTTTGCCAACAAGAAACATTAACGTTTGATGATATCAGATCCCTCCCTAGTGATGAACAACGCTTGTGGAAAGAAGCTATGGACGCGGAGATTGAAAGTATGAAAATCAACGATGTCTGGGATCTTGAAAAATTACCACCTGACAAACGACCTATTTCCTGCAAATGGGTATTTACCATCAAAAGAGATGGTCGACATAAGGCGAGACTCGTAGCTCGTGGATTTATGCAAAAAGAAGGGCTAGACTTTAGTGAAACCTTTTCCCCTGTAATAAGTATGCCAGCTTTACGTTTGGTTCTTATTTTGATTTTAAATGAAGACTTATATGCATCTGTGTTAGATGTTAAAACAGCGTTCCTGAATGGTAAGTTAAATGAACTTGTTTTTATGGATCAGCCGCAAGGCTATGATGATAAAAGTGGGCGAAAGTGTAAACTTAAAAGAAGTTTATATGGTCTAAAACAAGCCCCACGACAATGGTTTGAAAGGTTTCATGAATTTATTTCAAAGTTAAATTTTAAATCTTGTGATAATGAACCTTGTATTTTTATTCGGTATAATAATGATCATAAAATAATTATTGCTTTGTATGTAGATGATATGTTAATTGCAGATTCAGATGTAAATGAAACTAATGTAGTTATTTCCCTATTACATAACGAGTTTCACATGTCAAAATCGGAAAGTGTTTCAGAATTTCTAGGTATTCAAATGAAATTCAATTCTGATAGTTTAATAATGGATCAAGAGTCTTACATAATTAAATTGTTAAGTAAGTTTAATATGCTAGATTGTAAACCCAGTGACATTCCTATTTCTCCTAAGTCCACCCCATCTGATTTCAAAAATGGTAAACCTTTTAATGGCTCATATCGTGAACTTGTAGGTTGTTTATTATATTTAGCTTATATTTCTCGACCTGATATTTTGTATGCTATTAACTGTTTAAGTCAATTGCAAGAAAATCCTACTGAAATTGCATGGAAAGCACTTAAGAAAATCTTAAGATATTTAAAAGAAACATTGTCTTTAAAACTTGTGTATAAAAAGCAAAATTCTGATCCTAAATTATCCATGTATGTTGATGCTGATTGGGGGGGCTAACACAAATGACCGCAAATCAGTAACAGGTTATATTTTAATGTTTTGTAACATGCCTGTTCTGTGGTGTTGTAATAAACAAAAATCAGTTGCCTTATCGTCAACTGAAGCTGAAGTCATTGCTTTAACTAAAAGTTTGCAAGACTTGTTATGGTTTAAAAATATTGCTAGTGAAATTGTAAATATTAAGGATTTAGTAATTTTTGAGGATAATCAATCATGTATAAAATGTATCAGTAATGAGAGTAATTATGGTAGAATGAAACACATTGATATCAAATTGAAATTTGCTCGCAATATTATAAAAGAAAATAACATCAAAATTGAATATGTTCCTACGAATATGCAAATTGCTGATTTATTTACAAAGGCATTACCTAAAGTTAAATTTTATGAACTATTATTTCTTTGTTGTTTGTACAAGTAATGTTTAAATTGTGTCATATTATTATTAATGATTGATTTCAAGAAATTTCTTTGTTTTCTGATGTAATGCTAGATTATGGGCGGGTGTTGAAAATAATCACAGCATTACATTAAATTCTTATTAATTTCTTTTTGTACAACTATGTTTCTTGTGATTGGTTGTTTAATGTAGCTTTCTTTCACGGCCGCCAATTCCCCGACTTGGGCCTTGCAAAATCTATAAATACCTGTAAATTTTCTGTTTTCTTTCAGTATGTTTGTGTAATTGTTCTTGTTAATATCAAATATACTCACTTCGATCCACGTCTTTATGTCTGCCTTTTTATTTATTTTAACAAAAACGACCTATATTTTTGCCCTGATCGCAGCCATCGGTACTGGAAAATTGTTCCTTCAACTAACACTAATACTCCTTTAACTAATAATTATCACTGAAATCATTCTTTATTGTAACTGTGTTTAAAAGTTTTAGATATTCAAATTCGTATAATTTTTACTTTGTTATATAACACAGAACACAAATATCACATGAATTCTAAAATTGTGCAAAAAAAAAAAAAAAAAAAAAATCATTCTGGACAAATTAAAAATACATGTAATATTATGTGCTTCACGGGATTTTCCCAAAATCCCAAAGCCAGAAGTTATAGCTGTTCTCCACCAGATGGCGTATTCGAGCGTTTGAATCGGCAATAGACTCAAATGGCCACGCTAAGCGTGTTCGTAACGGCAGCATAAGTGTTAAGACAAATAGAAAAGGTAAAAGGAAAGACATTTCACTTGAAATACGGCACGATATTTATTTTGTCCTGTTCTTACAGACAATTTTCAAAAGAACAATAGGCAATAAATATTTATTTTGGTGTCTTCTATTATCCTTAGATCCTGATAACTTGGCGAGATATTTACTGAGTGTCCTGTGCAAGTAATCTATTTTAAGCGCACCGAGAACTTTATGTGAATTTCTTTCATATATTAAATGTGTTTGGCTTTTTTTTTTCTTAAGAGTTTATTTTTCCTGTAAGTTACACCACTTAAGTTAATTTTTTGTCACATCACTTGCATCTCACCTAAGAGAAAAAAAGAGTAAAAAAATTTATACTTTTTTGCGTCACAGTTATAATCTGTAAAAATGTAAGAAGTCAATGTAAGCTGATTTGTGCTTGTTGCTTAAATTTTGTAGAAGTAAAAAATGTTCTCGGTAGGCACATAAAGTCCGTCAGGCAGTGTCACATATTTACGAACAATTTTAGCGTCGCTAAATTTCATTGAGTAAGGTGCCCTATTTTCGTACCCCAGTCACATTTAGGTCCTCGGAAGTTGTAATTTTCAGTGAAAATCTACCAAATTTGGATTTGAGATAGACTAACTACCCACGCATATTGAAACATAGACAAATATCGTACAAAAAATTTTAACAATGCGAGTTTTTTTTCAAAACTATCTAAAAAGAAAAAAAATGGTCCCAATTTCGACCCCCTCCCAAAAAAAAACCCAATACCCTGAGGCTTAACTTATAACTAAATAAAAATTTATTTCTAAATGAGTAAGTAATTTAATTTACATTAAAGTAAGGTACAAAAAATGTACAGATTATCAATGGAAGAATAACATAACGAAACATTAGCCATCCAAACATGAGGAAAAAAATTGAAAAAAATGTCGTGAAAAAGTACTTCTAATTTAGTCCATGGGGCCGAAAATAAGAAATGGAATGGGGACGAAATTGGAACCACGCTACTTCCCAATATGACGGAGCTTCAGTTTCCGTAAGAAGAACTGAACGTCCTAAAACTCACTGTATGCTACTGTCAGCAGCTTACCAACGTAAAATACTTGCAATGAATAAAAAATAAATACTTACAGTACAGTAAATAACGTTCTACAAACGACGTAATAAGAACTCAGATCTTCTAAAAATAGCAAAAAAAACGGTCTTTAATTTATGTATGCGTCTTAGCGAACGAAACTTTCAGTTCTTACCCCTTTTACCTTTCGACCCCTGTGCCTTGCATCCTAAGTGGCGCCACTTTTGCAAAAGCGTTGAAGTTAAGGGGGACGAAATTAGGAGAAGGGCGAAAAACGGGCACTTTACGCTACCATAATGTAATGGAATTATGTTGGGTGCCCCTGTAAATGAACTATTAATCCCACATATTTCATATACAATACGAAACAAGCCTATGTGACCTTAAATAACGTTTATCAATTGCCTGAAAATCCAAGTATATTTAGGAGAGTTAGAGCATTGACAGACGGACAGACAAACCGAATGCATAATCACTTTTTAACTTTGTTGGGAATTGTTAAAAATGAAATATTTATTTTAAAAATGGTTAAAACCTATCTTAAAATACAACTGTGTTGCTGATGATGACAAAAGTTAAGTGTCACATAATAAACTATTTATTTTATAGACCGTAAGAAAAAAAATCCGGTAAAACTAATTAAAATAACTCAAAAACTTATAAAACTAATAGAAAAATTTCAAATGAAATTGTAAATGACGGACTAATTTACAGAGAAATTTGCTTTTTTTAATGCAAAAAGAATTAAAGACTGTTAGAAGACAGAAAGTTAGTTAAACGAACAGATTTTGTTTTCATATAATCAACGGTGTTTTATTGATATCCCAGATGATTATTTGTTTCTGTGTTAGTTTTATAGAACTTTTACAAAGACGTTTAGCTAAGGTTTTTTAATAACGGTTTTAAATTGGCAGATGATTCTCCAATTAACCTGGGTCTTTGCTAAGACACACGCACATACACGTCCGTGTGTTATTAACACCTAATTTTAAAATCTATGATTATTCTGATTTTTTAATAATAAATCAACTTGTAATGGTTTTCATCAAAGGTTAATTAGCAGTCAACATCAAATTGTATCACATGACAGTCTTTTTTCTGAACAATATGTTTGATTTTTTTGCATATGAAGAAATTACACATTCAAAAGCTTAGACGTATAATGAACATGTTCGCATCATTACATTTCATAAGAATCATCTTACGTCACTAGACGTTGCACCTGTACGACATCATTTGTCTGGAGAAAACAGATTAAAGACAACAACAATTATTTAATGATTTAGAAACATATTACTTTTCATCTTCAACTATTCTAGTTGCTAAATCGCAACTCAAAACTATTTTTCTGTTGGTTAAATGAAATTTCTGAGGAAGTTTGGACAGATGACGAAATTGAGTTATGTAATTTGATGCTTCAGTTTCAGTCTGTACGTGAGGACAATCTATTTACGACAAGTAAACTTGATTACATTTTTATTGAAAAATTGAACAAGAAAAGGCATTATATGAGTGTTTTAATTGAAATAATGTCTGAAAATGAATTATAATCACACTATGTTGTGTTTTTAATTTAACAGTTCTATTTTTTTTTTTTTTATGGAGGTAGAATATATTTTTTAAAATGATGTCAAAGTGGGCATTTTGAACCGAATTTCTCGAAGCGATTGTGTTGGAAACAAAAAATATGGTCCTACTGAGAGAAAATAATTGTTTATAAATCAAGTTCTAATTAATTGAACAAAAAATAAAAATATAGGTCACTTATAAATGTCTTTAAAAATCACGTCAGCAAGTTTCATGTTTTTCCTTTTAAAAATGAATCTAAATATGTGTTAGATAATTTCGATTTTTTGAGCATGGAAAAATATTTCTTGAATACTGCCTTAACATGATTCTCATAAAACCAGCTCTTATATAAAAATGAAATTAAAAACTCGTCAAAAGCGGCCAGATAAAATTGTTAAAGTATGTTTATCTCTAATCATGATTTAGTTCTTGTTGTTGTAATTAGTACTTAACTTTGAAATCTATCTGCGCCTGTAGACCGAGCCGGCAGGGATTTTTTTTTTCACAACGGAGAAATGAGTAGCTTAATTTTTTAGCATATAGCTATATATATTTATTTATATATTTATTACCACGTCTCAAATTGGTACATTGTCCAAATAGATGACTCTAGGTCTTCCTCTCCTTGCTGCGAAACTTTTCAAAAAGAGAACAAAAGCATCAGCTGAGAAAGAGGAGATTAACCTTCAAATGCACTGCTGTATAGACCGCGCAAGTACAGGGGGTGCACTAAATGATTGACCCATTTTGAACATAAGTAATAAAAAAACGGTTTGAGAAATAGATGTTGCGCTTGCTTCTTTGTCATTAGAAAAGCAATAAAGTTTAAAAAATATATTGTGATTAAATAGTTCCAAACATCGCCACTAGGTGGCGCTGTCAACCGAAAGACTAAATGAAAATACTTTATACAAATAAGCGCTCTTTGTAGCAATAATATGGCGTAATCTCAAAACAGAATTTGCACATATGCGTTACAATGTCTCACAAGGAGAGGGTCAACCTTGTTAATCACAGATTTTGATTATTTTAATATATGTTGTAGGGTAGAGACCCCTTAGGGTCAGGTTCAACGGATTTTATCCAACGCTCCTTAGTTCTTGAGAAACCGGGGGTCTAATAATAGTACACAACTTAAATACTTACATTGCAACCGCAATGATAGGTTGGTCGTAGCTCAGTTGGTACGGCGTTCGCTGGCTGATCTGTGGGTCCGGGTTCGATACCCGAACGCGCTACATTTGTTTTTCTCATTTTTTGTTTTATAAATATACTTGTAATTATAATTTAATAATTTCAATTACAAATTTTAATATTATACATTAATTATAATGTTAACAAACTTAAATTTATCATTTTTTGTTTTTAAACTATTATTTCTCATCCTTTAAAGAGGTTTAAAAAGAAATTGGATCTATTATTGAATGATAAAAAATCCAAAATCGTGACAAAATCTGTTGTGGTGCCATCTAGTTATGATAAAATAAAAGAATATTCAAATAAAATAAAAATAAAAGCAGAAAGATGATAAAGGTCAAAGCAAAATAATTGAAAGCACAAGCATACGTATTACAAATTTAAAAATCTTTAATATGCAAAAAAATCGGTTGTAATTAATTTCTGATGCTAATTTTTAATATAATTATGCTTGTTACTTTAAAAACAGAATAATAGTATTATCGCATTGACTTCCTTTGTTAAAGCAATGCGTAAATGATGTTTCTTTAAAATCACGAATTGACACAATTGCTCAATATCATTGCATCGATAAAGAATATATGAAATACATTTTAAAAGTGATTTTTAAAAAATTAACAGCTTTATGATGTTTTATACAACTATTTAGTTAAAAGTAAAAATTTAAAGAGGTTAAAATTATAATTGATATACAATATTATAAATTTTAATTGATAATGAGATTATTAATTATACTTACAAGTATATTTATAAAACAAAAAATAAGAAAAACAAACGTAGCGTATTCAGATATCGAACCCGGGCCCGCAGATCAGCCGGCAAACACCATACCAACTGAGCTACAGCCGACCTATCATTGCTGTTGCAAAGTTAGTATTTAAGTTGTGTACTATTAATAGACCCCCCGGTTTCTCAAGAACTAAGGAGCGTTGGATAAAATCCGTTGAACCTGACACTAAGGGGTCTCTACCTACAACATATATTAAAATAATCAAAATCTGTGATTAACAAGGTTGGCCCTCTCCTTGTCAGACAAAATGGACTTACATACATAACAGACGTAATGTTGAATGTCAGCAAAAGTTTATGTCATCTGCTGGTACACCTCCTTATTCTAGTGTACCCATAGAAAGAAATCACAAGGATTTATATCAAGCAAGCAAGGGTGGGGGTGTTTATGCCTGTTCCTGATGGTTCATGAAGTGTAGAGCTATGAAGTCGATGATCAAAATTTTCCTGCAAGAAATCAAACATTTTGGCCATTTCGTGGAGTCTGGCACCATCTTGCATAAACCACGATGAACCATGTGAATCCTCCAAGGTATTGTGTACAGCCACAAAGCCATGCAGAACGTCAAGATATCGTGCTGTAGGCGACCCATACCGTGCTTTTTGGCGAATGCAATTATGATTGTATATAAATATGGGGTTTTCCTTTCTCCAAAATCGCCAATTTGCTTTATTCACAAAGCCGTCGAGGTAAAAATGGGCTTCTTCGGAAAACCAAATGGATCCCACAATCTCGCGACCATCAATCTTTTGAAGCAAATTGTTGGCGAAATATGATTCTGATAAAACCAGCTCATATAGAATGATCATGTTACTGATTTTTAAAGATATTGTAAGCTTCCCAAAAATCAAGATCAAGGTTAGAATATTTTTGGACAATGATGGCTGAGGAAAAATTTAACCTATGTTGAAAAGACCAACAATGTTGAGCAATAGAAGAATGTTTACGTTCCTGATTTTTAGCATAACCTTTATGCTTTTCTTAACACAATCTAAAAGCACATTTAGTCTGGCCACTATAATCTATACAAATATTATAAAGAAGTAAAGTTTGTTTGTTTCTTTGTTCGAGGTAATCTTTGGAACTACCGAACCGATTACAAAAGTAATATTGTCAAAATGATAGTGTTAGTCCCTGTTCCAACATAAGCTATATCTTTTATTTATGCCACAACTCTGAAGGGGGTGAGAGAGCAAAAAAGTTCTGAAAGCTCGATTTTTGTGTTACTGAAGAGCCCAGAAATAGGAAATTTGGAAGGGAAGTTACTTATAAGATATAAATGATATCTAAGAAAATTTATTAAAATATTCGAAATTTTTTCGAAATTCGAAATTCGGGCGAAAATACGCAAAAAAGAGTTCATAAAAACGTTCTAAATGGCGATTTCGACTCAATCTCAGGCAGTACCGAACCGATTAAAAAAAAATAATTGTGTCAAAATGATTATGATAGCCCCTGCTCCAACATAGGCTATATTTTATGGCGGTGTCACTACCCCAAAGGGGGGTCAAAGAACGTTCTAAAAATGCGATTTTTGAATTACTTAAGAACCTAGAAACAGGAAATTTAGCATGGTAGTTACTTATCTATATATATAAAAGCCGTTCTCTGTGTGTATGTCCTTTATACAAATCTTCAATTTTAGACCGATTTGCACGAAACTTCCTGTATATACGTTTTAGAACGTGGAAAAGATCGCTGTCTACTTTAAAAAATCATCAGATCACTATTTACCCCTTTTTTCTGCCACCTCCCATAATTTAACATTATAGAAATATCTCTTTTTAAATTTTCTAATTCAATAGTTCAATTAGTAATTCAATAGTTTCTAATTCAATTCTTTCCTGTTGCCACACATCTAAAAAGCTACTCAATATTTTTTTTTTTAAATGATAACTCGAGTACTTTGTTTTATAAGCCAATAAAAATTCAGATAGTCTCACTATATTTTTGCTGTTTATGAAATTGACGTCATTCAAAGAAGAAAATTCACATTTTTCACATATATATGTAAAAACCTTAACTAAGCATGTGTTAAAATGAGGTAGTACCTTAATTGAATGTTTCTGAAGTTAAAAAATCTATTTTACTGAAGTCGTTTCAATATCAAGAAATCAATTTAGGAAAAAAATAATAATAAAAGAAAATCGTTTGCTAGATTTGACGTCAATTTCGTCAATATGATTTCGAACTGGTTCTAAAAACCGGCTGCTACAATTTATTTCCTATTTCTTTTTAATGCTGTATCTTCTGTGATTTATATTAAATAGAAAGTATAACATAGCTACTATTTTTTAGAGTAAGCTTTTTTCTTTTTAAACAGAATTTCATCACTGACATTACGATTGAACGCTTTTGGAAATTTATCTCATTTTTATTTTAACGGTTGTGGATTTGGATTTTATGAATGGAAATATGAGTTTCCATTTAAAAATTATCGGCACTGAATCTTTGTATAGATGTGTTAAAGATGCCTGATATACTGCCCGTTAATAGAACATAAATAAAAATCGTTTTTAATTTGAAACACGAATATATTTTTAACCTTTAGTATATTTGTTAGATTTTTCAACAACAACTGGGAAAAGCATTTTTGGTATTTTCGTTTTAGCGATCACTTATTTATCTGAGTAACACATTTCGCCCGCTGCGGTGGTAGGTTTCTCCGAAGAAATCTTGAATTAAAGGAAATATATGGATGAATTTGATCTTCCATTTTTTAGCAATATCTATCTTTATCTGAAATGTCCTTCCGTATGACTGAAAACGATATGCTCATTACCGCACTATTATATTTTCTAATGTGTAAGACAAAATTTCGGCTGTTAAGGACCAAATTTTTTAGTTGATCATTTACAGAAGGATTTGGTCTAAGAATGTTAGACGGATATGCAATATAATAAAACTATTCCTCAAAAATTATCTAACGTTTTCCAAAGACTAATCATCCAGAATTGGTTTTGCCTGATTATAGAACATTTCAGCTAATTCTATAATAAAGCATGTGCAACAAAATGTTATATATTAAAACTATTCCAGAAATCTGGGTGCAAAGTAATAGTGCAAATTTCATCAAAATCTGTCCAGTAGAATTTTTTAAAAAGGCTAATTTTTTATAATCGGGCTCATCTAACTGTTGAACTTTCTTCCATAATTTTATAACAAAGCGACGTAAAACTATATGCAATATTTTAAAACCATCCGTGTAAAATTATCTAACAAACAATGCAAGTTCCAATGAAATCCATTCAGAATTTTTAAAAAGACTGATCTTTCATAATCGGATTCCACATGTTTATGAAATCATCCGCAATAATTCTATGACTAATCAGAGTATAACAATGTTACGCACCAAAACCTTAACTGAAAAACTAATAGTGCAAGGTGAATTAAAATTATTTCAGAAGAACCCAAGTTATAAGCAGCCGGAATGAAATTCCCACACAAAAACAAACAAACAGTGAATTATTTACAATGTTTTTGAGCAATTAAGTTAATCTTTTGTAACTGGGTTGCAGGCATATTTAAAAAAAAAACCAAGCTTGAAAATTACTTTAAAAAAATAAAAAATCTGTAAATTGAGATAAACTTTTCAAACAAATTACTGAAAGTGTTTTTTGTTTTCTGTTAGACGTTGAAATAATCGGATGTATTATATTTAGAGATCAAATTGCAGTAAAAGCGTAATTTATGCTACGGTTAGGTTGTTGCCATCAACAATATGAGCGTTACTCATACATATGTCTTTTCTTCATAATATTGCATTAATAAGAAACGGATATATCTTTCTTAATTGGGTTACAGGTATATTTAAGATTATCTCCGTGATTGAAAATTAATTTAAAATGGATAAATAATCTGTAAATTGATATAAGCTTTTCAAACAAATATTACTGAAAGTACTCTATTAGACGTTGGAACAGTCAAATTTGCGATGTTTAAAGGTCAAATTGCAGTAAAAGTTAAATTTATGGTTGGGTTAGGTTGTTGCCACCGACAATATGATGCTAGAGTTACTCATAACAATGTCTTTTCTTTATAATATTGCATTAAGAGCAAACAGGTATGTCTTTCGTAATTGGGCTGCATGCAAATTAAAAAATATCATGATTGAAAATAACTTTAAAATTTATTCAAATGAGAAAATTAAGATACAATTTTCAAATAAATTTCATTTGAAATAACTTTTTTCTATGCGACAGTGTGAAAAACGAAATTGTATGATGTTCATAAGTTAAGAAAAATTTCAGTAAAGGTACAATTTATGGGTTAGATAGTTGCCATCATCAGTATAATGTCACAATTGGCATTGTGTTTGTAGTTTTTTGTATATTCTGAAGATGACTCAATGAAAGAGTCGAAACATGTAAATTTTTAGTATTTTTAATAAGTTATTTATTGAAATGGCGTCTTTTAAGCAAATAATTTTATTTTAATATATGTTTTGACATTTGTTTGGAATATATATTACTATGGTATAGTTAATAGTAGACGTAATTAAGAGTATTTTCCTTATATTTATATTTCTTATTGGTCTTTTTAATGATTCGTGTACGGAAATGCACCAATCTCAGTTATTGGCATTGCCGTATTATTTCATTCTAATGTATTTTACCCGGTAGGACCCTTATTATTGACACGAGCGAAGACGGGTAGATCTGCTAGTTAGATATAAATGATCTCTAAGAACATTTCTTAAAAAATTCGAAATTTAAAAGGGGTGATAATGCGCGAAAAGCGTTCTAAAAAACGTTCTAAATGGCGATTTCTACGCAATTTCAGGAAGTATCAAACCTATTTCAAAAGTAGTGCTTGAAAATTGACGGTGACAGCCCTAGCTCTAACATAGGCTCTATTTTATGTCGGTGCCACTACCACCTGGGGCTTGCTGGAGCAAGAAACGTTCCAAATTGAGATTTTTGTGTTACTGAAGGGCCTAGAAGCATGACATTTGGCATGATAGTTACTTATTGGAAAAAAAATTATCTCTAAGAACATTTCCCAAAAAATCGAAATTTAAAAAAATTGTGAAAATGGGCGAAAAGCGTACTAAAAACGTTCCACATTGCGATTTCTACGCAATCTCAGGAAGTACGAAATAAATTTCAAAAGTAACTGCTGGAAATTGATGGTGACAGCCCTTGCTCAAGATGGCTATGTTTTATGTGGGTGCTACTACCCCAAAGGGTGTGTAAGAACCAAAAACGCTCTAAAAATGCGATGTTTGTGTTACTGAAGGGCCTAGAAACATGAAATTCGGCATGGCAGTAACTTATTAGATATAAATTATCTCTAAGAACATTTCTTTAAAAAAAAAATAGAAATTTAAAAAGGGTGATAAAGCGCGAAAAGCGTTCTATTGTTGAGAAAATAATTGTTTGTAAATCAAGTTCTAACTAAGTGACGATAAATAAAAACAAAGGTCATTTATAATTATCTTTAAAAAATCATGTCAGCAAGTTTGATGTTTTTAATTTTAAAAATGTCTCTGAAAATGTGCTAGAAAATTTCAAGTTGTTGAGCGTGGAAAAATATTTTTTTGAATACCGACTTCTCATGATTCTGATAAAAGCAGCTCTTGCAAAAAAAATGAAATTAAAAATTCGTCAAAAGCGGCCAGATAAAATTGTTAAACTGGGTTTATCTCTAATCTTGATTTAGTTTTTGTTGGTGAAATTAGTACATAACATCGAAATCTACCTCCGCGTGTAGGCCTAGCCGGCAGGGATTTTTTAAAATTGTGAATATATTATATTAATTAAATAAGTCTGACAATGATTAAAACTACAGAATTTTCATTAAAGAACAGTTTTCCCTATAATATAGTCATTGTGTATCCAAAAAGTAGTAGCTAATTATATAATAAGTGTGTAAGTAGCTAAATGTATGTAATAAAAATTTTCATTAACGCTTAGTTTTCCCTAGAACATAGTCAATGATTATCCAAAAAGGAATAGCTAAATATATAATAAGTGTGCAAGTAGCTAAATGTATATAACATAAAAAATTTTTTAATGCATAGTTTTCCCTAGAATATAGTCATTGCTTATCCAAAAAGTAGTAGCTAATTATATAATAAGTGTGTAAGTAGCTAAATGTATGTAATAAAAATTTTCATTAAAGCATAGTTTTCCCTAGAATTTAGTCAATGATTATCCAAAAAGGAGTAGCTAAATATATAATAAGTGCGTGAGTAGCTAAATGTATATAACATAAAAATTTTCGTTAATGCATAGTTTTTCCTAGAATTTAATCATTGCTTATCCAAAATGTAGTAGCTAAATATATAATAAGCGTGTAAGTAGCTAAATGTATGTAACATAAAAATTTTCATTAATGCATAGATTTCCCTAGAATATAGTCATTTGTTCATCTAAAAAGTAATTGCTAAATATATTATAAGTGTGTAAGTAGCTAAATGTATGTAATATAAAAATTTTCATTAATACATAGTTTTTCCTAGAATATAGTTATTGCTTAACCAAAAAGTAATAGGTAAATGTATAATAATTGTGTAAGTAGCTAAATGTACGTAACATAAAAATTTCAATAATGCACAGTTTTCCCTAGAACATAGTCGTTGTTTATCCAAAAATATTACACAAGCGTGGTGCGGGTTACAAATAAATATTTCTTTTCTAATAAAGCATTACTTATGGGTGACAGTTTGTAAAACTATCACCGATATATAACAGTTGAATTCCACTTCTCAACTCTCTTAAATATAATTTTATAAATAAATCCTATAAAATGCAAAAAAAAAATATATATATATACATATACCGGGTGTCCCAAAAATGACTGATGGATTTTAAAATTCAATAACTTGCAAACGGTGACATATATTTAAAAAATTCTTGCAGGAGGGTTATGTATGATGGCAGGAATTTTTTTACTGTGATTCTTGATTTTAGTTCGAATTTCAAACAATAGATGGCGCTGACAGCGATTGACGCTCACTCCAGGCCTAAACTGACGTCACTCAGCTTTGATGCGAAGGAAGAAGATTAAGGCTATGGAGTGAGTCTCATTCGACAGCACAATCTTGCTCTTAGGGCCCGATTCTGAACTCATTCAATATGATTTCAATGGAGTGCGTTGTTGCCATGGAAACAACAAATTCTTCGATAGTGGAATACAACGTTAAGAACTGGGCATGAATTTAAAAAGTAGTATTCGAGTTTGCATGCGATTTTACATTGAAGAAGTTTTATTTTCCCGGATTAAATTACTTTTTATGGTCTGATTTAAAGAATATTTTATGCATCGTATTTTAAAACTAGGTGAAGAGATTTAGTACTTTTTGTTGTTGTTAAAAATTTCATAACTTTTGTTACATTCTAATAAATTTTAGATCTTTTAAGGGGTCTCAGGACTCCTAAAATTGGAAAAAATGAAAAAAAAAAATCATTTTCAACATTTAATATTTTAAAATGCATATTATTTAAAAACACAATTTTAATTGGGATGAAAGATATAAGTATGTTCTTTCCTTTCAAGTATTTAAAAAAAATTCAAGTTGCAGAATTAGTATTTATAGGAGGCTCCAAACTATCAGATATTTGTCGAGAAGAAAATTGGTATGACAGCTTACGCGCAGGATTAAAAATAAATTTTGTCACTAGAATTACTTTTTTTGATGCTAATTATACTTTAGATTACAATAATTACCCTGAACCGAAATAAATTTGTATTTAAAACATTTTGATATTTTTGTATTTTTAATACAAAGTTGTATTTAGCTAATACAAAATTTTAAAAATTTCAACAGTATAAACACCTAAAAAAATATTTTTTTGAAAAATAGAAAGGAAATTTTAGGTTTAGTTATACAGACTGACAAGAAACATAAGTTTTTGAGATATCGTGCGCGTTATGCCCAAAAATGTCATTTGGAGAAAAATGAGCTGAAAACTTCGGAAATGCCGCTTCAGCTATTGCGCGGGTATAATTCTAAAAACAATAACTTCCGTTTTAATCGGGTTGGGTTGAATTTTGACGGCCAATTAGCTACACGAGGGATATAGGCCCGAGGGGGAGTGCCCTCCGTGGGGGTCTTTCTAAGGGAACCTAATCCGTATTTACGCATGGAAAATACACGGCTCGAAGAAAACCACGAAAACTCCGAACGATTAGGCCGACGGGCGCGATTGGGATCGAACCCAGCACCTCCCGTCTACCAGCTTCGAGATCCGTTCTAAACGGATTTTCAAGGAAATAATTATATCAAAATGTTCAGAAAAGATAGTAGTTTAACATCTAAAAAAATTAAAATTTCGAAAATTTGAAGCTTTAAGAGTCCTGAGACCCCTTAAGGAAGTTTGCCAGTAGGTTTTTATGAATGTTGGATAATAATCGTAAAAATGGTTAATACTATATTGTTGTTCAAAGTAACTACTTAAAAACAAATATTAGAAGTTACCTTATTTAACCCTTTTGAATAGGGGTATTATATCGTTACATTAAAATTAAAAAAATAAAATAAATGCTAGTTAATTAAAATTTTGTTTGACAGTTTGATATTAAAATATTGTACTACATGCAGCTTCATCTTGATATTTGATAAAATAAAACTAGTAAATATTTTTTATCTACATCCATTTTAAATTGTAAAAATGTGTTAAAAGAATTCTTGGAGTTTGAATTTTTAAGTTTTGGCAACTCTTTCTACACACAAACGCTAATATGCTTATATTTTTAATAATAAAGATATCAATGATATATAATGTGACAAACTAAGTTCAAATTAGATTTGACAAGTGTCTAAAACTTAGTAGTACTTAAATTATTGAACGCAACAAACAAATTTTTATTGAAATTTTTATCTTGATATAAATTAAGACCTTATTTCTAATAGCACATTTGTTGGAATGAAATTGTAATTTTAAAGCTTTTTAGTTTATATATATTTAAAAAATTTATTATTCGTAATAATCAGGGCTTGGCAAATCCGATTGCCACTTGCAACCAATATTTTTTACTCGACGACCAAGATTTTTAATCTGGCGATTTTTGTAGTGTTAACGAAAGAACAAAGTGTAAACGGCCTTTTCCATATCATGCACAGAAAACGACATTTTCTGCTGCTCTATCCAGCTAGCATTTCATGTCATGGGATTAGAATGTGAGGAGAGGGTGGGTCGTTCTTACGGGTTGATACAACAAACAAAGGATTGATTTAATACAACAATCTACGGGTTGATTTAATACAGCAATCTAAGGATCGATTTAATACAACAATCTAAGGATTGATTTAATACAACAATCTGATTTAATACAACAATCTAAGGATTTATTTAATACAACAATCTAAGGATTGATTTAACACAACAATGGAATCGCTAAGGATAAATACCTCCCCCCCCCCCCCTCCCTCCAAAAATGTCCTTATTTTCAGTGGAATTTTTTTTCCATTTACTATAGATTTACTATTCAAACACTAAACACGTATAATTATAGAATATGCTTCATTAAATAAAGTTATTATTCTAATATGTAAAATTCTCTCTCAATCCTCCCCCCCCCCCTGGGCCACTACTACCAAATTTCTCTGAAAAACTGTAAACTGAACCTTCTTGAAAAAACATTGGTAAACAACCCGTAAGAACGACCCACCCTCTCTCCACATTCAAATCACATGACATGACATGCTAGCTGGCTAGAGCAGCAAAGAATGTCGTTTTCTGTGCATGATATGGGAAAATGCCGTTTACACTTTGTTCTTTCGTTAACACTACAAAAACCACCAGATTAAAAATCTTGGTCGTCGAGTAAAAAATACTGGTTGCAAGTGGCGATCGCATTTGCCAAGCCCTGATTATTACGATTCATGATTTTTTTAAAAATATATATGAACTAAAAAGCTTTAAAATTACAATTGCATTCCCACAAAAAGTGCTATCAGAAATACGGTCTTAATTTATATCAAGATAAAAATTTCAATAAAAATTTGTTTGTGGCCTTCAATAATTTAAGTACTACCAAGTTTTAGACTCTTATTTTATAGTTTAATTTGAACTTAGTTTATCAGATTATACACTGCTCAAAACAATTAAAGGATATTTGAAGTTTTATATAAAATAAAGATATAAACGAAATTTTTTTTGCCGAAAATAGAAGAAGAGAATCACAAATGCAAATTTTTCTGGTTTTCAAACTGTGGAGTATGCAAATTTTGAGTTCGACGTCAAAAACTTCGCTTCAGCGGCAGCGAATGAAATTTGACTTTCAACTGGATAAAAGAGAATGAAGACAAGGATGATCGGCATTCAGTGATTGCTTTGTTTCGATGAGTACGATGTCTCAGCGAAGTCATTTCACAGATTCAGAAGCTTTGAGAATTGTTGGTAGGTTAGAAGGGGGCCAAACTCAAGCCGAAGTAGCGCAAGCCATTGGAGTGTCACAAAGTGTCATTTCCAGGATCTGGAACCGTTTTTTGGAGAGTGGATGTGCAGGCCGAAGACCAGGGTAAGGTCGTAGACGGGCAACAACGCCCAATGAAGATCGGTATTTAGCGTTAACAGCTCGGAGACACCGAACCATGAACGCTACTCTTCTTCAACACCTTCGCTCGGCTACAAGCACCACGATTTCAACTCAGACTGTCCGAAACCGGCTCCATGCTGTAGGTCTGTATGCTCGCCGACCGATGGTATGTGTTAGATTAACATCAAGGCATCGTCGCGACCGCAGGGAGTGGGCAACCGAGCATGTCAACTGGAGGAGAAATGAATGGAGCAATATTCTGTTTTCTGACGAGTCCCGTTTTTCTGTGCATCCGGATAATAGGCGTATTTTCATCTGGAGGGACCGTGGCAGTAGGAATAATCCTGCGTTCGTGCACGAAAGTGTCAGATTTGGCGGTGGAGGACTGTTGGTGTATGGTGGCATCTCCATTGACGGGCGCACTGACCTCTATATCATTCGAGATGGAGCTCTGACTGGTCGCCGATATAGGGATGAGATCCTCAGACCTATTGTAGTCCCTTACGCTGCAGCAATCGGAGATAACTTCATTTTAATGGACGATAACTGCAAGCCACATCGTGCAAACCTGGTGGAGGATTTCCTTTTCGAGGAAGGAATCGTTCGAATGGAATGGCCAGCGTGTTCTCCAGACATGAATCCAATCGAGCACGTTTGGGACGCTCTAGGAAGACGAGTTTCTGGCCGCCAACAACCCCCACAAACTCTCCAAGAACTGGAAAGAGCTCTTCTGAAAGAGTGGGGCAGAATACCCCAACTCGTCATTAATAGCCTCATTGAGTCCATGCCTCAAAGGTGTTCAACGTTGCTGGCCGCCCGTGGAAACCATATCCCCTACTGAAAATGATTTTCTTTGAAGAAAACACCTTTTCTTATTCTTTTTTTCTCATATGCACAAATTGTGTTTTTTTTCCTTTAATACACAAATGCGCAATAAAATGCATTTTTTTCTGCCAAACATGTGTAATTTATTCTCATATAACCTACTATGTCTGTCGACCATGTATCAATCAGCTAAACAGTTTACCAGATACAAAATCCACCTAAAACTGCAATATTCTTTAATTGTTTTGAGCAGTGTATATCATTGATATCTTTATTATTAAAAATATATGCATATTAGGATTTGTGTATAGAAAGAGTTGCCAAAGCGTAAAAATTCAAACTCCAAGAATTCTTTTACACATTTTTACAATTTAAATGGTAGATGTAGATAAAAAAAATATTTACTAGTTTTATTTCATCAAACATCAAGATGAAGCTGCATGTACCACAATATTTTAATATCAAACTGTCAAACAAAATTTTAATTAACAAGCATTCATTTTATTTTTTTAATTTTAATGCAACGATATAATAGCCCTATTCAAAAGGGTTAAACAGGGTAACTTCAAATATTTGTTTTTAAGTAGTTATTTTGAACAACAATATACTATTAACCATTTTCACGATTATTATCCAACATTCATAAAAGCCTACTGACGAACTTCCTTAAAATGTCTAAAATTTATTAGAATGTAATAAAAGTTATGAAATTTTTAACAACAACAAAAAATACTAAGTCTCTTCTCCTAGTTTTAAAATACGATGCATAAAATATTCTTTAAATCAGACCATAAAAAATAATTTAATCCGGGAAAATAAAACTTCCTCAATGTAAAATCGCATGCAAACTCGAATACTACTTTTTAAATTCATGCCCAGTTCTTAACGTTGTATTCCACTATCGAAGAATTTGTTGTTCCATGGCAACAACGCACTCCATTGAAATCATATCGAATGAGTTCAGAATCGGGCCCTAAGAGCAAGATTGTGCTGTCGAATGACACTCACTCCATAGCCTTAATCTCCTTCCTTCGCATCAAAGCTGAGTGACGTCAGTTTAGGCCTGGACAGAACGTCAATCGCTGTTAGCGCCATCTATTGTTTGAAATTCGAACTAAAATCAAGAATCACAGTAGAAAAACTCCTGACATCATACATAACCCTGCTACAAGAATTTTTTAAATATCTGTCAGCGTTTGCAAGTTATTGAATTTTAAAATCCATCAGTCATTTTTGGGACACCCGGTATATATATATATTAAGAATGCTTGTTCTATTATTACTAGTTGTATTTCATAAATAAAATTAAGTATCAGAAATGATGATCCATTTTCCTCTGTTTGATAGCGGAATGATTTACAAGGCAAAATATTTTTAGATTTTTAATTAAATTAAGTAATGTTTTGACCCTAATATACTTAAATTAAGAAATACTACTTTAAAAGTAAAATGTTTCTGATTTTGTTGTCGCTTTACCATGAAAACCTGCTGAGTGTTTTATACATTTCGAAAGTATAGAGACTTTTTTTAATTTTTTTTTATTATTAGGAAAATTGTTAGTCATCAATGACACGTCTTTAATTGGCGAAAAATTAAATGAGTATTTCACGAGACTGTGAATCGTTAATACTATAATATAATGGTTATTTTGTTCTTAGCTAATATACTTTCTTCTTTTCTTTATACTTACGAGATGCAAATTTATACAATCAGTGCATTAAAATAACAATGATTATTACTGATACATTGAATAAATTAAAAAGAAATACCCAAAATTTCATAATGTTCAATTTTATCTTTATTTAAATTCACAATTTTAACTTTTACTGTATCACTTGAGTATTACATATTCTAGTAATTCCATAAAATGTTGTGTTTTATGGAGTAAAAAAAAATATTAAATATATAAAATGGTAGAATATTTCTATAACCTTGTTCTAGTGAATGCTCAATTTCCAAAAGCATGTATAAAATGTTTTGTATAGAATTTATTAAATGTACCTGCCAGCTGTTATCAAATTCCATCATCCAAACAAGCTTTTACGATCTGCATCAACATTGTTTAGGACGATCTGAATAATATAAACTATATTATTTTGTCCGAAAATACCCTTTTGTAAAGTAAGCGTCAGCTGTACATAATTTTAACTTTGCTAATATTAACAGTGATTTTCACGAACATCAAATTTGAAGTATTTGATCATATTTTCATGCACCGAACTTTTTGTTGGAAAATTTATATTCATAACCATTGTCATCTTTCGATTGCATGCTTAAATAAAATTCGTTTGCCAAGGGTAAGTTAGCTAAAACAAAACTACGAAATAGAAAAATATCACAGAGTTCAGGAATGATATGCAAATGTTATTTTTCGCAAACTAGATATACATTTTAAAGTGCGTGTTCAATAAGTGTTGTGTTCTTAGCAAATATATGTTCTTTTTTGCTTTACATGTACGGCATGAAAATTTATTAAATGCAACAAATTTAAGGCAATATTATTTAGTAAATTTAAAAACAAAGAGGGAGCATCTGATAAAAATTATTTTTAAGTTTATTTAAATTCTAAAATTTATATTTTACAATAACTTTAACTTTTTAGCTCACAGGCTATCAAATTCTGAGAGCTAATGTGCCCAAGGGTTCTGTATGTACGTATGTATGTATGTATGATGTACATACGTAACGCGATAGCTCTTGATAGAAATATCCGATTTGCTTAAATTTTTTTCTAGGTTCATTTTGATAAGGTGTTTCCCTTATTAGTTTTGGGAGTTCATTGATCAAGCATAAAGGGGGAATGGGAAGCTAATACCCCTTCCCCCTTAATTTCGCCAAATTGGTTTTTCTATCCGATTTGCTTCAAATTTAGTCTACCGGTTTATTCTGATAAGGCGTTTTCATAATTAGATTTCGCGGTTCATTTTTTAAGTATAATGGGGGGAACGGGGTGCTAATACCCCTTTAAATTAGATAAATGGCTTTTCTATCTGATTTGCTTCAAATTTGGTCGGTTTATTCTGATAAGGCGCTTCCCTGATGAGATTTGGAGGATCATTGGTTAAGTATAAAGATGGGAAATAGAGGGGTGTGGGCTAATCCCCCTTTAATATATTTTTCGAGGGACATTGTTCTTTGAAATGGGAGTATACAATTAGTGTAAATAGCCTGTGAGCTCAATGCCATCAGTTTAACTGGGCACTTTTCTTTTTATTTATATTCTAGTAGGTGCATAGTATGTTCTATTTTGTAAGCAAAAAGAGAAATATATAAAATAGCAGAATATTTCTGTAACCTTCTTCTAATGATTGCTCTGATTCCAAAAGCATGTATGCAATCTTTTGTATAGTATTTACTAAATGTATACTTGCTAGCTGTAATAGAATTTCATCATCCATACATGTTTTTAGTCTCTCCGTTTGTTTATTGGCAAGAGCATTATGTACTGTATACTTTTTTTAAATACAAATTCGACTAATTAATTTTTTACGATAACAAATTATTATTAACAAAGAGTTTTTACGGAGCTCCTCGTGGAGGCTACCACACGAGGCGAACAACAAACAACAACTGGCTTTACATTTTCGCCAAGCGATAGTAGATGCCAAGGTTGGCGCCAACATACCGGCCGCCACTGAAATATTTATTTCTGCAACATATCTTGGACAGTGTCCTTAGGTGTAAACAATTAAATTTTAACATTAAATCTTCAATACTAAATATAAGTTTCAATTCAAATAAAGAATATAAAATAACAATAAAAGTCAATTCAATTCAATCATCAGTAATATTAAGATATATAATTACTACAAATTTTTCAAATATAAATGTACAACAAATTACAAGAAAAATAAATATTTACATTATAATAAGGGATTATTTATGCGGTAAATACATATGTTTGATATACTCAGTTCGAAAACACATGTTGGAGTTTTGGCGAGCACTACCCTAACTTCAAGATCATGGCCGTAACTTACATCTTGAATGCGACTTTGCTGGAGATTACTTAGATAGTTTCTACTCCATTTCTTCGAAATTAATTTAATTTTTGTAACTCGCTGCCATTGGCTAAGTTTATTATCTGCATGGTCAGTTATACTTGGTTCACAAATGCTATTTATAGGAGGAGAGTTAAGCCCTGGGGTTAAAGTTTCATAATCGCTAGGATTCGAAGATAAAGGTATTATAAGCTTACTGTTTAAAACACCTTCTACCTAATTAACGACGGTCAAAAATTTCTCAAAAGTTAGTTTTAAATCTCCAATAGTTCTTTTTAAATGGTGCTTAAAGGAGGACTCCGGCTTCCCACAAGCCACCAAAATTAGGAGATCAAGAAGGCAAGAATTTAAAAGAAATTGAGTTAGCTAATAAGTAAGCAGTGAATTAATCGGATTGATTTTTTACAAGATTATGTTTTTTTTTTCTTAAATCCTGAGTCTGCACTAACAAAATTAGAGGCAATTATCAGAAAACATTGTCGATCAAATTCCGCGCCGAGCTACAAATCTTTTTAAGGTAGCTATTAAAACTTCAGAACTTAAATCTGTTATTATTTCCAAAAGCAAAACAGACAAAAATTGCGACATAAATTTTGTTAAAGGCTCCTTTTCGTTGGTGTTTATATTTTATGAAGAACGGGCCACATAGATCAACTCCTGACTTTGTAAATCGGGGATTTATATTTACCCTTTATGTAGGTAACAAAGCAATTATTTTTTTCTACAATTTTACGCTAATTTTTATAGCAAACTGTATAATTAGGAATTATTTTGCTGGCTATATTTCTGCCATTTAAAGGCCAGAAGTTTTGTCTCACAAAGTGAAGCAGTGTTTGAGAACCGGGACGTAAACTTTTTAAGTGAAAATACTGAAATATTAAAAGGGTAAGCCTGTGATCTTTGGGCATAATAATTAGGAATTCCTTCTAATATGATAAGTTTGATTGGTCTAAACGACCACCGACTCTAAAAAGATCATTACTATCAAGAAAAAGGCTTAAATTACTTACAAGACTGTCCTTTGATTGCTCATCTTTCTTGAGTACTATTTTCCCATAAAAATGCTTTATCTGGACTAATTAAATTAATTTGATTCTTGCGTAATCAAATTTCATTTTCGAAATAGGCCTATAACTATGTCACTTCTATTAATGTATTATTTCTTACCAATAGTACCATTACTCTCGCTTATTACATTACGACTATTGTCAACTCAAATGTTTCAATAGAAATAGTAAAATATATTTTTTTCTCATTATGCTCTTTGGCTAACCGTAGACGACCCCTTAAACCATCATTATGACGTTTTTTAATCATAATTTGAAAACTACTTGGAATAAAAATTTGAAATGAGAATTTCTATAAAGCATGAAATAAATGTAATTCTATCAAAAAAATTGTAGGTTGCAATTCATATTTTTTTACAATATTAATTTCATAAATCATAATTCATATTCTAAAACTTTTTTTAATTAAAAATTCAACGTATTTATGTTTGGGATTTGTAGCATCATAACAGTACAAAAATTATCACATTAGGATTATAATTTCAGGCGATATTAATAAAAATATGAAAATGTAATTTAACATTAGATTTGGTTTATGTTTATGACGGCCAATTATCAACACGAGGGATATAGGTCCTAAGGTGGGGAATGCCCTTCGTGGAGGTCTTTCTAAGGGAACCTAACCCGTATTTACGCTTGAAAGTCCAAGGTTCGAAGAAAACCACGAAAACTCCGAACGATTAGGCCGACGGGCAAGATTGGGTTCGAACCCAGCAGCTCCCGTCTACCAGCTTCGAGAGCAGAACCTCTCGGCCACTTGTGGGGCATTTAACATTAGAAGCTCTAAATTTCGAATGTTTATAATTCAAAAACGTAACATCCAAATGACTTGAAATTTCGTTTATAGGTATAGTTTGAACCGAAATTTTAATATATATTGTCGAAATTGGGTATTGTCATTGAAAATAAAAGAAAGTTCGGGCTGATTTTGATTTGCAGATGACCCCCTAAGCAAATTTTATGTACATCATTTAAAAGTAGTTTCCAATCGACTGGTAACATTAAATGACTTCTAGTATAATTAGTTGCAGAGTTAGTAGGGGGTGTTTACTTTTTTTCCCCCACGACTGGACGGAATTAAATATTATCTATATTTTAAACATCATTCCATAAACTTAACACATGATAATTATAATTTGATCACTTGAAGAAGTTAAAAATTAAAGCCACCCTCACAGTTAGAGTGAAAATAATTATTATTTTTATTTTTTATAACAGTGTAGTCTTTAACAATATGTGTTGTATTAATAGAGTTGTCAAAATTATAATAATAAATAAAAAGAAAGAACTCGCGTGTTTTCAGCAGTACTTCTTCTGTGGAATTGAATGACTAATTAGGTTTTTTCAAAACATTACAGTGACTTTTTATCCGCCAATGAGAAAGCAATTTAGACCCCCAAATTCAGAATTAATTAATCATGTATGAGTTCTTTAAATATGTATCAAATAATTAAGTTTAGGTTATGATATTAAGTTTATTATGTTAAGTATATATTAAGTTTAGTATATGATGATCATGTTTTTCGGAAAAATATCTAGATTTTAGTAGAACTAATTAAAAATTGAGGTTGAAGGCAATCAAGGCAAGTAGCCAATATTCAGTGAGAATTAGTTGAATTATTAAACATGGAACAACTTAGTTTTATTATGAGGGGAAATTTACATGGTCGAGCAATAATTAGGCAGTCATATTGATTATATTTCTCACTTTGTTAAAATTGTTACAGTTATTTTTAGACCTGTTTTATTTATTAAAATATATTTAATTATGTTAAAAGATAAAACAGAGCATTTTAAGCTCTAATTGAAACTAGTCGTTGGGGGCCACCGTATTACTTACCCATCATGGATATAGATAATATAAAATATGAAAATAAAACATGTTATATTTGCTAAGCATTGTACCATGTTACTTTCATTCATAATTTAATTTATTTGGATTTCCTTAAATATAATTAATATAACACCTTAAGCTAATATTACTTTTTGTTGCATTAAAATATCTCAATTTGTTGATTTTCTGTAAGCAAGTAAAGTGCTATTGGTTTACAGTGGAAGTCTATGGGAATTTGGCGAAATATTAGAGATACCGCCAATTTTGCGTCACTTTTGGCGACTCATTTTGGTGACACCGAATTTCAAGTCTCTATCTCAATTTGTTTGGGAGATATAGCGATTACAGACACACACACATACAGACGGACGGACAATTTGTTTTTCTAAAAAATATGTTTTTCGGAATCTCCAGTGTCTGAAACGTGTAAATTCGTCAAAAAAAATTTTCGATTTTCAAAACGATTACAAGACTTACCCTATACAACGTATGATGGGTAAGTAAAAATTCTTCCACGAAATTGAAACAAATTGGAATTTGCTCGTCAAACGTGGCAAATTAGGCGTGATCTTACCATAACTACTTTTATAAATATTTTTTGCACCGCATATATTACTGAATGTATATTTATGTGAACTTCATAAGTTCATATCCATTTCATTCTGTTCGAAAGGCTGTAACATCATTAAAATGCACTTGAAATCATTTTTCCCATTGGCCTTAATGTAACGGAAAACTTTTGATTATCCCTGTAATTAAACTATACATCCGATTTTCCCAAAATTTGAAATGACTCGACAAAATTTTACAACAATTATACATTAAAAATTTCAGACCATTCGGAGGGATGTGACATCATTAAAATGCACTTGCAATAATTTTTCCCTATGGCCATAATGTAACGGAAAACTTTTGACTGTCCCTGTAATTAAACTATACATCCGATTTCAATAAAATTTGAATTGACTCGTCAAAATGTTGCAACAATTATACATTTAAATTTTCAGACCATTCGGCAGGTTAGTTTTTGCTCTGATATATGCGGACAGACGGACAGACAGACTGACTGAACGACGACAATAGGTGATACCTATTTATAAAATTACGAACGCACCTAAAAAGAACCCTTTTATGACAAGAAATATTTCATAAGATTTTTCATAAAGGTTAAAACATTTAAAAAACGATTTTTCTTTCCAATATATGTAATGCTGAACTGGCATGGTTGTCAGCTGTTTGAAAGGGCATCAGTCTATTCTAAAAAAAAGTAACTACAGTAAATGAATAGTAACGCAGTAAATGAACTTTTTGTGACTGGAGGTCTCTCTTCGCGGATATTCAGAAAACTACTGCATACAAAAATATATAAATGTGTAGTATTATAGAGAAATGTCTGATAAACACTCTGATGCAGACAGTTTTTGAATCGAAGAATTATTTTAAGACATATTCAATGTTACATTTGGTCAAAATCGTTCAATTAAAAAAGTTTTATAGGAACAAAAACGATACATAAGAATTTAATCTTTTTTTCTATGGATAGACATTAGAAACTTACGGTGTGCAGGCTGCATTATTTTTTTTCAGGCTTTATTTCAATTTTTAATTAAAATTTTCAGCATTTCCAGAAATAGTTTTTACATATTTTAGAAAAGGATATTATTTTAAAATGTTGCCAATTATAAAAATAGCGCAAAGAATAATATTTCCTTTAAATTACAAATTTATTTATATGTGACTATTATAAACAGAAGAAAACCTTCAAATTAGAATTAAATGATTACATGTTAAAAGCAGGATGATAATTAGAAATACATCATAAAAATTATTTTTACACGTGAATATTAAAAAAGAAAGAAAAGTATAAAATAATCAGTTATTTAATATGTGTTTAAGAGTGAATGCGGAAAAGTACGTCCTATTTCGAATGGCCAAATAATAACATTGCAAACAGTTTGAATTAAAAAATATATTTACACGTACACTAGATATTTATGTCATATTACCATAGGATCTTTTAAACTATAGTTTCCAATTCTAAGACAGAGCAAATAATAAAATTTCTTTTCTAAAAATAAAAATATTTTCACGTGAATATAACAAAGAGAAAGAAAAGTTGTGTGAAAATGACGTCAGATTTAAAACGTTACATTTAAAATCTCTAATTTTAAACCATTTCCGCAGAGCGTTGTTAAAAAATATCGGGAAGTAAAGAAAGCTATCGGAGAACCTTTGCAGTTTCGAGCTTATTGTACGTCCCAGAAGCGGTCGGAGGAGGCGCAGAATTCACGGAGCGTGGCGTTTCCCAGCGTCCATACCTACGTCCCTTGGACTCTCTATAGTCCAGTCAAATTAGAGTTTGAAGCGGAAAATTCTGGTGTAATTGTTTTTAGTGTCTTACTTTATGTTTTCGGGGGTGCTGAACACGAATCTGAAGATGTCCAACAAAATTTCTCCCGGAAAATATGAAAAATCGTGAAAAACCACTAAAAATTGCAGACTTTTTTGGTTTTTGGCTTATAACTTGCAACGTAAGCTTTTTACGCAAAAGGTGGCCCTGTATTAAAATAGACCAGAAAATTACCAACAATTCATATTTTTATCATTTTTATTGTACGACATATGGTTTCCGTAGAGGCATTGAAAAATCGGCGAAAACCAGTAATTTTGGAAAATCGCAAAAAAGATATTCTTTTGCACCGATTCCGTTCATAGCACTAAAAGTAAGTATTTCAGTGGAAATATTTGCTAACGTACTCACTTATAATTAGGTTATATATTATTATGATGTAGGTATGTAGTGTGAGCTCGAAAATCCGGTATTCAGAGATCCGGCAACTTAAAAAAACCGGCATCAAAGTCATCTTCCCCCCTCCCTGTGTTTTTCACTTCTAACTTACGGGAAAAGTAAAAATAGCAATTATTTTCGACTTAAAAACCGAGATAAAAAACGATGCATTTGCTGACAGCGATATCGCTGACGATGTGCCAAATAGTGCCCTCGACAACACTTGTAGCAGCTCAGAGGAACGACGACGATGACCTGGCAGATGATAAGTTCTTGCCGAAAAAATGTATACGTACATTTGACCGAAAAATTAACGTCATCTTCAATGAAAAAAGACTGTATTTCCAAAATTGATACAATTCTCTACAATTTATGTGCAAGTAATTTTTTTGGACATTGAATAGCTATGAGAAAAACAATGATGAATGTACGAAGTAGTCAGTTGCCTCTTTATTGAAAACATACAAAATGCATCATTAGACGTCTGCACAGATATGTGAAACGTTAACGTTAGGTTTTATGGATACAACAAAAAGATAAAAAGTGATTAATGATCAGTTAGAGTTTAATATTATACAGTATAATAAAATAGGATAAAAAATACCTACCTATTTTATTATACTGTATAATATTATACAACACTTATTATTAAATGATTATTGACTTGAAGTGACACTCATTAGTCAAACCCTATTGGCCAAAGGTTGCATGATTGCAGGCATGCCTTCCAATTCTTCTGCACCTAAAAAAATAATTAAATATAATATTTATTAAAGCACCTGGGCGCGAAAGAGTCGTTTTCGTCCCGAGAAAGAAGATTGCTGCCTTCGCCGTATGCGAAGGCTGCAAAAAGCCAAGTGTCGGAGCTTAGGCTCCTGAGCAGCTTTGGTGCACATAGTATTTTAAACAACAGTGGAATTAATTGTAATTAATTAATTGAGTAATGATTCATGCAACATTTTATCATAACATGGTTTTTACATCTTTCTTTTGTTACCCTTCTTTTACAACTCAAGTCAAGAATTGGTTACTTTTGGACCGCAATTTAGGAAACATTGACCTATCATATTACGAACCGACGTTTAAAAAGATAATTTATGATTTATTCCTAATTGTTTGAAAATTGAGTAGTTATACCACTGTATTAACATAAATATTTTGATCACAAAAATAAAAAAGTTAGTGAAAAATTAAAGGTGAAATAGAATTATTTATTCATATTTACCTTCAAGTACTTCAGGGAATTCCGGATCATCCTCGTCTTCCTCGACTTCAGTAAGAGGCATGTTATTGCAACTGCAATCGTAGTTGACACACGTATTGGAGCACTCGACGCCTGATTTTTTTGCATTCACAGTTTTTCTGGCAGGTCTTCTTGCATTTGCAAGAAATAAGTTTCAGAACGGCTTGACGTGCTGATGGCTGTAGCTTGGTTACTGGCTCCAGACCATCTTTCATTTTCTTCTAACCCCATTGTTCAGGATCTTTTTCATTCTCAAGCCATTGTTGAACTTGAAAATATATCCTAAAGGAATGTTGGTGAGCTGCAAACTCAGTAGGAGATAAGGACGCCAAATGGATTGATGTCCTGTATGCAGACCTAAGGTAACAAAAATACCTCAATTTGTTTAATGAAGTGGCTTCCTTGTCAACAAATTTATAAAATGAGAGCAAAAAACGGTTGCCAGCAATAGTAACTGCATCAGCATCTGCCATAGGGTCTTTAGAAACCTCAATGGTATTAGTTAAAGAAGTGTTTTTCTTGAGAGTCCGAAGAAACCTCATCTTTCCTACTTTGAACAAGGCTGAAGTAGTATCACAGCCTCCCATGGCATGCAAAAATAATATGTTGTTAGCAATCGATTGATCAAGTTTACAGTCAGAAGAAAAATTGAGTGGTGAAACTGTCCCTTTGCCTGGCTTTAGAAAGTATACATTTGAATGTACACCCCTACAGCGACAAATCATCATAACTAACAAATCGAAGTCTTCACCCATAATAACCACAGAGTTATGTAGTAGTGCAAGATGCCTTGCTGTGGTGACAATAAGTGTATTCGCATCCTCTCGTGCCTATTTTGTGTGAATGTCAGCTGATGCAAATTTGTAATTGATTTTTGAAAGTTACAGATTTCTGAGAAAAATATCAAAAGTACTTACGATTTTCTTGATGGTCACATTTATTCGTAATTTAATACATACCCAAATGATACTGTCGTGAAAAAAGAGAAAATTGAATGTTTAAAAAACTTACTTTAGTTGATATTTCATATGTTAAAAAAATCTGATAAGTAATGCAGTCATTTCTTCTCATGTAATTTCTCAAGCATCAATGTCAAGTAACTATCTTCTTTCTTGGATTTTATACGTGGCGAGTGTCGATTTCGGAAATACAATCTTGTTTCTTTGAAGATGATGTTAATTTTCCGGTCAAATTTATGCATTTTTTCGGTGAGAGCTTATCTTTTGCTAGGTCCTCATCCTCGTTCCTCTGAGCTGATACCAGTGTTATCGAGGATTCTATTTAGCACAGCATAAGCGATCTCACTGTCCTCTAATGCATTGTTTTTACCTTGATTTTTAATTCGAAAATAATTGCTATTCTTGCTCTTCCCTTAAGTTAAAAGTGAAAAAAAGGGGAGGAGGTGATTTTTTAAGTTGCCCGATCTCTGAATGTCGGATTTTCGAGGTCACACTCTATACCTACATCATAATAATATATAACCTAATAATAAGTGCGTACGTCAGCAAATGTTTACAGTGAAATGCTTACTTTTAGTGTTATGAACGGAAAGGGTAAGGCTATCTTTTTTGCGATTTTCCAAAATTACTGGTTTTCGCCGATTTTTCAATGCCTCTGCGGAAGCCATATGTCATGCAATGAAAATTATAAGAACATGAATTGTAGGTACTTTTCTCGTCTGTATTCTAATATAGGGTCACCTTTTGCATAAAAAGCTTACTTTGCAAGTTATAAGCCAAAAACCCAAAAAATCTGCGATTTTTAGTGGTTTTTTCACGATTTTTTATATTTGCGGAGAGAAATTTTGTTGAACAACTTCAGATTCGTGTTCAGCACTCGGAAAACATAAACTAAGACACTAAAAACAACTACACCATTTTTCCACTTTAAGCCCCTTTTTAACCTAATTTGACTGGACTACTGGAAGGCAGGCAGAAAAGAAAAAACTGAAACCGGACAAATTTAGAAGGAAAATTTATCAAATTACAGACATCGAAAAAGCAAGAATGTTTGGGTCTCGGGGTCCTGAAGCTATCGGGGGGACTTTAGTTCATCTTATATTATCTAATTTTCAAACGTTTAACTAATCTGATTTAATCAAACACGAAATCGGCAATTAACAGCAACTGATTCGGACTTTAAATTCGTCAGTAAAAGGGAAAGTAATGGAAACATGTTCAGGGAGATAGCCACTGGTTTTTTAATTATAATTCAATCCCCCGTACTCTTTTTTAAAGTCGATCAAATTATCGGATTTTTAGAGTCTGAAAGGGGATTGACTAGCATAGCTCGTAAGAGGCAGAGCCCGTTGTTCAGGGATGGCGAAGGCACGCGTGGCGAACTTAGCACGTAAGAAAACTTCTCTGGCACACGAAAAATCTTATAGATTATATTCAGTTTATGGAGGACAATCCACTTTATATTTTTAGGGTAACAGCTATATGATTTACTTTAAAATATTCCGTTACTGTTGAATGAATTAAGGTATTATAAATTTCAATGAAAGCGCCCTGTAACGTCATTGTCTCGCTAAACAATTCAAGATATAGTGTTTTCTATATCATTTTACTTCTCTGTCAAATTTCAAGGGTTTTATTTTTCAAAATTGAATTTTAAGAGATAGTTTGCATAGAGTAATATACCTAATTGGCACGCTTCTACTTCAGGTTAGGTTTTATTTTATTTAGGTTTAGGGTTTTAAGTTATTTTTGTTTTAATATATTTAGGTTTTAATTTTGAAAATTGAACTTTAACTGTTATTGTAAATAATTGTGTATCTATAGAACCTGCTTCTACCTGAAGAACTACAAAATGATCTAATGCGGAAGTACACAATAAAAAAACTCACTTATAGATTATTAATGCGGAATTCGGTGCGATATGGCTATATTATTGCCTAAAATGTGTCTGGCACGTTAGAATGTTGGTACATAATAATTTTTACATTGTTGGCACGCATACTCAGAAAGGTTCGCCATCCCTGTCCTAGTTTTTCAAAACACTGTAAAAAATATAGGCCTTTGTTAATCCAATAAAATATAATATAAGAACTAAAAAATATGTACCTTTACCGACCCAGCAAAGCGGAAATTGCTGGCCAGCAGCAAGATAGGTGCTGGCAATGATGGAGAAGAGCTGGCTGATGGTCTGCCACTGCATGACCACTGCTGGACAGCTTCAGTCAACTTTGCTGTTGGAAATCATCAGATAAAATTCTGGTGGGTTGCGTTTTATATCATGTGCTTGCTCACCACTGCATGGAAGTGAACGAACTTTTGCAGTATTATTGCTGTGAATCTTTACGCTAGGTGGCGTTGCGAATATCGAAGACATTGAGTATTTGAACACAAATCTGAAATGAATATTTTTACACAATTTAAGCTATGAAGATAATTTTTTAAAACTGTAATGTAACACCACTGCCAGTAACAAAATAAATAAGTAAATGAATAAATAAATAAATTCTTTATTTCAACGCTTAAATCTGGTTTTACTAAGTTACAAAGGATTTCGGTTTTCATAATTTTCATAGTTCAGAATCAATAATAAATAAAAGCTTATAAAATATATAGGATTTCTATACAATACAATAATTTCTATACTTGTTTAATGATTGGAACATAAATCACAAAAGAAACAAACTTAAAATAGTGTAATGAGAGCTCTGTAACTACGAGCGGTCGTAGCATACGCTGAAAGTACTTGTTCATGTCCGATCACAAAAACCAAACATCATCGGGAGCGGTTAGTACTGGGGAGGGTGACCGCATGGAAACCTCTGCAAGTTCAAATATTTCTATAGACATTTCTATCATAGAAACGTCTACAGATATTTCTATAGCTCTTGGTGAAACTAGCTTATAGAAAAAAGACCCATAATTCTGTAATACTTTTTTTTATATAGAATTCTATAAGAAATTTTTGTAAGGGAAAGTGCTGGGCCAGCCAAAAAATAGCAGTGGAATAGGTACTAGAACGGCAGAAAAAGTGCTGGATTGAAGTAATGTGATGGCACACCAATGCTGGCCTGCTGTGGGCCATCACTGAAGGACCAGCTGCATTCCGCACGGACACTTTTGTACTGGTTTAAATAATGGCACCATTGCACTTTACCGTTGATGGCACTGCTGGCTGCCATCTTTTTTACAGCTGATGGCCCACTGTTTCTTTCTTTGCTGGGGAGTTACCAATGATTCCGAAAAACTTTTTTTTTTTTTTTATCTTTAGAAACCTCAAAAACTCATATCAATATTCTTTATATTTATAGTAGCATTTACAAAAACAAAGTTTCTTTTCCTGCCACTGATTTTTGGAAAGGTTTTCGAGTAGTTTTTATGGTGTATTAATAAGTTTTCTCAACTCCGAATATAGGATTTTAGAATGCTATCAATTTTCAGGTAAACATTTTAATGTTGAACAAACGGGTTTTTCACATTGTCAGAAAAATTCGTCTTTACACATTAAGTTATTCGTCATTTTTAAATAAATATTCTCCGTACTTCTTGAAAACATGCTTTTTCCCGTTAAATCTCCCGGAAGTCTGAAAAATAGTGCAAAATTCCGTTAATTCCTTGTACGCATGCATCTTGGCCGTTTTAAAACAAAAGTTTGAATTTATTCTTACAATCAAAAACAGAAAATTCGATAAGTTAAATTTTCTAATTTATTTAAAAACAAACAAACAAAAATTATGCCTCCGATTTAATAAAGTTGCAAATTTCTCATTCATTTAAGCTTATTCGAAATTTATTTTTTAGAGTATTAAAAAAATTCACCTGTAAAATATATTTTAAACAAACACATTTAAAAAATATATATAGTAGTTCAATCAAATTTTAAAAAAAATCGATTTTATTCAAAAAAGCAAACGTTTCTTCTCGAATTTAATTCAAAATATAATATTCATATTTTACATCTAACAATTAAATTATGTTTTATTAAAAATATGTGTAATATGTAATAATTTTTATCCTCTATTATTCTATAAGCATTAAAATACCAACCATTACTTCATAACGACGAAATGTTCCTGCAATTAAGGTTAAATATCGGAGCTTTCTGAACAAGAAATTTAACAAGCTTTATCAATCCACAATTTGAAGAAAAGCCGTATCTTCATTTTAAACTCGCACTCTACCAGGTGCTCGCTGGCCGAGTGGTTAAGATGCTCCTTTCGAAACGCGCGGTCCCAGGTTCGAAACCAAGCGGATCCACGGTAAAAAAGGGAGACAAATTTAAAAAAAAAATTAAAAAAAAAACAGATTACGGAAATTTTCTCTTTTAGAACAGAAAACAATAACGGAAATGTCTTCAATTCTCGGATATATACCGGTAGCACTGTTGCCAGGCAAATTTCCGTGAATTGAAGAAAGCATTTTTACCCGACTAAAAAGAAGGGTTTGTTTCACGCGTATCTGTGATTGTGGATTTCTTTATACCCTCGAAACATCCCAACGGCTGGATGGAATTTAATAAATGAGGTCTCTATCGATTCGTGTTAACGGCCCGATGGTTATAGGCTAGGCTTTGTTTTTATAAATTCCAAATGGCGGCCGTAAAGTAAAAAATGGTGGTAGAGACGAAAAAAATTTTACGCACCCTATTGAGTGGCATATCAGTGGATAGGTCTTTCAAAATGAAGACGATGTTTCATTGACTATTTTACAGTCAGAAGCTCCGTTAAAATATTATACAACCTGGAAGTTGTGCATGTATTGTGGATCTCTAGCTTTACTGCAACTCTAACTATCATTGACATCTATAGACTTCATCAAAGCAGTGTTTATAGATAGGAACTAACAGTTAAACACAATTTAAAAGTCATCAATACAAGTAAATAAAAAAATAGGTAAGTAATATAAGCAAGTAATATATATATATATATATAAAAAAAAAAAAAAAAAAAAAAAATTAAGTCAATTCCTACTTAGGTCAATAAGACAACTTTTTTTCTCCAATTCTTCTTTCCTGTTGAGTGGCACTTAAAATGCCTTGATCAAGAAGAGCACTCTCTCGGTCTTAAAATACCTTGATCAAGAAGAGAGCTCTCTATATCATTGAAAATTAATTAATTTTATTTTATTAATGAATTAATATTTGAAAAAACTGGATTAACATCAAGTGTCATCCACTACAAGTTTAAAAAAAAAAATTTTGGGGCTTGATTGGATGAATAATAAGTATTTTATCAACGATTGAAAATTTGAACAAGATATATATAGCGAGTGTGTGAGCTAATAGTAGGAATTGGAAAAAAAAAAGTAGTTTCACATTGATGAGAAATAATTAATTAGTTCGCTTTTTACTCAGTCGGGTTTTTTTATTTTAAAATATTGAGAGTATTGGTTATGTAAAAGCATCTCAACGTAGCATAGCTGTCTCAACAATTTGCCGACAGAGGAATTCCGTTATTTTGATTTGATTTGTTCGTTCTTTCTAAGATGTACATGTTTTAATGAAGTTGTATTATGTGAACAATGTATGTTAATATATATAAATACAACGCCAACAAAAATCCCTCTTATAGTTAAAATTTACTTACAAAATAATTTCTCATATTTCTACCCGTTTTCTATACATTGAAAGAGAGTTTACCACTGGTAACTGTTCTTGTACATCTACTTTTTTTTTATTACATCAACTTGTTTTTAAAATATTTTATTCCTTAACATATGTAGGGCAATTTCATCATAAAATATAATAAATAAGATTTATACGTTAAAACACATAAACTTTCTCAATGGTACACACAAACAACAACTTTTATATGAGCTTCTACAAATAAAACTAACAATAAAGCATAATATCGACATTTCGAACTGCTTCTGCAGTCGTCTTCAGGATAAATATGATGTTGAAATGTTTAAAAACCTAGAGGCGAAAGCTTCTTGTCGAGTCTTGATCAATTATATGAATGTAATTGATGATACACGTTATCATATAACTGAGAAAGACTCAACAAGAAGGTGTCGATTTAACCCCTGGAGTAATCTGGCAGTTATGGGCCTGGTCATCGGTTAGAAAAAAAGAAAGCTATGTCATTGGGTTTCCTTTCTCTATTTCGTAGAGCATTTTTCGTAAACCAAAGCTCTTTTTGCTCTCAGTTTCTAAAGACCTATAATTTTTCATGCGAGTAACATCTTTTGTCGTTCTACACATGTCCAAATAGAGAAAGAAAAATATTTAATTAAAATAAAACTATTCAATCTGGAGAAAAAAAAAATGTAATATCTATAAAGAATTTTTACAAAAAGTTTGTGTTATGAACGTACACACAAATCTGGACAGAAGTATTTACTTATCAAAATAACCTCTTTAAAAGTTTCTTTAAAATTCTGTAACTTCCACCAAAACAATCATGCAAAAACTGTTAACTTTTAATTAAAAAGCGAAAAATACACTTTTTTACCAGAATAAAACCGACTTCAGAAATTTCTGCAAAGTAAAAAGTAATCTTTTTACAAAATAATTTAATACGAAAATAAATTAAGAACATTGTATTTACCATGCGTATTATTACATTTATGTACATTAATTTGTATTTTTTGGAGTCGGTGCAAGCTAAGCCAAGTTCAAAATTACAGTTAATTAACCAATATAATACGTAACACGTTTCGGAAAAAAATCCATTCTCAATCAATCAACTCTGACAGCATCCCGAATTTAAAATCTGAAGTTGGCTACGATTTTTTTTACATAATATCCTATATTAACACACTAATTTTATATTAACCCTTAATTTAGCACACATAATTATAGTTGCCAATCTCATTTGAAAATACACATTTATAACATCAGATGAAATGTTTCAAAAATGGAAAAATTAAAAATTTTTATCTAATTAATATATATTTTAAAAAATCGTAGATATTTGGATGTGTGTCTATTGGACAGTTATATTTAACTTGGTTTTGCTGCACCGACTTCAAAATCAAATGAATGTACATAAATATAATAATGCGCATGATAAATACAGTATTCTTAGTTTAATTTTTTATTAACTATTATGTAATTTTTTTTTTTTTTTTGAAGTCGCTTTTATTTTTGGTAAAAAAAGTTTATGCATGCATAAATTCCATTTCTAAACATTTTACTTGAAAATTGATAGCATCCAAAACATAGATATTTTGCTTTATAATACCGGATTGAGAAAACTGATTAATACGCCGTAAAAAAAAAAAAAAAAAAAAAAAAAAAAAAATTGAGAAGAAAAAGAAAGTTTTGTTTCAGACATGCTTCTTTAAAAATCTGGGAAATTTATTGATTTCTCAGACTATTAAAGATAAAGAAATGCTTTTAAGAAACATTAGTAACTTTAAAAAGTTTATATTTTCGTAAAGCGTTTTGAAAGATCAAGAAATGTTCCTATTTTTTAACAGCTAAAGCTAAGACATCTCAAAGAATAAATAAAAATGATATAAACATTTTTGTTTCGCTAAATAATGTACAAATTAAGAAAAAATTCCTTATTATTTTTCTTTTCTTTACAACAATGAAAGTAATCCAATGGCAACCATTTTGAAAAAAAATTCATAGAAATTTTTTTAATTAATTACGTTGTCTATAGCTTTATCTAGATTAGCATTTAAAGGCAGTGTCAAGGCAGTTCATTTTGATGATGTAAAAATTATTTCTAAATATTCGAACCCTCTTAAAACTCTTATACGTTAATCCATAGAAATTAGTCTGAGAAAAAACGAAGTATGCAATGACAATATCTCATTTCAGATTTCTAATGTTTGGTTAAATATTTTAAAAGAAGTACATTTTTAATGTTAATTTCGGATTTCCCTGTTTTCTGATAACAGTGTTACAGAATACCAACAGATGGCGAGATATCCGATGCAGTATTGATTTTGATGTTTAACGATCAGTTACTGAAATATTTTCAGTTTGATGTTGAGAAAGTGACTGTGCTGTTTGTAACTTTGCTTCGTGTAGGTCAAGAACCCTCTCCCCTGATGATGGCTCATTAGAAACAGCATGAAACGTTGGGATTTAATTTTTAATGTGTTTTTAATGTAGTTTTTATTTATGTGTACGCTGATGAGTATCATAAGAATTTTTAATTATTAATGTACAAATTATTTTTTCCCTCGAAATATTTTTTATGACTATTTATCCTCCCATACCCTATTTAGGCTAGTTCCAATCTTATTTGTCTACAAGTACCCTATTTTCTAGGTATACTTTATTTAGGCTTCCTGTACCTATTTATATTAGTTATACTTTATTTAGGCTATTTTCAATATATTTTTCCAACCGGTAACTTATTTAGCCTAGTTATACCCTAAATAGGCTAGTTACTGTTTGTTTAGCCTACCAGTACCCTATTTAGGTTAGTTTCAGTCTATTTTGATTACCAGTATCCTATACAGCCCGTTATATCCTATGTAGACTACCAGTACCCTACTTAATCGCGATACCTACTATAATGACAGTTTCTTTAAAGGCATTGTGTATACTTCATTATTTTTTTAATAAGAAAAATCAAATCTGTTTTATTTTTCAAGTAATGCATTACAAAGTTTAGAAGAACTATCAATAGAATTATTTGTAAATCTCCGGAAATTGTTGTACTAGTTCTACTTATCATGGAAGTTAATTAAAATAATTCTGATGAGAATATTCATTTAGCAGACATAAATCACTGTCAAACTGCGTTTCCTATTTTTGTGAGAAGCTAATGAATTGCAGATACGCATTACTCTAGCCCGTATAACGGGAATAAAATTTTAACTTCCCTCTGTCGGTCATAATTTATGACTAGAAATATGCTGAACAAATCTTCTGTTAAATTTTATCGCGAAACTTAAAATTTATCGTGAAAGAGCACTGAACGATACATCAACTAAAATAAGAGAAATTTTCATTAGTAAGGAAGGAAGACGTAAGCAGATTCTTTTTGAACATTCGGAATAATTTTAAACTCGAAAGCAATATTTCAAAACTTTCCTTCAGAATTTTACAGGATTTCGTGACACATTTGCTCAACTATTGGAATGCGGTTTTCATATTCCATTTAATTAGCTGAAAGAAAACTTTCATAACATTTTTGATAAAATTATGAAACGAAAAGAAGCTGCACAGATATTTACAAAATTTCTTTCCTGAAAGAAATTTCTTAAAACTAAATTCAGTGCTTTAAAACTTAATTTTTTTGTAGATATTCACAAATGATTAGTTAGACTGCATTGAACTTATTTATTAACATACAGTGGTGGCCAAAAACGCGGACATTTTTTGAAATTTTCATGTTTTATAATTTTGCGTGCTTATCGAATATATTACATTTCACTTAAATGAAAATGTTTATATATCAAATTCAAGGAAATTTAATGTAGAATTTGATTAAAAAAAAAACTGAATTAAAATATCTATATTAGAAAAAAAAGGTACAATTACTTTAGTCTAAACTACAAACACAATTAGTCATGAATGCTGAAGTGTATTGTAATAAAAGTTTCATAGTCAATCACAATGATGTTCTGAGAACGAATCAAATGTCAGTAACTAAACTGTAGTATGTTTTGATTTGTAAAAGCGGTATTTTGCTGGAATAAATTTTGCAAAATGGGAAATACTAGTGCAACTAAATAAAATAATTTTCTTTTAATATTTCTATATTTTTCTTAATGAAAATAATTTTAAAAATGTCATCAACAACAAAAACTGATTGGGCACCTACAAAAAGAATCAGAATTGTCATATTGATAAAAAATGGTCTCTGTTATGGTAAAATTGCAAGACAAGTTGGCGGATCAGTCACTTTATCTGGCGTACGAAAGTTGTGCTTACGCTATGCAGAAACTAAATCGGTGATAAATAAGGCAAGATCGGGCCAAAAAAATGCACACGTGCTTCTGACGATAGAAAGATAAAAAGCATATGCCTAAAAGATAGAAGAATTTCATTTAATGCTTTTAGATGTGAAATGAATGCAATGAGTATTTCAGTTAGTTCAAGAACAGTGATAAGGTTAGCAGGTTGTGGACTGAAATGTAGAATTCCGAGGAAAAAACCATTCTTAATTCTTCAGCAACGCAAGAAACGAGTTCAGTGGGCAAAAGAACACATTAATTGATCAGAAAATCAGTGGAATCAAATAATCTAAAGCGATGAGAATAAAATATCGCTCTCTGGCAGTGATGGGCGAAAATATGTGAGACAGAGTAGGAGAAGATCTGCATCCTGATTGCATTGAAGCAACTACAAAGAATCCAACAAATGTCATGATTTGGGCCTGTATGTCTGCAAATGGTGTGGGTCCGCATTCAAGTGATTGATAGCATTCTGAATGCAAAAAATACAATGAAACTATCCTAGAACCAAAATTGATACCTTACATCAGGGATCTCTTCCCCAATAAAGCACCATTTATCTTTCATCGGGATTCAGCTCCATGCCATGCGGCAAAAATATGCAAAGAATGGTTTAAAAATAAAAGCATACAATTATTACCTTGGCCAGGAAACAGCCCTGATCTGAATCTTATAGGAAATTTGTCGCGACGTTTGAAAATCCTTGTACAAAAAAAAGCGTTCATCTAATAAATCACAACTTATTGAAGCTATAATTGATTATTGGCATCATGTGATTTAAAAGGATGAACTCCAAACACTAGTTCTCTCAATGGAAAAAAGCTGTGAAACTGTAATAAAAAATAACGGTTATCCTGTTAAATATTGAATGTGTAAGTGTAAATTTGAAGTACAATGAAATCTAAGATAGATCTATTTTTGTAAGCGTAACTTTTTTTGTAATGCAGATATTTTAATTATGTTTTTTGTATTAAATTCTACATTAAATTTCCTTGAATTTGATGTATAAATATGTGTATTTAAGTGAAATTTATTATATTCTTCAGGCACACAAATTTATAAAACATGAAAATATCAAAAAATACCCACAATTTTGGCCACCACTGTATGTAGGACAATTGCACCATAAAATATAATAAATAAGATTTATAATTTAAAACACATAAACTTACTCAATGGTACAAATGAACAAAATAAACAAGAACCTTTGTTTATGCGTACAAAAAGTATTACGGCAATTCCACCCCTTGACCTTAGGGATATCCTTAGTGATAAGATTGACAAAATCCCATTTGACCAAAAATCTGGAATATATGAAATATCTATTACTTTATTAAATAATTATAAAAGAGTCTATATTGGCATGACAAAACGCAAGCAATCTGAAAGAATTATGGAGCTTCGGAGGGACATAAACAAATTTAAGCAGAATGCAGCTCTTTCTCGTTTCTATTTGGATAACGGAGGTTGCGGTGTTAATTTTGAGGAGGCAAAAGTCATAGTTCCTGGTAATAACTCATTTGAAAGCATGATCAGTGAACCTGTCGAAATCAATGCACGTGAATATAATGCCTGTAACGAAATTTGTCTTATAATATATCAAAAGTCTGGCTTAATATCATAAAAATGTCTTAATTATTTACCTGTTCGCAATATTTCAATTTTCCCTCTTTTACCATGACCTTGTTTGAATGTAATCCGTTCCCCTTCACATCTGGTGACACTCCATGGTCTTAAAGTGAATCTCAATTTATTCAATTCCTACTATTAACTCACACTCTCCCTATATATATATATTTATTTATATATCTTGTTCAAATTTTCAATCTTTAATAAAATACTTGTTATTCATCCTATCAAGTTGAAATAATGTTTTTTAAACTTGTATTGGATGACAATTGATGTTAATACAGATTTTTCAAATATTAATTCATTAATTAAATTTTAATTAATTAATTTCATATGGGAGACAAAACAGCGGTCATTGGTTATTGAAAAGCATTTAATGCATCTTCATATCTATAAGGGGGGTTACCTTAAAGGGGACCCTGTTTTGTCGCCAAATATTGACAAGTTTATCGCCAAATTTGGCGACCAAAATGAGTCGCCAAAAGTGATGCCAACTTGGCGATATCTCTAATATTTCGCCAAATTGTCATAGACTTCCATTATAAAGCTACTTGCTTATAGGAAATCAACAAATTGAGATATTTGAATGCAACAAAAACTAATATTAGTTTAAGGGACTATATTAAATTTTTCTTTGATGACCTAAGTAGGAATTGATTTTAAAAACAAAATTTTTATATTACTTGTTTCATTTTAAAATTTTCTAATGTACTCACTGCAAGTTCCCATTCTAATAATTGATAAAAACTCGAAAGGAAGCTTTCGTCTCTAGACTTTTAAACCTTTCAACATCGTATTTATCCTGAAGACGACTACAGTAGAATTTCGAAATGTCGATATTATGCTTTATCGTTAATTTTATTTGTACAAGTTCATACAAAAGCTCTTGTTTATATGAGCCATTGAGCAAGTTTATGAGTTTTAACGTACAAATATTATTTATTGCATTAAACTTATTGGATTGCAATTAATCTTATACAGGGAAACTTTGAAGTAAATTAAACATAATTTACGAATCTTAATTAAATTTGTTTTGCTAAACAAAATTAAATTTGCTGTTGAAATTCAGGTAAAGTTCAAAAATTGCATATGAAATACAACATATGCGCAGTATTAAAAATAAAATGTCTTCAACTCATTCTAATTTGTATAATTTTTCAGCCATCTGTCGAAGTTTTTATTTTAAATATCCAATAGAAACTTCGCATCCTTTGTTCAGTTAAAAAGAACATCTTTATGTAAAACATTACTTTTTAGTGTTCTGTTCTTAAAAGTAAAAACGGAAACATTGTAAGATCACTCGTGTGTCTGTCTGTCTGTCCGTCTGTCACAGACGTTTTTCACGTAAACTATGGAAAAAATTAGGGGTAGCAGAAATTTATTTAAAGCTTACAGAAAAACTATAGCGATTGCCCTAGGTCACATAGTTTTTGAAAAAAATCGCATTTTTCCATTGCACAGAAATAGCACTTTTCGGGCTCTCAGGAACAGAGTGGACGGACACTTGAGGTACCTATTCTCGCAGATGTACAAAAGGATTGTTGATAATGATTTTCGAAGAAAGTTGTTGGTAATTAGCCGTGATATTAAACTTTAAAGATACGGAAGGTTTGGACATGGATAAAGACAAGGACGGCGTACTCTCTGCGTCATCAGCTTTTAAAGCCTAGATAACAGCTTATTATTAATTTGGCAATGATTTTTAACATTATTACAGTTACTAATTAATATAGTTACTATACGGAACCCTCTGTTGCGTGTGCCGGACCGACGAAACCTGCCCAGGGCCCTGCGCCAGTTGAAGTCTTGTTAGGTGCCCCGAACCTCTCGATACAGTTCAAAATAGCGTGTTCTGTGAACAATAATGCTATTGTTGCTGAAAATGTGTCTTTAAATGTTTTTTCGCGAAAAAAATTTAGTATTAACTTATTTCTTACAGCCAAACTTGATATAATTATCGGGGAATGTATAGATGTGAGTATCTTGAAAATAACCATAAACGCAAAAAAAGATATATTTGAAATATTCCAAAGGACAGATAATTATTATATAAAAAAATAATTATACATACTGTATGTAAAATAGTTTGCATGTTATTTTTCTTAGATTTTATTATATGCTATCAGAACTACCCGGCTTCGCCCGTGTCAATTATAAGGAGCCTTCCATGTAAAATAAATTAAAACGAAATAATACGGCAATCACAATAACTGAAATTTGTACATTCCCATCCACAAATCGTTAAAAAGACTATCAGAAAATATGACGTTATCATCTCGCAACCATAGTAAAATCCCCGAGCTTTAATAACAGAATGCTCATTTTCTTTGGCGGGTGCACTGCAAATAAAGGCGTCTTAAATTAAGATACATATGTGACTGAAAAAGAATTTCAGACACTTAAGTGTCTGGATCTGAAAATTCAGTCACAATAGATGTCTTAATTTAAAACACCTAAGTGTCTTACTATGATCATAGTGTACACGAACTGATAAAAGTGTCTAAAAAATCTGCAAGTGTCTAATTTTAAGACACTTTGTAACTCCGCTCCGCATTCACCAGGGGGCACTCTCAGTTGCGCATGCGTCTTCCTTTCGAACTCGATGTTCGTTTGTAATTCAAACTGAATGTTTGTTTTTATGTACGCGTACATTTTAACTAATAATTTATTTTGACTTGATTGTTTTTTGCGGAATGTGAAGTTCCGGGATTTAATTTCTATCGACATAGTGGTACTCCGTATTAATATTTATCTATAAAACTAATACAGTGTTCTTCATTTCGTCAAATTTGTAAAGAGAACTGTTGTCTGGCGGGCTATGTTTTCAGGATGGAAATTTTCCATTCTTTTAACAGAGCTAGTCGGATGTGCAAGGGGATTTTATTTTTTAAATATCCAAGTCTGCCTAACTAACGGATACTAACGTAGCCTCCAATCCGGACGTCCTCTGAGCGAATGTGCTTTTGGAATAATCAGACCTTTTCCCAGGTAAGTGGGGTCTTAACTATGTATTTAAAACTCTCTGTGATTGTTTTCTCTTTAAATGAAGACCTCACACGAGTCTATAGCTTTATTAGTTCCTGAGTTATGCCAAAATATGTTCAAAGCATTTTGCCTATGGTATTTCCATGTTAAAATTTTATTTTGCTAATATTTAAATTTCTACTCTTCAAATCATCTGCAATCATATTTCTGAATTATTTTCTATCCAATGTTATCTTTAAAATAAATTTTGGTGTCTCTGCATGGTGTATATTAGCGGTTACTGAATTTATTAATTTTACACCTTCCTAAGCCTTTTCTTATGTAGCCATTACTTTAAAAATCGCAGTGACATCGCCTGTTGATTGGCTCATACTTCTTAATTACCATCAAGACTATCTTAATAGTATTTTTTTGGTGTAATTATTACTCTGAAGCACCCTTTTTAATTATTTATTTACGTATACAATATTTTTATAAGCATTTAATGCGGCAGCATTTGTAATGTTTACATCGATTTTTACATTTCTGATAGATTTATTATGTGTTATGTACTGGAATTCAAAAGCATTTATAGTAAACATTCCTGTTAATAGCTGCTTTTATTTATTATTTATGCTTTTCTTGTCTAATGAAGTTTTCTTCTGCCTCATAGTGTGTACATTATAAATTTAAAAAAAGAATATAGTTCGAACATCCTTCCATTCATTGATTCCCCCATATATTTAATACAGCGAATTACTTGTGTTCATTTACTTATTTTAAAATGTTTTGACTGATAAAACTCATTAAATCCGGTCATTCTAATTAAAAGATTTCCCTTTGCTATAATTTTAGTGTTTCCGAGTATTTTAGAAATATCCCATTTGCCATACTGAAAATAGTCAACATATAATCTTTTTATGATTCAAAAGTCAAAACCACAGCTTCACGATTTGATTGTTTGAACGGAAATTGACGTCACTAATGTAGGTAGACGTTGAAGAAGAAAAAAATTTGTTGATGTCAACAAAGATTTAGAAAAAAGGATCTCGCGTTATCTCTAGTCACTATGTTAAATTTTAATGATTATTTTTAGATTCTTAAATTCATATAATCATGTACCGTTAACGTAATTGTAAGAATGCAGTAAAAATATACAGATATATTTCAGTTGAAATAATTATATAATATTGATTTTTTGATTACTTTTAGTTAAAAAGTAATTTGAAATTAGAAATGAATACAAAGTAAAGAGGTAGATTTTTATAAAATATTTATTTGCATATAGCTAGATTTTGCACTTAAAACTGACACGTACATTTATCGAATCATAATACAGGGTTGGACTTTTTCCAGAAGGAGGGCCTGATTAATGCATGGGCAGCCCCCCCCCCCCTACGATTTTACGTGCTCCAAATTCGATATGGATTTTTTTTTAAAGCTTATATTTTAAATGTGTTTCAACATTGTATTGATTATAATCAGCATTTTGAACTTTAAAAGTAGAATTAGATTAAAAACTAAATAAAAAAATAAATACAGTAAAAACTCTCAATCGCGGCCACCTCGCGAATTGAACGCGTTTTGGAACGTTGAATTTGCCTGCTATTCGATTGTGTTCGCTTTTATGAGGTAAAAAAAATGTATTTATCTTGAAAAAGGTCAGTGTTCGCTGAAGAAAATTGTCCTATGAAAGTTTTGTTGTAAAATCTCCATAACGGACACTCCTACATAGAGGACACAACTATTTAAGAAGCACATTTTTTATTAACAACATGCACATATTTTATATTTTTTTTTTACCTCAGAAAAACAGACACTTCCGAATGGCGAACAAATTCCACGGTTCTAAGGTGCCTACTATTGAGAGGTTTTACTGTATTGTGACAAATATTTTAATTTTTAATCTTATTCTACTCTATAAATTCAAAATATTGATTATAATCAGTACAAAGTCGAAAAAGATTTCAATTATCAGCTTTATGAAAATTGCATACCATATTTTGGAGCCCCTAAAATCAGGCTGTGTGTGTGTGGGGGGGGGGGGGGAGTAGGGCAGAATAATGGCCATATACTTTTCCAGGATCAACGTGGTCAAACATGGCTACGTATAATGCTTTTAAAAAATGGCTGCGATTCAGACGTTTGAAGTGTCTAAAATTCAGACGCAAAAAGTGTCTGAAAAAAATCAGACATTTTAAAATGTCTGAAAATTGAACACTCCGTTTCAGACACTTAAGTGTCTGAATTTAAGACATTTCGATTTAGAGTGTGTAAGAGAAAAATATGTGATTTTTCTGACAATCGAAAAAAAAAAATATCCAGCAAATCGCGCAGCATTTAGTGAAATTTCTCGTCTGTGTGGTATATATCTACATTATAAAGTAAAATCACTATATCAGTGCCCTTAAATTGTTCCCCATAAATTGTAATCCATAAATTGTGCTTTTACTGCAATTTTTCTAACTTCTAAACATCACACAATTTCAATTTTTACAGTGTCGAATAGAAAAAAGTTCTTTCAAATGATATTTGTTTGCAAATTGTATCTCAATTTTCTGATTTTAACGGATTTTAAAATGATTTTAAAGAAAGGATATTTTTTAAAGATGTGTGCAACCCGATTACGAAAGATGAACCCCATTACTCTTAATGCAATAGTATAAAGAAAAGACATGTCTATGAGTAAGGCTGGTATCATATTTTTAGTGGCAACAGCCTAACACAACAATAAATTTCCCTTTTACTGGAATTTCACCTATAAACATCGACATTCGATTGTTCCAACGTCTTATAGAAATCAAAAGTACTTTCAGTAATATTTGTTTGTAATGTTTATCTCAATTTACAGTTTTTTTATGGATTTTAAAGTAATTTTCAAGTATGCATATTTTTAAAATATTCTTGCAACCCAATTACAAAATATTAACTGAATTGTTCAAAAACATTGTAAATAATTAAGAATTTGTTTGTTTTCGTGTAATATTGAATAACTAAATTGGCAAACGAAATTAAAAAGCCAAAAATAAAATAAAATAAAATACGAATTTAACAGATATCAAATCAAACTACTCAAAATAATCTAATAAGTATATAAAATGCAAATGGGAATTTCATTTCGGGTCCATATGACTTGTATTCTTCAGAACGGATTTCGATGCGACTTTTACTATTAGTTTTTCAGGGAAGATTTTAGTGCGTAGTATGTTTTATGCGAATATCTGACATGTAACTCGATTACAAAATACAGTAGAACCTCTTTTATCCGAAACTCTTTTAACCGAAACTCTCGATTAACCGAAATCCGTTTTTGAATCTTTTTTTTTTTCTATTATCACATTCCTTGTGTGCAAAATCCGTTTTGGAGCTTTATTTTTTTATTATTATTTTTTTAACTACCATATTCCTTGTGTGAAAGCGGTCCTTTCCGAACTACGAGTACACATAAATATTTTTGATCCCCTTTCTTAGAATTCCTTTGAATTTAACTTGAGCTCCCGTAAATTGCGGAATGGAACGAAGAAAACGAACAAATTAGCAATTCTGAAGCTTTTGGGTGTTTTGCAAAAGATTTCACCTGGCTGGAGCAGCTGAAAGACTGTGATACTGGTGAAATAATAATATTACAAAACACCGTGATAAAGCTTCAAAGCAAAGGCAATCGAAACTGCGATAAAGGAAACATTTTTTCAAACCATTGCGATTACATGTAAAAGGTACTGAATTTGAAAATTAAAATTCAAGTAACTTATTCTCGTTTCTATTTTGCTATTGCTTTATTTTTATTAAGAACTTGTTACCTACCATAATACGAAATATTGCATACATTTCTCCTTAATCTTAAAATTGAAGTATTCTCGATTATCCGAAAATTTCGATTTTTCTAAAGAGGGTAGGTCCCAATTACTTCGGATAATCGAGGTTCTACTGTACTAACCTGCAATAATGCTTAAGGAGATTCTCCAGTTTCTTGCTGAACAACGCGAAACTTTCTGACACATTTTCTGACTCATTAAAAGTAAAGGTTTAAAATTTGACCTGACTATTAAAGCAAATTTGGAATTGAATTAGTTTTCCATTTTTTGATGAAAAAATTAATTATCGAGTTATGAGCAAATGTGGATAAGTTACGACCGGTTTTTCTCCTTTATTCCGGTGCTGCGTCCGGTTTAAAACACCAACTGAACTATATTATACCTTTATCAAAAAATGGAAACTATCTTTCGATTACATAGTTTTTAAATAAGAACTCCTACCAAATTCAGGAATTTCTGTACAAAAATAAATTAAAAAATATATCACATAGTACCTCCTTTGGATTTCAGAACAGCCTTAACTTGACGTGTATGAGAAAACTCACATTTTTAGTTTTAATTTTGGAACTCGCGAAATTTAAATGCAGAAAATGTTTGGGTTTTTTTGGCACATTGTGGTAATTTTTTTTTTTTTTTTTTTTTTTTTTTTTTTTTTTACTTTAAAAATTAAAATACATGTTTTCTTTGGCACGCGTAAAAGAAGTACACGATTTCTCACAATACGGGGAAAACTATAGTAAATGCATCCAAATGAGGTAGCAGTTACTGAAACTTTATTTGCTTAAAACTAAAACTTTCACTTTAATTATAAGCTTTAATTAAAGTATTAGATCAAGAGGATTCCCACTCTAAATAAAACATCACTCTTAAACATATACTTAAATTTTTCATTAATCGAAATAAAATCTACAATGATTAGATGAAATGATGTCGTTTTCTATAAATTTTAAAACGTGACATCAGTCAAGAATTTTTTTGAAAAGGGAAAAAAACTTCTCTCTTTTTATTATAAATCACAGAAAATGTTACTATTGAACTTATACCAATACAACACTTAGCTATAACGTATAGCTATAAGATATGGCTGTAGTATACAATCGAAGTAGTAAACTAAATGTATGAGCCATTTATTTTTACAGTGAATTTGACTGCATGTTGAAAAGATTTGATAGAATAGGACGTCATATCTACCATTTTTTTTCTTTTTTCCTAAATTATTTTCATGAAATTTGACTGTCTGTATTAAAGTAGATGTTTTAATTTTAAAACATTAAAATTAATGTGCTACGTCATTTTAACACTCTTATAATTAAAGTTTTTATTTTATATAATAAAATGTGCGTTTTCTGTTTAGAACGACGTCAGTTTCAAAAATGCAAAAATATAGCAAGAAAATCTGAATTTTTATTGGCAAATAAAAACAAAATATGCCCGTTATCGTTATTTTTTCCACATTATTGTGTCATTTTTTAGGGTGTGGCAACAGGAAAGAAACGATTGAATTACAAAATTTAAAAAGATATATTTCTATAATGTTAAATTATGGAACGTGGTAGAAAAAAGGGATAAATAGGGATCTGATGATTTTTTTAAGTAGACAGCGATCTTTTCCATGTTCTAAAACGTATGTATATCACGTTTCGTGCAAATTGAAGATTTGTATAAAGGACATACATACAGAGAACCGCTCTTATATATGTAGATTATAAATTTTATTATTTATTACATATTATTATATATTATAAATTATTCTATGATATATGCAATTTTTAAAAATGATTTTTTTTAGTCGAATATTACAGTCAGAGACATTAGGGGATTTTTCCAGGCCATTCCGCAACATTGGGCCGGCTCTGTGTGTGAATGAACACGATAACACACAAACGGTACTTCCGATTAGGCTCCAATTTGACGCGTATGTTATAGACCCACTGGCGCAAGAATTGTATAGATTAGCGTAAAAGATGAGTAATTGAATCAATTTTGAAAACATTTTTACCGATTCAATTGGGAAAACACCAAAGATAGGTGACGGAGTATAAGTCAGGGCGGTCTAACCTTTCAGTAAGCGCACCTCAGTTAGTGAAAAAGATTGAAGGACGCCATTATTTGCACAACTGTGAACATAGAATTCACTATAGATGGGGCGCAGGGTTGTCGGTTTAGCCTGCTTTTATATTCATTAATTCCGAAATTAATACCGGAAATTCCCAAAGAAGAAATTTTATATTCAAGGCTGGATTAGCACAGTTGAAATTTATTCCAACAGAGCGAAAATTGTTCAAACCAGGAATCGAGCCTAGATGCTTGGCAATGCTTTGTTGCCTAGATGCTTGGCAATGCTTTGTTGCCTAGATGCTTGGCAATACCTGTTAAGCTATCCGGACGACACCTGGCTGACATAATTCACTCTTATTTGTTGGACAGCTGACTGCTGTCCAAATGCTGCTGTGCTTTAATCCAGTTTGAAAAAATATGCGCTTCCTTCATTATGAAGAAATTTTACGTTAAGTAATTTCAAAATGCCTGTCATTAAATAAAACAAACAATTATTATACGAAATTTACGATATGAATTCGGAATTTTTGAATAAAGTATGAGGCCAAACTATAAGCTCTGGTAGGGGATAACAACATGCATACGCGTTATAAGACACACAGAAATATTACACTGAGAAATGCAAGGTCTACTATGCAGGTATCAGTGTGAAAAACAATTTCAGAAAAAAACATAAATCATAGTAAATTTAGAATTACGTTTTTCTAAGATAGGCTCTTCTAAAAAAAACTGTAAAGAAAGGAGCCAAAAATGTAACGCCGGAAGTAATAAAACATCATGTGGAACACTATTTAAATCATCTTTTAAATGGATTTTTATTTTTAAAAAGCTGATAGCAACAAAAAATAATCGAAAGGGTGCCAGGAAAATCTTCAAATGGTGCCATGACACCCTCGAGCGCCGCGTTGCACAGCTCTGGTATAAGTGATAAATACTGCAGCCGTTTAATTAAGCATTACTGGTGCAAAGGTATGTATTGCGTTCCCCAAAGAGAGTTCCAGAGTTCAAATCCAAACGTTTTTCATGTGCCAAAAATTTATAAAATTTCCATTTTTTTTCTTTGCTTTTACTTTATGTTTACGTACATTACTGTTCAGAAAGTCGAATACAATCAATCAAGATTTTAGTCGAAAAGTTGTTATTAGTAAGTTTTTAATTCTCGTCGAAATTTATTTCCCGATATCAACTGATTTTCTTTCGCGAAGAATTTTAAATTATTTTTAGAACACCATTCAATAGCAGTTTGTGATTTATATAATTAATTGTACATTAGAGCCTCGCTAATCCGAAATTCAGGTTCATCCAAACCTATTTTATTTTCGAAAATTGTACTTGAACAGATTAACAGAAAATATTAGTTTACGAATTTTTCCGGATTACAGGATGAATGCCGGGAAAAACGTGTAGAAGTTAGAATTAAACAAAAAATGGCAGTAAGGCATTGTTTTAATACTTTCCAACAAAGTTGAAAAGTGTTTATGACTTCGGTTTATCTGTCCGTCTGTCCGTCTTCCCGTCTGTCCACGCTCTAGCTCTCGTAAATATGCTTGGATCGTTCTGAAATTTTTGGATGTTAGTGACCTCTACCATAGCACGTTCCCTATATCAAATGAAGTTTATAGCATGTTTAGTTCATTTACAGGGACAGTCAAAATTTTCTGTTACATTACGGCCAATGGAAAATAATCGTTCCAAATTATTTTTAATGGTGTTACACTCTTTCAAAGACAGTAAAATTGATATTCATTTATGAAGTCCACTAAAATATGCATTCTGTTGAATATGCGGTACAATGAATAGTTATTATTCATTTACAGGGCCACACAAAATATTCCGTTCATAATGGTATAGGGGGAATTGTTTGCGGTGTATTTGAAAAGATTTCAGATACTATATCGTATCCGAATTAATGTATATTTGTAATGATTGCTCGAAATGCATTTTTAATTATGATATGCGCTTTTTTCACTATATTTATACATACTATAAAGTGCGTATAAATGCTATAGTTCATATACAGGGCTACAGAAATGAATTCCTAAAGGTTACTGAGTATGAGCATAAATTGCTTAACGGTGGGTTTTAAAGGAGTTATGCATTTTTACGCTGAACTGAATTTAGTTTACTAAGAAATATTTGTAGAATATAGATAAAATGATATACAGGGCCACGCAAAGAGTTGGATACATGGCCGTCTATGGGTGATAATTTCTGGAAATGTAATTTCTGTAGTTTTAAGAGTGTTTTAGTTTGAATTAAATTTTAGTTACATAGCAGCATGTAATAAAAGGTACTAGGTAAACTACAGGGCTGTACAAAAGTATTTAATTATGTTTCCAATCTATTAGTATAAATTTCTGAAAGATGAATTTCAGCCTGTTATGCATTTTCTTGCTAATCTAAATTTTCCCATTATATAGTATATATCAACCTACAGATCAAATACAGGGTTGTTCAAAAGAATTGTAATACATATTTGGTTATGGACGGTAACTACTGAAATCAGTTCTTCAAATGTTTTATGCGTTTTATAAAATGTTTACTTAGTTATCTTATTTATCTTATATCCCTAAATCACGAAGTTTTGTTAAAGCAATCAGGAAGTGTTGGAAAGTGTTTCATATCTATGCTTAAAGCATGATTTTTCTTTCTTGTTTATTCTTTAAACAGCTTGAAAAGAATAAAAAAATACTCAATAATGTAAAAGTACTATATAAGTATAAAAATATAAAATGAAAACGTGCACTGTAGGCCTACTCGTAGAAGCCTTCTTTAAAAAAATGTCGAATATTAGTTTGTTTGCCAGTCACGATAAAATTCTTTTCTAAAGTACAAAAAGTATTTAATTTAAATGATAAAAATTTATTTTTCCTTTCAACAGTTCGATTTCGCAAAATATCTACAGAAATGCTTTTTTTTTAATCCGCCATCGTCAACGTGGTGACTGAGTTATTTATATTTTCGCGATTTTGAACCTTTTGTAATGGGTTGTTATGCAACTCCTAATTCTAAAGTTTCATTGGATTATTATAAACATCAAGAGTGATTAAGAATAATCGTATTTGAGGCTTAAAAACAACTTGTTTCATAATCATCTTGTAAACGACTTTACATCAATAACCGTACCCTAAATGTCTAATAAAAATGTGCATTCATTCGTGCTTAGCAATCTACATTTTGCGCGTTACAAAAATGCTTAAAAATAGGCTTGAACATATAATTTCACAATTAAGAAAATGCGTATTTCAAAGAAGTTCACTATTTAAGATATGACTTATTTCTTAGGATCTTTGATAGAAAAAACACAAATAAACATACTTTTTGCATTTCGTCATCTTGAAAAATTGAAAATCTATGAACTCTGGAAAAAAGCCTTCATTTAAGTAAATATGTATCTTTTGCTGTCATCTTTCTGTAACAGATAAAGATATATATATATAAGACCCTATATATATAAAATCCTAATGAAACGAATTTATGAAACGAATATATGAAACGCCTGAAATGTATCGATTCTTTGAATCGACTGATTAAACATCTGATTTTGTTTCACGGCGATTTCTCCTAAAATATGGAATACTTTGCGATGAAATTAACACCAAAAATCCGTGTTGATCCACAGATCTCAAAACTGGTAGTAGAATTTTTAAATTCGAATTAGTTTTCGAAATATTAATTTTTTTCTAATTTTAAATTCATTTTTTCTAATGATGGCAACTCAAATTTTAATCATAACAGAATTTTTTTTTTCATAATTCAGAAAAGGTTACTATTTTAAATTAATTTGGCTACAGTTTGGCCTCCTTTAAATCTATGCTAAGAACAATGCTTTTTTTGTATTTCGTTATCATTAAAAAAAAAATATTTATATATATATATATATTAGACACAGATGTCATATACGCACCGGGGTACCTAATTGGCGCACAAATGGCATTATTTTGATACACGTGGTAACCCGGCTATTGTTGTTTATTTAATAATAAATGTATATTTACTTTTATTTCTTCCCTAAATACATATAAATTATTTTGTTCTATAGTAATTAATTATTTTTTTGCTATTTCCTTTTGAAAATAATAGAAAATAATTAAAAAATACGGTACAATGTAGTAGTTATTCCGTCACCCAATTTCGCAAATTATATAAATTGCCAAACCACTCGCCAAATTGTACAGATTGACAAAATTTTTATTTTAAATAACGAAAGAACAAATAAATTACTATAACATTAATAAATATCATATATATTAAACGAGCAAGCGATTTCCCCGATTACGGATAATATCGTAAACTACTGGATCGATTTTCATGAAACTTGCATCCTATACTAAATCGAGCACGAGAAAAAGATCTAGCTAGGTCCCGAATTCAAGAAAATTCGTTTTTACAGGGTAAAACAAGATTTTAGCTGAAACTTTTGCTTGCTATAAATCGAATAATTCTCATGCAATTTACACGAAACGTTTTTTCTATACTAATTCGAGCACGATAAGCACACCTAGCTAGGTTTCGAATTCGAGAAAATTCTTTTTTATCGATTAAAACAAACTCAGCACTGAAAATATTGCTATAATATCGAAAACGGCTCTAACGATTTTCACAAAACTTGACGCATATACTAAACCGAGCACGAGAAAAAGATCTAGCTAGGTCCCGAATTCAAGAAAATTCGTTTTTACAGGGTAAAACAAGATTTTAGCCGAAATTTCTGCTTGCTATAAATCGAAACATTCTCATGCAATTTACATGAAACGTGTTTTCTATCCTAATTCGAGCACGAGAAACACATCTAGATAGGTTTCGAATTCGAGAAAATTCGTTTTTATCGATTAAAACAAACTCAGCACTGAAAATATTGCTATATATCGAAAACGGCTCTAACGATTTTCATAAAATTTGACGCCTATTCTAATTCGAGCTCAAGAAATCGATTTAGCTAAGTCGTTAATTCGAGAAAAATCGTTTTCTGTGGTTAAAATAAGCTCATTACTCAAAAAAGTGGTATTAATCGAAAAACATTCTGACGATTTTTATGAAATATACTTTATTCTAATATGAGAAAACCTTCCAACTAAGTCTCGACTTAGGTAGAAAAAAAATGTAATTTTAAGCATTTTTTTTATATTTAATCATCCGTAATCGGAATCCTCGCCAACACAATGAAAGGTAATCTCGAAAGTGGCACTAAAATATTGCCTTCTACACTTAATCGAGCACTAGATAACGGCTTATGTAGATCAAAAATACGGTAAAATTTGTTTCAACTGGCTAGAACAAAAAAAAATTGATTGATTATAATTATTGATTATGACTATATTTCGTGAATTTAAATATTTTCATAAACATTAGTAATATTTCTTGATAAATAACTGTGCTTATACTTTTGCTAAGTTTAAAACAACTGCCACATTGTTACAAACATCTGTATAGTTTGTTGCCATGGCGATATACCCTGGCTCAAAATTAGCAACAATTTTAAACGCAAGATCATTTTTCTGTGTCAATCTTTCCACATAGCTCATTTTTTTCGCCAAACACTGACTTAGACAACGTATCTTGTTAATAATCATTTAATTTGTAAAACATGGAATATAGCACTCAGGATATGCTTATAAAAATAGATTATTTTCATATATGACAATCCAAATTTCCGGCTATATGCAAAGTTTTCTTTTCTTTTCCTTTTTTTACTTTAAAATATATTATTTACGTACTCGAATAAATGCTTCGGAATAAAATCTTTAAATTTTATATTTCTTCCCCCCCCTCCACTGAATAAATGACACTATATTTAAAAGAAAACAAGTAATTTTTCTATTTAAAAGTGAAATATCTCAACTTTTGCCCATCTATGACATCATTTTCTTTGACTTTTAGTTTCTGACCGTGCTAAGACTAGGAGCCGTAAATACAAACGTTAACTCCATGACTTATTGATATTCTACTAATATTTAGTAACTATCACTTTTCTATATTTCTGAAAAAAGTAAATATTTCTAATACTGTGAAATTAGAACTAAAGTATTCATTTTTCTTTAAATTTAGTTAGTATAATTGCAAATTCATTATGTCTGCAGGACGGCCTAAAAAAAACAAAAAAAACCCCGAGAATTCAACTTTAACGAAAGAATGCCGAGTCTGATTAGAAATACTGAATTGAAAATGATATTTCAACGTCTAGACCAATGCGTGCTGCTAAAGAAAGAAGCCGAGAAAAGATCGCAGATATGATGTATTGTGTTAATGAATCTGGAACCCAAAAATTAGATCAATTGTGTACATTAAAAAGACGGTAAAGTGTTGGCAAAACAAACGAAAGCCGCATTCAACCCACACGTTAAATGCAGTATTGTTCCATTCAGCACATAGCCAATGAAATAAATAAGTGACAAAATCAAGATTTAGAAGAACAAAGACGCCGTAACATAAGACGCCTGCAAATTTTAGTAAAGAAACGAATACGAACATGGAAGTGCGTAGTTAACAAAGAAGCAACATACCAAAAATTGGGTTCTTTTAACATTGAATGTATTCATTGCAAAGCAATTCATTTTCCAGAAGAACGTGTATCTAATCAAATTTACCAGGACTCATTTGGCGACTGCTACTTAAATGGACGAATTAAGCTTGACTTCCCCATTTTTCCAAATGAATTGGTGCGTCTCTTTTTAAAATGCCATCCATTTGCTGAAATCCCCCCCCCCCCAAAAAAAAAAACTCGCAATTTAAATTCATGTTTTGCTTTGGCTTCATTTAAGGCACATGATGATCGAACAATTAACAGCGATGGTATTTACAGCTTTGTCGCCGGAGGAGAAGTTTATCATAAGATGAATATGGCAGTTCATCCAACACAAAACAGTGAAGGTGAATTCGAACGGCCGCAATATGTGTATAATATAATAATAGGATGTACTTTTTAAGTTCAGAAGATGCTGTAAACGAAAGACTCGAATATCCTCTCAACCATGGAATCAGACGAAATTTAATAGAACTTTTAGAGAATGTTATTCGGTCTCAATATATGTTTGCACAATTATTTATGATGATGCGAGAAGTTGAAGAAGAAGTGAATCGACATGCTAAAGCAGAAGGAATAAAGGCTCCATATGTCAAACTTCTGTTTACAATGCAAGAAAATGCTGATTACAGAAGATTTAATGTCCCTATGACCAATGATGTATGTGCCGTGCCTACGCTCAACGCCGATCAAAGCTTTCCAGATAACGAAATAGGTATACATCAACATGGAAAAAATTTTCAATTTCCGTAATATTGATAACCGGATAGAATCATTCACGTATCCACTATTTTACCCCAAAAGAACAATTGGCTATTCTGTGGATCTACAATTGCAAACACCTTATACAAGCCGTTAGCACGTTAATCGACTAGAATTAGCCCAATATAGAATTGATTTTCGACTTGAACTTACTAAATACCTTCCTCCAGAATCAGCTATTATAGGTGCATATTTTTGCCAAATACACTTCAACGCTTTGCATTTTGGTGGTCGGATTTTCCAACAATACCTCGTTGATACATACATCAGGGTAGAGCACGACCGCATCCAATGGATCAAGGCTAATCAAAAAAAAAATTTCTTGCTGACCAATATTCTAGGCTTACCCATATTATTAAGGTACTCGCTGAAAAGAAAAATCCCGTTTTTGGTGAAAAGATAATACTATCCTGGTCCGGACATTTTTCGCCCAGTTGGAAATTCACATCTAATACTACCATCTTCATTCATTGGATAGACGCGATACTATGTTGAACAGTTCGAAGATGCGATAGCCATTGTTTACAGATATGGATCGCCATATTTCTTTTCACTGTGACATCAAACCCTGAATGGCCAGAAATTAAAGAGGCATCAAGAGTTGTCTTGGAAAATGGAATAATACATGAGCAACCTGCTCAAGATAGACCTGATATCGTCGCTAGAGTTTGTAAAATTAAATTCGATGACATTATTGAAGAATTGGACAAAAAACAAGTATTTGAAAAAGTTTCCGCTTACGTTTATACGATACAATTCCAGAAACGTGGCCTCCCATATATGCATCTGCTGCTGATTATGACTCCTGAAGATAGAATCCGTAACCCAGAGGAACTTGATGACCTGATTTCAGCGGAAATTCCCATTAATAATGATCCTCAATTACGAAATCTGGTGCTAAAATGGATGATTCACAATCCGTGTGGGAAAATAAACCCAAATGCACCGTGTACGATTAATAAAAATGGGTGCATGAAATGTCGCTTCAACTACCCTAAAATGTTTCACGAAATCATTTCTTTAGCGGACGATGAAAAACCAAGTTATAGATGTAGATATAATCCACAGATGGATCAACAGAGTTTAGAATTTTCGCACGAGCATGTGGTTTATCGAAAACATATAAATGATTGCAAAATAACACGAGATAACCGTCACGTAACTCCATACAATGCTTATCTGTTGAAGAGATACATGTGTCATATAAACGTTAAATATGTAGGAAATATTCGTACTGTAAAATATCTCTACAAATATATCTACAAAGGGCGTTATTGTGCAACAATAAAGATCGTTGAAAAGTTGAAAACCAAAGAAAACTTATGTACAATGAAGTAGACACCTATATTGAAGTTCGATATATCACTCCACCAGAAGCATGTTGACGATTATTTGGCAACGAGATTCAAAAGAAAAGCCATTCTGTTCAACACTTATATATCCATTTACCAGGTCAATTTCGAATTGCAAACATTGATCTAGCAGAAGAAGATTTAGCAGATACGGGTCAGGAAGGTTCAACATTAGAGGAATATTTCCGGCATAATCGAGGCCTAAAACAAACAGAAGAAAATAATCTTCTCAACGGAAATTCTCAAGACGTTATATATCACTACTATTGGCAAATTCATGAATACTTTAAATGGGATGGAAAATCCACCGAATGGATTAGAGAAGTCGCCGTTACGCGTTATTGGTCGAATACAAAACGTAAATTTTATCTCCCAGCCAGACCTCTACCACTTACAACTGTTGCTGTACCATGTTAAGAATGCAAAAAACTTCTAAGATATGCTAACAGTTGATGGGATTACATATGCATCATATGAACAAGTTTGTTTAGTTCGTGGACTAACTTACGATGACCAACAATGGATTGAAAGTCTGCGATAATCTGCTATGTCGAAGATGCCTAAAGTCATGAGAACGCTGTTTAAACAGATTCTCATTTTTGGATCTCCTGAAAATCCAAGACACCTATGCGAATTGTTTAAGACAGATTTGGCTGATTGATGGATACGAGAACGTGCTAAATGAAGAAACTATGAACACCAATGAGTCTATTTCTATTGGAGAACATATGTATCAACTTCTTAAAGGGAGACAAATTGAAATTGTTGATACCATCTTACATTCAGTAATCGATTCAAACCCTCGATCAAAATGTTTCTTTATTGATGGACCTGGAGGCACTGGAAAGACTTCTGTATACAAAACTCTTTATTACATCCTTTCAGGACAAAAGCATAAAGTAAAGTGCATGGCATTCACCGGGATTGCTTCTATTCTGCTACCCGATGGAAGTACTTCACACAAGATTTTTGGACTTAAAGTTCCATTGACATCGGATTCAATTTCCAACATCAAACCTAGATCCCCTAAAGCAGTCGAACTCACCACAGTTGATGAATTTTTGATGGATGAAGCTCCTATGCTGCCAAAATACGGACTTCACAACATAGATCAATTGCTGCGCTCTATTGGAAATCCAATTTTGCCATTTGGTGGAAAGATTATGGTCCTAGAAGGGGACTTCCGTCAATGGCTACCCGTCCAACTACGAGCAAACAGAAGTGAAATGTTGTATTTATCAATCAAAAAAAGTGAGCTGTGGCACCACTTCAATTCAATTTCAGTAACAGATAATATGCACGTTGATCCGGAACAAAGAAAATTTGCTAAATATCTTTTGAAACTTGGAAATAGGGAGCTACCTGAGAAGTCGATGTGTGAAATTGAACTACCCGTAGATATACTTTCAAATGGTCATCTCATTGATGAAGTCTTTGAAAACTGCTTAAAGAAAGGAAGTTATGAAGAAATGAAGGATCGAGCTATCCTTGCACCATTAAATAAAGATGTCAGCAAGATTAACGCCGAAATTATTGGAAAGCTTCCTGGAGAGTGTAAAATCTACCACAGCTACGATTCCGTCAAAGATCAAACTCAAGATGCAGTCCAGTTTACGACGGAATTTTTCAATTCCATCGAAATAGCTGATTTGCCACCTCATGAGTTAAAGCTTAAAAATAACCAATAATCATACTATTGCGCAATTTAGATGTTTCAGAAGGCCTTTGCAATGGAACAAGTCTAATTGTTAAAGATCTTTTCAATAACATAATCAAAGCAAAAATAATCGCGGAAGAATATTCAGGTATCGAAGTACATATTCCGCGAATAACTCTCGAGCAGAGGTCAACTTGGATGCGCGATGCAAAGGCATCAATTTCCTGTGAGGCCAGCATTTGCAAATAACTATACATTAAGCTCAAGGTCAGACCTTCGAATTTGTTGGCACCGATTTACAGACACCTGTTTTTTACGCATGGAAGGCTTTTCGTTGCTTTTTCCAGGGTTCAGAGGCAAAACAACTTAAAGGTACTTCTACCAACAGAAAATCCTCATCACACTCATAATTTTGTACGGAAAGAAGTATTGAATACACCAACAACCAATCAATTTAGTATTTAAAAGACTGCTGAAATATGTAACAAAATGGTTTACTAGAAAGTACTAAGAAAGGGGTATAGATTTGTAAATAAATAAAAAGCTCAAAAAACGAATATTTGTATGTGTTATTATTATTTTTAGAAAGTAGAAATGACATGTTCATGTAGAAATAAATACGCTTAAATAATAAATATATAACATCTTTTCAATGCAATATGATCGCAGAATAAACTAGTCGGATGTACCAATCCCAAAACTTTCTTCTATCTCATGCATGTTAATACTTCAAAATGCGCTATCACACTGCCAAAATTAAATGGCAATCTATGCATCTCATGAGGATTCTAACGATATGAAATTCCGTGCATTAGTTCTTGAGATATGACTATCGCTGAAATCGTCTAAATTCAACAAAATGCTGCCTATCAGCGCCACCTATTGGGTGATTTATACCAAATCCTAATCAGCAACAATTTATGTCAACGTCTGACTGAATCTGAAGTTTGGAGAAAATCCGTAGATTAGTTTTTGCGATAGAGCAATAGCGAAAATCGTGAAAATTCCTGCATAGCAGCGCCACCTATTGGGTGATTAACACCAAAACATAATTAACAAAAACTTGTGTCAACATACAACTAAATCTGAAGTTAGATGAAAATTCGTCCATTAGTTCTATTGATAGAGCTATTGAGGCAATCGTGAAAAAGGCAGCAGAGAAGCGCCACCTGTTGGGCGATTTACATCAACACCTAATCCGTAGCAAGTCATATCAAGGGCTAACAGAATCTGAAGTTTTAAGAAAATCCGAGCGTTAGTTCTTAAGATAGAGCTATTGGGGAAATCGTGTAAATCCTACAAAATTCATCATAACAGCGCTACCTGTTGGGCGATTTACACCAAAACGAACCATCATCAATTCACATCAAGGACTAACAAAATCTGAAGTTTGATCAAAATCCGTGCATTAGTTCTTGAGATAGAGCTATTGCGAAAATCGTGAAAAATGCAGCATTGCAGCGCCACCTGTTGAGCGATTTACACCAAAAACTAATCAGCATCAATTTGTATTAGGGACTAACAGAATATCAATTTTTATTAAATTCCGTGCATTAGTTCTTGAGATAGAGCGCCCACAAAATTTGTGTCACATACACACAGACAGACAGACAGACTCACAGAGTCACAGACAGACATTTTGTAAAAACATGTTTTTTGGAATCTCTGACCCCTAAAACGTGTAAATCCGTCGAAAACCGGAATTCGAAAATCTTCATGAATCCAATACTTTCTTCTTGTAAAGTTCTGCGAAAGTAAAAAATCACCGAGTGATGCTCGGTGTACCAGGTACTAAAAATAAAACGTTGAAATAAAAATCACTTGATGACGTAAACACGTGTAACTTGCTATAAGTCAAGTGAATGTGACATTTACGACCAACCATTATTGACATTTAATCTTATGGTTCGCGATAGATTTTTTGTCGACGGGATAATTAAGTAGTACCAAAAATACATATGTAACTGGTATTCGAAAAGGAGGTTTTCGCCAAATTTTCGTAAAAAAAAAAAAAAAAAAAAAAAAAAAAATCATGCCAAACATGCCGTATATTACATCTGGCGAAATATTAAATTATGTAACAAATCATGACATTTAATTTCAACTTCAAATCAATGTTTTAATTTACTACTCGAACAATAACAAAAATGCTAACTGGCGAGTTGAAAAAAAGATATTGGCGAGATTTGCACCCGCCTTTTTTTTCTTTTGGCACCGATGTCATATACGGCTCCATATTGGCGCGATTTTTTTCTGACGCCAATGTCATATACGCAACGGGTACTTAACTGGCGCCAAAGTATCGTTATTTTGCTTGATATGGTAAGCCGGATGTTGTTGCTTATGCTGTTGATGCGTTCCCCAAATTGGCGTTGGAAAAAAATCGCGCCAATATGGGGTATATGACATTTGTTCCAAACCTTCATATGAAAGGCGAAGGGATAAGACCGTATTTGTTTATGGCATTTGATGACTTGAACTATTATAATATAGATGAAATGATGGGTATAGAATAATATTTTGCGACTTATCACCTGTGCGTGGATAACATTAAAGTATCGAAATGGCACCTAGAGTATAAAAAGCAAAGTGTTCCGCCCGGAACTGTTGATGATAGTCACATGATTTAGGGGCACAGATGTCATATTTGCCCCATATTGGCGCGATTTTTTTCCGACGCCAATGTCATATACGCAATGCATACTTAACCGGCGCCAAAGTGTCGTTATTTTGCTTGATATGGTAACCGGGATGTTGTTGTTTATGCTGTTGATGCTTTCGCCAAATCGGCGTTGGGAAAAAAATCGCGCCAATATGGGGCGAATATGACATCTGTGCCGATTTAGGCTATTGTTATAGAGATTGTTTTAAAATATCGGTTGACAAAGACTCTGAATACTTAATTCATTTTATTTTAGCTTCTTTTCAAAAATTTTAATTGATCCTCTTCAATCAAAAACGAAAACAACCATTGGATGTCTTAACAGCAACTGATTCTCCGTTAAATTTTTGCAATCAAAGGGAATTGAATGGAAACCCGTTTACTGGAGATCTGCACAGCTTTTTCAATATAATTTAATCTTCTCTAATATTTTTAAAACCCATTAGATTTTTAGATTCTGCGGTGTCTGAACGGGGGTTGGCGAGCGTAGCTTGCAGGGGGCAGAGCCCCCTAGTTTATAGATATTTATTTCATACAATTGTAATGTTATAAAGAAGAAGAATATTATACGAATTTATTAACATTTGAAGCGTCCCCAAAAATGGGAAGCTAGATAAAAATGGGTTAAAAAATGTTTTTCTAACCATATTTAAACAAAGAATATAAACATAATGGTACGATTCGTTCGTCTATTTATCGTTTTAAGTATGTCGTTTTATGCACAGTTTGTTAAGGTACACAATACCATTTTATGTTTTAAAATAGTGTAGGTACCGTGTGTAAAGGAGTTTACTACACAGTGAGACGAAAAATATTATTATTTAACTTAGGACGACTATTTTTATTCTTTTGAAAAAAATTTTGGTACATCTTAAATAACACCAATACGCTACACATTAATGTATAAATGGTTTTAAAATAGTTGTTTATAGAAACATAGAAGCCTGATAACAGAGATTGTCTCACCGTGTAATACCACAAGTTGTACACAGTGAGACAATGTATGTATTTTCATGAAACATACGTTTTTACACTCTATCCGTAATTTTTTTCAGTGTAATAATGTCTTAACTACTGCCTGAAATCGTGTTTATCACCTGGAGTTTACTCTGACATTTTAGGGGTTGAGTAGTTTTGATCGAGCAATAGTAAAAATGCAAAGAAAATTTCTATAGTTACAGGTACACATATTATTAACAATACAACCACATTTTGAGCTTAACTTAGCACGTACGGTGGATTGTGGTAATTAAACTATAGTTATCCCTCTTAACCCCTTAATTCTCGCTCCCGTCAATATCACGCGCTGAGGTGTCGTTCGTTATTACTCGTGCCCGTCATATTTCCTGGCTGGAGATTTATTGCTGGAAAAAACTTCTGAAACCAGAAAAATTTAACTGGCATTTCCGTGTGAAGTCTTTGAATATGAGCGTTTGGGTTTGGTTTCTGGCGCTGGTTCTGATGTTGGACTTTGTATAGCATGTTTCGAAATATATCACACTGAAAAAAAAAATATTAATAATCAAAATTTAATGTATATTATATTATTTCAAATATTATTTGTAAAAGTTTGTTTGATGATGATAAATAAAGATCTAAGATGTGAAAAATAAAGGTCTTATTCGCATTAATTTGCATGGTGTAAAACAAACCTTAAAACACAGAATTCTCGCATGATGGCTTTTCGCAAATGTGGATTTGTTCTATAACATCTTTTCTTTTAACTAATAAAACTTATAAAAAAAAACTAATTGCATATTTTATATATAAAACTTATAATTATTCAATTTCTGTAATAAAAAATAGGTACTGTTTGATGGTTTTTCCAAATATTAAGCGACCGTTAAGGGGTTAAATAAAGGCTTAAGAGTATTCCTAACAATGGAAGTGCGTAGCTCAATGTACATCCAAATTTCCGAAAGAAATCGGAAACTGGTGGTATCCTGATAGTTGCTTTGTTATCATAAATTGTAGTTCTGGCAGTAGCATTAAAGTGTCTGATTCAATAACAGACACCATATCATGAACATGTTGCACGAAGCCTGCCGCTTTCACAATCTTCGAAGATAAATGAATTCAAAATCACCATCTTCATCATCACAGGATAAGATTTTTTCTACAAAGAACACACTATTTAGAAATCACACAAGAACATAATCACGAACGGCAGGCTTCCGTTCTAGTTCCTGAAACCTAAATGATTCATCGCCGTCAGAAAAATCGTCTAGAACCATCTAGAACCATCGTCTAGAACCATCCACAGTGAGACTCGTCTCACTGTGTACCACGGCTGTGTGTCTCACTGTGTACTTTCGCTACGTTGTAACAAAATTGATGCCATATCTGTTTCATCACCAATTTCATCGATTTGAATGCTTGTGTCGTTTTGTCGACATAGTCTATCATTAGATATAGCTAGGTTTGGTTAAGTAAATGTATGCGATATTGAAGGAATTAATCTCTGAAATGGACGTTTATGTAACTTTAACACCTGTAAAATAAAGAATTACTTACTAGTTTGTTGGACGAGTAACCGGAGTGCTGAAACTACATCCACATGTTGCATAAGATGAGGGGGTTATGTGTGAGTGCCAGCTAGGAGAAAAAGGTATAAATATAAGACAGAATGGCTGCTATCTCACTGTGTACCATGTCTCACTCTGTACTACTCTCCGCTATATTTCCAAAATGAAGACAGGAAACTTTAAATACAATATAGTCTATTGAACGTCAAAAGCAGCAATTGAAATCAAGCACTGTTGTTAATTTACAGAATACTTTTATTCAGAAATTACGAAAGTAATTTTCGTTTTGTTTAAAAACGAAATGTCTGCCATTAAACAAGAAAGAAATTCATATTCAAAATTTTTTAATACAAGAAATCCAATAAATTGACAACACTGGAATTAAGGTGTATGCGGATAGTTATAAATTTATACAAATACGTATTTGGCCTTAAATTCTCATGATATTTACAATTTCTTTACGGTTACAAAAAAAAGAAGAAAAATACCAACTTCGAAATTTTTGAATTATAGTTATTCACATTTAACTTATACAATTAATTAATATTTAAATTTTGAGTCTAAAAAAATTAGCAATACGCCTTGTGCGATGGAGTATAAATGCACATGCGCGCAACCTTCCAATCGGTGACAATTTTTTTCCCACCACAGGCATTTGAAACAAATTTTATAGTCAAATTATACCAAAGGCAGTAAATTTTCTGGAGCTTATAGAAGCATTTATTTTAAAAAGTTGATTTTTAACTAAATGGCGGTCATTTGACCAAAAAAGACCTTTTTTTTACTTTTGCGAGTTTGAAAAAACAATTAATCAGCAAAGAAAATATACTTTTCTTTGTTGTAGACCCCAACAAAAACCATTACCTTTCTTTCAAATAAAAAATGAAAAAAACCGGTAGAATAATTTTCTAGGAAAGTGTTGCCCAGTTTAAAAAGCATAGTTTCGCGAAAACAATTTTAAAGTTTTACAATAGAGTTACGTTCAACAAGTGATGTCACTTGCAATCAATATAAAAATGTAAGGAATTGAAATATCACGAAACCGTTTTAGGACAATAATCTAAAAACTTAAGTTATGTAAAAAAATACGAAAAAAAAAACCCCAGAAATTTTGAACTACATCCCCTTAATTTCAATTTAAAAAGAAAATTGCGTTTCCTATTTCTGAAAAATGCAGTACCATGAACGAATGGCGCGACTGAGCTGAAATTTTCAGTAAATGCAAAGTACAGTGCGTAATACAAATGATTCAAATTTCAGAGTCACCACGCATGCGTGGGCTGGACAGCGCCCTCTAGACTGCTGCTGAAACCGTATAAATAGAGTTCTGTAGCAGAACATTGAAAATACTCTACATCTGCTAGTGGGTTAACGTTATATGAGACGTAACTATGCCTCTTTGAGGAAAGAGTGCGACATTTCAACAACTGATGGAGTTTGAGCGGGGAAGAATCAGCAGCCTTCGTGAAGGAGGATTTTACTATCGTGCAATAGCAGCTTGTGTGCTGCGTAACAGGAGCGCAGTAATGCGAGTTTGGAAGCAGTAACACGTCGAGAATCGGACAACTCGGAAATCTGGCAGTAAACCCCGAAACGTGACGTCAACGAACAATGATAGACAACCAGGTCAGCATGGCTTTGACGGACCGTACAGTTTCATATATATAGTTGGCAGCACATTGGTTAACTGCCACAAGTGTATCAATGTCTCCATCGTCCATTCGACGACATCTGCTGCACCGTGGACTGCGTGCAACAACTCATTTATACAGCATCCTCTTAGCGCAAAACCACCGACGCCTGCGGCTGCAATGAACGCGTGAACACTCGTGAGACTGGCGTGCATATTGGAAACACGTGTTTTTTTCAGTTGAATCACGCTTTCATTTGTGGTACAATTGTGACTGCATTCGTGTTAGACGATATGCCAGTGAAAACTACCTTCCTGAGTGCATTATCGAACGTCATAATGGAGAAACACACGGAGTAATGGTCTAAGGTTCGATTGCATATCATGGACGCTTGCAACTGCTAAGAATTGTGCGTAATATGAACAGCAGCAGATACATCACTGAAGTGTTGGGGCCCGAAGTCGTTCCTTTCCTTCAAGGTATTCCTGGAGCTATCTTTCAGTAGGATAATATCAACCCACATGTTGCAAGGGATGTTAAAGATTTCTTATCAACACAACACATACAGGTTCTTCCATGGCCTGCGTATTCTCCGGATAGGTTGCCTATTGAACATGTGTGGGATTTCATTGGTCGGCGATCGCTCGTGATCCTCTTCCTTGAGCTTTTACAGATGAACTTTGGGCACGCATACAACCAATATGGAATGCTCATCCCCAGGCAGACATTCAAAATCTGTTTGACTCTATGTCACGTCGTATAGAATCGCTTATTGCAGCGCGTGGTGGCTACACCAAATACTGATTTCGGATGCTTAACATTATTTTTTTGCTTTGACAAAGGTAATCATTTTTTTGTACCGATACCAGTCGTTTGTGCATTAAATTTCATTTAATTCTGATGATTCCTTCATGCTGTTGCAATTTTTACAAACACAAGTTTATTTCCTTTACATTACTTTCAAATTTCGAATAATTAAAGTATTTTGTCTGAAATTTATAAACTTATTTCTTAAGTGGAATAAAATACATAAAAAATATTTTTCATCACTGCTTAAAAATATTTTTGCTTTAAGAATCATCCCAATACACTTTTCCGTAACATTGCACAAACTAAATGCTTAATCAATATTACTCCATTGCAATCCAAAATCAGCGTTCGAATCCTCTGAGGCTAATGCTTTTTTGCAAACTTGTGCAAATGTTGATTTTGTAATTTCTGTGTTTATCGACAATCTTATTTTTCCGATTCTGAGTTAACTGCATTTTTTTTCTGCTGAGGTTTTATGAGTTTTTATTTCTTCTTTATCTGATTTTGTTCAGATGATGGAAAAGAAAAAGATTCTATCCTTTTTTTTTCTTTTTTTTTTTTTTCGTCTCGCTGCTAGTTAGTTTTATTGCCTTTGAAGAACTTCTATGATTTTCAATAGAAAGAAATCAATTATTTTCTTGTGAAATTTTCATAAGCTACTTAATTTAGATTAAGAAATATTTGCAAGTAATAAGGTTGCTTTATATCTTCTAAGTAAATATGCGATGCTCATAATTGGTAGTACTATTCTTACGTCCAAACATTTAACGCTTTTTCAGGAATTTTATTAAAAATAGATGACGGATTATTATTTATAAACGTGCATTTACACTATATATTTATACACTAGCGGATTCGAACGGCGTACCCTAGTTCCGAGGTACTGTCCTAAAATATACCTAAAGTGACTGCTGAATGAATTCATATACACGAGAATCTTTCTAAACGTTCCTAATACTCGGTCCCGCACTGTCTTTGGCAACGTACGCTTTCGATTTTGTATATTTCATTTTCAAATGAGAATCTATGCAGAAAAACTTACGGTTGGGGGCTCCCACAGCCCCTCGGTAGCGCACATCGGACGTGCTATGCACTCTCCCGTCTGCTTTTTTTTTTTTTTTTTATAGTATTTTAAAACGAAACATCCATCTCTATTCTCTATCTTGAACGCAAAACACCATTTTTCATTCCTTTCCAAAAACATGAAAAGAGTTAAACCTTTTCAAAGAAATGTTGTTCACAAACAAAATTATCCTTTCAGTTATATGTATTGCTAACGTTTCAAAATAAACAAAATTTTAATTGACCGCAGAATCCATTATGTATTTTTAATTATTATCTATGTTTACTCAAAGCTTACAAAGCGATAAAATAACCATTTTGTGTGTTTATAATAGGAGAACTGCATTTACAGATTAGTGACCAAAGATGTCTGACATTCTTCCCCTAATTTTCTAATAACTTGGAAACGAAACCGAGATTTTAAGCAAATTCTTCTCATTCGTATAGTTTTACCTAAAAAAGAATAACGTCCATCTCTATTCTCTATCCATGTTTATTCAAAGTTTACAAAGGTACAAAATAACCATTTTGTGTGTTTATACCAGAAGAACTGCATTTATAGATTGGCGTAATGAAATGCATAAAAGGAATTAAGGAATATTGAGGAATTATCGGTGGTTGGTTTCAATTTCTGCTTTCATTTGAAGTCAGTCTGAAGTTTTAATGAACATGTTTATTAAATGCTCTAATCAATTAAAAAATTATAAATTCATGCATTTTAATTGAATGTAGAAAATTATGTTTTGTTATTTTTGAAATAGATTTTCTACCTAAAATCGTTATTTAAAATTTTAAGACATAAAATTATAAATAAGTGATTTTACTTAAAATTTTGCAAAAAGGAACTTTTTTATAAATTTAATGATTCTGTACTCGAATTTTGCTGCATTTTGAGAGGGGTTAGTAGGGGTTAAAAATTATTGATTTTCACATTTATGTAACACAAATTGCAAATATATTGGCAGATATTGAACATTCATATATCCTAGATTATACAGTATTTAAAGGAATGAAAATTAAAGTAACCAATAAAACTCTATTAATTTAAAATGCATTTGTAATATAAGTGTAATACAAAGTAAAAATATTTAGAATTAACATTGTAGTCTGTACACTTAATTTTTTTTACAAAAATATATTGTATTTAAAGACAAATTTTTTGGAAATATTGAATATAGGATTCTGGACATATTTCTACGTCATATGTTGACTAAAAAACAATGATTCATGAAAATTTTCCATTTCCGTCTTTTAGCGGATATACGTTTTGGGATATCCTAAACAGAATATGATTATTATTGGACCATTATTCATTTATTTGGCACACAATGTTTGTGCTTGCTATAATTCCAAAGTAATGCACAGAATTCCATAAAATTTCATATTTAGATAGATGTAGATTGGTATAAGTTGCCGATTAAATTTTGAATAAATCCCTATTATGTATTTTTCATGCTCTTGATATGTAATTGCACAAAATGTAATATGTGTAATGCTTATTGATAAAAACCGAGACGATTTAATTTTGGCTTTAATCCCTCAACAAGGGGTTGGGCGTTGTTATCGTATGTATGCTATTTCCAATGAGTATTGCAGCTGTAGTTTAATTTTATTCTAGAAAAATGCACCAAATTGTATTTTTATTAATTTAAATTATGTATAATTGTTAAATTGTAGTTTGGAATAACGAACAGGTGTGCTGTTGTGCTATCTTTTTTTCCCTTTTTATTTCCTTTTCTTTTTTTATCCCTGGATCCTCGCGACTACATGTTCAGAGAAATGCATTTTAATTCTTATTCTTAATTGCCAATTTATAACTGAGCTATATATATCAGTACAACTCCATGTTCAGAGAAATGCATTGTAATTCCTAATTGATAATTTATAACTGAGCTATATGAATCAGTACAGCTCCATGATCAGAAAATGCATTGTAATTCCTATTCCTAATTGCCAATTTATAACTGAGCTATGTGTATTAGTACAGCTCCAAGTTCAGAGAAATCCATTGTAATTCCTATTCCTAATTGCTAATTTGTAACCGAACTGTATGTATCAGTACAGCTCCATATTCAGAGAAATGCATTGTAATTCCTATTCCTAATTGCTAATTTATAACTGAGTTATGTGCATCAGTACAGCTCCAAGTTCAGAGAAATGCATTGTAATTCCTATTCCTAATTGCTAATTTGTAATCGAACTATATGTATCAGTACAGCTTCAAGTTCAAAGAAATGCATTGTAATTCCTATTCCTAATTGCTAATTTATAACTGAGTTATGTGTATCAGTACAGTTCCAAGCTCGGAGAAATGAATTGTAATTCCTATTCCTAATTTCTAATTTGTAACCGAGCTTTATGTTTCGCAATATAATTCAGATATAGATTTTTAAAGTTACTCGTTGAAAAATAGAAGCAAAAAATAAAATACAAAGCACGAAAATATGCTTTCAGTTGAAATAGAGTTGTTCACATAAAAAATTAGACAACACTTTATTGAGTTTTATAATTCAAACTTGACTTTTTGTTATGAAAATGCTAAATGGAAACAATATGTACCGGGTGTCACAAAAATGACCGATGATTTTAAAATTCAATAACTTGCAAACGGTGACAAATATTTAAAAAATTCTTGTAGGAGATTATGTATGATGTCAGGAGTTTTTTTACTGTGATGCTTTATTTTAGTTCGAATTTCAGATTGTGCTGAGAGGAGTAGATGCTCAATCCTGATCCGATTTTTAGTACTTTGGGATCCATTCAATACATTTTAATCTCCTTTTTTCTCATGGACAAAGAGAGGGGCTGAAAAATCGAGCCTAGATTTAGCGGTTATTGCTTGCAACTCCATCTATCGATTCTATTTGCAACTAAAACTCAGAATCGCAGCATACAAACTTCTGACATTTTACATAACACTCCTGCAAGAATTTTTTTTAATATCTGTCATCGTTTGTTTGCAAGTTATTGAATTTTAAACCCATTGGTCATATTTGGGACATCCGGTATACCAGATCGTCAAGAATGTAATTTGTAGAAAAAAAGGCAAAATTAGTTGATATTTTAGAAGCATAAAGAATTATTTTATTCAAACTTAAGGAATTATTTGATCGAAACTTCAACGATAATTCAAAGGTACTCTGAAATAGGTCAGACTCAACGGTGACCTTTAGTTCGTCATTATTGACCCTTGATTCTGTGCGACGCACAGTGGAGTATTTCTAAAAAAAAGCTGGACAAAAGTCGAAAAATGAACTTCGTTAAAAACCGCAATACTTTATGTGTTTGTATAGCTTATTAGTCAGTGCTTCCGGTAAACAATATCTTAGGAATGTTCGGTAACATTCCCCGTCGCGTTATCAGTCTGAATACAGCTGTCGTGCATTGCAGATTTCTCTTTTCTCAGCGATGTGGTGAGAAGCGCATTATTTAATTGCAATTATTGTTGCATACAGTAAAGATCTGAATAAAATCCTTTATGGACATAGAAGTGGGAGGTATGTAGCTCAAATTACTGTATTTAGTTTTAGTTGTAAAAGAATATAATTATGAAAATAGCCATATTGTTTTATCTTTAAAAATAAGTGTAATTTTTACTAGTTCTTTTAAATTTTTAGTGATTTATGAATGCTTGTCGCCCTTTGTTGGGCAAAACTTGTTGTTGGAATATAAAATATAGATATTTCTTATTATATTCATAAAATAAAATCTTGCCCCAACTTGCCCCAATTTTTTTTACCGTTTTATAAAAAAAAAAATGGTATCAGAAGATGATGATATTTTGAAAACGAAAAATCTTCATTCTTCTTTTAGAAACTTCAATAACAGCAAAAGATCTTTCAAGAAAGTTCCTGTTTGGCCTTAAACAAGATTGTTCTAATACGAAAACAGATTAAAAATTATGTTTCATGCAAAGTAAAGTTACAAAAATGATGAAATATCCACTAGATTAACAAATATCATGAATACGTCCGCTAAGCCGTTTCAAATCGGATTTTTTTTTTTTTAAAGGGAGGCTGCCAATAGGGCAAAATGGCATTTTCTTAAGATAAATGAACATTGGCTTAACAGTTCCATAAAATTAACTGTAGAATGTACTATCTGTACAATATCAAAAAGGTAGACCAACAAAATATTTCGCCGAACTGTGTGACAGAAGCAATTGACAAAAAACAAGAGGTTTAAGGGAGCAAGTTCCTCTTGATCAATTAACATATGCAGTTAGTACAAATCAACAAGCTGCTTTTAATATTGATGCCTCGACACTCATAAAACTCTACATCAACAAGAAATGCAAAAATACAGAAAAATTATAACTTCAGCAAAAAAAACCTCTATTAAGAAGAATATATCATCAGAAGCCTTATCAATTTTTGTAGAAGCTGATCTAGCAAGAAAGCAAATGGAAATTATTCATAGTGCAAATAAGAATATTTACTAATTATTTTCTGATTAAGAAAGCGAAGAAGGATTGCTATATAAGTGAGGAGTCGATGAATGTGACAGAAACAAGCGCAGAAGTTAACCTACAGATCTTCTTGATCACACTTGACTGTGTAAATATTTAGACGAAGTTATTCTAAATAATACAGAAGAAGAAAACCATAATTTCGAACAAATATCTAAATGGTGTTGCGATGGCTCCCAGCAGATCGCAATTTAAACAGATATTTCAGAATACATCTGATAGGGATACAAATATATTTCAGAGTTTTCTTGTTCCTTTACGTTTAGAGGAACTGTCCAGTGGACCTAGAATTGATGTTAAAAAATTTCAAATTACACCGAAGAAACTGCAAATCTTTATGTCGAATTATGTGGGTAGCACCAATGTGCCCAACAGTACATAAAGCTTTAGCACATAGGGCCACAGTAATTAAACATGCAGTATTGCCTATCGATCAACTTTCGAACGAGGTAGCTGAAGCTAGAAACAAACATTTTCGCCAATATAGGCAAACTTTTTCCCGAAAATTTTCTCGAGAGGAATGTAATAAAAATGTTTTGAACAGACGTTTACTAAATTCTGATCCTTTTATAAGTAGTTCAATGCCAAAGCTTAAGAAAAAAAGGCCTTTTTCTAGCCAAACAACCAAAAACACCATACGGACAACATCCAAAATAAGAGGAAGATGAGGATGAAGACGAAACAGATGAATATGAATATGATTAGAATAGTAAGTTACAGAAAGAACTTGTTATAAATATGTTGAAATAAAAACGGAATATTTAATTAAATATCATAGATATTTATTCTAAACTGATTTAAATAGTAGTTTGCTTATTAGAAAGCAAAGAATTTTGTAAATTCGTAAAAAAATATATCTTTTTTTTTTTTTTAAATCACATATAATGACTCTAAATAGCTTTTTACAACATTTCAACTTGATACAGCTCATAAAATAATTTTGTCCACATTTTTCAGAAAATACTCCTCTGTGCGAAGCGTAGATTATTTGTGAGGTTAAAGTTACCTGTTCGAAATTTGGCGAACCAATTTTATACTGTTTGCTGCGTAGTAACACTAGAGCCAAATATACTATTAATGTTTCGCGCGGTCTGCGATGCCGTAGTTCCACATAAGAACTCAAACTTCATAATAATGGGAATTTCCGACCGTTCCATTTTCAACAAAATTAATTTAAAAAAAGTGTTTAAAAATTTTTAGAGATTACAATGATTTCTTTAAACAGGCGAGATGTGTAACTTTCCATAAAAAAACCCAGGGTTATAAAATATTAAACCAATATCAAATAATAAGCTATTAAAGTTGGCAATATTATTAACTACAAATTTCATCCTTGACGACCTAATATATATATATATATATATATATATATATATATATATATATATATATATATATATATATATATTAGGGGTCCCAAAAATGTCAGATGGATTTTAAAATTCCATAATTTGCAAACGGTGACAGATATTAAACAAATTCTTGCACGGGTGTTGCGTAAGATGCCAGGAGTTTTTATGCTGCGATTCTCAGTTCTAGTCACAAATAGCATCGATAGATGGTGCTGCAAACAATAACCGCTAAATCCAGGCTCGATTTTCAGACCTCTTTGATCTTCTGTGCGAAAAAAGGAGATTAAAATGTATTGAATGGATCCCGAAGTACCAAAAATAGGGTCTGGATTGAGCACATAATGCTATCAGCGCTATCTATTGTTTCAAATTCGAACTAAAATCAGGAATCACAGTATAAAAACTCCTGACATCATACATAACCCTCCTGGAAGAATTTTTTAAATATCTGTCACAGTTTGCAACTTATTGAATTTTAAAATCGATCAGTCATTTTTGGGACACCCGTTACATATATACATGAGGTTTCACACCAGGCCGACAAACTTGCAGGAGGTGTAGAAGGCACAGAGACGACTAGGCATCACATAGCAATGCAGAGTCGGAAATGTAATCGTTTCGAGATATAGGGATTGATAGGGCTGAATCACAGTGATATCCAATTGACATTTAAAGACCATAAGCTTAAAATAAGACATGGCTTTCCTGATAATGAAGTTTCCCGAAGTTTTCTGCCTACGTGCCTTGTTCTTACCATCTACTGTTTTGCACGTTTGAGGTAGTAGGGGCGTTTTGAAATGGAGCATCTTCATTACTACCGCAAACGTCCGAAACACGCCCGGAGTATTTCAAAACATCCGAGATTCCATGTTACGAATGCTTCATTCACACATTGCGAAACATTGGACAACTTCATTATCAGAAAAGTCATGACTTATTTTAAGTTTATGGTCTTTAAATGTCAAATTTTTATCATTATGATTCAGCCCTTAACACCCTCCACCTATCTGTTAGGCTTGCATTTCCGACCCTGCATTGCTATGTGATTCCGAATAGTCTCTGTGGCGATTTTACAAACCATCACGCACAGCAAGATTGTGGCGGTGTCAGATGGTGATTGGTTCATCGACCAAGACATTGTAGGAGGGATTTAATTCGCTTAAACAGCAAAACTTTTCAGGTCTGCCCTTTTTCGTATTTCTGTCCCATTTTTCTTTCCAAAAACAGTGAAAATGAAATGAACAAAGAACGTTTCATATTTAAAAGATTTTTATAAATGTTTGAATTTTATGCACCCCCCCCCCCCTCCCCAGAATCTAATCTAATCTTCAGGTTATTTTTAATTATACTTACTACAATATCATAAAAAGACATAAATTAAATTTGTGACATAAAACTGCTGAACTCCTCCTCCAACAAGTACGTAACCGTCTTTCAGTCAATCATCATTCGATATTGTATTTAATCGCGCTACGCGTGATGGATTGTGAAATCGCGTCTATGTGCCTTCTACACCTTTTGCAAGTTTGTGGGTTTGGTAGTGAAACACTCTGTATGTATACAACTATCACGAATAGAAAACATGTCAAGCATGAGTTTTTTTTCTTATATATTTTCAGATGTTTTGATGATCATTTGTTTTAGTGTTACTTTATGCTCTATGTTGTGCTATCATAATTAGGTGTGATGGTGGTGATCTAGCATCAGGAACGAAGCCAAAAGAGCGTTTAATTAGAGCTGTAAGTTGTTACTACTTATTCACTAGTGATTGGTGAAATGCAAAATAAATTTTTCACACTAAACTCCTAAGAGATGTAGCAATAATTAAGTGAAGATAGGGCCAAATTAGGAGCGTACTTCTCAAAAGAAATAATTCGGAACGTCTTTTGCGAATATTGTTCTATTTTAGAGGCACAGAATTGATGTCTTAAGTAAGGCAAGTGCACAAAGACGCTGTCATTTAAAACCATATGTTATTTAATTAACAGGGATGTGTTTTCTCAAACATATTAATGCAATATTAGGTTCCAGCGTAGTAAAAATGTTATTTACACTGGTACGTTAAATAACGCCCATAATACATTTTCGGTTTACATTACGAATGTATGTTTGGCCATACCCGGGTTGGAGTATTAAATAGGAAATTTAAATGAACATTTTCCCCATTAACATGTGATTGCCATTAAAGACGAATTAGGAGATTACATTAAAATATGCATTTGTTTGAAAATTTCCATGAAAATGTTCATATTACGTATCGCAACACTACATCTATCGCTAACACCTGCAACTGATATTGCTAAATATACGTTTTTAATTGAGTATTTGCATATCAAAAAAGAGTTTAAATAAATATTTTCTCGTGAATAATTTTTAATTACTTAAACTTAAAATCAGATAATCTTTTTCCAATGTACATCATGTGTATATATATATATACATATATATATATATATCGTAATGCGTTCTTGTTAAATTATCATTACATTAAGATAAAAGAATTGAAGTGTAAGTCGTAATCTAATTCGGAAAAGACAAAATGACTTGAATATAATGATAAATCGATAAAAGAGGCTCATTTGAAGTAGCAAATTGTTCAGTAAATTGGCAGTTTCGAAGCCGTTTTAGTGCTTATCGAACAGTCATCAAAATACGCGATGACTGTATCATACAATAAATGAAGTAATTAGAACTCCTATTTGACGTAAAATAGAGTCATTTTATATTTCAATAATGGGGATAAAATTTACATTATTGAGAAATTGTTTGAGAAGATTCATATCATTTGCCCTTTAGTTATACTTTTAGAAAATCTTTCCGTATAATCTTTATCATAAAAATAACTCTTATTGAGAATTTGATTAAAATAATAATTGTATTATTATACATGGACAAGAATTACACTATATATATATATATATATATTTACGTCAGAGTTATTTCATACAATTTTTGTAGCTAAGTCATGCAATAAACTTTATTATACAACTTATAGATTAATATTGTGTGTTTCACATCTAATTTGAAAAAAAAAGTTTCATTTTATAAAAGTGTCGCTTTGAACTATGAAGAACATCTAATTACCGTTATTTAGCAGTCCATTTTTTTGTATTTTCACTGAAATTCTTTCCTGATTTATGTTGTAAATGTTTCAAAAGTAATGTATACAGATTTGAAAATACATTTGATTGATAAGTATGCTAAAAGACTATATAATAATTTGTCACTTTCACTAAGGTTTATTAAGTTTATTTTTACACTGTAAAAATAATTCATATTTTCATATTATAATTTCGATATTTTAAGGAATTTGTATTTTTTTCAATTAAGAGTATTTAATTAATATAATTTGTAATTAACACTATAAAAAAATTCATATTTTCGAGTTACAATTTCGATATTTTAAGGAACTTGTAATTTTTTCAATTAACAATATTTAATTAATAAATTTGTAATTAACACTGCAAAAATAATTAATATTTTCGAATTGCAATTTCAATATTTTAAGCAAATTGTAATTTTTTCAACTAACAGTATTTATTTAATATAATTTTTAATTTATTTGTAATTAACACAGAAAAATAATTAATATTTTCGTATCATAATTTCGATATTTTAAGGAAATTGTAGTTTTTCAATTAACAGTATTTAATTAATATAATTTGTAATTAATTTTAATAAAGAGTTAATAAGAAATATAATTCTAAAAATTTTTGTACAATGAATTAAATCTATACTAATATTATAAAGAATTAAGGTTTGTTTGTTTGTTTGTTCGAGGATTTCTGGAACTAGATGGATACTGGAACTAAAGAATTATGTTAGTCCCCCTTCGAACATAGGGGATATCGTATGTCCATGCCACTGACACAAAGGGGGTGCAGAAACAAAAAACGTTCTAAAAATGCGATTTTTTGAGTTATTAAAGGACCTAGAAACATGAAATTATGCATGGTAGTTTCTTATAAGAAATAAGTGATCACTAAGAGCATTTCTTAAAACACTCGAAATTTAAAAGGGGTTAAAATGCGCGAAAAAAGTTCTATAAAATGTTTAAATGGCGATTTTTACGCAATCTCAGGAAGTACCGAACCGATTTAAAAATAATGGCGTCAAAAAGATGGTGACAGGCCTCACTCCAAAACAGGATATATTTGAAGTCGGTGCCACTGCCCCAAAGGGCTGCAGGAGCAAAAAAGTTCTAAAAATGGTATTTTTGTGTTACTGACGGGCCTAGGGACATGAAATTGGGCATGGTAGTTATCTATTCCATATAAATGATCTCTAAGAACATTTCTTAAAAATTTTCGAAATTTAAAAGGGGTTATAATACGCGAAAAGCGTTCTAAAAAACTTTCTAAATGGCGATTTCTACGCAATCTCAGGAAGTATTAAACCGATTTCAAAAGTAATGGTTGGAAATTGATGATGACAGCCCTTGCTCCAAGATAGGCTATATTTTACGTCGGTGTCACTATGACCTTGGGGTTGCAGGAGCAAGAAACGTTCCAAATTGCGCTTTTTATGATACTGAAGGCCTAGAAACATGAAATTTGGCATGATATTAACTTATAAAATGTAAATGATCTCTAAAAACGTTTCCTAAAAAAATCGAAATTTAAAACTAGTGAAAATGCGCGAAAAGCGTTCCTAAAACGTTCTAAATTTAGATTTCTACGCAATCTCAGGAAGTTTCAAACCGATTTCAAAAGTAATGGTTGGAAATTGATGATGACATCCTTTGCTCCAAGATAGGCTATATTTTACGTCATTGTCACTACCCCAAAGGGGATGCAGAAAAAAAAAACGTTCTAAAAATAGGATTTTTGTGTTACTGAAGGACCTAGATACATTAAATTTGGCATGCTAGTTAATTATTTGATATAAATTATATCTAAGAACATTTCTTAAAAATTCGAAATTGAAAAGGCGTGAAAATGCGCGAAAGCGTTCTAAGAAACATTCTAAATGGCGATTTCTATGCAATCTCAGGAAGTATCAAGTCGATTTCAAAAGCAATGATTGGAAATTGGTGGTAACGGCCATTGCTCTAGCATACGCTCTATTATATGTCGGTGTCGCTACAACCTGGGGGTTACAGCATCAAAAGACGTGCTAAATTGTGATTTCTGTGATACTGCCAGTGGCTAGCAACATTCAATTAGACGTTTTACTTACTTATAGAATGTAAATTCTCTCTAAGTACAGTTTCTAAAAAAATCAATATTTAAAAGGAGTAAAAATGCCCAAAAATGTTCTAAAAACGTTCTAAATTGCGATTTCTACGCAATCTCAGAAAATATCAAACATATTTCAAATGGTTGTAATGGTTGTAAATTGATGGTGAAAGTACTTGCTAAAACATTGTCTATATTTTATGTTGTTGTCACTACCACCTGGGGGTTGCAGGAGCAAAAAATGTTCTAAATTGTGTTTTTGTGATAGGGATCTAACATTTTGAAATTTGGCGCGGTAATTACTTAAAAGATGCAAATGCTTTCTAAGAACCGTCACAAGAAAATTCTAAATTTAAAAGGATGAAGCGAGCGAAAAGCGTTCTAAATTACCATTTTATGCTATCCTATGAAATACCAAACCGATTTAAAAAATAATGGTTTCAAATTGTTGGTGATATAATTTGCTCAAACATAAGCTATATTTTATGTCGGTGCCACGTCTACCAGAGAATTGTAGGAGCAAAGGACGTTCTAAATTGCTGTTTCTGTGATACTGAAGAGGCTAGAAACTTTAAATATGGCATGATGGTTACTTATAAAATATAAATGCCCTAGGCCCTCTCACAACCGTCTAAAATAAATTCGAAATGTAAAAGGGTGAAGCGTAGGGAAGGGTCGAAAAGCGTTCTAAAAAAGTTTTAAATTACGATTTCTATGCAATCTCAGTGAAATAATAAACCGATTACAAAATTAATGGTTGCGAATCAATGGTGACAGTCTTTGACCCTACATTGGCTATATTTTATGCCAGTGCCACTACCACCTGAGGATTGTCAGGAACAACAAACGTTCTAAAAAAGCTCTTAAAAACTTCCTAAATTATGTTTTCTATGGAATATTAGGAAATACCAAACCGATTTCAAAATTAAGTTTGGCAAATTAATGATGACAGGCTTCTTTTCAACATAGGCATTTTATGTTAGTGCCACTACAAGCAGAGAGGTGGTACACCGTCAGACAAGAAGCTTGGAATTTGACATAGTCGTTAATTTTAAGATGTAAATGCGTACTAAGAACGGTTTCTAAAAAAATTAAAACTTCAAGTGAATGCTGAAATGAGTGAATGAAATGAGCATAAAAGCTTCAAAATACTTTCTAAATTATCATTTATTTAGAATTATTTTTAGTTCCTTTTCTTAATTTAAGTCTGTTTTCTGCCTAATGCAGTGTAATAATGAAATTTAGTCAAACTGTGTCATAAATAATATTTTTTGAATTATTCCTTAGAGTATAATATCTTCTAATAAAAATTAGACATACAAATATCACTTAGCATATTTCAACTATTACGCGAGTAAAGTCGTGGGTTTTGCTGGTATATTAATAAAATGAAAGGTTTGTTGTTGTTGTTTTGTGTGTGTGTTTGTGTTTGTGCACATGGCAAAGGAATGTTACACTCAGAGGGGTTCAAAATTAATTCATAATAAACAAAGACAGGTAACTAAATAAATATGTACAGATATAAATACGTTAATAAATAGGAAACTAATAAATCAATCTAACTAATATATTAAATTAAATTAACTAATACATTAAATTACCAAATAAATCTACCCTATATATATAAAATTCTAATAAAACGAATTTATGAAACGAATATATGAAACGCCTGAAATGTATCGATTCTTTGAATCGACTGATTAAGCAACTAACTTTGTTTCACGGCGATTTCTCCTAAAATATGGAATACTTTGCGATGAAATTAACACCAAAAATCCGTGTTGATCCACAGATCTCAAAACTGGTATTAGAATTTTTAAATTCGAATTACTTTTCGAAATATTAATTTTTTTCTAATTTTAAATACATTTTTTCTAATGATGGCAACTCAAATTTTAATCATAACAGAATTTTTTTTTTCATAATTCAGAAAAGGTTACTATTTTAAATTAATTTGGCGACAGTTTGGCCTCCTTTAAATTGATGCTAAGAACAATGCTTTTTTTGTATTTCGTTATCATCTTATTAAATACAAAACTTTCATTTAAAAATGAAACATTTAAATTGATGGCTTTCACTTCTTTAAAAAAAAAAACCGAAAAGAAAAATATTAGGCACAGATGTCATATACGCACCGGGGTATCTAATTGGCGCACAAATGGCATTTTTTGATAGACATGGTAACCCGGCTATTGTTGTTTATTTAACTAGTAAATCTGCAGATCAGGTGCCTCAACGTCATCTTTCCAAGTCATTGTTTTTTAACACTCATTGCGTAATATTCAACTTCCTACAAATCGCTTTTTAAAGTTTTCAAATTACATAAATATTTATAAGCATACAAGATACTTCGTAAAGTTTCAGAAATTAAAAGTATTAAACAAGTGGTTATACATTGATGTTCTGAAATTCTGATGAGCTACTTATTCTGGTAACTTTTTAAATCAAAAATTGCATTTCTTCAGGGGGGCTCTGCCCCCTGAACCCCCCGTAGTCCGTTTAAATTTACATTCGTAATTTTTTATTGATTGTGCGGATGGTTATAGTATATCTTAGATGTTTTTTTACGCTGTGATTTATAAGGATAAGCATAAGTTTTTTTATAAAGTAATAAAATTTAAATTTAAAATAAAATATTCTTGTTAACCGTACACAGACAATAAATCTTGAAGTGATGCCAAAAATGTAACCCTAAAATCCGCTACATTCGGCACAACACAACAACGTGCTTAAAAAAAAAAAAAAAAAAAAAAAAAAAAAAAAAAAAACAATAATATTTTTAGTAATACAGTTTTTAATTCATAATACAATGAAATGCTACCTTAGAATGCTTATTGCTTAAATATAAGCAGATCATTTTCATTTTACAGAAAAAATGCACGGATGAAGTCAAAGAATTCGGTCCCTGTTCCACGTGCTTGTTTTGTTTGGGCCGAATGAGGGCATTTAAATCTGAGCGATAACGCACATCGTATTGCAAACTGTTTTTACGGCATACTCAGGGCTCCCACTGGTCCGTTTTTTGAAAACCAGTAATTTTTTAGAAAGAAATTCGTGGTAGGTTTCTGTGACAATTGCAAGAAAAACGCTCTTCTCGGTATATTTCTACACAATTTATAAGTCAGATTTTTCTTTAAATAAAAGTGGTGTTCAAAAAACGGACCAAGTGGGAGCCCTGCATACTGTATCTCCATCTATCTCTTTCCTCCGTGAATAATAGTTAATTTTATTTTACCCAAGATCTTTTTATTCCAGCATCTTTGCTTTCGATAGATGACGTCCAATTCACCTGCTATGCGTACTTACTCAAAACATTTCATCTTGTTATATTAAGAAATACTCTAGAGTTTTCTTTTTATTTCCAATATGCCGCCATAATAATTTTTCTATTCTTAATTTTATTTTTCATTTTCCTGTTTCACGACAAAACATTTCAATTGAAAATTGTTTAAAAGAAAATATTATTCCGGGTTTTGATTTTCTTGGCAACAATTAAATAAATATTGGTAAATGTTATGGAAAAATATCATGGAGGAATGAGATTGATGGAGTTGCAGTAAGGTAGTTTGAGGTGACGCCAAAGAAGTAACCCTAAAATCCGCTACAGAAAGCCCAAACAAAACCACGTGCTTTGACACGTCTATCAATTCAAACCGGTTTAAACCTGTATTTCTTTGCTTTCATTTTTTACCGTCGGAAATTGTTATTCAAGATATGATTAAAATTTCGATTAAAAATGACTTAGCGCTGTTATAGGATGTAGTACTAGATCAGAATGTATCAAAGATACTAATATATCACTTAACAGAATTATTTGATTATTTTATTATATGTATTTCAAATATAAATATCAGAAGCGTCTTTTAAGATTTTGCTTGAAAGGGTAACATTCTTTCGTTATTGTCCTAAAATCGTTTGCACTCGAAAATCTACATTTTCGATAAGTATTTGTAATTTAAGTTTCCATATATAATTTTAAAAGAATGCTTTCATCATTATATTTTATTTATTTACATGCAATTATTAATATGCTGTTAAAAACAAATAAAGACGTTTAATTAAATTAGTAGCGATTGATACAATCAAAAATGGTGGCCTATTTGAAGCGCAATTATAAAATTTCATTCCATAAAACAACTCCATTAATTAGTTCGAATTACTTGAGTTTTGAAACATTATTATTTGCAAAAAAATAAGTTCACCTGATAAGAAAATTTTAGCTGTAAGAATGAAATTATTATCAATAAATGCTTAGCTCGCATTTGAACAAAATTGTTATGCATTTCTCAAGAATAACGTTTTCTTTTCAGAAAATTGACACACAAACACACGAAAACTTCCATCTATACCAATCCAAAAATGTCATACATGTTAATACTTCAAAATTCGCTTTCACACTGCCAAAATTAAATGGCAATCTATACCCATCATGAGGATTCTAAAGATACGGAATTTCATGCATTAGTTCTTAAGATATGACTATCGCTGAAATCGTGTAAATCCAGCAAACTGCAGCCTACCAGCACCACCTATTTGGTGCTATACACCAAAACCACCAAACAACAACATATGTCAACGTTAAATTGAATCCGAAGTTTGGGGAGAATCCGTGCATCAGTTTTTGAGATAGAGCCATTGCGAAAATCAAGAAAATTCTAGCGTAGCAGCGCCACCTATTGGACGATTAACACCAAAACGTAATCAGCACCAACTCATATTAAGGACGAACTGAAACTGAAGCCTGATGAAAATCCGTGTATCAGTTCTTGAGATACAACTACTGCTGAAATCGCAAAAAATGCAGTATAGCAATGCCACCTGTTGGGTGATTTACACCAAAAACTAATCAGCACCAATTTATATTAGGAACTACATGAATATAAATTTTTATTAAATTCCGTGCAATAGTTCTTGTGATAGAACGCCCACAAAATTTGTGTGACATACTGACAAGTACTTTAGATACAGTAGTGTATCCGAATCTTTTGTGTGTCCTTGTAAATGAACGATAAATGCTATGCACATCATATTTCACCGCAAGTACATTGTAGTAAATCTGAGTAATTTATGTCTATTCCATTATATTTCAGTAACATAATATCGCTGTAAACAGCCCCACCCCCCATATATCATTATATAACGGAATTCTTTTGTGTGCCCTGAAAATGAATAATAAATGCTTTGCAAACCCCATATTCTACGAAATGCATGTTTTACTGCACTTTATAAATACATATTACTTTCTTTATGCTTTAAATTGTCTAGCATCATTAAAAAGCACTTGAAACGATTTTTCCCATTGAGCGTAATGTAACAAAGTACTTTTAACCGCCCATGCAAATGAACTATAAGTGCCACATTTTTTTTTTTTTTTTCAATAGCGATCACGCTATAGTAAACGTCAATAACATATAAAAAATGTAGGGTGATCCCAGTATATTTACAAGAGTTAGAGCTCGGCCAGAAGGTCATACAAACCGAAGACAAACATTTTTCATCTATGTTGGAAAGGGTTAAAGAAAGAAAACTTTTAATAATACAATTTTTAGTTTTTATCAGATGTTTTCAATATTTTATTTAATCTTATTTTGACATTTATTTATTGCTAATTTTCCAATTCCAATTATTTTAAAAGCAAGCATTTATTTTAATAAATAACAACACAACAAAGGCCCTTCAAAAAATGTACCATTTTTTCTTAAAATATACTTCAGCTGTGATTCTTCTCTTTGAATTCGTCTTATTAATACAGAATCCCTTCCACGTGCTTGATTTGTTTGGGCTTTCTTGGACGTTTAAATTTGAGCGATAAATGGTTTCATATTGCAAACCTATTTTAAGGCATACTGCAACTCCATCTATCTCTTTCCTCCACGGAAAAATGTTACGTTATTCGCTATGAAAATAATGAACTTTTGTATTTTTAAGCAAAATATTTGAATAAAATAAATAAAATAAATGAAATATTGCCTATTTTTATTTCTGGGCTAAAATCTATCTATATGCAAAGATACAAATGCATTAATTCACCCGTTTTGACGTTGGTTTACTCAAACATTATGCACACAATTAAACTAATGCTAGAAAGGTAGCCCGTCAAAAATGACGGAAATTTAGATATAAAGATATATACAACTCATGTGCAAGAATATGAGTTTTCTCGCATGTTCAGCTGTGATAGATGAAAATAACACATTTTAAGAACGAAACACATTTATGAAAAACTGTGTACAGTAGAAGACCACTAATCTGCACAGTTTGGTTACAAGTGTTATGCAGATTTGAGGCTTTTTGCGGCCATGTCTATTCAATCTTTGGTTATATTTTTTTAAATTCATATATTGGACGATTTAGATTGTTGAGCCTTAAAAATAAATAAATAACACACTTGAAGTAAGGTTAAAAACTATTAAATTAGCGTATACGATTTCATGAAATGGTATTATATTGTATTATATGTGTGTGCTTCACGATCTTGGTTACGACGTTGGCGAAATTGGCTGCTACTTGTCATAATCCTAATAGTGTGGGCCGCAATAACAAAAAAAGTAACCAGTTTTTAGTAAAGTTTCTGATATAAAGTAGCTTTCAAAAACTTGTGTAAAATTACAGGCCGTTCTCGTGTTATGTCAGTCCTAGGAATAATATTTCTAACACTGAAGATTTTCCATGTATATATAGAATTTAGAAAAGCTTCTCCAAAAGAAAGGTCCTGAAATGACATTGTAATTCCTCTAACTTCAAAGTTTAATCGGGCCCTGATGTTGAGTACTGAAATCTAATAAATACAATTATTTTGAATATTACAACAGAATTAAACAGTTAAACTTATTTAACTTAAACCCGCTGTTACTTCCCGATGTTATTTTTTAGTATTAAGAAAGAAAATTATTTAAAATTTTCAAATCATGCATTTATGATTTTTTTCAGTCTTTAATAACTAAATAATGAAAAAATAGGCTTTTGTTCTGAGCTCATAAATATGACAATAAAATAATGTAACTAAGAGACATTGCAAAATTAAATCTTTGTGATTACAAACCATAAACAAACGATACCGCCACCATTTTACCTACTATGACGTCATTAGAATATTGCCCATTGATTGTTGGAAAACTTACTTTGTGAATGATTACCTCAATGATTTAATATTTTTGACGTTTCACGATGAATGAATCACTTGTGTTTGTTTAGGCTTATGGAATGAGATATTAAGCTGTGAAACTAATTTCAATTGAAGTTATCCAAGGATATATGTATTTTTAATTGAAATTAAAAACAATACTTTGATCTCGAAGTAAAAAGTTTTAGTTTGTATAATTTGTTATTTCTGTTAATTATTTATTTAAGTACTTTTCCATTATAGCGCATTTTTAAAAAAAGCTTGGCGCGATTCGGGCATCAGAAAGTGAGATATGTTGCGAAAATATATAAACAGCTCTGAAAACAAATCTAATGAACTTTTATCTTTGTTTATATATGCACTTATATGCATAAAAAAATCGTTTCTAAATATATATAATTTTTTTATATACAAATTACGGCACAGATTTCAGATATGAACCGGGATGCCTAACTGGCGCCAAAATGGTGTTATTTTGCCTGCTATGGTAACCCGGCTATTATTTTTTATTTATTAATAAATTGTTTAATTACTTTTATTTTCTGTTTTTGAATTATATAAACTGCTTTGTTCTATAGTTATTATTCAAACTTTCATTTATTTATAGTTATTTCCTTTTCAAAATGATAGCAAATAATTGAAAAATATATAAGTAACTGGTATTCGAAAGCGAGATTTCTGCCATATTGGCGTCATAGAAAAATCACGCCAACCCCATGCGTATATGACATCTGTGCAAAAATTACTTCTGTTTCTTTATAAAAATGGGTTAATAGCTTTTTTTATATTAAATTGTCGGCACAGATGTCATATACGCCCATAATGGCGCGATTTTTTTTGACGCCGATGTCATATACGCACCGGGTACTTAACTGGCGCCAAAGTGTCGTTATTTTGCTTGTAATGGTAACCCGAATGTTGTTTATGCTGTTGATGTTTTCGCCAAATTGGCGTCGGAAAAAAAATCGCGCCAATATGACATCTTTGCCAAATTGTATACATATGGAAAAAATTGCTTGTGAGTATGAAGCAGTAAATAGGTTGCCAGAAAATACGTTAGCAAACTTCTTTCTCGCCAAGAAACTTTTCTACGAAGTATTGTACATAAGCAATGATTGCTAGAAATGCATTTTTAATTATGATATGCGCTTTTATGTTTCACTACATTTATGCATACTATACTGTGTGTATAAAAGCTACAGTTCATATGCAGGGCTACACAAAAGAATTCGTAAGGGTTACTGAGTATGAGAGTAAATTGCTTTAAGGTGGTTTTTAAAGGAGTTATGCATTTTTACGCTGAACTGCATTTAGTTTACTAAGAAATGTTTGTAGAACATAGTTAAAATGATATACAGGGTCACGCAAAGAATTAGATACATAACCGTCTATGGATGATAATATCTGGAAATGTGATTTCAGTAGTTTTAAGAATAGTTTAAATTAAATTTTAGCTAGAAAGTGGCATGTAATAACTATGTAGGTACTATTGGCTATGGACGGTAACTGCTGAAATCAATTTTTAAATTTTTTTATGCGTTTTCTAAAATGTTTACTTAGTTATCTTGGTACTTCTTAGTTATCCCGTCGATCAAATTACTGTCGCCAAATTGTAATATTAATTGCCAATAATGGTTGCCATTAATTAATTAATTAAATGCCAATAATGGCCAATAAAACCATTAATTCGACGTTTTATTTGTATTTTTATTAATGTTTTACTATTGATTTTATAGCGATTTATATAATTTGGCGAAATTGGTCGACGGGATATCTAAGAAGTAACGTTATCTTATTTACCTTATTTCCCTAAATAACGAAGTTTTGTTAAACCATTTAGGATGTGTTGGAAAGTGTTTCATATTCTATGCTTAAAGCATGATTTTTCTTTCTTCTTTAGTCTTATTTTGCATTTATTTTATTCTTAATTTTTTAGTCTTGTACTTCTTTATAGAAACTTTGGCACAGTTGTCATATACGTTATCATATATTGGCGCGATTTTTTTCCGACGCCAATTTGGCGAAAACATCAACAGCATAAACAACAACATCCGGATTACCATATCAAGCAAAATTACGACACTTTGGCGCCAGTTAAGTACCAGTTGTGTATATGACATTGGCGTCAGAAAAAAATCGCGCCAATATGAGGCGCGTATATGACATCTGTGCCGAAACTTTAATATTTAATGTTTAAACTTTTCGCTCCACTCCCCTTGCATATAGTACACCACACTATAACACGGATTGCGCAAAATAATAGACAGTTTGGTACTTTTCCACTGTTGGGGCTTTGGCATTTTTTTTAAAAAGCTTGGTGTAATTTGGGCATGAGAAAGTCAGATTTGGTTACTTTTCCGTTATGCGGACACCATTGTCGCCAAGCGTAATACTTGGCGCAAAATCGTGAATTGAAGCATTTGAAAAATAAAAGAAAAAACATTGTCGATACTAAAGTGAGCATTTAAAAAATATAACATTTGAAAATTCCAGACTTTTACGAACTATTTCATCAAATCACAAATATATACTTAAAATAAGTGAAAAAATAACTGCTATAAAATAAAGCAATAACTCATATTAAACTGCTGACATAAAATTACAAATATCTTTTAGCATTTTGAAATAATTGGCGCATTAGCATTCATTTTGGCATGGTGTCCGTATAACGGAAAAATATCGAGATTTGTTGTCAAATCATATAAACAGCTATGAAAACAAATTTGATGAGCGTTTTTGTTTGTTTTATATGTATATTATTGATGTTTTTATGTACAAATTACATCTGTTTCTGTATAAAATTAGAGAAACGGCTTTTTCATGTTAAATAAATCGTATAAATATCGGAAAAATGCATGTGTATATAAAATGAAACAGTGAATAGGTTCCCGGAAAATATGTTACCAAATTTCCTTTTTCGCCAAGGCACCTATACTGCACATTAAAATCGCGCAGTTAGGAGCTCACACAATACACCGTTGTCTATTGGCGGTTATTTTATTAGTAGCATCGGGAGGAAGATGTAAAGATGTACTTTAAATTCTCACCCATAGATTTCGAAAAAATATCTTAAAAGAGTGGAGTTTAAATTAAATTTCGGTGACCTCCATTACGAAAGATTAATGGTTTTAAATGGGAATTTCGCCAAATTAGCCAGCTATCGCCAAGTTGGCTAACATTTGGCGCTACTGTGGTAACCCTGCATTAATATTTTTCAACAATTACTCATTTCAATGAGGCGGTCCTACCGGAATAGTGAGGGACACACAGAGACTTGGATTTTATATAAATAGATTATTAGGACCAAATACGTTGCTAGGCAACGGATGAAAGAAAAGGAAAAAAATGAAATATTCATTATGTCAAATTGATAAAACAAAATCCTTTATATTATTGGAAAACATGCATAAAATTCCCCCAATATTATAAACCTAATTGCCGAAGCGTCAGTGAAGGCTTACTGTGGAGACACGAAAATTTTTGATTTCTGTTAGTCTGTCTGTCTGTTAGTCTGTCTGTCTGTTCCGCGATAACTGCCGCAAAAAGCATCCGATCGTCTTGAAATTCACTGGGCATGTTGATGAGGTACCCGGACTTAGCTGTATAGTTTTTGGTTAAATTTGGTTCATTCGTTCGGGAAATATGGAACATTTTATTTTGCCCTATAATGCTTTTCAATGGCAAGTCAGACGATTTTCAGATTTTCATTTGTTGAAAGAAATGGCTCATATCAAAAATGGATTTAAATGGTAAATTTTTTATGCTGAAATTTTTAAATAACATTATTAAATTATTCCAATAAATTATGTCAATATATTTGCGAGAGTTTTTTTAATTAGGTTTATAATATTGGGGGGAATTTTATGCATGTTTTCCAATAATATAATGATTTTGTTTTATCAAATTGACATAATGCATATTTCATTTTTTTTTCCTTTTCTTTCTCTGTTGCCTAGCAACGTATTTGGTCCTAATAATATTAGTATAATTGCGTGTATAATGCTTGAGTAAAGCCAACGTCAAAACAGATGAATTAATGCATTTGTATCTTTGCATATAGAAGGATTTTAGCCCAGAAATAAAAATAGGCAATATTTCATTTATTTTATTGAAATATTTTGCTTAAAAATACAAAAGTTCATTATTTTCATAGAGAATAGCGTAACATTTTCCCATAACATTTACCAATATTTCTTTAATTGTTGCCAAGAAAATCAAAACCCGGAATAATATTTTCTTTTAAACAATTTTCAATTGAAATGTTTTGTCGTGAAACAGGAAAATGAAAAATAAAATTAAGAATAGAAAAATTAATATGGCGGCATATTAAAAATAAAAAGAAAACTCTCGAGTATTTCTTAATATAACAAGATGAAAAGTTTTGAGTAAGTACGCATAGCAGGTGAATTAGACGTCATTTATCGAAAACAAAGATGCTGGAATAAAAAGATCTTTGGTAAAATAAAATTAACTATTATTCACGGAGGAAAGAGGTAGATGGAGATGCAGTATGCCGTAAAAACAGTTTGCAATACGATGTGCGTTATCGCTCAGATTTAAATGCCCTCATTATCGGCCCAAATAAAACAAGCATGTGGAACAGGGACTGAATTCTTAGACTTCATTCGTGCATTTTTTTCTGTAAAATGAAAATGATCTGCCTATAATTAAGCAATAAGCATTCTAAGGTAGCATTTAAATGTATTATGAAATAAAAATTGTATTACTAAAAATATTATTCTGTTTTTTTTTTTTTTGTTTTTTTGTTTTTTTTTTAAGCACGTCGTTGTGTTGTACCGAATGTAGCGGATTTTAGGGTTACATTTTTGGCGTCACTTCAAGATTTATTGTCTGCGTACGGTTAACATGAATATTTTATTTTAAAATTTAAATTTTATTAATTTGTAAAAAAAAAAAAACTTATGCTTATCCTTATAAATCACAGCGTAAAAAAATCTAAGATATGATATAACCATCCGAACAACCAATAAAAAATTACGAATGTAAATTTAAATAGACTACGGGGGGTTCAGGGGGGCAGAGCCCCCTGAAGAAATGCAATTTTTGTTTTAAAAAGCTACCAGAATAAGTAGCTCATCAGAATTTCAGAACATCAATGTATAACCACTTGTTTAACACTTTTAATTTCTGAAACTTTACGAAGTATCTTGTACGCTTATAAATATTTATGTAATTTGAAAACTTTAAAAAACGATTGTAGGAAGTTGAATATTACGCAAAGAGTGTTAAAAAACAATGACTTGCAAATATGACGTCGAGGCTCATGATCTGCAGATTTACTAGTTAAAAAAATCTCGCAAATATATTGACAAAATTTCAAACTAATTGGAATAATTTAATAACCTTATTTAAAAATTTCAGCATCAAAAATTTACCATTTAAATCCATTTTTCATATGAGCCATTTCTTTCAACAAACGAAAATCTGAAAATCGTCTGACTTGCCATAGAAAAGCATTATAGAACAAAATAAAAATTCCATATTTCCCGAACGAATGAACCAAATTTAACCAAAAACTATACAGCTAAGTCCGGGTACCTCATCAACATGCCCAGTGAATTTCAAGCCGATCGGATGCTTTTTGCGGCAGTTATTGCGGAACAGACAGACAGACTAACGGACAGACTAACAGACAGACTAACAGACTGACTAACAGACAGACTAACAGAAACCAAAACTTTTCGTGTCTCCACAGTAAGCCTTCACTGACGTTTCGGCAATAATAAATGTATATTTACTTTTATTTCTTTTTTAAATTTATATAAATTATTTTGTTCTATAGTAATTATTTTTTTTTTTGCTATTTCCTTTTGGAAATAATAGAAAATAATTAAAAAATACGGTACAATGTAGTAGTTATTCTGTCACCCAGTTTCGCAAATTATATAAATCGCCAAACCACTCGCCAAATCGTACAGATTGACAAAATTTTTATTTTAAATAACGAAAGAACAAATAAGTTATAACTAAGTAGTACCAAAAATACATATGTAACTGGTATTCAAAAATGAGGTTTTCGTCAAATTTTCGTAAAAAAAAAAAATCATGCCAAACATTCGGTGCGGATATGACATCTGGCGAAATATTAAATTATCTCACAAACCATGACATTTAATTTCAACTTCAAATCAATGTTTTAATTTACCACTCGAACAATAAAAAAAATGCTAACTGGCGAATTGAAAAAAAGATATTGGCGAGATTTGCACCCGGCTTCTTTTTCTTTCGGCACAGATGTCACATACGGCCCCATATTGGCGCGATTTTTTTCTGACGCCAATGTCATATACGCAACGGGTACTTAACTGGCGCCAAAGTATCGTTATTTTGCTTGATATGGCAAGCCGGATGTTGTACTTTATGCATTTGATGACTTGAACTATTATAATATAGATGAAATGATGGGGATAGAATAATATTTCGCGACTTATCACCTGTGCCTGGATAACATTAAAGTATCAAAATGGCATCTAGAGTATAAAAAACAAAGTGTTCCGCCCGGAACTGTTGATGATAGTCACATGATTTAGGCTATTGTTATAGAGATTGTTTTAAAATATCGGTTGACAAAGACTCTGAATACTTAATTCATTTTATTTTAGCTTCTTTTCAAATGTTTAACTGATCCTCTTTAATCAAAAACGAAAACAACCATTGGATGTCTTAACAGCAACTGATTCTCTGTTAAATTTTTGCAATCAAAGGGAATTGAATGGAAACCCGTTTACAGGGAGATCTGCACACCTTTTTCAGTATAATTTAATCTTCTCTAATATTTTAAAAACCCATTAGATTTTTAGATTTTTAGATTCTGCGGTGTCTGAACGGGGGTTGGCGAGCGTAGCTTGCAGGGGGCAGAGCCTCCTAGTTAAATTAATAAAATTCTAAATTTCGCGATATTTTTCTAGAGTTTTTATTTAAGTTGCCCTAAATAGATGACTGCCAAATTATGAAATAATAATTTTGGAATCTCTCACGTATGCGTAGTTAAAAATTATTTCTTACGAACTTTCTCAACAAATATTATATATATTTATGTTTTAATTGCAGTATGCTGTTTCAGCTACTCATTTTCAAGTTTTCGGAAAGTGGTGTTAAATTTGATTGAAAACTCTGTATTCGAGAAAATGAAAACATTGTATTATTTCAAGAAATGTTAGCACTTCCACGAGAAATAACACACACACACACTTGAAATAGTTCAGACCTCAAAGTGTTAAACGGGACCACATAGTTATTTGTAACAATCGAAGGCCATTTTGAGCATTTTATGTTACATATGTGATCGAAAACATTATTTTATTATTGGGTCAATCCATTTCAAGTGGTACAGCACTGGTTGCTCGACCATTTTTAAAAAATGTGAAATGTTTTGTACAACAACCCTAACATGATGGAAGTTCAAAATGACTATTATTTTAATTTTATTAATTTTTATTTGTGCATGGCGGCCATCTTGGTTTCATTGTCTGCAGCAATTTTCTCACAAGAAGGGTTTACGGAATTGTAAATAATTCATCGTTTATTTCTCCAATTCAAATGCGGATTAAAGATATTTGAACAGAATACATAGGGCTAAAAATTTGGTAATAGAGTAGTTTTCGAAAATAAATCCTTATTGGTGAAATTTAACCATAAAGTTTCAATTTTTTTCCAAAATTTGTCCGTTTACAAAAGGAAATTTTTCTAGCAAGGAAAACTGCCAACATGACATAATTGTTTTTACAAATAGGCCGAAGTACTTGTACTCACACGCCAAGTTCCAGATCTGGGACTTGCTTTTTCTTCGCTAAAAAAATTCCAAATTTTTCAAAAATCTCAAAAATCGCACTTTTGAGGCTTTGATATCTCTGTTGGGGCACGAGATAAAAATCAGAAGTTCTGGTTTCTGAGAGTATTGTATGGTTGTTTTATACACAAGAAATTTCAGGTTGGAGATTTGATTACAAGATGAGATATGGCAAGGGCAACATGTCAAAACAATACTGCCAAACTATTGTTTTTATGTTGTCACAGGTAAGTATTTATCTCAGAGTGTCATTTAAATTTATTTTTTTTTGGTTATCTTTAAATAATAGTAACAGAAAAGAAAGCCTTTTGCAAAGCTCAGCAATTAATTTAAAAAATAATTATGCCTAAGGCGTACATTTAGTATCGCTTCAGTAATTTTTGTTGTAAGTAATTTTAGTAACTAAAAGAAACCTCAACACTTTTACATAAAGAAAAAAAAATTCTCTACAAGACCTGAGACAAAAACAGAATAGGGAAAGATAAAAGCTGTTAATGTTGGGATACTTTTTGAGACATTGTCAAGCGTGCCAAAACACATTCCTACTTGTTGGTTTAAAAACCACAATTTTAATGCTGCTTGCCAGTCCTTGAAACTTGTTCCTACCATAAGTATGTTTCTGTAAATGAAACATTATACGATGTTACCATGCATCAGCCTCAATTAATTTTCAGAAAGTAAAGATATCCAAAGCCTTTTCAAAATTTATACTGCATAAAAATGACATTTTTGTATAAGAAATAAGCTAGGAATTATTAATGAAGTGACACTTGCACATAGTGATTTCAAAGTTTATTTCTATGAGCCATGTTTATGAGGTAAAGTTTATTTCTATGATTTTCAATCAAGTTATCAAGAGATGATAAGACTTGGTTCCTACAAATAAAATTTTGAGAAAAATCAAAATTGTGGTTTTCAAACCAACAAGCAAGAATGTGTTTTGACACATTTGGTCATGTCTCAACAAGTATGACAACATTAACAGTTTTTCTCTTTCCCTATTCTGTTTTTGTATTAGGTCTTGTATAAAATTTTCTTTTCTTTATGTAAAAGTGCTGAGGTTTCTTTTAGTTACTAAAATTACTTACAACAAAAATACTAAAACCATACAAAATGTATGACCTTAGGCATAATTATTTTTTAATTAATTGCTAAGCTTTCCAAAGGGCTTTATTTTCTGTTACTATTGTTTAAAGATAATCAAAAACATAAATTTAAGTGACACTCTGAGATAAATACTTAGCTGTGACTACAACAAAACAATAGTTTGGCAGTATTGTTTTGACATGTTGCCCTTGCCATATCTCAGCTTGTATTCAAATCTTCATCCTGAAATTTCTTGTGCATGACACTACCATACAATACTGTCAGATACCAGAACTTTAAATTTTTATCTCGTGCCCCACCAGAGATATGAAAGCCTCAAAAGTGCGATTTTTGACATCTTTGAAAAATTTGGGATTTTTTTCTGCGAAGAGAAAGCAAGTCCCAGATGTGGAACTTGGCGTGTGAATACAAGTACTTTCGACCTATTGGTAAAAGAAATTATGTCATGTTGACAGTTTTCCTTGCTGGAAAAAATCCTTTTGTAAACGGACAAATTTTGGAAAAAAACTGAAATTTTATGGTTAAATTTCACCAATAAGGATTTATTTTCGGAAACTACTCTATTGCCAAATTTTTAGCCCATAGTATTCTGTACAAATTGCTTTAATCTGCATTTGAATTGGAGAAATAAACGATGAATTATTTACAATTCCGTAAACCCTTCTTTTGAGAAAATTGCTGCAGACAATGAAACAAAAATGGCCGCCATGCACAAATAAAAATTAATAAAATTAAAATAATAGTCATTTTGAACTTCCATCATGTTAGGGTTGTTGTACAAAAAATTTCAGATTTTTTAAAAATGGTCAAGTAACGAATAAATGATTTTCTGGACCACTTGAAATGGATTTATCCTACTAAATTTAATAGCCGCCCTTGGCGACCAGTTTGGTCTCTCTTAAATATAATGCCAAGTATTGTATCGTGTTACTTTTATTCATAATTTAATTTACTTGTTCAACCCTTCGCTAAATCGGAAGATTCTGATAGAGAAACCAAGAACTTGGTATACACTATATGGCCAAAGGTGACCTGTCACTCGCGATTTTTGACGTTTTGTTAAATATCTAGAAAAATACATGAGGAATTAAGCTGAAACTGCAGGTGTGTAAACAGTATAGTATAGGTCATATATTTCCGCGAAGATTTTTTTTCCCGAAACCCCAAAGGGAACTGTCAAAATATTAAAAAAGAACGGATATTTTTTGGATAACCCTGTAAAAGTAATGGAGCAAAAGCGTTTAAACTCGAAATTATTAATAAGTGGCATATTGTAATACACTGTGTTCATTTTTATGAGGATAGCATGTATACTCGTAGAGAAATTAAGTTTTTTATAAAAACAGTCCCAAATTTCGCCAAGTTTTTTGCTTATAATTTGCAGAGTTCTTAATATAAAAAAAAGTTATTTTCAGAAAATATGACAAACAACATTATACACAATACCCGTTAGTCAGAATTAAATAATAATAATAATTGGATGAAAAATGAGCAGGTTTACTAAAAAATGTTTAACTGCGCATGGCATGCGCGAATGCAATCAAACTATAATGTGCATAATGTGTTAGCTAAATGTATACAACAATTTTTGTAAAAGTCTCAAAACTATAGTTTGAAAATTCTCATAATATTTGTTTATAGAATAAGCTCAAAATCCGTTGTTCCGAAAATGAAGCAAAAACATGAGGGGTTGTATCCATATACCCGCTGATTAGTGCCAATTTAACGTACACAATATTGCACATACTACTGTGTTTAGATACAACCCCTCATCTTTTTGCTTCATTTTGGGAATTACGGATTTTTAACTCATTCTATAAACGATTATTATCAGACTTTTCAAACTATGTTTCTGAGACTTTAACAAAAGTTTCTCTATACATTTAGATAACACATTATGTACATTATATTTTGATTGCATTCGCGCATGCTTAGAGAAACATTTTTTAGTAAACCTGCTCATTTTTCCTCCAATTTTTATTATTTTTTAATTCTGACTAAGGAGTATTGTCTACAATGTTGTTCGTCATATTTTCTGAAAATAACTTTTTTTATATTAAAAACTCTGCAAATTATAAGCAAAAAACTTGGCGAAATTTGGGACTGTTTTTATAAAAACCTTAATTTCTTTACGAGTATACATGCTATCCTCATAAAAATGAACACAGTATATTACATAATAAGCCGCTTATTATTAGCCTCGTGTTTAAACGCTTTTGCTCGATTAGTTTTTACAGGGTTATCCAAAAATATTCGTCCTTTTTCAATTTTTTGGCGGTCCCCTATGGAGTTTCGGGAAAAAAATCTTCGCGGAAATATATGACCTATTCTGTTTACACACCTGCAGTTTCAGATTAATTCCTCATGTATTTTTCTAGATATTTAACAAAACGTTTAAAATCGCAAGTGATCGGTCACCTTTGGCCATATACTGTATTTATGTTAGCCGGACGCAGTGGATAAATTGCCAAACATTGCTCCTGTCGCATTTTTTCGTAATTACCCGACGGAAAATAAGGGTTATGTGTTTCACGCGTATCTATATGGGTATGTGGATTTCTTTATACCACCGAAACATCCCAACGGCAGGGTGGATTTTGAATGAATGAGGTTATCAATTCGTCTTAATCGACCGATGGTTATAGGCTAGGTTTTGTTTTTATAAATTCAAAATGGCGGCCGTAAAAAAAATGGCGGTAGAGACGAAAAAAAAATTACGCACCATATTGAGTGGCATATCCAAATCCATAGCTGCCAACTTGTACGGATTTTTATTCCCACTAAAATTTAACAGAAATTTCTGACTAATTTAATTGCTAAAATTGCTTGAATTTCAGTGATTCAATTAGCTAAAATTTCCTATTAAATTTTAGCAGTATGAAAAACCTGTACAAATTGGCAGTTATGCATATCATTGGATAGGTCTTTCAAAATGAAGACGATGTATCATTGACTATTTTACAGTCAGAAGCTCCGTTTAAATATTACACAACCTGGAAGTTGTGTAGGTATTATCTCTAGCTTTACTGGAACTCTAACCATCATAGACATCTATAGGCCTCATCAAAACAGTGTTTATAATTAGGAACTAACAATTAAACGCAACATAAAACTCATCAATACAATTAAATAAAAAAATAGATATATAATATAAAAAAATAGTTTCCCACTGATGAGAAATAATTAATTAGTTCGTTTTTTACGCGGTCGAGTTTTTTGATTTTTTAAATTTAATTTTTATTTTATTAAGTTCATTTAAAATATAATCCTTTCACTCATTTTATTTAAAATACACAACTTTAATTTAAAACTGGAACATTTAAAATTCATGACTTTTACTTATTTCTTGAAAGGAAAAGAAAAAAAAGAAAAAGAATAAATGATACCATAAACCATGACATTTAATTTAAACATCAAAGCATTAATTTAATTTACCATGCGAGAAATAAAAAATGCTAACTTTCGAGTTAAAAAATGCTATTGGTGAGATTTTTGCCAGGCTAACATAAAAGTACCAAGAATTCTTTGCGATCATGGCAACTTTTGTGTTAGTTTTATTCGAAAAAATCATTTTGAACGAAAATGGCTGCGCATATGAAAAGCGTAATTGTTTATGACAGTCACATTACTTGAACTATTATGACATAGATGAAATGGTAGCGCTGAAACAATTGGGTTTTAATCACCTGAGTCAACTAAAAAAATGACCGCCTGGATTATAAAAAGAGAAGTGATCAGCCCGAAACTATTTATGACAGTCACGTGGCTTAGGTTATTAGTATAGAGATTGTTGGTCCCCTAATTGTACCCGCAACTAAAAATTCACTGAAAAAGATGAAGTCAAATTTTTTTTACATCCTCGAAGTTCAAGGACATTTCGACAAGAATTTCAGTAGATATTCGACAATTTGTGTACGATCGAAAGCATTCGGTCACTGTCCCTTATTTTTTGGAGTAAAGTGCATTTTCTTCAGAATGTTCTTTATATCAGTTTTTATAATTGTTTCCAAGTCTTTTAAATGAAAAACAACATAATTTTTTTTTAAATATTCAATTTAAAAATACTTTACAAGAATATAAATTGCTTTTCTTTAAGAAATATGCTGCTGTTTATTTAAAAAACATGTTAAAAATGCAGTTGGATGTGCCAATCCCAAAACTTTCTTCTACTTCCTTCATCATAATATTTCAAAAAGTAGTTACAAATGTTAACACTTCAATATTATTAGTTCAGTACTAAACGAACTTTGATTTTCATCTTAATTTTCTGCTTCAGTCAATTAATCGGAGTAAAAACGTGTTAAGGTTGATCATGATATTTATTAAAATCAATAGTTTTTCGTTATTCTATTGTACATCAGCTGTTTGCGAATAGCCTATTTAGTAGGTTGCGAAGTTTCCGTTCCTGCGCGAGCCTCCCGATGCACATTAGAACTACGAAAAATTGAAACAAATCTACAAAAATTGCTATTCCAGCGCCCCCTTCAGGCGGAATATTTCGAATTTCAAGGAGGATCTGCTGACATAGCCAAAAAAACGGACTATAATCTTTGTTCAATTCTATGCATAACTTCATACACTTTTCGGTGGTACAACAATGAAAATGGTACAAAAATCGCTATTACATCGCCCCTTCCGGTTGAAAATTTCCAAATTAAAGGAGGACCTGCTAGCCATAGCGAAAAGCATAGACAAAACTAGTATGTTGTGGCCATCACAAAACTTTCTTCTATAAAAATCACGTCAATTAAATCATTTAAATAGTAAAATAAATTACATCAATTTATTCATATAAAAGTATACCTGAATTTGAAATTTGATGAAACTTCGTGCATTAGTTATTGAAATAGAGCTGTAAGAGAAATTTTGAAAAATGTAGCATAGCAGTGCCACCTGTTGAGCGATTTGCTCCAAAACACAAACAGTACTAATTCATATACCGGAATCGCCAAAACACAAACAGTACTAATTCGTATACCGGAATCTGAAGTCGGATGAAAATCCGTGTATTAGTTCTGGAGCTAAAGCTACTGTGGAAATCACAAAAAATGCAGCACAGCAGCGCCACCTGTTGAGCGATTTACACCAAAAGCTACAAAACATCAATTCATGTCAAGAACTAACTGAATCTGAAATTTGATGAAAATCCGTGCATTAGTTCTGGATATTGAGCTATTGTGGAAGTCGAGAAAAACGCTGCATAGCAGCGCCACCTGTTGAGCGATTTACAGCAAAACATAAACAGCACTAATTCATATTCAGGTATACCTGAATCTGAAGTTTGTTGAAAACCCGAGCATAAGTTCTTGAGATAGAGCTATCGTGGAAATCACAAAAAATTCAGCATAGCAGCGCCACCTGTTGAGCGATTTACACCACAACGTGCAAAACGTCAACTCATGTCAAGCGCTAACAGAATCTGAAGTTTGATGAAAATCCGTGCATTATTTCTTGAGATAGAGCTATTATGAAAATCGTGTAAATGCTGCAAAATGCAGCATAGCAGCGCCATCTGTTGGGCGATTTGCACTAAAACGTTACCAGCACCAATTCATATCAAGGATTAACTAAATCTGAAGTTTGATGAAAATCCGTGCATTAGTTCTTGAGATAGAGCTAGTGCAGAAATCGCGGGAAATGCAGTATAGCAGCGCCACCTGTTGAGCGATTTACACCAAAAGGTACAAAACATCAATTCATGTCAAGAACTAACTGAATCTGAAATTTGATGAAAATCCATGCATTAGTTCTGGATATTGAGCTACTGTGGAAGTCGAGAAAAACGCTGCATAGCAGCGCCACCTGTTAAGCGATTTACAGCAAAACATAAACAGCACTAATTCATATCCAGGTATACCTGAATCTGAAGTTTGTTGAAAACCCGAGCATAAGTTCTTGAGATAGAGCTATCGTGGAAATCACAAAAAATGCAGCATAGCAGCGCCACCTGTTGAGCGATTTACACCACAACGTGCAAAACGTCAACTCATGTCAAGCGCTAACAGAATCTGAAGTTTGATGAAAATCCGTGCATTATTTCTTGAGATAGAGCTATTACGAAAATCGTGTAAATGCAGCATAGCAGCGCCATCTGTTGGGCGATTTGCACTAAAACGTTAACAGCACCAATTCATATCAAGGATTAACTAAATCTGAAGTTTGATGAAAATCCGTGCATTAGTTCTTGAGATAGAGCTAGTGCAGAAATCGCGGGAAATGCAGTATAGCAGCGCCACCTGTTGACCGATTTACGCCAAAAACTAATCAGCATCAATCTGTATTAGGGACTAACTTAATATAAATTTTTATTAAATTCCGTGCATTAGTTCTTGAGATAGAGCGCCCACAAAATTTGTGTCACATACACACAGACAGACAGACAGACAGACTCACAGAGTCACAGACAGACATTTTGTAAAAACATGTTTTTTGGAATCTCTGACCCCTAAAACGTGTAAATCCGTCGAAAACCGAAAGTCGAAAATTTTCATGAATCCAATACTTTCTTCTTGTAAAGATAGAAGAAAGTAAAAATTGGTTCAATTTTATGCAAAATTTCATGCACTTTTCGACGGTAAAATGGCAACACACGGACATATGGACAAACGGACACACAGACAGACAGTTTATATAAACATGCTTTGGGGGGATTTCTGACACCCAAAACGTAAAAATCCGTCGAAAACCGAAAGTCGAAAAAAATTTCGATTACAATACTTTCTACTATTGAAGATAGAAAGGAAGTTAAACTATGTTGGCTGGTGGCCATTTTTCTGGCTACAGAAAAAAAAAAAAAAAAAAAAAAAAAAAAAAAAAAAACATTTAATTCTGTCGCTTCATATTTCTTAAATTAGAGCATTTAACACATAAGTTATAAAATGCAATCTTTATATTAAAAGATAAAATGGAACAAATTGAAATTCAAGAGATTTTGTTTTCATTAATATTTTAGCAGAAATTATATAAAAAAAGTAATCATTTTGGTTCTAACTTTTACTACTTAAATCTGAGGAAGCATTTCCTGAATATCAACCACTGTATCGATTCCATTGCTATATTTTCGTATTTCTTTTTGTGAACACTTTTTAAACCTATATAAAAAGAAGAGAGTTTTCTTTTATCCAATGATCCTTCTGAAATTTCAACGTGTTGTTTCAATCTTTGAAACAATTTTCAATCTCATTAAGGTAAATGTTACAAGTTTTTTCTGCTAAAATAGAAAAGAAAAATTATTTACGGAAATTGTGTTCGCTCCCATCAATATGAATTGGACGAAAATTGAATTTCCGATTCTTGCTACTTTGAAAAAATTCTAAATGTGTTTGTTTCTTGATTTAAATTCCATCGTAAAATAAAATACGTAAGCAAAAAGATTCATTTTTCTAGAAATTTTCAATCATGCATATTTTCAATTTAATTGTTATATGAATATATTTCTTAAATGAAAAAGCGTTTCTGGAATTTCGAAATTTAATTGACTAAGTTTTCTTTTTGAACGATTTTTGAAACACAGTAAAATTATTATAATTATACTAACTATTTTAACTGATTTAACTTATAACGAGCAAAAAAAATAATAATAATAATAAACGTTCTGGAAATCTTTAACAGCTACAAATATAACTAATACAGAAACAAAAACTACCTACATTTCAATATTCCCTGAAAAGCGCTACAAAGTTCTGTTTTTTAAATAAGTTGTGACAGTAATAACATAAAAAACGTACATATGCTTACTAAAATCTCGAGATTTGAGTTGATACAGTAGCGCGCCCCTCGGCAAACAGCTACCGCAACTGTTTATTTAAAATGCATTGAATGCATACTTTAATTAGATTTCAGGATTTGTTGGCTGAGAAGGTAGCATAGAATCTCGTACTATGAAAGATTCTGGTGACTACTGCTTATTTTCCTGTTTAATTGCCAACTGTTGATCGTAGTCGTTCACGGCGAAGAATTTTATCAGAGCTATTGCAAATAGGTTGTTGTTGTCAATATGCTGAACATTAAATCATGTGGTGTTAACAACATCTCTACACTCTCGTGGGTATTGAATCTTTGAGAAGCTGAACATCGTACGAGCACTTTGTAACTACATAACTTGATAATTACTTGATAATCCATGTATATTTTACAAGAACATTATTCCATTTCATAGTGAAAATAACCGGTAAAGCAATCTTCTGGATCCATTGTTTCACTGTCAATCCGTTGAATCTGAAATCGGTTTGTGACAACGGCAGCAACTTCTTTCGTATGGAAGTCAAAATTTCAGATCTAGTCAGGGAAAAAAAATCAAAGCCACCTTTAAACATAAAATTTGAAACGCTTCAAATTCTTATAATCGTCCGAGCACTTTGTAAATACATAACTTGATAATTGATAATCCAGTTATATTGTATGATAACATTATTCCATTTCATAGTGGAAATAACCGGTAAAGCAATCTTCTGGATCCATTGTTTCGCTGTCAATCCGTTGAATCAGAAATCAGTTTGTGACAACGGCAGCAACTTCTCTCGTATGGAAGTCAAAATTTCAAACGTAGTCAGAAAAAAAAAATCAAATCCTCCTTTAAACATAAAATGTGAAACGCTTCAAATTTTTATAATCGCACTACAAGTATGAAAAACGACTTTTGGAAATGCTCGAAGACAAACTTTCTTTCGTCAACTAAAGTAATCTTAACTTTTATTTCAAAATTAAAGACTTTCAATGTATCCTTGACTACATGAAATGCATGCTTGCAAATTAACTCACTCAGATTTGTTTTGTGAAAATCCCGAATGTGCTTACCTAGTGTAAATTTGTAGAAAGATTATTTTAAGATTTTTGAATCATTTGAATTGTTATATTAAAAAATCTTTCCTGGGAACAATTTTTTACACATGTAGAAAAGAAAAAAAAGATATTTTGTACAGCAGAATATTTCTAAACCTTCCGTCGGATGTTTCAATCCCAGAAACAATTTTCTATCTCATTAAGGAAAATGTTACAAGTTCTTTTCGATAAAGAAATATATACGCGAATCGTGTTTATCCCCATCAACATGAATGGGGCCCAAATTGAATTTCTGATACTTATTTCTTTGAAAAAAAAATACAGAGCTTTTCTTGAACATAATGCGTTGGCGAAGTAAAAGACGTAAGGAAAGAAACGCATTTTTTAAAGGTTTTAAAATTTAAAAGTTATTTCTATTTATTGCATAGAGAAAATAAAAGCCTACTTCATTAGTATTTCATAAATATATAGCCTACCGGTTTTAAGCCTATCGCGAATTACAACTTGTAAAAAAGCCATGTTATTTATCATTTTTAAATTTGGACTTAAAATTATTTACCATTGTTATACTAATTCTGTGTAAATAATTTCTATTTTATATTTTGGATAATTTCTATATATCTTTTGATGATTCAAAAAATAATAGAGTTACTAGGTTTTTATGACTTTGTGGTTTAAGTAATATTAATATTAGTAGCTAATTTGAGTACTTAGATAGTACACTATATCAGTGGTCCCCAACTGCTGGTCCGCGAGGAAATTTTGAACATTATTTGCAGAATTGAAGATATGGCTGAAGATATTGAAACTCAAATTATAAAATAAAAAAAAATCATCATGTTTTAACTTTTTCCAACAAGCAAAGTTGAAAAGTATTTATGACTTCGTTTTATCTGTCTGTCCTTCCATGCTCTAACTCGCATAAATATAATCCGATCGCTATGAAATTGATAGATGTTATTGGGTATCAATCTGGCATGTTTGGTATTAAAGTTGAAGTGTATAGTATTTGCGCTTCACTTACAGAGACACTTAAAAGAATTCCGTTACGTTACGAATTATGGGGAAAAATCGTTTGCGGTGTATTTTAATAATATTACAGTATTTTAAACATACTGAAATTTATATATATACTGTGGTGAAGTACGCTTGCAGTAAAATAGGGTGTGCATAGAATATATCGTTCATTTACAGCGACAAACAAAAGAGTTTGGCTATAGAAGAAACTGAACTGTTGAAGCCCATGAACAATAATTGCCTGAACTGCGTTTTCAATTGTAGTAAGAGTTTTGAAATTGAAATATTTTTTTTTAAATATCTCTAGGTGTAGATAAATTCTATATATCATATATAGGACAACGTAAAATTTGTCAAGTGAATTTCCGTTTATTCACGGAAATTGCTGAATGGACAGTTTCAACTTTGTTATTCTTTTGACAATTGATTGTAGTAATAGCAGAAATTTAGTTTCCAATACGTTATGAGTTTTTGAAATTGTTTATTTATATATCATATTTCACATTAATAAACTGTGAAGTTTTGTTATTGTATTCTGAATTGTTGGAAAATGTTACATAATCTATGCTGGACGCATGATTTTTCATTCTTGTTTCAATGCAACTTGATGAGTCTACAAGGCACATTTCACTGTTTTGTGAGGGTTGATTGTGAAGGAGAGTTACATGAAGAACGACTTTGTTCGCTCAACATACTGGATAGAGCAACTAGCGGTGAATTTTGAAGCACTTAATAGCTTGATACTTATTTCATGGAACAAGGAATTGAATTGAAAAAATGCGTTGGGATATGTACAGATGGTGGCGTAAAACATGACTGTAAAAATTTCCAAAATTGGTGCAAAGGTGAAAAATTTTGATTACCCAGACCTTTTGTCTGCTCACTGCATTATTCATCGTGAGCAAGTTATGGTGAAAAGAATGTCTCCAATACTACACGAAGCAGTATAAAATGTTATAAAAATTATAAATGAAAATCAACATAAAGCGTTCAGTTCTCAATAAAAATATTGATTGAATTTTCCAAGCTATACTTGTGCGATAAGACATTTTCATATGTAAACATATTTCACAGTAATTAAAATTCGATAACAGTCTCTGCTTGAAGGAAGCACTGTTCTACATCTTGCTGTAGCAACACTGGAGCCAATAATGTCTGAATTTATTTCAAACAAGCAAGAACAAAACAAATTTCAAAGTAATGATGGACAATAAACAAGTTTTGTATGTAATAAATAAGTATTACTAATTAATGTAAATAATAAATAATGCGAGCACTAAATAATACAAATATGTGTAGTAAATGTATTTCGTGTTCAATAAATAGGTAATGCAAATATGTGTAATAAGTATCTCATGCGCAATAAATCAGAAATGTAGGTATGAGCAATAAATATCTGTCGGGTGCAATCAATAAGAAATAAGGATTAATTTAAGCATCTGTAATAAATACGTAATAATAAGGTGTAAGAAATAAAAAAAATTTAAATATTTTGTAATAATTAAATTAACTTAAAAAATATTGTTTTAATCAAACAACTGTAGCAGATTTTTGTTATGATTAAATAATCATTTGCAATTTTGTTATATTAGATAGGTGAGACAGGGGCTAATAGGCGCAGTTTTTAGTTATTGATTTTTATTAATTTTTTCTTTAAGTTTTTTATAAAATTTTAACTGTACTTTTAAAGAACAGGCATTGGACTATAAATACCCAGAATTTTGAGTTTGTAGCTTTTGTAGTTTCTGTTTAGCGGATTCCTAAATTAAAAGAAAGATTGTGCGCCAACTTACCCCGTCACGGGGCAAGTTGCCAATGCCTATGGGGTAAGCTCGCACAAGCTTTATAAAAATTCAAATAAGACACGCAGTTAAGCGAAATCAGTTTCATTATTACCATTAAGTTTAAACAAAGGCGTTATAGCCGTACAATGTAAATTCTAAATTATACAGAAATAAAAATAATGAATAGAACATTAACATTGAGTAACTTCTATCCTACTCTATATCATCATCAGAGTTACGGTTGTCATAAATAAAAAATCGAGTGTCTTCGTTTGGGCAAGCCTCATGTGCCCAAAATCTCGCATTGCAACCACTTTTCTCGTTGTTTGCTGTTTTTCAAGCTACCAGCACACATTAAACACCGAGCCAACTTGCCCCGTGTTCAATGCACTTACTAGCCCCATAATACATTTCTTCACAAAAGGGACACGTAGTCATCTAAGCATAAATAATCCAAAGAAATCACATATTAGGTAGGTACAGTGAATCATACACTAAGAAAAACTGCACAAGTTAAATAGCAATTATTAAGATAAGTATTAGAAATTAGAAAAAGAATGAAGCAACAAAAAATTACTTTTGAGTGCAAACAACAGATAAATCGTAATAAATGTCCACTGCACGGAGGTAACGCTGCAAAACTACAATGAAGATTATAAAAAGCAAGAAGAAAGGTACTCTGTGATTGGTTGCGCAACCTATCCACAAACATACGATTTATGAGGACTGCGTCTAATTACCCCTGTAGCCAACTAGCCCTGGTATCCCCTAAGTACATTTTCTATTAACAAAATAGAAGTTATCAGGTAATTATTGACTATAGTATTTATGTTTTTAAAAAAAATCCTATTAGTGGATCGCTGGATTTAAGAATCTGAATTTAGAAGTCCATAAGGTCCGAACGGAAGGGTACTCCTGCACTAGATTCTACCAAGTTCGAGTTCAAAGTAAAATTTCAAACAGTGAATTTTGCTAGCACTGAAAAGCATCATAGGTCATAAAAAATCTCATTGTATAGTAAAAACTGTGAAAAAGGATCCTGTCTGAAAAGGTAAACTTCCATGGAAATAATTTGATACAATTATAGCTGCTGATACGGGAGCATTGCTAAAACTGAAACGTTCTCAGGTCCTTTCGGATTCGAATTTCAAAAGTTTTACTCTACTTCAATAAAGTTAGCATTTATAAGTTAAATGTTTTATGAAATGATATCTTTATTTTAAAAATTTGAATATAAGCAAACTCAAATTCAGTTTCTTTTTTTCATTTATATATGAGAATATACTATTAAAGGTGACAAATATTCCAGTTTCTATTCTGACAAATGTTTTAGTTCGTCACTAATGATTTTCTGTTTTTCAACCGCCGTTTTTAAATGTTTCCGGCATTCCTTTTGTAAATGCTTTTAGAACGCATCTAAAAGAAAGATATTTGAAACTTCAGTTAGATGTTTCAATCCAAGAAACAATTTTCAATCTCATTGAGGTAAATGTTACAAGTTTCTGCTGATAAATAAATATTTACGTGAGTTGTCTTTGCTTCCATAAACAGCAATGAGGCTCAAATTGAATTTCGGACACATACTTTTTTGATAGAAAAAAAAAAGTTCTTGAATTAAAAGCGGTCTTGAAAGACGTGACGAGAGACATGATTCTTTAAAACAATTTTGAAACTTACAGTAATATTTGAATGTGTTGTAGAGGAAACGAATTAGTTTCTTTAAAATTTGATAAATATTTGAGGCATTTACATACATAGGTTGAAAATAATTTATAAAAATAAATTATTATAAAAGTCCATTTTTTTAATATTGAAGCTGTAATTTTAGTTCTTATCACGTTCAATGATATACTTGATTGAATAAATTTCTTTTTGTGATTCTACGCAATCTGCTGATTGAGAAAATAATTTCATTGATAGTGCTTTCTTAAATTTATAGTTAAGCAAAGATTGGTGTTGAAAACTAATCAGAGTAATGTAGTTAACTCAGAGTAACTCAGGTTCCTAACTGTAATTCCTGGGTATTTATAGCATTAATAGTCAGCGTGGTCTTTCTTATACTGAATATACAAATCGTGGTGCAAAATTTCGAATTAATGAGCACAAGCAATATATTAAAAAAAACTAACAAATCGTCCTTTGCAAAACATTGCTGGATGATTATGATTAACTATACTAAAGACTTTCATTCAACTAAAATTATCTCTAAACCCACCTCCATACTTGAACTTGAATTTCTTGAAACATTCCATATCTATAATAAATCGATCCAGTGCGAGTATTACTCGTGCACAGAGAGTTCCGTACAATAAATATATGAGTTAGTAACTTGGCATTACGTTATACAAATATATCATTAAAAGTTGTTATCTAAGCTTTAAAAGCCGATGGCACATAGAGTAGGCCGCCCGTTTCTTTATGTATGTCCAAACCGTCCGTGTCTTTAATAGTTAATATATCGGCTAATTACAGACAATTTTTTTAATAATCATTATCAACAATCATTTTATACTTCTTCGACGATAGGTACCTCCATCACTCCTCAACTTCTTTGCTGAACGCCCCCAAACGCAAATTAGTGTGTCACAGAAAAATGCGATTTCCTCCTAAACTATGTGACCCATTGTGATTGCTATAGTTTTCCTGCAAAATTTAAATTAATTTCTACTACCCCTAATTTTTACATAATTTTAGTTTCAATACATTCGGAAATACAGGTGGGGGGATATTGTTGCATTACATTTTCGGCGACATCTCTGAAAATATAGTACTGAGCATCAAAAGAAATGTATTTTTGAGTCAGAATAACGAAAGTTTCACACAATACCCCACACTATATACAAAGAAAAGATTTTCTTTCAAGTAACTTTATTCGGCTCACTACATTTTTCCTAAATATATTTTTGAAGGGTTAATAATCTATAAATATATGTGTCAATAGTATTTATTGTTTCAGCTAATTTTAACTTTTTACGTTCCATAGTTTACGAGTAAAATGTCTCTTACAGACGGACAGACAGACACAGGATTGATCTTATGATAGTTCTGTTTGTACTTTTTAAGTACGGAATCCTAAAATCCTAAAAATCTTATTAATTATTACATCGCTACTCCCCCATTGTTAGATCGTTTCAGAACGTATATTAAACATCCTGTTCCTAAATTGTACTCGCATGTTTTTCACATTACCAGTTCTTTCCTTATGCAATTGTCTATTGGCTGTTAACCGTAATTTTTCTGTAATTGTACTGTTCAATAAACATATCTCTCGAATACGAAAATATAGAATCTTATACTCACATGATATCAATACAGTTCACACAATTTTAAAATAAACAAAAACTTAACGCAAAAAAGTAAGCCTAATTTTAACAAAATCGTTTAAACTTATTTTATTATCCATTGATAATTGATTATACAAATGTGAAAAGTTATCGCAGAGATAAAAAGGTAAAACTCAGAGCTTTTATTTTTTGAAAAAGTCTGATGGATGACTGCTTCTCCCCTGTATCTCTCAGCTGAGACGGCGTATGACGTGTAGATTGATAATAGATGTAGCAGCCTTGACAAAATAACTTCTAATTTATTAAGATTTTTTTTTTTACCTAGGCCGGATAGTGGGGTGTCTGCGGCATAAGTATGTATATATGTGAAGCGTACATTTAAGCTTCCTTTTAATTCCCACAGATAAGAGCATCAGACCGAGTTACAAGAGCAGACATCAGAACGTATGTCAGATAGAACATGTTGACGTAGATGCTGGAGAAAACGTAGCAGCAGAATTGAGTGGATGGTGAGAGAAATATACGATGTATACAGGGGTGAAATAATGAACTGGAAATGTTCTTTTTAAAAGATTACCTTTTGTCGGATTACAAGATTAATTTTATTAGCGATTTGACGGTGTCAATACTATTATATGTAAATGGAATTGAGTACATAGTTTTCTGAATAATGCAATTCTTCAATAATTAAAAAAGCGTCCAGTTATTTTCTGTATTGCGAGTATTAGTTTACTATTATATATATGAACGAAATTATCTCTACAAGTAGATTTCTAAATAATTAACCTAACAGATTCGGGAATTATATACGAAATAATTTTTACTTTCTTCTGTCTTCACTAGAAGAAAGTATTGTAATCGAAATTTTTTTCGACTCCCGGTTTTCGACGTATTTACAAGTTTTAGAGGCCAGAGATTCCAAAAAACATGTTTATACAAAATGTCTGTCTGTCAGTCCGTCTGACCGTGTGTCGACATTGTACCATCAAAAATTCTATGAAGTTATGCATAGAATTGAAACAATTTTTTTTTTTTTTTAGTTTTTGGCTATGGCAAGCAGATCCTCCATTAATTTTTAAAAAAAAAACCCGGTAGTGGGCGCTGTAATAGCGATTTTTGTGAATTTTGAATATTGTACCATCGAAACGTGTATGTAGTTATCCATAAAATTGAACCAAATTTTGTGTGTGTGTCTTTGGCCATGGCAAGAAGGTCCTCCTTGAATTTGGAGAAATTCCGCCGGTAGGTGGCGATGTAATAGCTAGTTTTGTGCATTTTTAATATTGTACCCTCGAAAAGGGTATGAAGTTATGAATAGAACTGAAGCAAATTTTTTGTGCATATTTTTGGCCATGGCAAGAAGGTCCTCCCTGAATTTGGAAAACTTCTGCCGGAAGGGGGCGCTGTAATAGCGACTTTTGTGTTATTTTCAATATCAAAAAGTGTATGAAATTACGCACAGAATTGAACCAAATTATTTATGTATGCTTTTGACCATGGCAAGAAGGTTCTCCCTGAAAATTGAAGAATTCCATCGGAAGAGGGCGCTGTAATAGCGATACTTGTGCAATTTTCAATATTGTACCATCAAAAAGTGTATGAAATTATGCATAATTCTAATAAAAATACTAATAAAACTAATAAAAATGAATTATTGGTATTTGTAACAACATTTTGAAATATTAATATACATGAGATAGAAGAAAGTTTTGGGATTGGCACATCCAACTAGTTTTGAATTAAAGTTAAAACGCATGGGTAATGAAAAACATTTTTAAAAAGTTTTGAATTAAAAACATTTATGCATACAATGTGATTCAGAATTTATCTTTCAAATCTTAAGGCTGGTAAAGAAAACCACAAGAAGCAATTTTCGTGTATGCAACTAGGTGCATAATCTGTGTATTCGGTGAAAAACACAGAGTATCTCATTTCAATCCGAACAGTTGTTTTTGTTCATTAACAATAGTGAAGATATTTGAAAGTAAATATTAAAAGATATCGCTTTCAATATGATCTCTTTCAAATTTTCAATATGAAGTCCTAATTTTGGAAACATCACATCATATTGGGCACTTTGATAAATTTCACCTTAGTATATGAAATAGGATATATTTTGGTGAAGTAGTTAGGAATTATGAAGGTTGAAAGTTTGGAACACAAGGTGTTATATTTATTTTAATCGGTTCAAAGCTGTGAGTGTTTTTTTTTTTAAGTACAACCCAAAAGCTACAAGCGGAATGAGCTGTAATTTTATATTGGCATTCTTGAAGCTTTTAGAAATGGATTTTTGTTAAAATATTTATAGATTAGAATTCAAACTTTTATGAAAAAATAATTTCAAAACCTATATTCTTCCAAGTTTCCTTTCACAGAAAATTATGAATTTACAAATTTATTTATAGAAATTAATTTCTAGAAGTTCAAATCATAGAAATCCAAAATTACAGCTCATTCCTCAAAGCAGTTTTTGAGTAAAAATATTAACATCATTTCTCATTAAGAGTTTCAAGGTTAAACCTTCATAATTCCTAAAGTAGTAGGCAAATGATTTCCTGTTTGGTATCCTAAGTTAAAATTTACCCAAAACATATTTTCTACTAAAATTAGTTATTCGAATTGAAGATTTCCATGTTTGGTAAAATTTTAGTATGAAGACGATTCCCTAAGTTTTTTTCAATATAAAATGACAGAAAATACTATACTTGACAAGTATAATGGCTATTTTTTTTTCTTTTCTGCAACATTTTGTCGATTAAAATGGTATGGCCTGTTCTCTTTTTTTTCTGTCTGACTGTACATTTCGAGCTGTTTTCATAATGTAATTTCTTTCAAACAAAAGAAAGGTAAATATAATAAAACACACATACTACAATATATATTAAAACACACATACACACATAAATAACGCCTGCATTCAACAGTTAAAGGTATATATAAATATTATACAGACATACATACAATAAGTACATTAAACCCAACTGGAGTGATAGGAGGAGACCCAGATATCGACCGGAGTAGCTCAATGGTTAGAGCAGCAGTCTTGTAGACTCGGGTCTCGGGTTTGATTCCTGGCTCTGGCTAATTTTTCACTCTAGTTGAGTTTATTGTACTTATTGTATGTATGTCTGTATAATATTTATACGAGTATATACCTTTAAAAGAAAGGTAAGTTTGTTTAAAATATCTCCATTATTGTTAAATATTTTTATTAATTTATGAACAGAAACACGAGTTCAGATTGTAGTATTTTTGACTGAATAAACTATGACTTTTGTTTCCTATCCAAATATTGCTTGTAGTAGCGTGTAATCCATTCGGGATAACCCTCTCTTTCAGAGCAAATGAATTCCTTCTGCAATATTTCATAAACTAACTTATTGGTTTAAATTATACCACAATTTGCGAAATGGTCACAATATTTTTTTCGTGATTAAACTCAATTAATATTATTTATTATTTTTCAAATGTTTCTAATATTTTATTATCCTCAGTAAACAAATTTTAATTTAAATCGTGAAAAGTATTATCAATATTTCTTTTGGTGAATGAGATAATTATGTTTTCCTTAGTTTTGTACTTTAGTTAATTGCCCTAAAGGAAAGGTAACTTTTTTTCGCAACCAGTTTTATCATGGGTGATTTTGTTATTTATGACAGATTAGCTGGTATAGATAATGAAATTTCCTGTTTGCTTGAGCACTAGTGTAGCATGTTGCCATAGTAAGATCGCCCATCCCATAGCAATTTAAAATGAATAGCAACCCGATTACTGTCTCCTGGTATCATTAATAAACAAATTGCAATTCATTTAACATTGCAGCGAGCTGTGTGCTAGGTATAAAATGTCGCTCTGCCTCAAAGATAGACACTGATAAAACATTTCTGCTAGTAGCTAAAGTGAGAACATATATGTCCAAATTCTTGATCATTCTTCGTGGTTTTCTAAATATAGTAGAACTCCGCTAATCCGTACTAATTGGGATCGGTGCCTGTTCGGATAACGAAAAATTCGGATTACCCGAAATTCTGATAAAAATAGAAATGAAGAAGATTCGTTCTAAAAAAATGTAAGTCATGAGTACTCAGTACTACAGTAAAAATCCTCTAATCCGGCATCCTAAGGTCCGGCATGCTGGATAATCCGGCACGACTTATGTAAAATTATAGTATTCCTTGTTTAATGACACCTGATGTTTATAATAATCCAATGGGACTTCAGAATGAGGAATTACGTAACAACCCATTACAAACGGTTCAAAATCGCGAATCTGTAAATAGCTCAGTCACTACATCGACGAGGGGGGAAGGAAAAACACTTCTGTAGATAATTTAAGAAATTAAACTGTTGAAAGAAAAAAAAATATCATCTGAATTAAATACTTTATGAAATTTAGAAAAAAAAATTATAGTGACTGGCGAACAATCTGATATGCGAGATTTCCTTAAGATGGCTTACAAGAAAAGGTCTAAAGTGCACGTTTTCATTTTATATAAGTCGACATATGTTGTACTTTTATATTATTGAGTATTTTTTTTTATTCTATTTAAGATGTATAAAGAATAAAAAACATACTTTACTGCCATTTTTTCTTTTTGTCAAATTCTAACATCTATACGTTTTTCCCGACGTTCATCCTATAATCCAAAAAAAATTCACAAGTTAATCCCTTCAGTTAATTAAAATTATACTGTTCAAGTATAATTTTCAAAAATAAAATAAGTTCGGATTAACCAGAATTTTGGATTAGCGAGGTTCTACTGTAGCTCTAGGCAGGATACTTTGCTTGCATGGCAACACACTCTCTGCTGGTGCACAGGCTAATTGACAGTTTCGTTATTTGAACCATGTAATCTGTATGACCAACTCAAATCATTGACGCTAATATTGGTTGCAAAAATTTGACCCTGACTCGTGTATAGACACTGATAAAACATAGATTCTAGTAAGTAAATTGCGAACATACATTTTCAAAATCATGACCATTCTTCATGGTTTTTTAAAGAACTCTAGACAGGGTATTTTGCTTGCATGGCAACACACTCTTTGTTGATACGCAGGCTGAATGGCAGTTTCATTATCTGAACCGTCTAATTTGTATGACCAACCCAAATCATTGACGCTAATATTGGTTGCAAAAATGTGACCCTGATTCGTGTATAGACACTGATAAAACATAGGTGCTAGTAGATAAATTGAGAACACACATTTTCAAAATCCTGACCATTTTTCTTGGTTTTCTAAATAGCTCTAGACAGGGTATTTTGCTTGCATGGCAACACACTCTTTGTTGATACGCAGGCTGAATGGCAGTTTCATTAAATGAACCATCTAATCTGTATGACCAACGGAAATCATTGACGCTATCATTGGTTGCAAAAATGTGACCCTGACTCGTGTATAGACACTGATAAAACATAGGTGCTAGTAGATAAATTGAGAACACACATTTTCAAAATCCTGACCATTTTTCATGGTTTTCTAAATAGCTCTAGACAGGGTATTTTGCTTGCATGGCAAAACATTCTCTACTGGTACGTAGACTGATTGACAGTTTCGTTACCTGAACCATCTAATCTGTATGACCAACGAAAATCATTGACGCTATTATTGGTTGCAAAAATGTGACCCTGACTCGTGTATAGACACTGATAAAACATATGTGCTAGTAGATAAATTGAGAACACACATTTTCAAAATCCTGACCATTTTTCATGGTTTTCTAAATAGCTCTAGACAGGGTATTTTGCTTGCATGGCAAAACACTCTCTACTGGTACGTAGACTGATTGACAGTTTCGTTATCTGAACCATCTAATCTGTATGACCAACGCAAATCATTGACGCTATTATTGGTTGCAAAAATGTGACCCTGACTCGTGTATAGACACTGATAAAACATAGGTGCTAGTAGATAAATTGAGAACACACATTTTCAAAATCCTGACCATTTTTCATGGTTTTCCAAATCACTCTAGACAGGGTATTTTGCTTGCATGGAAATACACTGTCTACTGGTACGCAGACTGATTGGCAGTTTCGTTATCTGAAACATCTAATCTGCTATATATACCACAATCATGGCCACTAAGATTGTTTGCAGAAAGGTGATGCTGCCTCGTTGACACACACTAATAAAACATTGATGCGAGTAGATAAATTTAGAAGATATGTGAGCAAATTCTTGACTATTCTCCATGGATTTCTAAATAACTGTAGACAGGGTATTGTACTTGCATTAAAATAGGGAATGCTCATAAAACAAATAGGAATGTATTTCAATAAAATTAGCTTTTAAAAATTGAATAATTTATGAAATGCACTCTTTATTAAAAAAAAAAAAAAGTGAGGAATCTGAAATTTAGTTTATATTTATCATTAATGTTTTAGAATGTACCTTTTATTAAAAAAGAACAATGATTTAAGCTTTAATTCCGACGATTTAAATTTCCACAAAGGATATTTTTTAATTGGAAAGTCCTTTTTATTTATTTTTTTATTTTTTATTTATTTTTCACAACTACAAAGTTTCATTTAGAAGCTTCGAAGTCTTACTTCAAAGCTTCAATAATGTATTGCTTAGAAAGTTGCTTTAAACACGACTGGCTAACTTCTGCACATTCCTGAATTTATTTTTAAGCGCGAAAAATTTGCAGGTGCTCTTATTCAAAAAAGTTTGAAATATAATTGCTTTTTTTTTTTTTTTTTAGATAAGTATAGAAACATTTTCGATAAATTCTGTGGAAGCGTTTTGAACGAAATATTCGGATGTGACAAGCCTGATAAAGGTTCCTATGAAAGAACAATTTAGAAAGTTTCTGACCGGAAATTATTTTTTGCAGAAAATCTTTAAATTAAGCAATATAAATACTAACAAGAAAGAATTAGTGTCGTGCCTAATATATTAAAAGTATACATCCCAAGCCTTCTTTATTTTTACAGTGACGCCATGGTTGACACTTAGCTCAAACTTCACACTAGATTTCGGAACCTTTGCTACCGCTTGCTTATATGTGACAATGCAGTGTTCTGTACACAATTAATCTTTTCCATTTCGGCATCATTGATTTACTTTAAAACTCTTGATTAACTTTATGACGGCCTGTGTTGATTCCTTGTAATAATGAAAGCATGCGTGCGATAAATACTTTTTATTTCTTAACAGAATATAACAGACTTATCTTATTCGGAGATTATACGCATGATAAAACATATTCATTTATAACTATAACATTTTTTGAACTATTGAACATAGAAAATTACCGTAAAACATTTTTTATATTCGGATCACTGTGTTGTATTTTTACCCGAATGCCAAGAAGGATTATGTGTTTCACGCGTATCTGGGTATGTGGGTTTATTTATACCTTTGAACCAGCCCAACGGCTGGATGGATTTTAATAAATGAGGTCTCTATCGATTCGTCTTAACCGTCCGATGGTTATAGTCTAAATGTTTTCTTTTTATAAATTCAAAATGGCGTCCATAAAATACAAAATGGCGGTCAAAACGAAAAAAAAAAAAATTACGCACCATATTAAGTGGCATATCATTGGATAGATCTTTCAAAATGAAGACGATATTTCATTGACTATTTTATAGTCAGAAGCTCCGTTGAAATATTACACAACCTGGAAGATGTGTAGGGTGGATCTCTAGCTTTACTGCAACTCTAACCATCATAGACATCTATATGCCTCATCAAAACAGTGTTTATAGATAGGAACTAACAATTAAACCCAACTTAAAAGTCATCAATAGAAGTAAATAAAAAAAATAGTTAAATAATATAAAAGATAGTGTTTTACATTGATAAGAAATAATTAATTAGTTCGCTTTTTACGCAGTCGGGTTTTTTGATTTTTTTTTAATTTAATTTTTACTTCTTAAAAGACATTCTTTACTATAAAATATGCTTTCGAAAATCACACTAGATGTTGCAATCTTTGCTATTGAGTTATGGGCGACGACGGAGTGTTGTTTACATAAGAGTTATTTTCTATTCCAGCATCATTCATTCGGTTTAAAACAGAAATACTTCAGATATTTTGGTAGAAATATAAATCATATAATCTCCGAGTATTAATATAAACCTGACATCCAGTTAAGAAATAAAAAATATTTATCGCGCGTAATATTTACTCTGAGGACGGCCTGATTTGATTTCCAGCAATAATAAAAGCATGCGCGCGATAAATACTTTTATTTCTATATATATGGCAGATAATATGTCATATTTATCTTAATACTCGGAGATTATATTCATGATTTATGTAATTGCCAAAACATCTGAAATAATACTGCATTTATATCTAAAACTATTTTCGAATTCTTGAACACAGAAAAATTAACGTAAAACTTTTTTTTATACTAGGAGGCTCGGCCCCCTACGAGCTACGCTCGCCAACCCCCGTCCAGACTCCGCAGACTCTAAATGCACGCTAATTTGATCGGCTTTAAAAAGATTTCGAAAGATTGAATTATAATTTTAAAAACAGTGGCGATCTCCCTATAAACGATCTCCCTATAAATTCATTTCTCTTTGATTGGGGAATTTTAACGCCAAATCCGCTGCGGTACTACTTGATTATCCCGTCGACCCATTTCTCCAAATTATATAAATCGCCAAACCACTCGCCAAATTATACAAATTGACATAATTTTTATTTTAAATAACGAAAGAACAAATAAATTAGTACAACATTAATAAAAATACAAATAAAACGTCGAAATAAAAATAACTTGATGACGTAGACACGTGTAACAACATTTCAAAATAAGGCTAATATAAAAGGAATTAAGTAAACAGTCTTCGTCTCCTGGTATTTTTTAACAAAGCGAAAAGAAAGTTATTTTAAATGAGTCATTTTAAATTAATCGTTTTTAATCTGACGTAATTTTGACCAAGCTATTCTTTCTCTTTTAAATATTCACGTGAAAATACTTTTGTTAGAATTGAAATATTATTTGCGCTTTCCTAACAAAAGTAGCTGAAAAGATCCTCTCAAAATATCAAATAAATGTCTAGCGCAATTTCTAAATTTAAACCGTTTTGCAATATTTTGTGTTCATTTTATGTAATAACTGTAATGTGACGTAAATATGACGTAAATATGACGTAATTTCTCCTATTTAAGACTTCTAACGCATGTTAATGAATTTATTATTTTACAATATCCTTTCTCTTTTAAAATTCACGTGTATACTTTTTATGACGTAATTTTTAATAAGTTCCTGCTTTTTGTACATAATTATTTAATTCTAATTTCAAATGATTTTTTCTGTTTATAATAGTCACGTGTAAATAAATTTTTAATTTGAAGCAAACATTATAGTTTGCGCTGTTTATACATTTGGCAACAGTATAAATTAATACTATTTTCTAAAATAATGTAAAAAATATCTCTTAAAATGCTGAAAATTTGAATTTAAAATAGAAATAAAACCTCCAAAAATGAGTCAAATTAAAAAAATTAATGCAATCTGCACACCGGCAAATTCTAACGCATAAAATGACCTAAAAATGATTACATTCCCATGTATAGTTTTTGCTGCTATAAAACTTTTTTAATAGAACGATTTTGTCCACCTTTAGCATTAAATATCTCTTAAACTAATTATTCGATTTAAAAACTGTCTGCATCAGCGTGTTTATCAAACATTTCTCTATAATACCACCGATTTTCATATTTTTGTACGCAATATTTTTCTTAATATTAACGAAGAAAGACCTCCTGTCACAAAAAATTCAAAACCGGCGGCGGCGGCGGCGGTGACGGCGGTAGTTACTTTTTTTTAGAATAGAGAGATTCGCATCGCTATTTTGTACCTTTCTTAAAAGAGATTTTTTACTATAAAATATGCTTTCGAAAATCCCACTAGATGTGGCAACCTTTGTTATCGCGTTATGGGGGACGACGTAGTGTTGTTTACATAAGAATTATTTTCAATTTTCGATGTTTGATTTTAAGTAATAATAATTACATGTGCGCGATAAGTACTTTTTATTTTTTAACAGAACTAGGGGGCTCTGCCCCCTACGAGCTGCGCTCGTCAACCCCCGTTCAGACACCGCAGACTCTAACAGCACGCTAATTTGATCGCCTTTAAAAAGATTTCGGAAGATTGAATTATAATTTGAATCTGACAATTATAATCTGACGTAATTTTCACCAAACTTTTCTTTCTCTTTTTAATATTCACGTCAAAATACTTTTGTTAGAAATGAAATATTATGATCATCTTAAAATGTCAAGTAAATGTCTCGCGCAATTTTTAAATTAAAACTGTTTTGCAATTTTATTTTTTGTTCATTTTACGTAATAAGTGTAATATGACGTAAATTCTCCTATTTAGGACTTCTAACGCATGTTACTGAATTTATTATTTTACAATATTCTTTCTCATTTAAAATTCACGTGTAACTATAGTTTTTATGACGTAATTTTCAATGAGCTCCTGCTTTTTATATTTTTTGTTTATAATAGTCACGTGTAAAATAAATTTTTAATTTGAAGCAAACATTACTGTTTGCGCTGTTTATACAGCTGGCAACAGTTTAAATTAATACAATTTCCTAAAATGTGTAAAAAATATCTCTCGAAATGCTGAAAATTTGAATTTAAAATAGAAATAAAACCTCGAAAAATTATTCAAATTAAAAAACTAACTGCAATCTGCACACCGGGAAATTCTGAGGCATAAAATGATCTAAAAATGATTAAATTCCTATGTACAGTTTTTGCTCCTATAAAACTTTTTTAATGGAAAGATTTTGTCCAACTTTGGCATTAAATATCTCTTAAAATAATTCTTCGATTTGAAAACTGTCTGCATCAGCGTGTTTGTCAAACATTTTTCTATAATACTACCGATTTTCCTATTTTTGTATGCAACAGTTTTTTTAATATTAACGAGGAAAGCCCTCCGGTCACAAAAAAATCAAAACCGGCGGCGGTGACAGCGGTAGTTACTTTTTTTTAGAATAGAGAGATGCTAGATTTATTTTAATACTTGGAGATTACACGATTTATATACATACCAAAATATCTCAAATAATTCAATGTGTAAAGCTGAAGCTTTATTCGAATTCTAAAACGCATAAAAATTAATGTAAATTTCTATTATGAACTTATCAAAGACTTCATGACAAAAAAATATGCTTACAAAATTCACACTAGATGTCGCAGCCTTTGCTATCGATGCTTTGTTTTTGTGACGACGGAGTGTTGTTTGTACCGGGTGAGCCAACGGTCGTTACAACTTTAAAAACTCATAAAAAAGGAACAAATTATGATAAAGGATAGCGGTTTTTGAGAAAGGGCTCACAAGGTAGTCGGATTTTTTTAGCAGCAAAAACATTTAGTTAAAAAATCACATGTGGTGGGCACTGACGACTCAAAGCACAATAAACAGGACAACAGTGTCGTAGAATGTTCTGTAGGTCATGTTGAACCTTTGTTATTGGAAGAACAAATGAATGGAGCGTATTGTCGAACCTGTTCATTGTGTTTCGGGTCATCAGCACCCTCTACATGTGATTTTTTAACTAACTTTTTTTGTGCTGCTGAAAAAATCCGACAATTCCTTTCTTGCAAACCACGCTCCTTTATCATAATTTCTTCCTTTTTTATGAGTTTTTAAAGTTACATCGAACTTTTGGCTCACCCTGTATAAGAGTTCCTTTCTATTTCCGCAACCCTGAATCGATTAGCGTAAGGAAAGGCCGTGTGTGATTTTCAATAATAATAATTGCATACGCACGATAACTATTTTTCATTCCTTAACAGGATGCCAGATTCATATTAATGCTCGGAGATTACATGATTTATACCAAAACCGCTGAAGCATTTATGTTTTTATAATTGCAACATTATTTAAATTCTTGAACACAGAAAAATTAACATAAAACATTCTGTTTTATTTTCAGATCGCTATTTTGTATTTTTTTTTTTTTTTTAAGACTTTCTTGACTATAAAATATCCTTTTCAAAATTTAAACAACTGTCATTTCGATCAAACGATTCTCTAAATGATTGTTTCTTCCTTGTAAGTGTTTTCTTTTCTTTTTTTGCAGTTTTCTTTTTCATTTTCAACTTTTTTAACGCTGAAGAGATAGATCTAATGGAAATTTTTGTTTTTTACTTTGTATGTTTCCTTAAGTTTAAGTATTATCTTCGATTGTAAAGAGTGTTTTTTCCTTCACTTTAATGATCTCGAGAAAAGTAAAGAACAATACAAGAACTTGTAAAGATACAATAATGATAAAAATAAAATTTCATTGAGGGTTATTTTGAGTCTTCAATAAATATAGACTTTTTCTGAGTACTTGTTCAGCCTACATTGTAACAGAAAAAATAAATAAATTTTATTTAACTACTGCATTGCATTACATTTTGAGTGATTGTATAGTTACGAATTAAGCAAAAAAAAAAAAAAAAAAAAAAAAAAAAAAACATTAGTATCATTAAAATAATTTAAGTTTAAGAAATAAAGTATTAAGAAAGCAAAATATTTGCTTGAGATTACATAAAACACAAACTAAGAAAAGTATATGTTAGATTGAAAATTTTGTTTTCCTTGTTTTATAAATTTGACGGACGCGATTGGTTTCGAACCCAATCTCCCCCGTCGGCCTAACCGTTCGGAGTTTTCCGTTGTTTTCTTCGATCCTTGGTTTTCCAAGCGTAAATACGGGATAGGTTTCCTTAGGAAGACACCCACGACGCCCCCCCTCCCGCTTTCGGCTTATATGCATCAGGTAGATAATCAGCCGTCATAAAACAACAGACAGACGGCCTTGCTTTATAATTTTGTCAAAGTAAAATAACTATAAAGTCTTTTGTAAAAATGTAGATTTGGCAAGTTTAGCTTTGCATTTCTATCTTACAAATCGAGGCGTAAAAAGTGCAAAAAATACGATAGCTTGTACAACACTGATATCTATGTTAAAAAGCTTCAAGGAAAAGGGCTCATTGAAAGTTTGTCCTAGAGTCAGAGGAAACCAAACATTTGTTGTAGTTGTAAATGAAGTGGAACACAATACCGACACACGATCGACATCATGAGCACGATATGAATTCAGTCCAAGAGCAATTTTACGGCTAACTAGAATTTCTTAAGGTGATATCTTAGTATCAAAGACATATCAGTATAAAAATTAACATGTGCAAGAGGTGGAACAAACTGATTTTCACGCGTCAGAATTTTGCAAATATTGTTGTAAATTGTTTTGCAACAAACACATCAGAATTTTATAAATTGGGTTTTCTTCTAAATTTAAAATGATACGGACTGGCTTTTAAATGTCTTGTGGACACTTTTCACTAAGTGTATATGTCAACATATAAAATTGCCGTATATGTGCAATGAGGCATTATTTGTGGTAAAACTACTTCATGACCTAAAGATGACTGCTTCATGCAGGTTCGTAGATTTTCTTCTGATTGAATTATTTGTTTTCGACTAAATCAACGCTTTTACATTTCAAACAGTTTCTTGACAAGAGTACGATAACCGGCTCTTTTTAAGAAATAACGCCCATCCCTCACTAGCAAGAGAGACAAAAACTCCAATTCATAGCACCCATGGAGGATGGAATATTTCGCTTATTGCTGGTCCTGTGACGACAAGCGTGACGACGACGTTTGAAGATAACCTTATCTTGAATCTATCTGCATAGATGGCCTCGATGGTTACAATTATCTTAAACTATGGTTAAGGGCTACTTTTGAATTCATATGTATGCAGAGATTGGCCATTGTCCAAGTTTAAAGGTAATGCCATCATGTTTCAGATATACCATCTGAAATTCTCTTCAATCATATATAGAGTGTTAATTATTGGATTATCGCGGTATTTATAAGTAAAGTAGCAATATTCAAAAACTGAGTATTTCTTGTAAAGGCTCTTGCAAAATTGCTTCCTTAAATACAGCATCAGCTGTTGGTTAAAAATGAAGCTGATTATTTTTTCGTTTTAAACAAATAACTCACATGTTTTGAAGAATTTCTGTCAAAATCACATCTTGTTTTATTATGGACAGTTTACTAATTATTAAGTTTCAAATGCCTCGGGACTTCCGGAACAACCGGTATTTCAACATTTTTTATAGCAATCTCCTCAGTTTTCTTTTGTGAAACTAACTGTTTCTACCTAGGTTCATTATGATCTGGCTAATTTGTTATTAAGTTATAGTGTTCCACTAAACAACTTTAAAAACGTAAGATGAACGACAGTACTCATCAAGAGAAATTTTTTTAATGGGACATTCATGAAAAACGGACAAAATGTCCTGCACGTTACACTTACACAAATAACTATATCCATTAACTTATAAATTGGTAGAATATTAACATTAAAAATAATTAAAAATAAGAAAAACCTATAGAATTTCATATTAAGATAGTTGTTTCAATTTTAGGGCACGATAACATTGTTAAAACAACAATAACGTGTAGAAAAGCTGTTCCACACATGAAATGAAATGGCCTTTAATAGGTTTAAAGATCTCCACATATTTTTTTAATTGCTTAAAAGGTGAAAAAAAAATTGAAATATTATTGAGTGTACGGCGTGGAAATTATCTAGAGAAAAATTTCTAAGAATTATATAGATTTATTCATCTCCACATTTTTAAAACTAGGCCTAAGTAAGCTGCCTGTTTTAAATAGGTTTCAAAATCTCCACATTTTAAATCTTAGACTAAAGTAATCAGCCCGTTTTAAAGTCATTCCATGAAAAGCTGACAAAATGTCCTGCGCGTGACACTTACATAAATACACATATCTATTGACTTGTAAGTTGTTAAACGATAAACTATACATTAAAAATAACAAAACTCCATAGATTTTTATTTTAGCATAGTTGTTTTAATTTGATGATATAATAACATTGTTAAAACAGCAGTAATGTCTGTCCCCACACGTGACATGGAATGGCCCTATAGAAAACCAGGCTCGCAAACGATTTACTTGACCGAACTTAAAGAGTGTCTCATTCTAAGCCGAAACCAGGTCTTCGTTCATAACTTTATCAACAAAGAAAATATTCTAACAGACAAACAGGGTTTTGTGTGAAATGTGATAATATTATGTGAAATATTGTACAGGGGCACAATTCGAGTGCAAACAGCTCCAAGCTAGAAAATCCATAACTCAGAATACATATGACAGTAACAACGCTGTCACTGGCTGAATTAGAATGCACAGTCGTGGAAAAAAAAGTAAACAACCGTACTAACTCCTCAACAAATTATCGTAGAAGAAAGTTACTGGTACCGAACGATTAGAAATAAGGTCTTAAGTCTATGATAGTAGTGATTAGATATTTTGAAATTTCTTCGGCTATCCTGCAATCTAGCCGTCTTCAATGACTGCTTGAATGGCGCTTAAGATGCCTTGATCAAGAAGGGGGCGGAGGGCTCACTCGGTCAATAATCGAGTACCGAACTTCAATTTGGATACAGCCCCTAAATTACGCTCGTTTTAAAATAATTAATTTCTCGGAAACTTATCGTACGAATTGCATAAAAATTTGTTTTTAGGCTAATTGAAGGGTTTACTGTTCATTTATGCAGTCAGAATCGTGTACTGATATTGGAAAACAAAGTTATGGTTCGTTTTAATATGTAACAGGCCCCCTAAGCAAATTTTATATACATCATTTAAAAGTAGAATTTATTAAAAATCGTGTGGTACCAGTAACTTTCTTCTACGATAATTTTTTGCAGAGTTAGTAAGGGGTGTTTACTTTTTTTTTTTTTCACGAGTGTACCTGCTGACATTTGAATTATTTCATCATATATTAAGCAATACAAAGTTAATGTAACGAAAAAGTATATGAAATACCTCTATTATTGTTAAAATTTAAAACTAAAATCAGGATTTGATATGGAGAAATATACCATGTTTTTTGGACTTATTTATTAGATTGTGATCGGAATTTAATTTACAAAATTTATTCGTATTTCTATCATTCGTCTTATTTTGCCAAAACAGTTTACAGAAAACTTGTATACAGTACTTACTCATGTAATGCGTACTCTCATCCCCAAATTTAGGGCTAAATATCGGTACCCATTATACACTGGATACTTTAGAAAACTATATGAAACCACAAATGTTTTCATTAAAGATCGGCCGAAACTGATTTTTAAGACCGAAAACGAAACCGAAACGCAATTTTGGTGAACTTCCTATTTTCTACCGAAAGCGAAAATGTCCAAAAAATGTTTTAATTAATACATACATAAATGTACATAAGTATAAATTAATTATACGTGTAATTATAAGTGTGGACCAATTTGGCTTTCTGCGCCTCTGACCAAAATTTTAATCCTCATATTAAATAAAATCTAATTAATTCATCAACGGCACAAAATGGTTTTCCAATTATACGAATTCTATCTAATTAAAAAAAGTTTTAGGTATACATACCTTGATTTATCATTTATAATGATTTTTGTAAATCATTATCTATTATACTAGAACTTTCTCAAAGAGTATTTGAAACACTTCTGAGGTTTCAAACTAAAAATTTTCTAATACTTTCAAGCCTGTAGCTTTTAATGAGCACGTGAAAAGTGTCCTCAAAAATTAGTCATATAGACATTTCAAGCTTTATAATTTGCCCTCACGTCTTGAGTCAGTCATGACTGATCATTATAAATATTGAAGTTCATAGCAATAAATAAAGAATGTCTCGTGTGAGCCGGTACAGCTCATATCAATGAGTAATGTTGAAAATTTTCGAAGGAAGAAACGAGAATTTTGGAATACAGAAAGTTTCAGTCCTGTTGAATTTTTCTCAGCATTTTCACCGAAAATTCATTTTCGGCGATACTGAGTTTTGGGACGAAAACGAAAACGGATTTTCGGTCGATCTCTATACTATCAAGTCACTGAATCCTCACTTCAAAGATAATGAACTTTCTTCTTCCTTCCAGGATAATCGTGTGACTCGCCAACGATGAATTTTCAAGCTGTATGCGTGTTTCCTGTTGCAATACAGAAGTCTGCTTAGGAGGAAATTGGGTCCTTTAACCCCTTGGGGGCAACGACCGGTATATGTGTCGTGTAAGGTGCTCAGAGTCCGTGATTATTCTCAACAGTAAATTTTGTCTTATTTAATCCAAGCATTTTCCCGATTCAATTAGGCAAAAGTTTCTCTTTTGAAAAACCGGTGATAAAAGATTAAACATTCTGTAAAAGACACTCGTCCCGAAGGGGTTAAAGGGCTCTTCACAAACTTTTTCATTTCAAAACAGGACCTTTCACATTTTTTTTTAATCTCATAACAGGACCCTTCAAAAACCTCTTCACCTTAAAACAAGACCCTTCATCTATCTATTATCTATATAAAATCCAAACGGAAATTTCGTTCCGAACGCCGAGATTTCGAGTTCTACCGCATGGATTTTTACGGAACTTATACCGTTAGATAGGTATCGTTCCAGGGAAGGTTTTAAGCTATAACACATCATTCTACCTAGATTAGTTATAGAATTATTACGGAAAATTCTATTATTTTGGACTTTGTTACTTCATATTTCCTTAAATATCTGGGCTCCTATTGGTCGTAGAGCTTAGATCTCGCGCCAAAAGTAGCTCCACAGCACCCAAGCAAACTTTTCCCCGCGATTATTTTGCCGTCTTCCGATTTCCTCTAACTCTATTAGGGGCCCGCGTAGAGCCCCTTTAAAATATTTTTCGTAGTAATTTCAGCAATTATCTTAAATTATTGGTTAAGACCGCCACCCTCCCGATTCATGTATCTACGGAAAGGTTGCATGAAGGAGTTTCGTTCAGATACGCTTTCGTTAAGAATAGAGTGCGCTCCCTGGTGGTGGAATGTGGAACTAACATAACACGATATTGTTAAAATTAGGAAATCTAACAATGCGATCTGTTTTAAACTTTGAGATAGTTCATAACACATAGTCTATTATCTATTATATCTATTATATCTATTATATATATAAAATCCAAACAAAAATTTCGTTCCGAACGCCTAGATTTCGAATTCTACTGCATGGATTTTGACGGAACTTATACTGTTAGATAGGTATTGTTTCAGGGAAGGTTTTAAGCTATAACACATCGTTCTACGTAGGTTAGTTATAGAATTATGACGGAAAGTTCTGTTATTTTGGACGAAAGGGTTACCATTATTTTATTGGCGATGAATTTTTTGATAAATGAATTGAAATGGCTGTACATCGCGGAAAAAAACTGTTACTAATTTTATTTAAAAGGAAAAAAAAAGAAAAGAAGAGAGAAAATGAAAAAAAAATTGACGAGTGGTAATATTGGAAAACGAAAATATTGAATTTAAACATGAAAGAGAATGTTCGTAATGCTTAAAAATTTATTCAATATGAAAGATTGCAGTTTTAAACTATATTTGGCAATTTATCTCTTGCGTCCGGTTAAATAAAATGCATCAGAAAATTTTATAAAATAATATCTGAGTGACAATTTTGTTTTTGATTTCTTTTAAATTTACTTTTTATTTTTATTTAACTCGACCATCATGTGACATACAGAAGAAACTAGCAGATGTAATTATAAAAATGACGATACTTGTGAGTTACATATTGTATGTTTTTTGAGATTTCATTTTATCGCCAAACGTTTAATTTTAAGCCAAAAATGCATGAGCGTGCCATCGGTTTGAGCGACGTTCACAATATTGGTTATTTCTCAATAAACGACAGCATTTTCTGGAAATACCCAATTCTACTTATATCTATCTATCTATCTATCTATCTATCTATATATATATATATATAATTCAAATGGAAATTTCATTCCCGCTGCTTATAACTCGAGTTCTGCTGAACGTACACTGTTAGATAGGTAATTTTTCGGGGAATTTTTTAGTACATAACACGTCGTTCTACGTTTCTTGGTATTAAATTATGGTTTAAAGATCTTTAATGAGATGAACCTGATAATGGAAAATTAGCCTCTTTAAATGATTCTGCCCAATGTATTTCGATGGAACTTGGACTGTTAATTAGATAATTTTCCAGGGGCGTTTTCAGTATACAACATGCCCTTCTATATTGTTCAGACATACCGTTTTTGGGAAAATTCTGTAGTCTGGTGTCCGCAATTATCACAATAGCCTTTTTAAAAATTAAAATAAACGGTTTCTCATACAATTTGCATTATTAATTTGACAATTTTTCAGAGATAGTTTTAGTATATAGTGTATTGTTCGACGCTGTTTAGTCATAGAGCAATGGGTTAAATTCTGTAATTTTCCAATATAGCTGCGAGTTGGAAAAAATGGGCTTGGCGAGACAAGGAAAGTTTTCATCCATATTTTCTGTTCAGTAATTAGATAATTTATTTACTATAAAGAATACATTTATCTCTTTTTTATATAAAAACAGAAGTAAATTGAATATAAATAACAAAAATATTAATATTCATAAATAAAAATTTATATAGGAATATATATATGAATACATATTTTAAAAAGCTTAAAGTTCATTTTATTTGTTTTTATAGCTGTTCATATCATTTGGCCACAAATCTCACTTTCTTAAGCCCAAATTGCGCCAAGCTTTTTAACATCTAACAGTAACCATTGATCTTAAAATCAGGAAAATTGGAAAGTAGATGTAGTTTGTAAAGTATGCATAAATTAAGGAGATAAATTACGTTATCGAATCCATAGACAATTGGCATATTTGGTACCGATAAGTTACATAATTGAGTCTACTGACAGGTGGCGTATGTTACCTGGCGTGGTTTGGCGCATAATTAACTTAGGAAAAGGTTTAAACTGATTCTGTGTTTTTAAAGCGGAGCTATTCTATAACCGAATTAACACAGAATTGGCGTGATTTGAAAGAAAACTTTTTGGTGCCCTTTTCCTATTTTTACGTTATACCAACACCATACCAAATTGTATGCTATTGCGCCATTTATTTCAATCCTAAATGTGCAAAATTTTTTGGTAATTTACAGTATAGGGATCTTGACGAAACAGAGAAAATAGCCTTGGCGGAGAGAAAATTTGGAAACATATTTTCTGGCAACCTATTCACTGTTTCATTTCATATAAACAAGCATTTTTTTCTGTTTATACAATTTATTTAACATAAAGATGCAATTTATCTAATTTTAATTAGAAACAGAAGCAATTATACACAAACATATAAACAAACAAAAAATTTCATCAAGTTTGTTTTCTTAACTGTTTATATCAATTGGCAATAAATCTCACTTTCTGATGCCCGAATAGCGCCAAGCTTTAAAAAAAAAACGCCAAGGCGCCTGTAGTGGAAAAGAAAAGTACCAAATTTTATTGCAAACGATGCCAAACTTTGGGGCTTGATATTTATTGAACGCGAATTTCTTTTGGCTTTAATTATTATTTATTCGTAACACTGCAAAAAATTTTAATTTACTATTTTTTGAAGGTGGAAGTATTTTTTATTATCAAGTAAAATTAAGTTACAACTTCATTTTTCGCTTAATAAAACATGGAAATGTTTACTGCAGTGCCAAGAGACACTTAATCATGCGCGTAGTTGGCGATTTTGACAAAATAAAATATTTTATAATATCGGAACCCACAGCAAATTGGCTCATTTTAATGACAATGTTTTGGTACAAAATGAAATACATTTGTTGTAGACATAATAATAAATCTCAATACTCGCCGATTGAAAAGTCTTTAAAATTATTCAGCAGAGACAACGAGAAATAACTTGCAGTTTCATAAATTTCAATAATCAATATTCTTATCTATCTATCTATCTACTTCTGCTTCTACTATATATACTAGAGTAAAATGGAAATGGGAAATTCGTCCCGGTTGCATATATCTTGAGCTCACCTGAATGGATTTTGATCATAATGATAGTTAGATAATTTTCCAGGGAAGATTTTAGTATATAAAATATCGTTCTACGTTGCTTATACATACAATTATGTTTTAAAGTTATATAATCTGACGAACCCGATCATGAAAGATTAACCTTTTAAAAAGATTCAGCCGAATTGATTATGATTTAATTTTCACTGTTAGTTAAATAATTTTTCAGGCAGAGTTTTAGTATATACTATACCCTTCTGCATTGCTTAATAATAGAGGTGTGGTGGAAAGTTCTATAATCAGTTTAACCCGATTATGAAAGTTTAACATTTTTTAAAGTTCTACAGAACGGATTTTGATAGGAATTTCATTTTAATTAGATATCTATTCAGACATGGTTTTAGTATTTTGCATATTGTTCTACGTTGCTTAGTTATAAAGTAATGGCGGAAAGTTCCATAATCATATGAAACCGATTATGAAAGATTAGACTTTTCAAAAAGTTCTAGATGGCGGATATTGATAATACTTTCTTTGTTGATAAGACAATGTTTGCGGAGGTTTTAGTTTATTGCGTATCATTCTACGTTGCTTAGTTACAGAATTATGGGGGAAAGTTCTATAATCAGATGGACCCCTTATGAAAGATCAACCTTTAAAAAAAGTTTTACTGGATGGATTTTGTCCGTTTGTTTGTTTGCATAATTACAAGTAGTTATATAATTTTTCAGGGTTTGTTTTATTGTATTGCGTATTGTACTATCTTTCTTTACCAATCCTACTGTTATTGATCAACTAAAAGGGTTAAGACCTTAATAGCTGAAAATTTGTCTACACATTAGAAAATATAATAGCACATTGGCGTTCTTATCGTTTTCAGCAGTGCGAAAGGACATTCCAGGTAAGGTTCCATATTGCTTTAAATCACAATGTCAAATTCAATGATACATTTTGTTTAATTCAAGGTTCATTTGGATAAGCAGACCAGCGTAGCGGGCATAGCCTGCTAGTCTATATATATAAAAGAAAGTCTGGATTTTGTATTAATCAACGCGCAGCCAAAACTACTGAACCTAAAAGCTTGAAAATCGGGGTAAAAATACTTCTTATGATATAGAGTGCTGCCAAGAAAGTATTTTCCAAAATTCCACCCCTAAGGGGGGTAAAAAAGAGAACGAACTTTAAAAAAATTCCTTAAAAATCTGATTTAACAGTTATTTTTCAACTGATAACATATTTTGGTGTATGTTTGTATGCTGAATCGAATGGTACTAACTAAATTCTTTTAAGCCCAATAGTTCGAGAGATATTTCATATTTTTCTAATTTGGCACTATCTTTGGCGCCAAAATCTGAATTTTTCAAGTGATAATTTCTAAAAACTCATTCTTTTCATTCTGTTACTGCAAGGGAAAAAATTCAAATTGAATAATTTTTTAACCAATCCTTTTTGTTAAATAAATAACTTCGTCAATTAGAAGAAAAAAAAAATTCAAACGCCTCAAAAACTAAAACTAAAAAAAAAAAAAAAAAAAATTCAAACGCCTCAAAAACTAAAACTAAAAAAAAAAAAAAAAAAAAAAAAAAAAATGTGGTATTTTTTCGTTCTAATTTTCGCCGCGATACCATGCCAAAATGTATGGTATCGCTTTATGGTATCAATTATTTCAACCCTAATCGTGCAAACGATTTTTATTGCAAACCGTGCCACATTTGCTAATTATTGAACGTGAATATTTTTATGCAGGAATTTTTAATGATGGAATTTATTTTATTCCATTATCATCTCGCAAAACTTTTTAATTTTTTATTTTTTTAATAGAAAATATTTATTACTGATACTGATATAGATTTTACCATTTCGCAGTTAGCTGATGATGAGGAAGCTACAATAAAATTATTTCAGAAGTTAGGAATTATACATATAAAAATGTTTTGTTCAAAAAACCATGAATGTCTTCATTGAAAGAATGAAATGTTTACTGCAATGTGAGACATACGTTTTACGTACGCCATGCTTCAGTAGCAAAAGACATTTACAATTTCAAGACTGCAGTTTAAATTGACTATATTTTATTACTTGCAAAATATTTATTTATTCTTATATTTTAAGTATTTATTTTGGTATCCGTCGAACAATTTCTCCAAATTAAATAAACTGCCAAATCATTCGCCAAATTATGCAAATTGACATAATTTTTATTTTAAACAACGAAAGAATAAATAAATTAGTATAACATTAATAAAAAAAATACATTTAAAACGTCGAAATAAAAATCACCTGATTACGTAAATACGCGTAACTTGCTTAAAGTCAAGTGAATATGACATTTACGATCAACCATTATTGGCATTTAATCTTATAGTTTGGCAATAGATTTTTGGTCGACGGGATAACCAAGTAGTACCATTATTTTTATTGATTTAAAAAAAATGGTAGGTCAAAGTCTCTAATTTTCAAATATTATATTTTTTAAATGCTTATTTTTTTTCAACATTTCTTTTTGTGCCAACTATTACGCTTGGTGACAATGGTGTTGGCATAACAGGGAAATACCAAAACAGTTACTGATTTTATTTCAAATGTAAAGAAAAAAAGGTTTAATGAACAATAAATATTGTAAATATGACTATAACTCAGATTTTACTTTACAGAATTTTGTAGAACTTACACTGTTAAATAGTAAATTTGGTTTATAAATGCTTTAATGTAAAAACCATCATTCTAAGTTGCTACGGGAGTTCTAAAATTAGATGAACTTGATTATGAGAGATTTCAAGTCAACTAATTAAATGCACAGTAAGTTAGATAATATTTCAGGGATTTTTTCATTATTTATCATATCATTCTGTGTTGTTTAGTTACGGAGCTATGCGGAAAAAGTTCTCAGTAGTACAGTAAAGAAAATTGGAAGATATACGCTGCAGAGATAGTGTATACTAGAGAGTATAAATGCTATAGTTAAGGAAGTTGAGCTGAGTTCCTTAAAAAATTCAGAAGTGATGCAGTATATACCTACCCCTACCTCCCAGAGAGTTCTATAATCAGGTTAACGCGATTATGAAAGCTATATTTAACTATCTCAATATATATATAATGCAAAGAGAAATTTCATTCCGGCTTCTTATATCTTCAGTTCTGCTGAATAGATTTTGACGGGACTTACAATGTTAGTTAGATAATTTTTCAGAAACGATGTTAGTATAAAACATAACGTTCTACGTTGCTTAGTTAAATAATTATGTGGAAAGTTCGAAATCAGATGAACCCAATTTTGAAAGATTTGCTTTTTTTAAAGGTTCCACTGAATGAATTTTTATGGGATTTAAACTGTTAATTAGATCCTTTTTAGGGAAGGTTTCGGTATATTTTCCAGTTTAAAAGATTCTGCGAAGTGGATTTCGATGCAACTTTATCGGTTAGTTAATATTTCAGTGAATGTTTTAGTATAAAGCACATATCCTTTGCTGTTGCTTGATTGTTAGGTTGCTTGATTGTAGAATTATAGATGAAAGTTCTAGAATCAAGCGAACCCAATTATTATGAACGACCAGCCTTTTCAATAAGTCCAATTAACAGATTCTGATGAGACTTGCATTGATAATTTTTCATGAACGCTTTTAGTATATTACATATTGTTATATTGTTTTTTACCGAATCCTACACTAACAGATCAACTAAAGAAATTGATCCTTAACAGTCTAAATTTTGTATGACTCAATAAAAGATATAATAGCGTAATGACATTCATATTGCTTTCAGCAATTCGGTTGGATACACCAGGTAAATGTCCATATTGCTTTAAAACGCATGATCAAATTCACAGATATATTTTGTTTCATTCAAGATTTCTTTAGAAAAACCGACCAGCGTAGCAGGCGAAGGCGGCTAGTACAATTATATGTCTTAAAAATAGCCTTTCACAAAATTGTTCCATCTCTAAACGGAACCTTTCACAAATTTAATCATTTGAAAGTCAATTCGGATCAGTCACTTTTACACATAAAAGAAAATGTATGTATTATACAAATACATGGCGTGTTCACAAAGTTCCAAGACTGGTCTAATAATACAAAATTTATAAAACATTTTTGCACAGCTAATTAAAATTCTTCGAAATATGAACCTTGGACATCAACACACCGCTGCCATCGTTTTTTTTTTTCATTGTTCATAGGCTCCCTGGAAGCCTTTGCATCCAAGGCTGTTAAAGGACCCTCGTCGAGCTGCCTGGATCTCTGGAATTGTGTCGAATCGCTTCCCTTTCAGGTATTTCTTGATCCGGGGGAACAAAGCGAAAGCACTGGGAGCGAGGTCGGGGCTGTAGGGGGCCTGCTAGAGTATTGCTACGTTAAACTTAGCCAAAAACTTCGGCGACAGGAAGCAACATGGGGAAGTTTCGCATTGACGTGTTGATCAACCCAATCTTCTCTGATGTCTGGGCGGACGCGCCGGGTAAGATCGGTTTTACTCTAGAGTGCTCCACCATTTGAAGTATCGAACACCCTACAGTCCCTCGCTCCCAGCGACCTTCTTTTGTCTCCTCGGATCAAGAAAGACGTAAAAGGGAAGCGATTAGACACGATTCCAGCTACCTAGGCAGCTTCGACGAGATCCCTTAACAGCCTTGCTTGCGAAGGCTTCCAGAGAGACTATGAACCTTTGAAAAAACTCTAGCTGCGGTGTGTTGATGCCCAAGGGTCATATTTCGAAGAATTTTAGTTCGCTGTACAAAAATGTTTAATAAATTTTGTATACTGAGACCAGTCTTGAAACTTTGTACACCATGTATGTATATCTTCTTAAAAATATATAGCAAGATCATGAATATTATGATTATTTCAAATTAAAAAAATTTTGGCTAGACTTTCACAAATGTAAAATGCTCTTCACAATTCTGGGGAAAATGTCTGGACAGATCCCTGCTTCAACATAATGTATAACTTTCAGTATGAAAGCTACGCTGGAACTTGTCCTCTTTCCCATCGTAATAGCTCACTCTCGGAAAACAAAACATAAGCAATTACGCAGTATAAAACCAATTTTTTCACTTTTCACAATTTTAGGTGATTCTAGTAATATCATACAGGATGCCCGAAAATTCCTGGATACATTTTAAGTGCAATGCAAAATCAAGTAATACAGGAGTGCGGTTTGGACTAAACTGCTTCTCAGGATTAAAAGTTTTCTTCAAGCTAATGAAAATAATTAGTTCCAAATTTTGATCATAGATGACGCCACTTCTCCGTAAGATTGTTTTCAGACATGTGTTTTTTTTTCTGATTTTCAGATTAATTTTCACGCTGAGACCGAGAAATGCGACTCCCAGCGCTGAAAATCTTCATTTCCGTGTCACAGCATCAAAATTAATCTGGAAATCAGAAAAAAAACGCATGTTTAAAAGCAAACATACGGACAAGTGGCGCCACCTATGATAGAAATTTGGAACTAGTGATTTTCGTTCACTTGGAGAAAATTTCTTATCTTGAGAAGCATTTTAGTACAAAACCGCACTCCTGTACTGTAATTAATTGATTTTATAATACATTTTAAAATGTGACCAGTAATTTTCGGACATCATGTATTTCAGCTGTCAATGCAATTTAAAAAAAAATTCTATTATGAAAAATGTGTATACATGCAGAAAGTTTCATTTTATGGTATTTTATGATAATATACCGGAGAAAATATGGAGATTTGGTTAATTTTCTCTTGTGTGAGACATGTTGTTTACATATTTCTCTAAATTCATAGATTTTTTACCGTTGAAATAGCATGGTTCAGCATTGTACATGAGAAACAATATTCTTCTGTTTTCCCAATCTGAAAGGGGATGCGTATTATACATGAATAAATATATGTGCACTGTAAAAAAAGAGAAGTGTATCTTAACCTAAAAGAAATATAATTTAACCATGTATCAAAACATACAATAACCTCTTCCGAGTTAACCACGATTCAGAAAAGCGTTTCTTATCATTACATGCCTCAGAAGTCAATATATTTTAAGGATTTAAAAAAGAATTTATAAAAGCAAAGTTTGATTTGCTATGCTGATTTTTAGGAATGGTAAATAAATAAACTATAAACTATAACAAATAAATAAACTATATTACGTATTATTATTATTGTATTATAGCTCTTATTACGTGTGATTTGCTATAAAGTTTAAAAAAAAAATAAGGGTTACTGTAATTAGTATAATTTGCACCATGCTTGGCGAATTTGTATCTGACATCGCCCGGATAATACGTAAGTACCATATTTTGGGGGTTTTTTTATACTACTATAGTAGATGATCCACCTTGCGTTGCCAGGATCGTGATAATAACCTTCTACGAATCTTAAATTTGTATGTAATTTTATAGGGCCTCAAATCCATACGAAATTTTTCTAAAAGTGTTCTGCGGTTTGCAGATATTACTAGTAGAAAATACTGGTAACGCTTATTATTTTTATCCGTTATAAAAACAATTTATACGTAATCTCGTATTTCAAGCATTTTTCCAAAAAATGAACTTCGAACCCTATGAACCTCATGCTTGGGTCCACGCTTTGGACCGGTAGATGAGGATGGAACTAAAATTTTTAAAAAAAATCTGAAATTACGATAAAAAAAATGGTATGTACTACTCATAAATTTACTTTAATGTTATAGACGGTGATTATTAAGTTAATTATAACGTTTGAAATCAGTTGCGTTGAAATCCAAAATATAGTTCCTAAGTAATGGAAACGGGCAAAGCCCGATAAGGGGCGAAGCCTGCTAGTCTATATCATACCCGAAATTCAATATCCTTCTTTAAAAGACCTTCCATAAAAAATCGAACAAAATAATAATAATTAGTGAGGAAACGCCTAGATTTAAGTAATTTGCCGTAGAAAAACATTTATTTTTCCTTTTAAAAAATCACTCTTTTGTTAAAATAAAAACTTGTTTATCGAATTTCTCCATTTTTTTGAAAATATGAAATAGAGTGTTCTTATAGTGAATATATACGGACGTATATATTCCAAATTTGACATCCTTCATTGCAATAATTTTAAAATTTGAAATTAAAATTTCACTCTGTGGTTTTTATCAACTCTCCAAAATTAAAATAGGTGTGTTTTAAAGCAGATATAATGGACTCTTGCTTCCCTTCTGCAAAACTCTAGCCTCGGTGAGATTGAAAAAGCAGCGTTTTGATTGGACAGTCATGCGCGAGCCTCGCATCAGGGTTCAAATCTAGTCAGCGTGTGGGTTCGAGGAAATAAATACTTTTCTAATTGGGCCATTTGGTGAGCTATTAATTAATAGTCTAGCTAATTATTGGAAATTTAAAACTCTGAATCTTAGGTGCATCAGGATACACTTTGGGCTACCCTCACCAAAAGTGTCAACTTTGTACGTCCAGTAAATTTCGCTAACCATCGCAGACACACAGACAGAAAGAAACTTTCTTTTATTTGTATAGATTAATCAGTTAACTCAATCCGGAATATCTGTTTTAAGTATGCAATTTCCAATTAAGCATTTTCAGCTGAGTAATTGAAATTATACATCCAAGAGCATCAAAATAATATTAATTTTACTGTTAATGATAATGACATTATTACACAAATTTAAAAGTATGCGTGTATAACATGTTGGTTGAACATGAAAATGTTTACTTGATAATTGATAGCATCCACAAAACCTATATTGCGTGTTGAGAAAACTGATAATACAATGTAAATATAAATATATTTTCACTTTATATGTTTACACTTTATTTCTTTACTAATCCTAAAAATCTGTCGCAGCAAAAGAAACTTTGCTTTTATAAATTTTTCTTAAAATCTCGAAAATATACTTGTTTCTGAAGTTTCTAAGGACAAATAACGCTTTTCGGAATGGTGGGTAACACGATATAGGTTATTTATTGTATATTGCCGTTTGTATTTATACCGATCGCCCGCAAGAATTGTGACACATCTCGACAAAAGTAAATTTCACTGGAGAGGGAGAAAAAAATTTGCATGATTTTACTGTAACATGAAATTATGGCACTTAGCTCTGCATGCAGGAGTAAAATCGTTCATAAAAAGCATAAAAACGTAAGATGAGGTTTGGAGGGTTGGGTAATTTCACCTCCCCACACAATCCAGCGTCCCCCTTCTGTGGTCAAGAATGGACGTATAGCGTTATGAAGCGATTTTCCGTAAACTACGCTTATGAAACTTTTTCTTTCTTTTACAAACCTAGTAGCGGAATAAAATGCAAAATGATTTTTTGCGAGATATGTCACTGTTCTTGCGAGTGAGTGATATTATGTTTTCAAAAAAATTATTTTACAGTGTAGTTTTATTTATAAAGAAAAGTGTGATTCCAATTTTATATTTTGTTAGTCTACATCAAAAATCCTGAAATTGTTTATAATTGTGTAAATTGCCTTTAAAGTCTAATTTGTTTAGTTCAGCATGTAAGTTTAATTTTCTATATAACTTAATCTGCAATGTATGTCACTCATTTGTGTTCTATGCCAAAATTGAGATTTACCATGAAATCACAAATTATAGGGTAAATCCGGGTTAGATGTCCCATCGGGTCAGTTGCCCTAGTCACTGTATTTCAACTATTGCACATGTGACGGAGCTTTTGACGTTCTTCTACTCTCATCCGTTATATATATATATAAAAAAGCGTAGTAGACAAAGTCACGGCGATTTATTTTTCATTAAATAAAAGTATTCATAAAAAGGGTAAGTTTCGTTTTTGTTGTATTTTCTCTTAAGATAGAGATAGTGGCAGATGAAATATAATGCATTTATTAGATATTTTTCATGAAATATTTAGTGAATGTTGTTGAAACAGGTATCGAATAATGTATTAGCTTATAGGTTTCAGCCATATTTCTTCCTACTTCCGGAGCTACTGATGGAAGCATTCATTCCGATCAAGTGGTGCTTCTAACCCTGAAGTCTGGGATAGATGGCCAAAATTATTTATTAAGTTTTTTGATAAAAATCCTATTTTATCTCGTATTTATATTACAGTAATATTTTCTTATAGACCGGAAAACGGCAGTAGATAGAATCACCTCAACGGGTTCACGGCTTAAATACTAGAACTAGTTAAATCTCAATTCGCCTATCAAAACGTAATCGGTCTGCCAAGTCATATCTTGGTGGAAAACGCCTGAAAACTCGATTTTAACGGTTGACTCATAGGTTTACCATTGCGTTTTCCTGCACCCAATGATATGAAAACATGGAAGACAGGGAGCAGGAAAACACAATAGTAAACCTACGGGTCAACCGCTAAAATGAGGTTTTCGGGTGTTTTCCACCAAGGTATGACTTGGCAGACCGATTGCGTTTTAATATGCTAATCGAGTTTTAGCTAATTCTGGAATTTCAGCCGTGAACTCGATTAGGTGATTGTCTGATCCGGTGCGTCCCGGTCTATTATGAATTTCTACATAAAATTTGGAGTCGATAGGTTAAATTTGTAATACAGTAATCATTACTATAAGAAAGAAAAATTAGGAAGGAAGCTCAAGAGGGCAATTATCACTGAGTTACTCTATATTTTTAGAGAATTATTGCAATCAGTGTAATTTACAGTCATACATTGTCATGCAGGTTGTAAAAGTCGTGATAAAATTTCGGCCGATTTTTAAATTTTAAATGTGAAAAAGAAAAGTCTAAAATGAAACACTAATACAAACACAGTCTATGAAAGATAATGTGTGTTATTACTTCAGAAACGTGTTTGTTATTAAATAACTGGCTCTGAAAATCTTTCAAATTGCAATTTAGACAGAATTTAAATTATAAGCAAATACATTTTTTATTATTATTAAGAAAACAAACAATGTTCTTCAGGAAACAATTTTATGATAGATTTAATTTTTTGTTAAGGGGCCGGTGGATGTAATTTTTTTTTTCATCATACTGATAGGAAATTTTGCGGAAATATACATTTCACCACAAGTATATAGCACGCCTTAAAATAAATTTCCAATTTTATTATAATTTTAATATTTTTTTAAAAATTTGAAGTTTGAAACTGAATCTATGCGTCTTAATTTCCTAGATATTTCCTCGATTTTGAATTTTAATCACTTAAAACTTTATTACAAACAAATCGGTGCATCAGTTTTTTAATCCCTTAAAAGTTAATTTTTTACAGATTTTTTTTCTGAATTCGATATCGATTTTCATCCGAATTTTACCATTTAATATGTTAAAAATCAAATTTAACTATCTTAATCAAGTCAAATTTTGAAATGGATGCACAGTTTCTTTATAAGCGATATCAGGATTCTTCCTTACCAATTTCATTAGTTTTGATCAAAAATTATGACGCATGGCGCATTTCAAAAATCTAAAAACGTTGAAAAATCAGTTTTGAGAAAAACAGATTTAAGGAATACACAGGCCTGCGAAATTGAAGTTTTTGAAAATTACAACATAAGTTTTAGCTGATTTTTATGTTGTTTGGTGTGCTGATTTCGAAAATGACTTTCATATTTTCCCATCACATCAGGATTTTTTGTAAAGTGATATCGATATTTTTGCTAAAATCCTATTTGAAAAGGTATTCTCTCGAACAATTTTACATGTACTATCTGGCAACAGTGGTTTTTATCCATTTCAATCTATGTAAAATAACCGCTTCTTGGTGAGGCAAATTGATTTTTCAGCAATCGATTGGTTTTATATATATATATATAGGTTTAAATGGATGACATCCACTGTTGCCAGATCACATGAGTCGCTTTTGGTATAGACAAATCAAAAAAGTTTCTTTGAGTTTAAACTTTTTACATCAAATTATGGTGCCGTTTCTTGAAAAATATCAACAACATACTATTTTAATTTATTTTTATTAAGGTAACGTACATAAAATAGACGACTGACAAAGAGGGGCAAATATAATGTATGTGTACATGAAAGTTTCAAACAAATTTTAAACGAGAGCAAAACGCAAAACAAAACAAAAAAGTTTATTTTAAAAAGTCTATTTAAATACATACTCTTTTTTCCTTTGAAACTTCTTTTTGGGGTTCTTTTTGTATGTCATATCTCAGGCCTATCTCGTGTTAACATCCAACAGATGTCGGCGAGCATTTTTTTGTGAAACCTTTCTTGATATTTGCCCTCCATATCTTTGATGTCTTGGTGAAACCTTTCACCCAGTTCTTCGCTGACTGATCCTAAATTTCCGGGGGAAAAGTCCACATGTGAGTGAAAGAAATGTATTTTGACACTCATGGAGCCACCGAACGCTTGAAATTTGCCTAGTATATTTATTACAATTGGTTTTTAGTTAGGAAGCCTTGTAATTACACATAAATTTACTGGCGACATCTTTGAAGGCAACCGAAGCTTCTTTTTCTTTGTTGTCATGCAAGTCTCAAATTCTTTATCCTTCATAAACTTGCGGATATCTGGACCAACAAAGATTTCCTCTTGCAACTTGGCTTTGGAAAAACCTGGAAACTTTTGCACAGGTATTTGAAACAATCGCAATATTTTGGAACCATATAATTTTTGGCTCAACTAAGCTGTTACGTATCACATTCTTAGTGCCTATTTTAAGATTTAGTCTTTTCGGCCATTCTTTACTTACCCAATGCTGAGTCTTATCACGGCAATGAAACATTGGTATTTTGAATATCCGTCTTGTTGACCAAGAAGCATGGAGATAACTTTCAAATCACCGAAAACGGTCCAACCGATGTCGGCATATTTTATTTTGTTGAGGACGAGAGCCAGGTCTTCATAGCGTTCTTTTAAATGCACCGTGTGTCCAACTGGTACAGATGCATACTGGCTTCCGTAATGAAGAAGGACAGCTTTAAGTCTCCTTTTCGATGAACTTATAAACAACCTCCATTCATCTTAATCGTAGGTGATATTAAAATTGCTGACCAATCAGGGAACATCACAACAATAGACCAGGTTCTCCTCTTCCTCATAGTACTTAACAAACTCCTTTTCTCGATTCCTGTACCAATACAAAGATATTATTTTGGCTAAAATATTTCTTTTCTTTCAATCTGGAGCCAAACTATTCAGCTGCCTCTTTCGAAAAACCCAGATCTCTTGTCAGATCATTAAGTTCAACCTGAGAGAAGAACTAAGGTGAATAATTTCCAGAGGGCTTATATTCGGTATCGGAACCTTGAAATTCTAGATATATCGAGTCTGAAGACTCTGAAGAGATGATGGCAATTCAATTGGAGGCAAAGGCACTGGCACATCAGAGCCATGAGGAACGGGGCCTATGGAATGGCTTATGGAATGTTCATAATAATCAAAGTAAAATTGAATTTTTCAAGAAAACGAGACGTGATAGAATTTTTTCATTATTATTATTTTTTAATTAGCACCAAAATATACATAAAGTTCATGTATTGATTCCTTTGTATTTTTTTTTTCATCGCAGACCTTTGAAAGGGCCGAACAATTGTTTGTGTACAATATTCAAACGCTTATAACCTTGCAAAAAATTATCGCATTCGCATGCGGTTTTTTAAAAATGGTTCAGAAGAAACTGGAGAATAATTATAATAGTCCAGGCAATAGGGGATTTTACCTGGCAAAATTAATGGAAATTCTGGAAATTGGCTTACTTTATGTTTTTTGGGTCGCTGAATCCGAATTTGTAACTTCCCACGAAAATTTCCCCCAGCAACCCCTCCCTCCCCCCAAAAAAGGTTTTTATTAAAAAAAATCAAATTTTTTTATTATTTTAGGGGAAAAGTACCTAGAAATTCAGAAAGTAGACAAAATTTGCAACAAATTAGATACATGACATTATGACTTAGGATGAAGGGGAAGAGGGGATCTGCCTCCGAACATGCGCCGCGGTGCTACGTGGACTAAGTTGCGCAATTCCACTTAACCACTCATACGTTTACATTCGCCCTCCCATCTCCCCTCCGAACTTTCTCTATAAGGTTTACTTTAAGTTTTTTGTGTCGCTCAATCCGAATTTTTAACTTCCCCCCAAAATTCCCACCCCGAAAACTCCCCAAAATAGTTGTTTTTAACTTAAATTTCTTATTATTTTAGGAGAAAAGCATTACGAAATTCGGGAACTAGACAAAATTTGCAACAAATAGGATATATGACATTATGACGTAGGATGAACGGGAAGGGAGAGGGCTGCCTCTGAACATGCACTGTGGTGCTATGTGCACTAAGTTATGAAGTCCAGGCAATAGGGGATTTTGCCTGGCAAAATTAATACTAGTTCTGTATTTCGACTCACTTTATGTCTTTTGGGTCGCTGAATCCAAATTTGTAACTTCCCACCAAAATTTCACCCGGCAACACCCCAAAAAATTGATTTTTTGAAAAAATTTGGTTTTTGAAAAAAGCGCGCGGGGAATGTTCCGAGGCAGCCCCCTCTCTCCTCGTTTATCCTACGTCATAATGTCGTGTATCCTATTTGTTGCAAATTTTGTCTAGTTTCTGAATTTTGTAATGCTATTTCCCTAGAACAATAAGAAATTTAAGTTAAAAACAACTATTTGGGGGGTTTCGGGGTAACATTTTGGGGGGAAGTTAAAAATTTGGATTCAGCGACCAAAAAACTTAAAGTAAACCTTATAGAGAAAGTTCGGAGGGGAGATGGGAGGGCGAATGTAAACGTGTGATTGGTTAAGTGGAATTGCGCAACTTAGTCCACGCAGCACCGCGGAGCATGTTCCGAGGCAGGTCACCCCTTCCCCTTCATCCTAAGTCATAATGTCATATATCTAATTTGTTGCAAATTTTGTCTACTTTCTGAATTTCTAGCTACGTGTTCCCCAAAACAATAAAAAAATTGATTTTTTTAATAAAAACCTTTTTGGGGGGCATTTCACCAAAATTTGGGGGGGGGGGTTGCCGGGGGAAAGTTTGGTGGAAAGTTACGAAATTCGGATTCAGCGACCCAAAAAAACATAAAGTAAACCGATTTCCAGAATAAAATTTAATTTTGCTAGGTAGAGCCCCTATACGGTGTCTATTCCCTGGACTATAAGCTCAAAAATAATTTTCGATTTTTCGGTCGATTCCTACTCAAATAAAGGTCCGCGGTCCCCTTAAGGAAATCAGTTAAGGGGTTTTTATAATCAACATATAGTTTATTAGATATGATAAAATATTTTTGCTATAGTCTCTATGTAAAAATATATTTGAAAAAAAATCTTGTTATTCTTGAGTTTTTCTAAAATGTGAGAAATGTAAATCAGAAGGAAAATTATTTAAAAAATATATTGCGGGTGATTAAATACACCGTTACGAAAGAACATGCCAGTAAAAAAGGATAAAAACAGATAACGTTAAAACATGGCATGTATTTATCTTCTAGACAAGAAAAATAAGTTAAATTAAGAAAATGCAATATTATTTTTTTTTCCTCAGTTTGAAATGTACAGCAGCGTAAAGACACTGGAGAAATATTTATATAAACCTTATAAACAAGTCACATCTGAATGGTTTTTTTTTTCTTTCACGTTTGTTTAATGCGCTAGATTTTTCCTAAGATGAACACAATCTGTTAAAGAGATCAAAAATCTGTTAATTTAAAAAGTTCACGACTTATTTTGATGTGGATGTATAAAAAATTCAAAGTTTTAGTTTTTAAAGCGGAAGAAGATTTATTCTAACTTTATGTAGGATTAATTCAAAATTTAAAAAATCATGTTTCTGATAATATGTAATATTTGTAATGCCTTAAATTCACAAATAGCAAAAAGTAAAACTGATGCAATACGGAACAAAATTCTGAAATTCCCCAATTTTATTATAAAAACATAAATCGCTTTGCACCTTTTATTTTAAGCACTAAAATGGTAAGTTTTATCTTATTTAAGACTAGCTGAAGTGCCCGACGTTGCCTGGAATTTTAAGAATGTTTGTTTTAAAAAATCAATTTTAAAATTAAACATATATTAAAAAACAAACAATAAAAAAACAGTAAAGCCAACTTTATTTCTGTTCTTCACTAAGAATTGCTCTAGGGAGCTAAACGTTTCTGGAACTTCTAATATTCACGCATACACACACGTACGAGGGTGAGTCGGAAAATACGTTTCTCCTGGCAACTGTGGACAGAGGTGTCTATGAAAGACCAAAAATGTAATGAAACATTAAAGATAAGACGTAACTTTATTTTTCTACTAAAGTGCCAAGTGAGTTGCCACCTTTGTCATACCCTTTATAACCTCCATAAAGCCCTCCAGGAAAAAAACAGGGCTCTGCATACAAAAGAAGCGTTGAACGGCTTGTGTGACTTCAGCAATGCTTACAAAGAAGTAGTCAAGCATTGCTTTCGTCTGTAGTGTCCGTGCACGTCCATTCAGGTCTCGGTCTGTCCAACGCTTGCTGACGCTGGTGGCAACATCTCCACACCATTTGTTTCGACATCACATCTGGGCCATAAACTCCCATGAGGCGGTTATGGATTTCTGTTCCCAATACTCCACGTGAACATTCATAGCGGACAAATGCTCTCCCTTCCTCCATTGACCACGAATTCACAACGCACTTTCCCTTCATATCTACCGGGAACAGAATGATGCAGAGCCCTGGTTTTTTTCAAGGAATGCTTTCTGAAGCTTATAAAAGGTATGACAAATGTCTCAACTCACTTGGCACTTATGTAGAAAAATAAAGTTACGTCTTATCTTTAATGTTTCATTACATTTTTTGTCTTTCATACACACCTCTGTCCACAGTTGCCAGGGGAAACTTATTTTCCGACTCACCCTCGTATATAATATGGAATAGATTTAAAGAAGCCGAAAACAAGTTGAGGGAACCTCAAAATGTTAAAAGATACCAATATTTTCATAATCGGGTTTTTATCATGCTTGAATATGTTTTTTAAACTAATTTGACGTTATATATTCACCTGCTGACGTCCATTATATTTACAATATGACGTAATATCCACTTTTTAAAAAATTCGTCAAACTGTTTATTTCATTTGCCTTCTTCACGTAAAAGTTATGACTTATTAATATTCACCATTTTTGTTAATTCGTAAACTGCTTATTTCATTTTTCACGTGGAAATCTTGCAATAGAAAAGTAATTATTGTGGTAAGAATTTTATTGTGGATTTTTAATTGTTGGCAACTCCTATAACGAAAAATGTTTAAATTTGATAGGAAATTGCCTTTAAATGGGTGGGGTTTTATTAATTAAAAATTAACTATAAATTGTTTCGATTCCGGATTACTTAATTGCCTCGACCGTCTTTGAATACTCATGTACGTAACATTTAAAAATTCTGGCTTCCAAACTGTCCGTTTGTATATCATTACATACATACAGACAGACAGACAAATTTTTATTTTTATATATTAGATAATAATGCGAATACTATTATTTTTTTTTTTAAATCCTAATATTGTAAATAACTAAAAAATAAATTCAAACATTTCCCAAGCTATAACGTTTTGACAGAAGAGCGAACGATATTTCATAGACATTCGTCACTGAGTTAGTTACGAACCTGCCTAGAGTAATGCCTGATGTTCATTTCAGGAAGATCGACAAGGTGTAATTAGTTTAATTTCAACCGGAATTCCAGATCTGAATCTAATCAAGTTCAGTTAGCAGTATTAAACAGTTTCATCCGTAACATTATGATTAAGACAATAGCATTTACTATTTAAATGGTAAATTAATGCGACCATGTGAAAAAATATTTTAGATTTACAATATCTTTAAGGAACAATAAATAAATGATGTTTGCAAATATAAGTAGGAGTCATTTAAATAATTTCAGTACTGTAAATCTAAAATTGCCTCAGTATTAATCGCATCAAAGAAATAAATGCTATTCCCGTTACTATATTAATAATTTGGAAAATAATGACATATAGCAACGTGATCTTCATGCGATAATTTCTAGTTAAATCATAATAATAAAAAAATGTGAAACAGGACTTTGGAGTATGTTTCCCTTTTTACATTTCATGTATTTTTGTAAATTTATAAAAATGCAGAAGCTATTTTGGGTCTTTATGTGTCTAAATTACAGTTTCATGATTTCTCCCTTTTATTTTACTTCCAGAAAAATTAAATGCTTCAAAAGTGACAGCCGGTAAATATATATATATATATATATGATGTTCCTACAGACTTATTAAACATTGCTTTGAGTTTGAAAATGCGCATTAATAACCATCTTACAGTTATTAAATGGCCATTTTAGAATTGTAATTAATATTTTACTTATACTTCAATCAGAACTGAATCTACGTATACTCTGGGATCGTGTTTATATATATACAGTACTGGCTAAATTACTATGGTAACAGGAAAATTTACATATAAATCAGCCTAGAAGTTAATTTATTCTATTACATTTAATATTGGGTGAATGCATATGCATTGCTTACAATGAACATAATTATAGATATCCACTCATAACTTTTAAGGCTTCGTTTGTCCATCTTTAGCAGCATATGATTGTCTTTATACGTCTTGGCATTCATTCTTCTGAACCAGTCGTTCCATTTCATCACTATGATACCACACACGAATTAATCGCTCAATTAGTTGAACCTTGTTTCTTGCTGCAATTTTGCTCACTCGAAGACCAGAGTCAACAAAATAGCAGAAACAAAACAGGTTCAACTTGTTGAACAATTAATTCTTTCTTGATATGATAGTGATGAAATGGAACGTCCGATTCAGAAGTACATCCAGCGGATGCCCATACGTATATAGGCAGTGATAGCTGCTAAAGCTGCTAGCTAAGCTATTGTGTGCGGTGTCCCTAATTTCGCATTCTTTAGCTTTTTATGGCTAATGCGAAGATGAAACCACACATTAAAATGTGATAATTAAAGTAATTGGGGCCTGATGAATCTGCCTTTGCTCCACAAATTTCCATTTTCCGATGTTTACTATGTTTTTAAATCTATGTTGCATTTGTTACGGAGATCTGTTTCATAGACGTATATGGTTCATAGTATATAGTGGTTTATACATCATTATTAATTTTAATAAATTCCTTCATTATTTATACATTCACAATATTTGTTGGTAATATGTAATGTTTTAGATGGTTTTATTTTAGCATTTAAATTATTATGCTGCATAAGCGCTTGTAATTGTGAATGTAAGTCTATTTCGATATTTTTTGATATTTTTTTCATTCTGAATGTAAAAAATCCATTTTGAACTATTTTTTCTTAATATGAATGGTATTATATATATATATATATATATATATATATATTTAAATATATAACAATGGTAGCTAAATTTTTCTAGCAATCTTATATGTATTGTTTATATATACATGCGTAGCTATTTAATAATAATAATGCATATGCTGATTTTGATCTTCTTCTATTCTATGCAAATAGAATACTTTACTATTGTAAGAATTTTAAATTTAATTTAAATTATCTTTCAAGCAATAATGTCTTAATAGAATAGAGAAGTATACTGTGAGTTAATTTTAAACGTATTATTCGTTACGTTGTGGTCTATCACACCGCTTTACAGCAGGTGTGTCATTATTTGAAACTGTAACTGTATGTAACTCGTCACTACTTGTGATTTTTTTTTCCCTTTCTTTAGTGTTTTATTCCTTTTTGTGTGTGTGTGTGTGTGTGTGTTATGATGTCGTCACAATCTCGAACACGTTCTATTTTCCTCAGTCAGAAAGAAATAGAAGATATTATGAACAACTGGTCAGATCAAGAATATTCCGATACCGAAATTGCTGATGATGCAGATTTTACTGACGAAAGAGATCACGATACGAATTCTGAGCTTTACGATAATGAAAATGTAAATATTTCTAATGGAGTTCAACATAATTTTTATTACGGAAAGAACAGTTTAGAGAAAAACATCTTATAAGTGTCTTTCATGCCAAAAACAGTATACATTGAATATACACGAAAGCTATGTGTTGATTGCAGTAATAATGTACTTTGACGCTTGCATATTCGCAAGGTAAACATTATTTTTGTAAAATATACACTGCATTTCAATTTTCATACTTTGTTGCAACGATAATTTGTAAAAATTTTTGTACACGATTATTTTTTATATTTAATTAGCAAAATTAACAAACTACCGTTTATTTTTTTTAAGTATTTTTTTCTGTACTGAAGTTAAATAATGTGAATAAAATGCTTTTCTCGTGCAATTTAATTCACATGCTCTTAAGAGAAGTACAACGATCTTTTTAGGTCAAAATTTAAGTAAATTTAGCCATTTAAGTTATTATTTTATTAATTTTATTCGAGCGGTCTGTGAGACCGCATCACATTAGATATGTGACAAATTTTAGTCACATCAGTTAAAGGTTAACTATATATTGAAGTAACCTTTAGGCCATTTTAGGCTAAACGGAAAAGTGCTGTATAATCGGTATGGGTTATAGAAATGATTTATGGAACATAAATTACTTTTTAGTATAATAGGTAAAAAATATATTTTTTTAAAAACAAAATAGTAATTAAAATAATAAAAATGACGATTTTTGTTTCTCAGTGGATCAATTATAAAACAGTATTTTCTGTAGCAACTTGATCCCCCCAACACCAAATAATAGTTCTTTATAAACTTTATTATTGTGAAATAAACTAAATATATACTATATAATTATATTTGATAGCTATTTTGTAGATTTATAGAAATCCTGCAAGAATTTTTCTCGTCTTTACATCTAATAGTCCAGGAGCTGTAGACATCGAAAGCCTCATCGCGGAATTGAAATTTTTTTTTATGTAAATTTGTACGTGTATGATATTAAAAAGTCAATAGATAAAATGTGTAATTATTATTACCTAAACCCTAAATAGTACGATAAACCATTTTATGAAATATCGGTTAAAGAAGTAATCAGTATGCGATATATTCTGAATGTTCCAAACAAATGTAAGTGGTTTCGAAGTTGTAGTTTTTTTTTTTTTTTTTTTTTTTTTTTTTTTTTTAACTTAATAGAGTACATATTTAAAAAGACCGATTAGAAGAAACTTTTTTTTAAATCTCTAACGTTGGAATTTGTTTCCGTTTTCAACTTGAAATTTATTTATCATTTCGAAAACATATCAAAAGTTGAAAGAATGTGCCTAAGAAAAATACGTTGTAGGAAATATTGAATAAAATGAGCTGGGTATGACTAGGTTTGACAAGCCGAAATATGTTTAATTAAATTAATTAGTATTAAAAAGCTATAATATTTTATCGTCATCATGGATATTGACCACTCTTAGAGTATTTTATAGAAAATTTTGCGCTCTTTCAGAAAAAAAATGGTATAAGAAACTTTATTCCTAAGTTGGGCGAATTCGTAATTGCAATTATCTTCAATGTAATTACAATTTAATTGCATGTAATTATTTATAATTAAAATTACATGTCGTAAAAGAAAATTGCAGCACTGTAGTCGGAACTGCTCCCATTCCATTATGTGACGCAATTTCTGCGTTTGAATGTATATAACTACTATAATAAATTACATGCAATTAACTTGTAATTTCATTGCGGATAATTGCGATTACAAATTTGCCCAACTCTGCTTTATTCTGCCGGAAAAATCTGTCATACCTATTTTAGGAGGCGGACAATTATAAAATTTCACATTTATTTTACTTTGAATTTTTACCAGTGAACACTTTATTTCGCGTCTTGACGCTGCCCCATTGTCGACTTTCCCCGAAAACGGTGAATCATTACAGCGTTTTAGTAATAATTAATTTAATTAAACTTATTTTCGTCTTGTCAAACCTAGTCATATCTAGCTCATTTCGTTCGTATGACTTTATGCTATCGATTTACATAAAAAATTTTCAATCCCGCCATGACCTGGCTTTGGATGTCACCGGGCTCTTGGTCTATAAAATCTCTGGTTATTTATTCACTAGCCGCACTTGGCGGCCAGTTTGGTCTCCCTTAAATGTATGCTAAGAATTGTATCATGGTGCCTTTCATACATAATTTAATTTACTTGCTCAGTCCTTCGCGAAACCTGAAGATTCTGATAGAGAAATCAAGAACTCGGTATTTTTATGTTAGCTGGGTGTAGGTGGTAAATCGCCAAACCTTGTTCCCGTGGCATTTTTTCGTATTTCATTAATTTCATTTAATATATGATCCTTTCACTCATTTATTTAAAATACAAAACTTTCATTTAAACAAAATCATTTAAAATTCATGGCTTCCACTTCTTACTTTTTTTTAAAAAAAAGAAAGAAAGAAAAAGAAATAATACCATAAACCATGACAGTTAAGTTCAATTTAAAAGCATTATTTGAATTTAGCACGTGAAAAATAAAAATGCTAATTAACGAGTTAAAAATGGTATTGGCGAGATTTGCGCCCGGCTATCATAAATGTACCAAGAATTCTTTGCGATCATGGCAAAATTTATGTAATTTTATTCGAAAAAATAATTTTGATTTTTTAATCAAAGTGAAAGTCTTGCATATGAAAAGCGAAGGGGTCAGCCCATAATTGTTTGTGACAGTCATATAACTTTGACAATTATAAGATAAATAAAATTATGGTGATGGAACAATATTTGGCGATTTACCACAAGAGCCTGGCTAACATTAATGTCGCAAAACGGCCACCTGGCAGATAAAAAGCGAAGCGGTCAGCACGAACCTATTGATGACAGTCACATGACTTAGGCTTTCATTATAGAGATATAAAGGTTTTCACTTACGTTAGGAAAAATTAAATATTTTTTAAGTGACTTCTAGAATCATTTTGAATTTCGCAAAATGTCTGTGTAAATCAGTGATTCGTAAACTATGAGTTACAGAAAGCTATAATTTTGAATATTTTTCTAATATTATACTTACAACTAAACAAGAAATAAAACTGTTGCAAGACACAACAAAATTAAGAAATTTCTCAACTGTAACAGAAGTGTGAAATGTGTAATAACGTATCTTCGTAATTTTTATTTTGAAACTTTTAACAAGAAATGTGCGGATTCTAAATTTTTCTAAATTCTGTAAAATAAAAAATAAAATAAAATAAAATAAATGAAGGAACGGGCTTGTACTGAAAATACCTTAATTTATTTTTAAATCATTTTATGAACAATAACGTTTTGACAAAATTGAGAATATTTGGAGGGCGTTTGTCACACAACTCCAAAGCTACCCAGAGTAATGCGCATTGTCCATTTCAGGAAGAACGACAAGTTCTAATTAGTTTAATCTCTACTAGAATTTTGGATCTGAATCTAATCAATTTCAGTTATTAGTATCAAATAGTGCTGCGGAAATAGTAATGCGGAATATTATGGTTAAGGCTGTATAATGCAGTTTAGTAATTAAATGGTAAATCTGTGTGACCAAATGACAAAATATTTTATAATAACAATATATTTAGGAAAAAATAAATAAATACTGTATGAAAATATCTATGGAAAAGCTATATGGTTAACCCTTTATGTACTGAATTATGAATTCATGAAAATTTTATCTTCTAAAGCATTTTTCGTGAATTGTTTAAACTAAATTAGAAGATTTAAATAATCATTTAATAAATTTTAGAAAATTTTTAGAAGGATTGAAGGATTTAGAAAGATTAATTAAATTAAATTTATAGGGATTTTGTGCAATATTTAAATCCCCACTAAAATCTTTTATTTTAAATATTTTTCTTAATAATTTGTATAATTAGGAAATGTACAAATAAAATGTTATTACAATAGAAGTATAGAAATATTTTCGAATGGAAAAATTTGCCCCTCTCCCCGCAACGCCAAGAAAGCTGAAATGGTGCAAAAGCAAAAGAAATCATCCTTTTAAAAATATTTTTGTTTTATGTAACCAATAATGCTTTCGGGATAAGGTAAAGTAATGTATCTATAACTGATTCTAAACTGTATTACTTCTAATCAATGTATTAAATGAATTTTATAACAAGTTATTTTAATGGTACTTATAAGTACCGTCAGTAGATAAACGGTTAATGTAACTAAACAAGTAACATAAACTTAGTACATTTTTTATTAATGGTATAAAGGAAAAATATAGTGAATGAAACATAGTCTTCATAGTCTTTAGGTAATATTTTTAAAATCTTTACTTATGCAAAACTTTCTTAGCGTACATATATATATATATATATTTTACACTTGATGCTTAATTTTTAACTTTATGTAAAATTACTAGGCGGCTCAGCCCCTGCGAGCTACGCCCAAAAACCCCCATACAGTATTCGGAGCCTCTAAAAGCATAATAATGTGCCCTGCTTAAAACATATAACCAGGTTACGGAAGATTGGATGATATTATGAACATAACGGCGGCTATCTTCTGTAATCAGGTTGCCATGCTTTGCTCTTTGAGTGGAGAATTTTTTGGTTCCATGGCCTCTTCCATCGCTATCATAACAAGTGACGGCTGTTTTCGGGGATTGATAAATAATATCAATTACACATTTGAAAATCAGCTTCTCTAAAATGGTTAGGTTAAAAATGTCGCTATCTTTCTGACTTTCATAAAAATGCTATGACAATATCTCTTCCTTGAAGTTCGAGATTTAAAAACTCCGTCTGTTTGGGAATAGCTTTCATAACCACGGTATTGAAAAGCATTGTTTTTTTTTTTTTTAAGGCTTATATTTGATGTTTTGATCGAGTTTTAGATATTTTCAGGAGCAGATATAGCTTATTCATGAATACTTTTCTCTATTTTAATGCACCAATATGCATATTTTCATGTTATTTTTACAATGTATTTTGTTTATATCGATTAAAAAGAATATCCGAAATTTCTAATATGTATTTATCGAATAGTAATTCGTACAAAATAAATCGAAACTATTTTGCGCATATATTTACCTGTATTTATGCTGCATCAAGTGATGAAATTATTATCTTTTTTTTTTCAATGAATTATTGAATTATTTTTTCAATTTTTGCTGAAAAACATAATTTAATAACAATATTGTCTTCACTTGCGATGATGTCTTCACTTACATAAAAGATAATTTCAATTACAGTTTGAAAATGAGGAAAAATAAATAAATCTAATACTTCCAAAATGTCTATTTTCTCCCTTTTTTCCACAAAAATGGAGTACTTTTGTTGTCATCATTACACAAATGTCATTAAAATTACAAAAAAATTAATATCTCGAAAACTAATTTGGATTTAAAAATTCTGATAGCACTTTTGACATCAGCGGATCCATACGGATAATTAGTGCTAATTTCACCGCCAAACATACCGTATTTTAGGAGAAATAGCTGTGAAACATAATCAGTCCTTTCATAAATTCGTTTCATTAGAATTTTATATATATGTCGTAGGCTAATTGAGAAATCCGGCTCTTTGCAAAGAGCCGGGCTAATTGGAGAATCCATCTCCCTTTTTCCAATTAGCCTGATATTTTTCAGGTTTATTGCAAAGAGCCTAGAAAGCGTTAGGCTAATTGAAAAATGACCACTTATTATCTGATCAGGGTGATATTTTTAGCTCACAGGCTATCAAAGCCTAAGAGCTTATGTGCCCGCCGATTCTGTATGTACGTGTACGTGTGTACGTACGTATGTACGTAACACGATAAGTCTTGATAGAAATATCCGATTTGCTTCAAATTAATTTTTCTAGTTTCATTCTGATAAGGTGCTTCCTTGATTAGTTTTTGGGGTTCATTGGTTAAGGATAAAGGTGGAAAAGGGGGGCTAGTCCCCCCCTTAATTTATATAAATGGGTTTTTCATGCAGAAATATTCGATTTGCTCCAAATTTGGTATACCAGTTTATTGTGTTAAGGAGCTTCCCTGATTAGATTTGGAAGCTCATTATTTAAGTATAAAAGGGGAAAAGGGGCTACCCCCCTTAATTTAGATAAATCGGTTTTTCATGATGAATTATTCGATTTGCTCCAAATTTGGTATACCGGTTTATTAAGTTAAGGAGCTGCCTTGATTAGATTTGGAGGTTCATTAGTTACATATAAAGGGAGGAAAGTGGGAGGGGCTATCCCACCCGTAATTTAGATAAATGGGTTTTTCATGCAGAAATATGCGCTTTGCAATAAATTTGGTATGCCGGTTAATTATGTTAAGCAGCTTCCCTGATTACATTTGGAAGAATATTATTATGTATAAAGGTAGAAAGGAGGGCAATTGCCTCTCCCCTTAATTTAGATAAATGCGTTTTTCATGTAGAATTATTCGATTAGCTCAAATTTGGTATACTGATTTATTATGTTAAGGAGATGGCTTGATTAAATTTGGAGGTTCATTAGTTAAATATAAAGGGAGGAAAGGGGAGGGGCTGACCCCCTTTAATTTAGGTAAATGGGTTTTTAAAGCAAAATTATTCGATTTGCTCCAAATTTGGTGTACCGGTTTATTATGTTAAGGAGCTTCCCTGATTAGATTTGGAAGTTCATTAGTTAAGTATAAAGGGAGGAAAGGGGGGCTACCCCCCCTTTAATTTAGATAAATGGGTTTTTCATGCAGAGTTATTCGATCTGCTCCAAATTTCGTATACCGGTTTATTATGTTAAGGAGCTTCCCTGATTAGATTTGGAGGTTCATTAGTTAAGTATAAAGGGAGGAAAGGGGGGCTAGACACCCCCCTTAGTTTAGATAAAAGGGTTTTTCATGCAGAGTTATTCGATTTGCTCCAAATTTCGTATACCGGTTTATTACGTTAAGGAACTGCCTTGATTAGATTTGGAGATTTACTGGTTAAGTATAAAGGAGGGACAGGGGCTAGTGTCCAATTAATTTAGAAAAATGGGTTTTTCATACAGAATTATTCAATTTGCTTCAAATTTGATATACTAGTTTATAACGATATGGCTTCCTTCATTTGATTTGGAGGTTCATTGGTTAAGTATAAAAGGGGGGCAATTGCCCCTCCCCTTAGTTTAGATAAATGGGTTTTAATGCAGAATTATCTGATTTAGTTTAATTTTTTTTAACCGGATCCGAACTTGAAGGTTCCATTTGAAGTCAACCCGAAAACCGACCACAACAAGGTTTCGGATTGAGTTCAATTAGGACTTTCAGGTTCGGATCGGGTTGCCGGTAGACGGAGATTATTTTGTCTGGCTTGCTTCCGGTTATGTATCTTTGGAATATTTTTGTTGGTTATAAGATTTGGTTCGGGATTTCGGGTTTTTTCAAATGGAACTCTCAGGGTCGGGTCGGGTTGCATGTAGACTGAAATTATTTTGTCTTGCTCGGATCGGGGTACGGTCTGTTGTAATTGATTTTTCGGGTTTGGGTAGGGTTATGCGTTAATAAACCTAATAAAAAGAAAATTACCCAGTTAAACTGATGGCATTGAGCTCACAGGCTATTCACACTAATTGTATATTATACTCTTATTTCAAAGAATAATGCTCCTGGAAAAATAAATGAAGGTATTAGTCCCCGTTGCCCCCCTTTCTACTTAACCAAAGAACCTCCAAATCTAATCAGGGAAGCTACTTAACATAATTAACTGGTATACCAAATTTCAAGCAAATCAGATAATTCTGCATGAAAATACCATTTCACTAAATTAAGGGGGGAGTATTAGCTCCCCCATTTCTCCCTTTATGCTGAACCAATGAACTTTCAAATCTAATCAGAAAAGCTCCTTATTAGAATGAACCTAGAAAAAAAATTAAACTAAATTAGATAATTCTGCATGAAAACACATTTATCTAAATTAAGGAGAGGGGCAATTGCCTCCCTTTTCCCCCTTTTATACTTAACCAATGAACCTCCAAATCAAATGAAGGAAGCCATATCTTAATAAACTGGTATATCAAATTTGAAGCAAATCGAATAATTCTGTATGAAAAACTCATTTATATAAATTAAGGGGACACTAGCCCCTGTCCCTCCTTTATACTTAACCAATAAATCTCCAAATCAAATCAAGGCAGCTCCTTAACATAATAAACCGGTATACGAAATTTGGAGCAAATTGAATAACTCTGCTTGAAAAACACATTTATCTAAATTAACGAGGGGGGGGGCTTTCCTCCCTTTATACTTAACTAATGAACCTCCTCCAAATCTAATCAGGGAAGCTCCTTAACATAATAAACCGGTATACGAAATTTGGAGCAAATCGAATAACTCTGCATGAAAAACCCATTTATCTAAATTAAGGGGGGTCTAGCCCCCTTTCCTCCCTTTATTCTTAAGTAATGAACCTCCAAATCTAATCAGGGAAGCTCCTTAACATAATAAACCGGTATACCAAATTTGGAGCAAATCGAATAATTTTGCATTAAAAACCCATTTACCTAAATTAAGAGGGGGGGGGCTAGCCCCCCCCCTTTACTCCCTTTATACTTAACTAATGAACCTCCAAATCTAATCAAGCCATCACCTTAACATAATAAACCAGTATACCAATATGAGCTAATCGAATAATTCTACATGAAAAACGCATTTATCTAAATTAAGGGGAGAGGTAATTGCCTCTCTTTCCCCCCTTTATACATAATAATGATCTTCCAAATGTAATCAGGGAAGCTGCTTATTATAATTAACCGGTATACCAAATTTATAGCAAATCGCATATTTCTGCATGAAAAACCCATTTATCTAAATTATGGGGGGATAGCCCTCCCCCTTTCCTCGATTTATGTGTAACTAATGAACCTCCAAATCTAATCAAGGCAGTTCCTTAACTTAATAAACCGGTATACCAAATTTGGAGCAAATCGAATAATTCATCATCAAAAACCGATTTATCTAAATTAAGGGGGGTAGCCCCCCTTTCCTCCCTTTATACTTAAATAATGAGCTTCCAAATCTAATCAGGGAAGCTCCTTAACACAATAAACCGGTATACCAAATTTGGAACAAATCGAATATTTCTGCATGAAAAACCCATTTATATAAATTAAGGGGGGGACTAGCCCCCCTTTTCCCCCTTTATCCTTAACCAATGAACCCCAAAAAATAATCAGGGAAGCACCTTATCAGAATGAACATAGAAAAAAAATTTGAAGCAAATTGGATATTTCTATCAAGAGTTATCGCTTTACGTACATTCAGAATCGGCGGGCACATAAGCTCTCAGGCTTTGATAGCCTATCACCCTATGAGCTAAAATTATCACCCTGGTCGGATAATAAGTGGTCATTTTTCAATTAGCCTAACGCTTTCTAGGCTCTTTGCAATAAGCCTGAAAAACATCAGGCTAATTGGAACAAGGGAGATGGATTCTCCAATTAGCCCGGCTCTTTGCAAAGAGCCTAGGCTGTTTTCAAAGAGCCTGATTTCTCAATTAGCCTACGACATCTAAAACTGTGCTCAGCGATGAGATATTAGAAAAGCCAAAATATTCTCCAATTTTTATAATTCAGATAATAATAACTTGCAGTGCAACGTATAGTCCTCACACGGTAGTCTTCAGTGAAATTAAAGAAAAGTTTTAGGGAATATTTTAGTTTACATTTGTTTATTAGCATTCTAAAATTTCTCTAAAATTATGATATATATTTTAGGGATCATGGCAAAATAATATCTGGAATGAATGTGTCTGTACCAGAAAAGTATCTCTGGAGATTTGATTGGATGGGAAATCACTAGGCATAAAACAATGAAAAAATCTAGGGGAGACATATCCAGCAATGAACTGGACGGTTGAGAATGACGATCAAGATTAAAAATCTAGTGCATTTTTTTCTAATACCCTGTTTTGTATCCATTCAGTAAAATTGTGTTGTTCAAAAGTGACAGTTTGTATCATTTTAAATCTAGACACGAGGAATCAGTCTAAATCAGCTATTTCTAAACTGAACTGGGTTTCGAGCTACTAGGGAAGAACCCAAAATAATTTTCCCTTTTAATCATTCGAAAAATAAAAATCTGGATAATACTATCTTCATATGGCAATCATCATCTGCATTTTTAAAACAGGTTTCTCTTGCAAATAAGTCTTGAGTTATGCTTGCCTTATACATTTCATATTTCGTTACATTTACAGCTGTTTTGAAACCTGTTTTCATGTTTTCTTCTAATCAAAATTTGTCGCTTTGAGAAGAATATCTATATACTTAAGAAAAAAAAAAAAAAAACTATATAACAAAACGTTAAAATACGGCTCTGTACTATGTCCGGAGTAAAATAATTTTATCACTTTACCTTTTTGAAAAGAAAATAAATTTTCTTCCAATATTTCCTACAACATATTTTCTTAGGCATACTTCTTTCAACTTTGATAATTTTTTTTTTGAAATGGTAAATAAATTTCAAGTTGAAAACGAAAATTCGGCCGTTACAGATTTATAAAAAGTCTCTTGTAATCATCTTTTTTAAATATGTACCAGATTAACGGTTTTTTTTTTTAATTGGATAGTTTAACTTTTCAGCAATTTTGCTTATTTTTAAAAATATGGTTCAAATGGTGAACTCACTGCATTTCAATTTTCAGCTAAAAGTAAATTTTGAAAAAAAAAACCCTTTTAACTGCATATTTAATTAAAAGTTTTAAAAAGTTTTAAAAAAAATTAAATATTTTTTAAATTTCTACTACTTTTTCTAAATATTAATATTTTTGCCCAATATTTTTTAGAAATATTCAAATGTATATTACACAAGATGGCGCATGGATATTTACATACATGTGTATTACATTTAACATATATATTTTTTATTGATATATCTCGTGAAGAACGATGAAATGTAACACATCTTCATATACTTTTATTTAAAAAAAAAAAAAAAACCCAAAAACCTGAAGGCTATTTCCATGCGCATTATTTATCACACACACTATATGGCCATTAATCACGCGACACTTTCAATGTTAGATATTTTGCAGAATGATTAAAGATATATTTGTTGGATTTTTCTGGAACTTAAGGATTATGTAGAATATGTTTGACTTCATATGTATCAACGACGATTTGATCAGAAGAACAAATCGGGGGCCAACAAAATATCAAAGAAAAATAATAATGTTTGGGATCACACTGTAAAATAAAATGCACGAAATGATCTATCCCTATAGCTTACGAATATATGGATATTGTACAGTATATGTATTCATTTGTGGAAGAATAGAATATGTATGCATGGTGATATATCGATCTTTTTAAAAAGCTCAAAAAATTATTGCAAGTTTTTTGTTTTTATCATGCAGGGTTTTTTACCAAATTTAACCCCAGTTTCCGAAAATTTGACAGAATGTAGCAGAAATAATATGCTATAATTGGAATGTAAATATATTAAATATTAGATGAAATATGAACACTTGTATAAAATATTTTTCATCTGCGCATGCGCGCACGAAATATTTTTTTTTTTTTTTTTTTTTTTTATGATTTGATAGTCAACTCTATGGAGCAACTCATAAAAAAAAGGCCAGTCAAATATCGTAGAAATTCAGAAATATATCGACGATATACTGTGCTGATTTTTAGTTGTTTTCTAAAACCTGCTAAATGATAAGGGGTTTTCCATAAATTGTCGTTTTAAATTTTTATTTTTTTAGTTTTCATTTTTTATTGATGCTTTAGTTCTTCTAGGAAAATCACCAGAACTAGCCTATTCCAAGAAAAAAATAAATATAAGAATCTGAGCATTTCTTCTAAATTTACTCGTTGTAATTCCTTAAGTGCAAACTCCTTTGCTGAAAGACAGATAATAAAAAGTGATAGTTTGTGGAAAATCCCTTATCATTCAGCAGCTTTTAGAAAGCAACTAAAAATTCGCTCAGTATATTGCCAATATTTTCTGAATTTTCACGATATTTTACAGGCCATTTTTTTTATAAGTTGCTCCATAGAGTTGGCTATCAAATTATAAAAAAATATATATTTTTTTATCGCGCGCGCATGCGCAGATAAAAAATATTTCATACAACTGCTTATATTTTATTAAATATTCAACATATTTACATTTCAATAGCACTATTTTATTTCTACTGGATTTTGTCAAATTTTCTGAAACTGGCATTAAATTTGGTAAAAAGCCCTGCATGATATAAACAAAAAGTATGCAAAAAATTTTTGAAGTTAAAAAAAATGGATATATCTTCATGACTATACATTCTTTTCTTCCACAAATGAATACATATACTGTACAATATCCATATATTCGTAATCTATAGCGATAGATCATTTCGTGCATTTTAATTTACAGTGTGATCCCAAACATTATTACTTTTCTTTGATTTTTTGATGCCACCGTAATTGTCCTTCAGATCAAATCGTCGTTGATAAATAGGAAATCGAACATATTTTTCATTAGCGTGAAGTTCTAGAAAAATCCGACAAATATATCTTTAAATATTCGACAAAATGTCTAAAATTGAAAGTGTCCGGTAATTAATGGCCGTATAGTGTATATAATAAAGAACATGCACAAAAAATTTAAATCTCTATCTCAAATACAAGAAAAAAAAACTTAGCATTTTTAAAACATGAAAGTGAAGAAAATATGAACATGAAGAAAAAGCCATTTAAAGTTTTTAATTGTGTGGATAATTGCGCTTAGTATATTAACAAAATTTACAATATCTCGCGCTATAATTGCCGTATGATTAAAAGTCAGGTGTCATAATATTCTCAATTTCTCAAACAGGATTTCATTTAATATTTTTTAAAAATCGACTTTTTGACCAATCTTGAGATAAACTGTCTCCTTAAGATAGAAGCCACTTATATTTGTTTGGGAAATTCAGAATATATCACATACTGGTTACTTCTTTAGCCGATATTTCATAAAATGGTATAATTACCGTACTATTTAGCATTTAGGTAATAATAATTAGACATTATATCAAATTGTATTTCGTCAGTTGGAATTCACCAGGGAACTTAACACACTGTACAGAATAATACCCGCCGTTCACTTATAGAATTACATCAAGGGTTAATTAGTTTAGTGTCAAGTTTGACCTGAATATAATCAATTCCCGCATCAAGTTTCAAACCGTTTCGAATTATTTGAAACAATATATACTGTAATATGAGAGGAGCATCCTATTAAATAATTAAGCTGTTCTTTAGAAATAGCAGAAACAAAGCTGTTTGTTGGCATTTACATTTTAATCCTTAAATGCCTGATTTTTCAAAAATAATTTTAATAATGTTTTTCGGCTTTCATTTTTTAAATAAATCATGGGAAAAATACTTGGAACAGATGTGTTATTATCCCACCCTCCGCCATCTTGGATTTGTTTTGGCGAGAAAACCCCTTTTCCGCCAAGTAGTAAATGTCGCCAAGCACCCGTTTATACGCATGTTTGGCTCAACGAAAATAAAATGTAAATAATAAACAAAATTCGCTAAACTGGCAATCAGTAATCCTTGTATGAGCGCTACGCGCACATTTAACGGAAAAAAACATCGCCGAATTCAGCATTTCTCGTAATATAGCATTCTCAAAATTCAGCAGTTCTCGTCTTGTAGCAATCTCAAAATGTAGAAAACTCTTAAAACAGCAAAATATACCTAAAAAACGAAACTCGCTAAAGTGGCAATCAGCAATAGTTCTATGAGCGCTTCGCGCTTATTTACCGAAAAAAAAACATCGCCGAATTCAGCATTTTTCGCGATATAGCATTCTCAAAATTCAGTAGTTCTCGTTTTGTAGCAATCTCAAAATGTAAAAAACTCTTAAAGCAACAAAATATACATAAAATTATCAACATACCTTAACAGACATCTGCTTTCTTGAAACCTACAGCACAAAATATAACACCGCCGTCATTTTCCAAAATAGGCTTAATACGCATTGACACGCTATAAACAAACCTCCCTTTCATGTCAAAATTTCCTCATATTTCTTAATTACTTCAGCAAGAGCGTTTAAACGGACTACAGAAACTATAGTCAATGAAATACATCCAATAAATTTAACATAAAAATAAAAAGACAGCCATAGAACACGATATCAAAGAGTATCTGGTACAAGAGTCAAGCAACCGTCAGCAACGACACCCAGCAGTGAAATGAACGTTCACGCAAAAAGCACGCTCTCGCGTCGTAAAAAAGGGGGTTGCCATAATAAGTTACTAGACGCCAAACGCCGGGGTTGTCAGAGCGATAAAAATCGCCAAATACTCAACATCGCGGAGGGTTGGGATAATAACACATCTTAGCCAAATACTTAAAAAAGTCATATTTTGTTTTAAGTATGGTTTACGGCTAAAAAACAGTTTGTTAATAATCGGCAATACCGGTCTTTAACCCCTTAACAGTGTGGCCCGAACTGGATTCGGGCAAGAACACTTTGCTTGCTTCGTTATTAAAAGCATTTTGATACCACTAATTTGTAACTGTATGTTTATCTGCATTGATTGTCAGATATTTTTCGATTAAGTAAGGTAAATATTTTAGTATGGAAAAAGTGGTGTCCAGCCCCATTTTAAATTTTTTTGCAAGAAAACAAATGTCACTGTTAAGGGGTTAATTTAAAAAAAAATTATTTTCCTTGATAAAATTCTATAACATTAAACACACAAGAACGTTAGGAACTATAATAAGAAATAAATTTTACTTGCTCACTGCAGAACAAAATAGGGTATTTCGCAAGCTTCCAAACAAAACAAAAAGAACAAGTAGCAACAATTGAAAAAATAAATCTATCTTTATTCTTAAACAGCACAAGTGTTGCCATCTACAGGTTGAAAATCGTTTTAGTAATATTTTCAGAATGTATTTTATTGGCAACATTAAGCATTATAGCTTCAATATTATTCTAATAGTATTTTAGAGCCTAAGTTGGGTATGTTGCCGAAAAACAACACCCGACATCTAAGGGTTAAGATGTACATTTGTATAGACGTACACTTCAAAAATACTTATTAGCTCGCGATATGCTATTTCTTTCGGGCAACAATTAAAGTGTTGTCCCTAAAAATTAATGTTAGGTTACATAAGACAGCCGTAAAACGAAACAAATGTATCATTGTAAGGTAAAATATACTGATAATAGCTACTGTATCTTTTTTAACTTCTAAACATCGCGCCTTTTAAATTTTTACAGCGTCGTATAGTAAAAAAAAATGTATTCTTAAATGCAATTTGTTTGAAAATTGCATCTTACATTATATTTTAGATACTATTATTTATTTATTTATTTTGTTTTTAAAGCCATTTCAGTAACGTTGGCAACTGAAGTACTCCACTTTTGTTGAAAATAAAGGGAAAATAGTATATTACTATATCTTTTTGTTGTCATTTTCTCATAAAAACTGGAAAAAAATGTAATTAAAATACGTGGAATGCCAAGAATATCGTCTGCTATAAAAATCCATTTTAAAGTATAGTCGTATGACTTTTTCTCCTCATTTACTTAATTCCTATCAATAAGCTGAAAGAATGAAATTTTATTAATCCGTGTGTAAAAACCTTTTCTGAATTTTGCAAAAAATATAAATGAATGATTTCTGATGAAACATGGAGCTATTATAAACTATATTTAATTTTAAGTATCCATATTAATGTTACAAACAAATAAAGGTTTATGAATCATTAGATACCCGATTTTTCCGGCTGGTTTCTTGATTGATTACAGCTCTTTTTGCTGGGTTTGTGTATTATTCCGCGACAGTGACGTCGTATGCATACTTTTCTATAGATGTTGTTTAAGACTGAATCGTGAATATGGAATTCTTGAGCGGATGCAAATGACGTCATTTTATATAAAATTAAAGCGTGTATTTTAAGTCTTAAAAGGGAAATATGTTTTGTACTATCTATATTTATATTTTTTTTCCTCGGGCCCGACACTAAATTCTGGAAAAACCGAATTCCTGTTTTCTAGTTTTTGAGTGTTCTCTTTATTTATAAGTTTACTGCATATTTAACCCTTACTTTTATAAGATCACATGCATTCATGTTTTCTTCCCGTGCACTTACTTTCTTTACTCAGTATCGCAAATTTCTTTTACATTAAATTTGTTTTATATGAAATATTATAAAAAATACAAAAAATGTAAAAAAAAAAGAAAAAAAGACGTGATTCGTATTTAAAAACGGAAAATGAAATGTTACGATTAATCATAAATATGTTGCAAGGAATATCCAGGAAGAATGATTTCAGAGACGTCTGCTCTCAACATGATCATTTTTTCTTATTGTACATAATCGAAATTTATTTGAAAGTAAATAAATAATTTTCTTCACGTACCTTATAAAACAAATTTTTATCAATAAATCTGTGTTCGCTTTAGCAGCTTGGAATTAAAATTAAGTGATATATATAATATACCACTTCCTTTCATGGCGTTAAAGCAAATTGCCTTATTAGGCTGTTTCCGTTTGGTGTCAAAGTTTTCGAAATGCAGTCTAAAGAAATAATCTCTGAGATTGATATTGATTGAATAAAAATGACACATCTCTCTCATTCAAGAAAAAAATTAACAAATTTATTTTTACGATTAAACACAGATAAATTAAATAAGATTTACTAAAAAATGTTTATTTTTTATGAATTTTCCAAAATCTCAAAGATTGCTGTGAGAAAGACTTGCACTGGTCTACATTTTTTTGTTTTTTATTGATATCTAATACATTTTCTACGTTTAATATATTATTTTAAATGCTCACTAACAATAATAAAAATCATATTTATATGAAAAAAAGCAATAGTGCGTTTAATAAAATTTTGAAATGCATTAAAGCAATATTTCAGCAGTTTAAGTGTATAGTTTGATAACATGTCTGAAATTTGTATTAGATTTATATTTTATAATTTTATTTATTGATTGATGAATGTTTTAATTTCGATATGTCATATAAGCTGGAAACAAATGGATTTATCATACGTAATCCTCTGCACGCGATACGCTGTAAACTGAAATGTGTGAAATTCAGACACATAAGGGTTTTAAACGGAGTGTTCAATGTTCAGACATTTTAAAGTGTCTTAATTTTTAAGAAACTTATATGCGTCTGAATTTAAGGCATTTCAAACGTCTGAATCACATCCATGCTTGACCCACCTCTCATTTGTCGGCAATAGCAGCCATTTCTGCACCTTTTTTTGTAAGCATTATAAATTGTAAAAAAT